>JAQMCX010000050.1:2335798-2499090 GCA_029814765.1 Acanthurus leucopareius
CTTTGTAACATCAAGACACACACACACACACACACACACACACACACACACACACACACACACACATTTCTCAAGTATTGAGTTGTGGTTAAGCAGCCTATAGTGGCCCAGCAGGCTTCCATCTGTGTGTGGATCAATACAGAAAGCTCTCCTCTCCATATTATTAGCAAAGACCACTCCCCTCTAAAAAGACAAACACTCCACGACTGATGGCCGTGATGCAGCAGCAACAGTACTGATTGAGCACAGATATTTGGTCATGGCCACAGTATGAGCAGCTTGTTTTTACCTCATAAACTCAAAGGCGTCTGTCTTCACATTCACTTTTCTACAAGCTGTCTTCTATAAAGTATTTCAGCCTAGTCCATGTCTATCATCCCAACGTATTATAAATCACTCTAACCTCAATTTAGCATGTAACTAATTTTGTAAATTAGAAACAGATAACTCAGTGTTTGCTAAAAAGGAACAAGTTTAATAAGTTGGAAATCTTCTGGTTTATATTTATACTTTATACTCTGGAGCTGCAGCTGAGCCATTGCAGGGGGGGCACACATATCCAGAGGAAAAGAAACCAAAAACTGAGCAGGACTTTCTAAAAGCAGACAAATTCACATGGGAAACACAAATGTAACTAATCAAAGGAGCAGCGTGTCATTGCAGTTATCACTGGAGAAAAGTGTTGATGTGATGAGTAACACCCGTGCCTTTCTGCTATGTGAGTCAAAATGTTAGCTGTCTATGAATCAGATTCACTGTAGAAGGATAAAGAAAAACAAGAGTGTGATAGCGGTGTTAGTCAAGACACAGATTAGCAAAATGTATCCAGAGAGATATTTGGTCCTAAATGGACATATTTGACAGGAAAGAAAAACTGGAGATACTCATTAAGCAAACCTGTCAGTCAAATACGAAATGAATAACACTTACTCATTTACTCTTGCTGCCCGGAGTTTTTTGGGGTTTTGTGTAATCTTTAAGGTATGCATGGTTAAAAAAAAAAAAGTTCAGGGACCATTGCATTAAACCAAAAGCAAACCATTTTATTAAATGGGCAGGTTAGTTTACAAAACTTACAACAGAGATATTAATCTGATCCAAGATTTTGTTTAATAGAATGTAACTTTGGTAACTTTTTAAAAGGTGTTTTTCACCGATAACCAACTTTGGTTAAGTTATATTTAACTGATTTTGGCCATTTGTTGGCAGCTGAATCAAGTTGTAAACTCACTGACCCATCAGCACATTTTAAGTTTATAAAGCTAACATGTTAGCAAACAGCTTATTCAAAAGCCAACAGTTAAAAAGCAACTTCAGGTTCATTTAGAAATGTTTTCCGGCTACTTCTTTCTCCACCTTCTGACAGTGAGAGTGGTTGCACAAACATGGCTGTTGATGTGCTCATGACATCATAGGCTCCATCATAATCTTGGCTGCTGTGGCCTACTCTGGCGTTAGAGTTGCTTCCAACTTTTTCTCTGCAAACCAGTCCTTGCTATGTAACCTAAAATACATCAACACCAGTGAACCAGTCATGGGGATATTATCACAGACTCTGCATTCAAAACAGCAGAAGAATATCATACAGGGTAATACAAATAGAGCTTGACAAAAGCTTGAGTGTAAGTTAATGTCAAAAGCCAGTGGATACAGTTCCTGATATATTTCATATGTCCTATGTCAGATATCAGTGACGCTGTGTTTACAGTTCTGGAGCATTTGGCATAAATTTAAGCACAGATGTGTTGAATGATTGAGAGTTAAGTTCATCATGACTCCATTTTGATCCAAATTCAAGTCAGTCTGCATGATTGTTTGCTAGCAGCAGTTTTGATAAAGCAGCAGAAAGCTTTCCAGAGGGGACAGACAGAAACTGGAGTCAGTCTGGCTGTGAGGACTCAAAATGGTAGTATGACATACTGTATGTGTGTGTGCATGTGACTGTGTGTATGTTGCTATTATGGTGAGTCATTGAGATGACACAAACTACATTCCTGATGAACTAAGCAACCCCTTTACTATCTCTGTCTGCATTTCTGTCTGCTCTGCTCTCTCCCTAACCTCTCTCCGCACTTTGTCACCTCCCTCTCCCCCCTCCCTCCCAGTGTCCCTCAGCTATCACTTAAGTGTAAACATATAACCACAAGTATTTTTTACAGCAGGGGCAGGTCATGCCACGGGCTCAGTAACACACGCACGACACACAGTCATGAAATATATTTAAAAGTCTTGTCATGCTGATGGCTTTTAATGATGACCTAATGATCCACATTCTACATGGTGTTTGTGTTTGTGTATATGTGTGTGTATATATATGTTTATCGGTGTCAGACAGCCCTCATGTCTTCCAGTTTGTCTGTCCGTCTGTCTGCCTTTTTTTTTGCCTGTCTGTCTGCCAGCTACCTTGACCAAAATATCGACATCAGTCGAGTGTATTAACAGCAGCACCGAGCCTGGTTATGGTAGAGTTCTCTGGCCCCCTCTAGTGACCGCTTGAAGAACTTCAACTTCTTTTTTGTTTGTCCCACATCAGCCAGGAGTTTGACTCAAACTGACTATAGTTTTTCTCAAAATCTGTTCCCTTTTGGTGCTTTTCAAACTCTCAAAAGTAACTTCTTATTTTAATTTACCATTTATGAGTTAAAAGGTTAATAATTACTGGTATAGAAACAGTAGCTTCTTCAGTAGAAAACATTTGTGATCATATATAATCATGTGTTCTCACCTTTTTGCTGTGTTTTGTGTTTTAAGAATTAATGGATACTTTATAAGTTGGATGGAGATTTCAGTGTTGTGGGCAATTTAAACAGCTTTTTAGTGTGCTATCCAATTAGTAAACAAATTGGTGTATCATATGTACATAGTTTTTTAAAAAATGTTACCAATTTTTCCTCATATTTGAAAAACTGTACTTAATTTATTGTCTTTTTTTTCTCTCTGACCCCTTTCTCACCATCTTTCACATATCTAATCCCCATCCTTCCCTTCATCCTTCCATCCCTCTCTCTCCCCAGTCCAGACGACAGCAGGACCCCAGCCCTGGCTCAAACATGGCCAACGCTGACGTGGAACACAAGATGCGCTGAGGAAGACAAAGATTAGGAGGTAGTGGAAGGAGGAAGAGCAGAAAACCAGCGCTGGCTGTCCATTCACTTTCTATACAATCAACTGAAACAAAATGTCAACTGAGTCTACAATTGTAGATCAATTGTTCACCAGTGTTTCCTAACAGGTTTGATATGATCATCTTCACATGCCAAACATTTCTGAGGTATTTAAATGTAAGAAAAAAACAAAAAAAAACAATAAACTTATAAGATTGATTGAATTGAAAGTGAAGAAAGCCCTAAAAAAGAAGGATTATAAAGAATAAGGACACAGCAGACCTGAGCAAAAAGTAGTTTAGTATATTTCAGTCCAGAGGAAGGAACATGAGTAGCTGATTTAGCTTTACATTACAAATGTGACACATCCAGAGTTGAAGTTTTTCCTTGAGATCAAGTATTTCACAAAATTTGATATTTTTTGTTCAGGTCTTAAAGGATTTGATGGATTGGGTTCAGTTTCAAGTACCAAATGTAACTTTTTTATTAATTTCAGATGTTAAAAGAGGGGTTAAAGATGTCTTGGGGGAGATAGACAGAGGGAGCAGATAAAGAGAGATTTGTTTGGCTCAGGGTCACAGTCAGGGCTTTTTGGTCAGGGTTACCAGCAGAGCACATGTTAAAAGCGAGGAGTGGATGGTTTGTGAGGGGAAAAAAAGAAAAGATTCTGCACTGCATCGTTCTGCATTGTTCAGTGTTTGGCAACACCTCACATTTGAGACCGTACCTTTGTTCACCCCTACTGTACCTAGCTCATTTCCTGAAACCTGCTGTTTTCTTAGACCAAAGTTCACTTTGCTGGAAAGGGAGGGGGGAGGGAGGGTAAAAAATATATATATATAAGAGGGAACTGAGGTGCTTTTAAAAAATCTGCAGGTTGGAGAAGAGGGTCTAAAGATAATTGTACCAGGTTGTAGGGTTAATAAGAAGCATTAGTTGTACTATAATATTCATGATCTCTTTAAAACATCAATATGGTAAGATGCCCTGACTACAGAATCATAGTTTATGTAGCAACAACCTCAAGGACGGACAGTGAACAACAAAAAACTGCTACATACTCTGCTGTCTTTGGGTCCGGAGGTCGGATGAGGAGGATCAGTTCAAACGTCCTTTGTCTCCTGAGGGGTTTTGCACTATGTGATACAATCAGTCTTGTTCCCCGCATTGATTTTTGTTTATATGCATGAAACCAAACACAGGCCTACCTATGTTCCTTATTGTTCCCTATGCAGCCTATTTATCGTGAGAGCACTCTCTTTACAGCGCTTTGATAAGAAATAACTGGGTGATTTAAGGCTATTTTGTAGTTGTGGAGTCAAATTTAGGTGTTTTTCTTTTCGTGGACTCAAACAGAAGCATGCTATTTCTTTTAGCTAGGATATATGTGTCCCAGTGACACACTAGAGCAGACAAAATGACACATGCCACTTAAAAATTAAGTGTTCTGTTTTTCAGAGCCACAGGGTCGTTTTAACATATCAGCTCTGTTCGGTAAAAACCATCAAGCTACAGATATGGTGATTTAAAATGTTTGAGTTCAGAAGAATCTCTTCTGTAAAATCAATTAAACATTAATAAAACCTGTTGGATTATCTCAAATTGCACTGTTGCAAAAGTTAAGGTTGTGCATGTACATGGTTTTCACCAGACAGCAGTTATAGGTAACATGACATGCTGCTATTCAAATTGATTTCTGGCAAGAGAAAAAATTAAACCCAAACATTTAATTTCAATTAATGTTAATAATTTGTCAGCTCTGATCATGGATGGTAAAGTCAGCAATTCCAGTTAAAAACAGTCTGTTGATCAGTTATCGCCCAGGTCTCTCTCATCTTTAAAGCACTGTAAAGGCCTAAATGCAGTTTATTATTTCCTGTCCTGTTACAGCACTAGTGTAATGAAATGGTAATTTTGTTATCTTATCGTTTTTGGTGTGTGAAAGTCATGATGTTTACTTTTTATATTACTTCTCACCTCTGTATGTGTATTCAATTTTGTTCATCTTTCAGCTTCATTATGAACTAGTCGTAGTAGCAGTAGGCTTTTTTTATGTAAAATTGAGTTTTAAAAAAAATTACAAAATGTCTCCAGAAATTTGGGAGTTTTGAGGACTTCTGTTGCTTTTGTTTCTCATTGTTTCATGTATTCTTTTTATTAATGTTAATTTTGTCTGTTTGTTTGTTTTTTTTAAGGAAATCCACTTCCTGAGTTAAATGCATTGAATGTGGATTGACTCAAGTCTTGTTATATGGCAATGTAATTGTATTTTTATTGTGCAACTAGAAGCTCATTTCATTTTCCAGTGTGTTTTACATTTAGTTTACTCAACAGTTTTATTATCATTGTTATAACCAAGAAAAATCTTTTGTTCATTCATGCTTTTCTTTTTCCTCAGTCTGACTCTTTAAGATTTTTAATGAACTTCACATGAGCTAAATCATAACTGGTGTTAAGTATGTCTTTGTAACATTTTACAAAAACCTTTGGGGTAAATAAATTTTATTGTTAAACTAACGGTTGAAACTGAAATTTAAAAAGTTCAAACAACATAATAAGCCTGATGATAGGACAGCATCCTGGCAGGCCACAGAGAGGTTACATCATTTCAAAAGACCTCAGGATGCAAAAGAACCAAAGATGTTTAAGCTGCAGTGGTAACAAATTTGTCAAATCTTATAAAGTCTCATCAATAAGGACAAATGATCAAGCTCAGGGTACAAACAAAAATGCATGATTTTGATAATATATGGGCTAACTTCATTGTCATATCCTCAGGTCATAAGATTAACTGTTTCATCTGCAGCCTTGGTTCGTTTTTTCCCACAAAGATTTGGGAGACGGGACAAAAAAACCTAAATGTTTCATGTTTCTCAGAACATCCTGATCCTGCTGAGTCAGCTGGCCTTGTTGTTCTGTGCTTAATCAGTTTAAGAATGTGGAAATCATCCCTTCTGTCTGAGGCACCCTCAGTGTGATAGGTTGCAGGTTTTGTTGATTGTAGTGTTTTGAAAAGTCCTGCAGAAGCAATGCAGTGGTGACGTGGCATTAATGACTTTGAATGAGGTTGGGGGGGGGGGGGACAGTGGAACACATGTGGGAGGTGTTTATGTTTTAGTAATGCTGAGTAATTCTTCATTAACATCCACTATTGAAAAGGATACCAGCAGTACAGATCAAGAAGTTTATAGCTTCTGTTCTGACAGTGTAGATGCTGGTGCAAACAATATTTGCAAAGTAAGATCAGTGAAAAATTACCAAGGGTTTGGGTTAGTGTTGGGTAGTTCAATGAGGGGTGAGATGGGTAAACAGTCAGAGACACAACAGCTTGGGATGAGGTAGCCTGGATCCAAATCTCTGTAGATTTTTGAAAATGAATAAGTCATAAATCAATTGCTATGTCTGTAGTGCAGTTAAACAAAGGCCAATCAAGCTGTTTTCCAGTTAAAATCTTTGAAAGAACATCACTGATGGATAGTCTCATGAAATTTGCCAAATCTGTAAAGCTGGTACAACTATTGCTCAACCCTGACAATCTTTCCTTGTGGGGTTAGACAGTGTGCTCAGGTTAAGACACATCAAACAAACAAAATCAAATTTCTGGGTTGTAGTCGGGAAGTGACCCCAGTGTACCCCCCTTTCTGCACTAGACCCACCCACCCACCCAGTGTGTCATTTGTTATTATTTAGATGGTTACCCATGTAAACAACTAATTTGATACTTCATCTTTCAATTTCTTAATGCAGGCATTAATGCAAAAAATCAACCACAAGCCTTCTCTTTCTTTTTCTTTCTTTCTTTCTTTCTTTCTTTCTTTCTTTCTTTCTTTCTTTCTTTCTTTCTTTTGCCTTAACTGTTTTATTCTTATTTAAGTTATTTATACTTTTTATTTAGGGATCCGAAGAACTCTATGGTATTTAGTGGCTTGTACACACTCCCCAAGTTTCTCCTTCTTTTGTGTGTGTGTTCTGTCATTCCCTCTGTTTAGGGTTAAGCTTGTCCTCTCAGAGGAATCTGAAAAAAGAGATATTCAATTTAAAATATTGGATGTTTTTCTTAATAAACGAGTATGAACTCTCGTATTTGTCTCTGTTCTTTACACTTCACTGTAATTAGAGACCCTACACAGCCTGACCATGCAGGTTTTTTTCCCTTTGACTAATCAGAATTCTCAGGTGTGTGACATCATGGTTTTATTAAGGCAAACTGACCTATTAAAACATATTAGTTTGTATAAGTGAGTAAAAAGGTCAAGCTAAGATTCTGTTTAAGAGACTTACAAAACATCAGTCATTTGAATACCAAGCACAAAAGAAAAGGGAAAGAAGCACAGATTTTTCATTAGGAAATCACACTTGGTATGAACATAAGAACATAAGAAGACAAGTTGATAAATAGTTTATTCACCCACCCCAGACTCAGCTTGCAAGGAAGAGCAACTGTAGGATTAAAGCAATTAGTGAAAAACCTCAGGGATAGTCTCCATACTGAAAGTTTAAGAAAAAATTAAAATTAAGCTAAGATGCAGGATTTGAAAATACTGATAATAAGCTCACATTGATTTCTTTATCTACTGTAATGTAATCACAGTGAAGACAGAGTGGAGGATGAGGGACCTAGCTTATGTATTCACATCTCACAAAGAACACACGAATAACACGGGCCTATGAAATAAATGTATAAATAAATAAATAAATAAACCTTGAACTAAAAAAAGCTCAAAGATGTGCCCTTTTCTCACAAAAGCTCTCACCACATACCAGAAAAGAGTATATAAATAAAATACACTTGTGTGCTGAAAAATATAGAAGCACTGTGGGCTTAGTAGTTTAATTTAGGCTCATTATAACAGATTGAATAATGAAAGTGAAACAAAATAAAGGTGGATTCTGTTCTGTAAATAAGTTAAAATGCCTTTTTGAAATATTTAAACAAAGCATGTTTAGAAATACTTCTACATTTGGGAAACACAGGAACTACCACAGGCCACTTTTAAGTCGGCTGTGTCAGCTGACCATGACGTCATCACGTCAACGAACACAGGAAGTTGAATTATCAGCTGATCCTGCTGGCTGTTGTTGATCCCTGAAGTTGCTGTTGTTTGGACACTGTGTTGCTCGTATCTGCTCCTGACATTGAAGGCTCGTTAAACGTGAGAAAGGGACACGGTGGGCATTTACCGGCTGCCGTGCTTATGAGTAACAAGGGAAGCATCTCCAAACGAGGACTTTGAATCTGTACCCGAGCGGCACAAGAGCTACGTTAGCTCCAAAGCTTGAATCATCGGTGAAAGAAGAAAAGACAAACAGCAAAGACAACGGACGGGTTGCCGTGCTTTCTTTGTTTATGTGGTGCCAGTCTACATCGCGATATTGTTTTCTTTTTCTTGTCTTTAATTAATTTTATTTTCCGCAGATACGTTATTTATATTTTTACTTTGTTACAATTCCGTTTAGGGCAGCTAGCTCGTCGGCTAACGTTAGCTCATAGCGCAAAGAAACAGTCTTGTTGTCAAGCTTTGATGCTTTCGTAACCGCCCGACAGTGACAGATAAGGAGAGCTAACAGTCAGAACAGTCGGGTTTGGAAACATTATTTTCGTGCCTCTGTATTTTTTGTTGTTTGTCACTGGATCTGTTGCTCAGTTGAAGACACAAGGCACAAGACGGTAGCAGAGCAAGTTGATGTTCACTTTTTAATTTCTGTGGGAGACGTTGGTGGTTGTTGACCAAATTTGACTTCACTTTTGTTTATTCCTAACTCTTTATCGAGTCAATTTTATTTTTTTTAATTCGTATCGATTTTAAAATACTCAAACAAGTGAAAGGTTAACTTGTTCGTTTTTAGTTGGCTGGCAGGTTGCGTAATTTGTTTGTGAGCAAGCTGTCAGCCTTTGCTGAGTTATTTGTTAAACTGTTATTTAAAACCTGTTTCTTTGCAAGCCTTAGGTGACCAGTGTGCTCAGCCGTAGGTAGTGTTGTGGATGTCATTTTAAATACCGTGCACATTTTCAAATTTTTTCTTTAATTCCGTTTTCATGTTAAAAGCTTATGACTTGTTTTAAGGTGACCACTCTTTATTATAACCCTTAGATTTAGTGGTTGTTTGATGCTCACACTCATGACTCTGGAAGCTTTTGAAAAATAAGTAGATAGTACTATGAAATAAAGAAGCCATCTAAAACTATTGTGAGACAGTGCTGTGATTAGGGAGAGACAGACAAAGAGAAAGGGTCCCTCAGAGGGTCCGACTGTGTCTTAAGGAGAGGTGTGCTGCCCCCCACTACTTGCCAATGCTGGATCTGGAGGTGGTGCCTGAGAGATCACTAGGAAATGAACAATGGGAATTCGCCTTAGGTGAGTTTTATGACAAATTTTCAAAGTCATAAGCACCCAACACACACAGCTACAGGAAGAAAATGAAACTGCAAGCTACATTAATGCATTAATGTTTGATGCCTCAATTAAAAATAATTTTTCTTGCCTATCTACATTATTGTTAAATGTAAACGCCAGAGGCTCTGTGATGTTGTTTGTGTCTCTTCATTCCTATGCTTACATTGTTTTCAGGGATGCCATTGGCCCAGGCCATCTCTATTCTGCAGAAACACTGCCGCATTATCAAAAATGTCCAGGTGCTATATAGTGAACAGGTAAGATGGTCATATGTTCTCTGTCTTTTACTTTCTCACACACAAAAATGGTTATCAGTTTGTTTAAGAATCCCCTTTGGGGCAGCTGGACAAGTTTTGTCTGGTTTTTTGGGGGGGGTTTTAGGATTTTCTATGTGGCAGCAGCATTTAGTCACTTTAGTGACCCAAATAATTACATTATTTACTTTGCATGTGGTAAAAAAAAAACCAGCTGATCACAGATGCCGCAATCAGCCCCCAACATTAAAATCACCTGCCTAATGGTGTGTAGGTTGTCTGCATGTCGTCAAAACTGCTCCGACCTGTCGAGTCATAGATGCAGGACCATTTGCGGTTTCCTGAGGTGTCTGAAATCAAGGTGTTGTAAGCAGATCCTTTAAGTCTTGTGGGTTGTAAGGTGGGGCCTTGTCAAGCCAAAAGGTCTTAGTCATGTTCCTTTGGTCATTTCTGGGTGTTTTCTGTGGTTTGGCAGGGTGCAGGGTGCAGGCTGCTGTTGGGTGCCATTATCAGAAGAACATCACATTGTTAAGAGTGGATCCATGTTATTCACTTCACATGTCAGTAGTTTAAATGTTGTGGCTGGTTGGTGTATATTGGCATTGCTATGACTGTAGACTGATAGAAATGCGGAAAATATTTTTAAGGTGAAATTAAGAGAAATATGAAAAACAATTACAAAGCAATTATAAGCCTTTTTTTTTTTTACATAAATTTTTGCTCAGCAAAGGATCTTGATTCAAAAATGTTGTCCATGTTTTGAGTGTATGTAGAAAAGGTTACATCTGATTTTTTTTTTTAACTCACATACCAGCCTCAAAAATTAAACACTAGTCTGACTATTGTAACATTCTTTTTCCAAGTTCAGTAGATATAAATAAAGACAGTGAGGGAATTTGCTTTTAAAACACCATAAATCTTAGATGCAGAAATTATTCAAGAGCAGCTAGAAGCAGTGTCCATCTTAATACAAATGGAGCTGTCCATTTGTTTGTCTTGTTTAAAATACTTTTGCATTAGCAGTCTTGATTTGTGCCTTGTTTCCCGGAAGTTAAGTTAAAAATAGATGATTCTGTATGTGTGCCTATCTGCATATCTGTCCATGAGGCCACGTCCTCCTGCCTCTCTGTTAATTAACTAGTTTGTTTATCTCCCCTCCAGACGCCACTCAGCCATGACCTCATACTGAACTTGACTCAGGATGGGATTAAACTGCTTTTTGATGCCACAAATCAGAGACTTAAGGTGAAAATTGTTAAATTTAAGGTGGATTTAACTGGTGGGCAATCAGACAGGAAAACTGTTGGGAAGAAGGAGAGCCAGTGGTGTGAGGACACTGAGACTTACACTCGAAGAGACTTAGTGAAAGATCTTCAGTGTTTTCAGTGTTGTCCCTCCCTAAAAGTTACTGCCTATCTATAAGATCCGAATCTACATGGGATAAATATGTACTGGTTATTATTAAATGTGAATTTTAAGAGGTATTTAGGCTGAACAAGGAGCTGCACACCAGATATGCATAAGAGAGAGATGTGGTATTTCTTCACAGTTATTTAACAGCAGTAGCTTACTAAAGTTACAGAATTTTCTTCCAGTTCTAGATAACTAACTAAGACTTTAAACTCCACCAGCCTTATAAAAAGCATTTAATTAATCATTTTTGTTTTTTAATTTTCATACCTTAACATTTTTATCTTTATGAATGACAGGTGATTGAAGTTTATGACCTGAGCAAAGTCAAGTTGAAATACTGGTGAGTAGAAATATATAAAACCAAAATTAAGTTAAGGGAGTTAATAGACCTGTTGCACAACAACTGATGTAGCTAGGATGAAAGCCATTGTAGAGTCTTAGCTGATTTTATTACATGGTCTTTATCTTGGGGCACAGATCTATTCTACCATTACTGTCTTTGTGTGTCTACACACTGTCCATTTCATATTGTGGAGATTGTTTTCAGCTACGGGTCATTGCTCCTCACTGATAGACGTGTAGCTTCTTAGTGAAAGGCGTCACAGTAATGAAGTCTGCCTGCTTCAAAAGTGTTTTTAAACTTTATATATGTAATTGTTTCTCAGTAAAATCTGTTGTACCTCACAGACAATAGCTCCTCTGCTAATGCAGCACAGCCTGAATATATGTTAATAGACAAAGTAACACTGGCTGTGTCTGTGTATGTGTATTGTATTTCAGTGGAGTCCATTTCAACTCTCAGGCCATTGCCCCCACAATAGAGCAAATAGACCAGTCATTTGGAGCTACGCACCCAGGAGGTACATTGCAGAGCACAAACACACTCTTACAAATTTAGCTTTGTTTTGATCTTCTTTAACTCCTTCATAAATACTCTTTGCCCCATCCGTCCAGTTTACAATGCTGCAGAGCAGTTGTTTCATCTCAACTTTCGAGGACTTTCCTTCTCCTTCCAACTGGACTCATGGAATGAAGCTCCAAAATACGAGGTGAGAATGTTTCCTCCGAGCTGCTTGTCAGGCTTTTATAGAAGGGCTGAGGGTTGGTCTCTTCAGGGGAACCAGGGCAGCCTTGTGATTGAAGTGATTACCTTTCATATAGACGGTCTGAAGTCAAGCCCCATGTCCGCCTTGAGCATGTCCCTGAACCTCCATTAGCATTGTGTTATGTAATGATAAAAAATGCTGTGAGACTGGATGAAGAAGCCAAATGCATGTGGAATCTGTGATTGTCTTGCTGCTTGTTTATACTTGGGGCACAAAAGATTTTTTTTTTTCATTGATGTCTCTGACAGATCTCAAAATGCACCAAGTACAAATTCCAGTCTTGTACTGTTGAGATGTCAAGATCTGTTTTCAGTGTTATATAAGCAGTGAAAACCTGACAGCAGTAGCAACATGAGGGACGAGATGAGGGACATGGGTTAGTTCATGCAGCATGAGTTCACATCTGAAATCTCCCAGACAGTACAGACATCCAGCAGCTCACAGTTCAGATTGTAAAGACAATTTTTCAAACTCCATGGTCAGATGTGTTTTCTAAATATATTCAGTATTGGGTTTCTGACTTTAAGGCATTGTTTTTGGACTGAGGTCGGTATAATTAGGCAAAGCTTCTGTGGATGTTTTCCTGGCTGTACTGTACAGCTGGATGTCTTGCTTGCTGCATGTCTGAAACCAGCTGCTGAGCCACCTGCTCCACATCTGAAAGTACACATCGTGTACTTATGATTTTACTGCTCCTTTTAAGAAGTTTATCACATCTTTTTGGTTAAGGCATTTAGCAGCTTCAGTATATGTTTGCTATGATTGTAAATGCATTGATTATTTCAGAAACATCCCAGTCGGCCCCAAGCTGCATGTCAAGTTGCTTGAGTCTTGCTTGATTTACTGAAACAGCTCGTGCTTGCTTGTTTGCCATCTGTAGTCTCAAGTGTGTCGATACAAACGTAGTTGTTACAGTTTCTAGTCTGAATTATAGTATTTGCATTTTGTCGTCCAAAGCTCAGAACTCAGCTGTAGTTTGTTTCCTGTTTGTCCTGAGTGTCACAGATGGATGTCTTAGATTCTTTTTGAGAAAGTTTTTTTTCAAAACAAAACTGATACAGTGCTGTAAGAATACATACAAATCACAAAAGGGTTTGACATTGCATTAAGATCAGAGCATACTCAGATGCTTATACCTTTCCACATTTCTGGGAATTGTTTTTCCTTGTAATCTACACAATACCCCTTGATGACAGAACATCCTATGAAAGGGTCAAAATCACAGAATCGTAACTTATATCCTCTTAAAGGTCCTGTGTGGAGGATTCAATGACATCTAGCGGTGAAATTGCAGACTGCATCTAACTGCACATCCTTCCACTCTTTTTTCCCTTGTATGCCTGTAGGAAAACCTACAGCGGGTGCAAAATTACATAAGAATCTAAAGGCCCTCATCAGAGCTGTTTGAGTCAAGTTGCTATCTGATAAAAAGTTTGGTTGCCCATTCAGAGCTACTTTAAAAAAACACACCGGTAATGAGAACACTACGCTTCTTAATTTCAGGTGATTATACATTGATGAAAACATATAAAATTATATTAAAATTCTCATATTCTACAATGGTTTCCTCTTAACCCCACCCACTGGACCTTTAAATAGTGGTTACTTATCTTGCTGTTTCTTAAATTCCATTGATGCTAAATGTACTGAAATTTTTCTGAGGACAAATAAACCAAATAAAGCTATCAATAACTTTTTTTAAAATCCTTAAAACCTGCAAGTTTTTGCTTTGTTATAATATCACAAAGACTCAAATGCAGCCATTTTGCTGACTGATGATGAATGCAACTTGGAAATACATTTAAAAAAATCAGAAACAGACATTAAGTCACTGTTGAGTCACAATAAATTATATCTGGATACTGGACCTGTCCCAGAGAAAAAGTTGCTGTTTGACAGAATTCCAAGTTGGATTAAAAAGTGGTGTGACTAATAAGTGGAAACATAGTGTTTGAGTTTTTCCCTTTGGAATGTCGGTATTGAGGTTAGTCAGTGCATTATGAAATGTTTTACTCCACAGAGCTTCATCCTACAGTATGTTAATACCTCTGTCTGTGCTTAGGATATTTTGTGTCTGTAAACACCTGTTTGTCCGTGCAGTGTCTCCTTGTTATGTACAGTCTATTAATGTGGCCACACAAATACAGTATATACCAGTCCTGTACTACTCCCAGCTGTTTTGCCTTGGCAGCCTAACTTTGCCATGGGTTTGGCCTCCCTGCAGATTCCACATGGGGCCATGGTCAAAAGGATGCACATCTATACCGGCAACAACCTGCAAGAAACAAGGTAACATACACACATGTAAATACACAAGAAGACATTGCGTAGAGTGGACATACGTCTACCAAAGACTTTGTAAAGTTTTTCATTTTAATGAAAGAGAAGCTTTGTGGCAGTTAAATATCCTTTGAAATCTGTCTCAAACTGCTAACAACAAAAATACAACAGATATTTTCAAACTAACTAAGAAATGATTAAAATTTCTGAACATGTGCAGAACTGCAGTGTTTGTTACTACAAATCAAACAAATGGGACAATAAATCTGTGTGTTGTTTGGCTATCATGTGATATGCCAGGAACAACTTGAATTTGAATGTGATGTTTGATATCCTTTTTTTTTTCTTTTTTTTTTGTCTTGAACAAAGACCAAAAACAACAACAAAGCTGTAAGAAACAAATACAACATTTTAGAAACAGGTACACACACACAAACAAACTGCTCTTTCTGTCCTCAGAGCTCCGGTGATGCCGTTGGCTTGTTTCCTTGGTAACATCTATGCAGAGTGTGTGGATGTCCTAAGAGATCGGGCAGGACCTCTGGGGCTCAAGCTCCGCCTTCTCACTGCAGGTAACAATGTTGTCATATTGCAGTTGGAGACAAGATATCAGTGCAGGCAGGTTGGTCTAGTACCTGCACTATTTTACCACAGAGCCGCACTGTTGTGACACATGCAAGTGGATTTATGCTAATAAACCATAGCAAACTCATATTTTCACAGCTGTTCTCTGACATGTTGTTTGACTTTGTTTTGTTGTCATTTATCTTGAGATTGAGTTTGGTTTTTTTTCTTATCTGTTCTGCTATGATGTGTGAGAGCAGGTTGTGGTCCAGGTGTGATGGCTGATGCTAAAGTAAGATCCCTGGAGAGGAGCATCTACTTTGGAGATTCCTGTCAGGACGTACTCGGTGCCCTGGGTTCACCACATAAAGTCTTTTACAAGTCTGAGGACAAGGTAGGAAAACTCTGTTCATTTCAGTAGTCAGTGTTATGTTGTTGTTGTTAGAACTACTGTTGTTATCTTGACTAGGGAGGCTATGGCATAAGAGAGAGAGTGGGTAGTCTTTTTATCAGAAGAGCGGTGGTTCGATCCCCCTAGCCCCCTGTCTTGAGTTTTTGTATGTGTGTGTGTATGATGACATGTATAAGTGTGTTTGCTTTGAGTGATCAATAGACTAAAAAAACTATATTAATGCAGTCAATATACCATAACTAAATTCTGCTCTTCCTATTGTCCGCATCCTGTCCTCTATCACAGTGAGGACTCAGATATCCTCCCCGGGGATTTTTGAGCCAATTACCTTCCTTCAGGCTACAGTTTGCTCACTGAATGTCAACCTTATATTCACTTGAACCAGTAGCACTTAGTAGTTGAGTTCAATCTCTTGAATGTTGTTGTTCACAACAAATAGATTTTCATTAATTATCATGTAACCTCTGTATCATTACGTGTTGTTTATTTTAGATGAAGATCCACTCTCCATCACCTCACAAGCAGGTTCCTTCCAAATGTAATGACTACTTCTTCAACTACTTCACCCTCGGTGTGGTACGTAAATTCTTCCTACGGTTATTTGTGTTTGTAAGTGTGTTTGCTTTGGTGATTATTTTATTTTATGTGGTTGTATTTATTCATTCTTTAAACAACAACACAGTGTCATTTAAAGAACGAATGTTTCTCAGACTTTGTATCTGTTTGATGTACTCTATAGTTACACTTACAATGTTGGACATCCAGCTTGTTCATGTCAGAGGATTTTTTGGGGAAAAATGAAAGCAAACATGGTTTTGGTGAAGCATAGTCTGTTACTGCTGAGGATGGTGGCAGGCCCAGGATCTGGCCATTGTAAGTGGCAAGTACATGCCAGATACAGGCTGATGGATAATGTGTATAATAGCATACAGGGAATTGGGACATGCATGTCACCCAAAATGTGTAATGTTTATTTTTTTCACTGCATGAAGGTATCTCTGATAATTCCTGCACTGCATGTATATACATACTGTACATACTGATCTGGTTAGTTCTTGGAAATTAAGAGTGTGTGAATATAACAGATGTAAGGATACTCCCGCCAAAGTAGGGTTCATAGAAGGGTTTATTACAGGACTGCTGGATTGCATTACAGTGGGCAAGGTTTTATGTTCCCTTTTTTTATCACTCAGTCGTATTGCACAGAAGTACCATATCAGGGTTATGATGATGGTTGTTGTTATTATTTTGTTTTGTTTGATTTTTTTTTTTTTGGACCACTGTTCAGATATTGGTTGGCACAAAACCAGTGTCTGAAAAATTGTGAATAATTAAATCAGTTGTAATCTAGGTAGACTATACGATCTTAAATGCACAAAAGCAACCCCTTACATATTGTGTTTACGTCATTCTCATTCTTTTGCTTGAATTATTTTTTTTTCCAGGATATCCTGTTTGACTCTACAAGTCACCTGGTCAAGAAGTTTGTCCTCCATACCAACTATCCTGGACATTACAACTTCAATATGTAAATATTTGTTCTGTCTGGTTACTTGTTTCTGCATGTCTTTCCTATTTTAAGATTCCTTTACTCCGTTTCCCACACCCCTCTGTGTCTCCTCATCCTTGTGACAACTAATGTTCTCAGTGTGTAATGATCCCAATTTAATCCTGACCCTATGACCAACTGGTGGACCAAAATGAAGAAGAATAACAATATGAAAAAGGACAATTTTTAAAATAAAAAGAGAGAGTTTAGGTAAAAAAAAAACTTAGGTCATCAAGTTAGCCCTTTCATTTCTGTCCGTAGTTTTCATTTTCTGTGTTTTTGATTATGTTTCCTCTTTCATCACAGATACCATCGATGTGACTTTAAGATTCCACTTGTTATTAAGAAAGGTGAGACAGTCTGCAGTCCTGAATGAACTCTGCATGTCTCAGTGTAAATTGTATGATTTTATTTTGATTATTTTTAATTTTTTATTCTGACTTTCATCTGTCTGTCTCACTTTGCTCTTTAGATGGAGCTGATTCTCAGACAGAGGACTGCATTTTAACAACCTACAGCAAGGTCAGTTATAGATAGGTTTTATCAGACTGTTTGCCAGAGGTTAGTGCTTTGTTGTAAACTCCACAAGGTGGCACTATATTAGGTCTGTAAGGATCTGACATGTTCTCTATCAGTGAGTTTGGCTTTATGTTTTCAGACTCTTCATCTTTTTAAAGTGGTGGCTGCTTAAAGTGATATCACAACACTTTGATTATATAACAAAATTGTGACCTTATAGTTGTTTTATTTTAGTACCACTCCTCCTAAAAACTGGTCCCTACATCACTAAGAAACCCTTTGTTCATAACATAAAAGTGCTTTAATCTGACATTTGCTTTTGACTGTCACTGCAGTGATCCTCTGACTCTTACAGCAGAGGAAATTATAATAGAAGTCTTGTGGTTTCACTTTAAGCTGATAAAAATATCCCTGAATTTGACTCAGTTTGCTTGAAGAAAACTTTTATTAGAGATGTTTTGATACTGTTTTTACTTCTCAATAGAGATTCTGATACCTTAGCTTGTGTGTCAGCCAGTGCAAAGTACTGACCCTTTACCAGTGCATTAAAAGAAATGTATATGTTAAAGTTATTCTTTAACAGCTGTACTAATATCCTTCCTAATGGATGTGCCTTAAGTTTTACATGTTGATTGTTGTAAGTATTGAGTACTTGTGCAGTAAAAATCGGTTAAGTAGCATACAGATGCTGCTGGGAAGTTTGAGGGTCCAGTTTCTAATAAATTAATTATGTGGACTTGTATCAGTGCACACACTTCAAACAGTATAAGAGGCGTTTTTAATTATGGTATCTGTACTGGAAGAACTGTAATTCTAATGGAGGTGATCATTTGATGTGGTGAAAACAGGATACAGCATTTGGTCTTGTGGCCTTGTGATATAAGCCAGTGTTGGAAGCAGATAAACATTATCTACTTCTAACTTGTTGTTTCTCTGTCAGTGGGATCAGATTCAGGAACTGCTGGGTCACCCGATGGAAAAACCTGTAGTGCTCCACAGGTAAATACGCACGTTGCTCAGTGGATAACATATTAACATTCCTGTCGTAAATGTGTCCCACAGGGGTTTGAGATAAGTTGTTTGCACATTTTGATGTTATTGTTGGTGAGGAAATTTACCATTCATAAGTGCAAGATTTTTTAAAATCCAAATGAATGCCTTCTCTGTAATTATCTGATGTTTTGTTTTACAGATCCTCATCAGCCAACAACACCAATCCATTCGGCTCTACCTTCTGCTTTGGACTGCAAAGGATGATCTTTGAGGTCAGCACGGTATCTCTGTTGCCTTATCTGGCATTCAAGTGTGTATGAGAATGTGAGGTGTCCCTCTAACAAGGAAATTATAGGATTTGCCCACAGGCTTAATGCCTGTATAATCAGGTTTTCCATTAACATTGTGCAGGAGGTAAAAGAGGCTGTATATTTTCTCCACCTTTAATACTGACACGCCTCAGTAAGAGTGAGAGTAGAACAAAAGTCTCAAAATTAATCATTAGATATGCACGAAGCATCCTTGAATCTGTCAATCACACACTTTTTTTTTATCTTCATTGGACTGACGCATACAATCTGTTTCTTTCTTCCCCAGGTGATGCAGAACAACCACATAGCATCAGTGACTCTCTACGGTGCTCCACGGACCACCAGTCAAGCCCGACCTGAGTCCAGTAGTAGTTCTCATTGAAGAAGTTACCAGAACCACATCCCATTCTGGCCTGTCCTGCATCTAGTACCTCTACTGACTGACTGAACCTCTAACCCAGAGCCAGATTCTTAACCAAGCAGACATTACCCAGAACAACAAAGGTTTCCTCGCTCAGCTCAGACGCCACAGAACAGAATCACAACTAGAACCCAGAATAGCCAAATTGACTTTTCCTGGTGGGTCCTAAAACTTATTCTTCTAATCAGACACACCCAGCCAGCACAGTCAACCCCACCCCAGACTATCCCAGGGACAAGGATCTAGTGACATAGTCGCAGTGCTGGAGCATCGTTGCTCTGAATGGAAACCAGTGAAATGGTTTCTTGGCTGTATGGGAATATCGTGGTGGTGCTGCAAACTGACATTGTGAAGAAATCTGCTCAAATGGAGCTCAAATGCTTCCTGTTTCCATCCAGTGACTGTATTTGCACAGGACCATAGAAGAAGAGTTATTCCAGACAAAGTTTGGATTTCATGTTTCCACCAGTAAGATGCAACGACAGTCTTTATGTAATAACAGTCTCCATTATATTATAATGGTGAGATAACAGCTGGTCTGAGATTTAAATGTCAAATTAGGATCAGTGGACATAATATGGCCACCAATGAAAACTACTCTGGCCAAAGTCTTGAAGTCTTCAAGCTCTGGTTTGACCGACTGAATACACATCAACCAACCAAACAGCCAACCCAACTAGTACCGCCTGTCTTCCTGCCACAACTTCAGAACCAGAGCCCACCGGCCAAGTCAAAACCCAGACATGTCTAAACCGCAAAGAACCAAGTCTGCCCAGCCCAAACAAGAGCCATCAGAGCCAAACACACATGGAGGACTGTAACCAAAAACAGAAAAACACAAGAACCCAGAGTTTGTTTAATGAGAGAGAACCAAACACACTCAGAGTGTTGAGAGACATGTGGCCCAGAACAGACCCACAACAGCCAGGTGACTGGATATGAGCTTCTCAAGGCCGAATGATCCAAACATCCAGCGTCTGCTCCCGTCCTCCCCTTCCTCCCCCACTCTCCCTCCACCTTTTTTCAGTGGTGCCCACACAAACACACATCCAAGCACACACACACACACACACGAACACACTTAAGCACACAGCAATAAACACTCTATTAACCCACAGCTGTTGTTATTTGCAGCTCTGGATGTTGACGTATGTGTGTCCTTGCTAACATAAACACACAAACACATACACTTACACTTACGCACACTTACAAAAATGAGCATCTGCATGTGTTAGGCTGCTGATTTTTCAAATTGACATTTTGACAGATTTTAATTCAAGCACACACACATACATGCAGCATTTCAACCCCTTCACTACTATACTCACATGTATTTCTAATACATGAAAGCTGGTTTATCTTTTTAGCCTTTTTAAAGTGCGATACAACGTTGAGACTTGTAGGCATGACACCAGAATTTGCATGAACTTGGCAGACATTTAGAATGAGAGGAGACTTTATTACAAGCACAAACTGGCAGTCTGCTGTTTATTCGATTGTGCATGTTGTGAGAGGACTCGGCACAGTTTTTTTTAACTCTCTGTACCCTGCTTCACTCATTCACACCATGACCAAATTCACCATTTTAGGGTTTTTTTTGTTTGTTTGTTTTTTTTTTAATGATTTTTACATTTGCACTAATACACACCTTTTTACTTCATTGGTTAAATGTGCCCTATCTCAGAGATGGATGTGATCGTTTGAAGAGATTGTGTTGTGTGTGAATTTGTGTGTGTTTTTATCCACAAGTTTGGATGGAGAGGAGGTCCTCCTGTGGGACATGGTGTATGCAGCCATGTCGTCTGTGTTACACTCTTCTCCTTGTTTCCTCTGGGCTTTCTCCATCTTAACGTCCAATTGATGCATTGCAATTCATCTCTCAGCAATGTCTGCATTTATTTCTTTGTTGAATTGCCAAATGCTTTAGCCAAAGACATTTCAGGATGATTTCATTCGATCTGCTGACTTTGTCACTGTACTCTCATGTCCAGACGTGTCCTATGGACAGAGTTGTGTGTTTGCCCTCCCTTTTTAGTCACATCTTTTGTTTTTAACCTGTACATCAAAGTCATTGCTGTGGTAAAGCCTCTAAATTCATCTCCTGATTTCTGTAACTGCTGATAGTTAAAAAAAAAAGTGACTCGAGAAAGTGTTTTGAAACCAATCAGACTTTCTGTTATCTAAATTTAGTTACATATGGAGACACGTTAACAAAAGTAACAACCAGTGTCATCCCTCTTGTAAATGTTATTAGAGAGCTGTAATTTAAAGAACTAACCTCATCTCTTGGTAGATTCAATACATTTCAACCCATTAAGGAAATGGGGAAAGAACATCAGTCATTCCTTCATCATAACAATTGTTTGCATCTCCCTCCCAATGTACAAATTTAAAGCATTTGAATAAACCATGTTTTAATTTTAATGCACATATGCTAATTTATTGATCCTTGATTCAAATGCCATTTTGTTTTTTTATTTTTCATCAATGCTTAAAACATGATTGTTCGTTTTAACATGTGTGAAGGCATCAGGGTTGAGTTTGGGGCCCGTATACATAACGAAATGTTTCAATTACTGACTCAAAACTCAAGAGCATCAAGTCAGTTTAACTGCTTGTTGGTTTGCATAGATAGTACTTTTTCATTATGTGTATGACTTTTTTTTCTGCAAAGTTTAGGTATTAACAGACTTTCCTAAGTGGGTTTTGACATTCAAACTCACTTAACTGTCTTATTTTATTTTGCATGGTTTTTTAATTAGTTACTAACTATTTGTTATCTACCAGCCCAATCTTTTTCTGAATTTGTGGGTGAATTGATTGATTTTACCCCTCACTGAAACCAAATGGCATGACAGTGTTATTTAGCATGATGTGACCAGCAGCATTTAAAATGAACAGTAACTGAACTTTAGAGTCTTTTTTTTTTTTTTTTACTATATTGTCAGAAGATGGCAAACGCTCATTTTAAGTGTCTAAATTTCTGATTCATTATTATTTTTTTGTAGTTTATCCATTTTTAAGCAGTACATCACTATTTAGGACAACATGATGCAAACTTTTGGAGTGTTAAATCCGTTTTTTGGGGGGGGGTTCTTGCAGTAAAAATGATCAGAAGAGGACCGTGTTTAAGTACAGTTGAAGACAAATTTCTGAGAAGAACTTTTTATTTTAATGTGGGTTTGCTCTTCTTTTTCTGTCTTCTTATTTACGTGATCATAACTTGGTACAGACACATGTGACTCAGGCGCTGGCTGAGTTTCCTCCTTTATTCTGATTCAATTTAAAACTCAGGATGAGGCATCTGCTCACAACGAACTAACAATCACTGGAAGTTGTTTTTGTTTTTTGTTTTGTTTTGTTTTTTTCTAATTCCAGACCACTCAGTATTGAAACCTTTTCTCGTGCAATGCTAAGGCTGCAATGCAAGTAAACGTAAGTGTTGGGTGCCAGTAGATCACCCTGCTTCAGCTCTGCTTGACTGCTTCTGCAGCGTGTTCTTGTGTGATTCCCAGAAACAGCATCAAAAACAGAGGAGAACAGTGATCCTCCCTCACATTCAGACTGGAGGAGAGCTCTGGTAGAGATGTTTTTGTTGAGTGGACAGAATCTAATTTGGAGTCTAGCATTAGCATTTTGCTAGATGATCCGTCTAATTGTTTACACAAGAAAAAGTGTCTCTGGCTGCAGGTTTATTGTGGTTAGACTTTTCCCTCAGTGATGTGATTATGTGGTTTATGGAATCAGGAGAATCTATGAAGTTTAGTTTCTTAAACTGGGTTTCTGAAAGCTAGAGAAATGTTCAAGATGGCGTCTACCAATTACACTAATTTCTCACTGGGCTCCCAGGTTGTAGATGTTTAAAAGCAAAGTCTGATAAACTTAAAGTTCCCTCCTGTTGTTCTGGTTTATCCACATATTGAGTCAAATGAGGATACAGATAATAATATAACATGAAAGCTATATTCAAACATTTTTCCTAAAGCTTGCTTTTGTGCAAGTAAATATTTGAGAAAAAAGAAAACTGTTGAACATTGTGCCTCATCTCCCACCGAGCCTGTCTTTGACTTCTGTCTCTATCTCCTCTGTAAAAAGGAATCTGCTTTGTACATACAATTTGAGAATGCATTTGAACTGCATCATTGTACAGTACCTATGTATGCGTGTTACTGAGCATTAGCAACAAGCTAACATGGTGTTATGGCCGTCTCAGTCGTTTTAATTTTCCTGTTGCCTGCAGAGAATGGCAGGTTGGGTTGGGTTTCCCAAACAAGTCTCTTTTTTCATCAGCAGTATGTTTGTATTTTGTTGTGTCTCTTTCTTTCATGTGGTGTATGTGTGTATAACTACACCCCGAACAATGTCAACCCTTAAAACCTCATCATAGTTACTGTGGAAGACATGATTTTTGCAATGTAATTCTGCCAAAAAAAACTTTTCATCCAGAAGACGGTATCAGATTGTAATTTAAAACAGGGGGGCCACCCTCCACACCCACACGGCTGAATTTTAATTAATCATTCACCAAACAAAAGCTGTCAGAGTGGACTGAAGCTTTGCTTCAGTGGAAGCAGAGTGAGTCAAAGTCGATCTAAAAAAAAAAAAAAAGAAGCAGCAATGAATGAAGCAAATCAAGATGCTTCTGGAAGGAAACATACATAGATGCTGAATCATTCTGGGGAAACTGAGCCCAGCACGACACAAAACACTAGTTTCTGACATAAGAAGACAAAAATAGTCTACTCATTACCCGGATTTGGTAAACCCAGCCCAGCGCCACAGACGGTCAGTGCTGTGATGATGCATTGTTACTGAGAGACTGACAGACAGAGGAGCTATAGGGTGCTGGGTAGGTAATCTCACCCAAACTCAGGTGGACATATCACTTCCTTTGTTTTTCTGAACATTTTTAGCTAGAAAAACAAGTGAAAACTTAAAGCTGGAGGTCTGTGTGTCTTTTAGATTCAACCTGTTTTTCTTCTTATTTTTTTTTTCCATTTCATCGAATGCAGGAATGAATGATTGTCATAATCTGATTGTTGTAATTTATAACTGACAGCTTCAGTTCAGTGTAATGATAATCTCATATTAACGCTTTGTATTGTCTGTTCTTGGTGTCATATGTTCTGTTGCCCATCTCGCTTGTTCTCCGACAAATATCTTTTTTGTGGACATTTTAAGCCCATTTCTGGAAATGGGGCAGGTATACTTAATTAAAAATTGTGAAATTCATTGCAATGTGGCGTTTTATATTTTGAATACTATAACTTTGTGTATGAAGAACAAGTAGATCTATTCAGCATGTCCACTGAAAAAAGGCAATAACAATACCATGTAGTGCAAGGAGAAGGACTGAGCTGACTGAAAGCTTTGCTTCATTGCTTTTGACTGTGTTTGACGATGGTTGTTGAGAGGAGCTACTGCTGTGCGATCTCTAAACTCCCAATGCAGCATTTGGGCTTTTATGAAATCAAACACTCACTGTTTATTGACATCGGAGTTCATTTTCTGTGTGTGCAACCAGGATATGAAAAAAACAATAAAAATGTGGATGTGAAAAAGGCGGGAGGTTCTTATTTCTTAGTCACATGATGTTTAATAAGGGGGCCCTGTCAATTTTGAATTTAAGTTGAATTTCAAATGAAAAAATTTTAATTAATTCTTCTTTTCATGTGCATCAGCACAAAATATAATTTATAAAACTTCATCAGTTATCTGTAACTTTTTTTTCTGTTGCCTAGTGACCCAGCTGACACTAGACAACAGGTGCACACTTTGCACAGGTCTTAGGTATTTCTCACATTAACACAGATCATTTATTTACCATGCTCATATTTCCAAAACATCATCCATTATGTGTCTGCGCTATGATATTTCTCTGCTCCCGAAATTTTGCTTATTTGCTAGCATCAAGCTAGCTGGGGTAAACCTACAAAAACTGACATGTTTTTTGGAAAAAAACAAACAAACAAACAAACAAAAATAACCCGATGAGCAGACAAAAAGTCCAGGTGACAAAAGCTGAGCTGCAAACTCTGAGGAACTTGATGGATTTTTAAGAGATCTTACAAAGAGATGCATCATCTATTGGTAAATTTTACTTTTGGGCCTGGCATGGAAAAGTTTGGAGACCTCTGTCATAGTCCTCACAATTCAAGATTTAACTATTTGACTAAACCTCAACATCTGTTTTGTATCTAAGCCTATCAGAATATAATTATTATTAGTCACATTGAAAGAGACTCTATTCTATTGAAAAAGTTGAGAATTATTCTTTAAATAGTGTTTTGTTGGGTTTTCTTTTCTTCCTTTTTTTGACATCTTTTAGCCCTTTGTCGACCTAAATGAGTTTCTTTTGTGAAATCTTCGGGTAGGAATTGACAAACGTGTAGAGGAAGCATTCAGTTCCTCGTAAATGCCCCGAAAATCTATCAACCCTTATTCAGCACATTTAGTACAAAGAGTTTTGTGTTGCATTTAAAGTTCAGATGGAAATACTTTCTGAACATTTTATTTGAACATTTAAAATCAAAGTAGATGTTTGTGTCTAAAAAAAATTATGGGTTTATGAGTTGAAAAGAGTGCAAAATCTATACAGATTAAGTCAAAACTGTGTAATCCATAGTTTTGAAGTATTTCCGATGTAGACGCCACGTGTCCAGTAATAATTATTTTATTATAGTTTGCATTGTGGTGGTCCATTCTTACAGGTCCCCCTGGTGGTCAGCATGTGGAAAACCAACTATTGATCTCATTCATCATTCAGACAAATTCTGGAGACTCTGAAAACTCTCTCATTCCTTCTTGCAAAGACTCAAAATCACTTGTCTCTGGGAGGCAAAGGTTGGTTGCTTCATCTGTCTGTGTGATTGTTAATGAATAGTATTCTTTTTTCTCTCCTTTTATATCATCTTTTTTTTATTCTAGTGCACCTTCTGTTGATCATTAGGTCTGTTCTTAATGATAAAGGATATGTTTAAGTTAGATTTAACAATCATTTTTAAAATAGTTCAAAATCTGTGCAAGCCATCATTTCATAGGATTCTTTCCAATTCCTCAAGATTCAAGGTTGGTTTCCTTAGCTTAGCATGCTAACATTTGTTATTTAGCAGGAAACACAGAGTGCAGCTGAGGCTGGTAAGAATCTTGTAATCCTTGCATTGCATCACCTTGCAGCTATTTTAACTTGTAAACCAAACTAAGCTTTTAGACAAGTTAAAACATTTACCTGATGATTGCACAGAAACAAGTCAGGGGAGCAGCACCCTTATTACAGATGTGTACCATCCGGTTTAACTGAGAATTTCTCATTTTTTATGATCTTTTTCCTGATCTTTTCTGATCGACCTGTGCTCCTCCAGCTTCCCCTGGTGTTGCTCTTTGTCTAATCTTCATATAAACTCTCCTGTTTTCTGTCCCTTTCCATATCTCTGTCTTACCTCTTTGTCTTACCAGGGTTTCCCAGAGTCGGACTCTCCGTTCTTTGGAAATCACCATCTCTTTTATTGGTTCTGTTTGCTTTTTTTGGACTGATATCCCATGTATAAATCTTGGCCTTTCAGTGAACACTTTGCCTTTTTTAAATTTTACTTTGTGTCCTGTGCTCCCCAGTCTGGACCAAAGTTGTGGACAAACCGACACTGCATTAATCCATGCTATCATTGCAAAAAAAAAGAGACCAGCTGAAGCCCAGAGCATGTGTGTTTGGTGAACAATTATATCTAGATCTATAAACACACTTTGCTGTTGAAATGCAGCTGCATATGAATATGTTTCTCTGCAAAATCTGATTGAGCGAACTTCAAAAAGAGAACATTTTGGAGAACAGATGAATGTTAAGTAATAAAGAGTTTAAAAAACAAACAAATACACAAAACAGATTAAATCATTACAATAAAAGCAATGACTTAAGTGTTCACATGAAAGTACACATGCCTGGCTTTGCCACAAACATTCAGCAAGAGGTTTTTGTGTGTGCTGTTTGTGTGTGTGTTTGTGTGTGCTGTTTGTGTGTGTGTGTGTTTGTGTGTGCTGTTTGTGTGTGTGTGTGTTCTATGGTCCCAGCTGGTTCTCACGGTGCAGCTGGTTTCCATTTAGGCTTCATTTGTTCTTCCTCCAGGGAACAGATAATGCAACCTTCCATTTGTGCTTCTATCCAGCAGAAGGAGGTGAGGTACGTCTCTGCTAGTGTTCAAAACAAGAACACAGGTGATCTCTGCCGTCTTCCCGCTCACACACAGCCATTTAGCAGTCCTGGCTTAAAAACTCAGTCCGTTGAAATTCAGAATATCAACACTGTTATGGCCTTTGGACATTTGTAGGGTTTAATGAGCTCACTGTAATTTGTTATGTCTTCCTTCTGTAAGCTTGGGGAGTTTCCAGTTTTTCATACCTTTGTCATGTTTCACCAATGAATACTTTATACAACAGTGTTTGTGTAGCTGGGTTTTAATACTTATGGCCTCCAATGAATGGATAGGAAACAAGATGACATTTGTTGCAGGGAGAGTTTGACTTCCACAGCCACAGCCTTCCTGAGACAGACCGTGCTCACATCTTTGTCAGTGTCAGCCGGCTCACCTTGATGATCCCAGAGGCTTAACTTCATCCCCACCACTCGCAGCCGCTGTCTTTCTCTGCTCAGCTGCCTCTTCCATCATTGCAGACTGATCTCTGGTGGAACATGCTGTGCACGACATCACCTCAATACAGCATCTCTGTGGCTAGAACATTTGATTTTTGACAATATTGACAATGATACCTTCAAGATTTTTAAAAACCCCAGTAGACCATAAACTTGATACTGCCCAAGCCTAGTCCTCATGAGTCTTACCGTCTCTCTGTGTAAACAATTCCAAAAATACATTCTGAAAATTACACATTCAAAAAGTCCAGAAAGATTTAATTATCACACAAGTTTTGCAAGTTAAGGTCCCGCTGCATGGTTGTTAAAAAACACTGTCTGAATACAGATGGACTCATATGTACAAAGCCGAAATTCTCTTTGGGCTTTGCTGAAAAATCTGAAGCACAACCGACTTTGCCAATTCATTTCCCCAAAGATGATCTGCCAGCTTGGATAAGTCTCCTATGACTCAACTGTGCTTTTGAACACACCACAAGACTTCCGAGTTGGCCGCTGATCTTGCTTTATGACCATTTTGCTCTGGCTACAGCTCCTGGAGATCCCATTGGGCCCTGCAGAGCCACTAATGTGTGACAAACACCTGCTTTTCACCGTACTCTGTCTCTCCTCCCTCAGTTGCTCCAACGCCCCCCTTCCATTTAAAGGGCCCGGACGTCGGGCTCGTCTTGTTGTGGCAGCTCAGTTTGGGGTCGTGCAGGAGGTTCCACATGAGCCAGATCTGAGGACCGCTGAGACTGTGAACAACCATGAGCTCCTTGTAAAAACAGGGGTCAAATGTCTGAAGGTGGGGCGCTGCAGATGGTTTAGGAATTCCAAAGGTCCGAAAGCCTTGGTGGCGTAATGGTTTGACACCGATCAGCTGGAGGCACATTCCCAGAAAGACATCATCAATGGGGAACAACTCGACCTGGGCGAGAAAGAAAAATGAGATCAAAAAATTCTGGATACATATAAATTAAAAACATAAAAATTGTCAAAATTTTAAGTACCTGTTGACAGGCGGAGCTAAGTCGCCGAGCCGTAAGTCCTGACATGACGAAACCTCCTCCTCCAGCATAATTTGGGTACAAGCCCACTCCATAAACAAACTCTGGCACATAGTACTTGGAACTACGGCGGCGAATGGGTTTAGCATTGATAATAATATCACCGACAAACAGATCCTCATCTGGCTTTTTACCTTGCAACATCTCCAGTATATTTTCCACGTTAACGTACACATCAGCATCACCCTTGAATATGAACCTGCAAAAGGAAAGATAACAGGAAAAGTTTCAGATATGAGTCAAATAAGGAGAGAATCAAAGTAAATCTTAACCTTAGTTTTATAAACACTGACTGGACATCAGGACAGGTGCTGTTAACCCATTTCAGAAAATGTGTTTCCTTCAGCGTCAGGTTGAAAAAGGTGTCTTCAAAGTCCCAGAGCAGGATGTCCTTAAAGGTTTCACTCTCGTAGGTCAAGAGCCGATCCCACAGAGGCAGAGCAGTCTGATTCCTGGGAATACCCAGCAGGAAAACAGTACGGATTGACACACCGTTTTGAAAATGTTCCTCTTTACCCCAGGTCCGACGAACCACCTAAAAATAATGAAGTACAGGGAGAAAGATTACTTTGTTGACCAAGAAAGAGAGTAAGTGAAAAAATAAAGTTGAACCTTTTACGTATTAACGGATTTTTTTCCTACATATGAGGGCTTTATCATAAAAAGTGGCATATTTTTACCTGCCGTTTATCAAAATCTGCAGCAACAGATTTCACTGCAATCAGCATGTAGAGAGCAGTAGCAGACCCTTCACTTCCTCCTCCTCCTTCTTCTTCTGCTCCTGCGATGTGACATTTTTCTGGCTGGTCTATGAGCAGCTTGAAGTCTCTGTTGTCCTTTTCTCTCAGATAGCGCTCAAAGTCAAACGGTGGCATCGTGGGCAGAGGCTTTCCGGCAGGCTTAGTCGGCACTGCATTTTTCCGTCGCGACTTGGATTTCCCCCTAGATTTGACCTGAGGTTTGGACTTTGGCTGAGGAGGTTTAGACTTGGGCTGGGGTTTGCAGGGAAGCAGCTGTGGCACTGAAGGGCTGGCTGGGAAGTGCTTATTAGGAGAAATAATGTGAAACAGAAGACACGGGATATTTATTATAACAAGTTCATTTTATCTCTGTGAGCACATAATACATTTATCTATTTATGTGGAAAATAGCTCTTCATCTCCTCCAAGTTTCAAACAAAAAAAAAAACCTATAGCCTATCGATTCAAACACTGAGCAAATAGGCTCACAGTGGGGCTTATTCACCCCTGTCAGCACTTATTATGCTATGATCTATTTATTATACACACAATCATCAGTGGGATACAGACTTAAATGACTCAATAGTGAAATTATTTTGTGCAGTATTTTAAATTTGTAACTGTCCTGTGCATTACCCCGTGCAGTTATTAAACTGTTGTGTCAGCTCTGTGCAGTTATTTAATTCTTCTTCTGTACAACTACACTGGTATACTCTGACATTTATATTGTGCATTTCATTAATGTCTTCATATATTATTTATATCAGTTGAACAGTGTGGTATGATGCACAAACATGCATATGCACATTGATTCTGATACCTACATGCAAACATGCACACACATTCATGACTTGAATCAGTTCAGGTCATACCCCTGCAGACTCCTGGGTTTCTTTTTCTTTGGCCCCACTGGCACCGAGCAGGGTCCTGCTGGAGCTGGTGGAGCCACCGATTTCCAACTTCCATGCTGGTTTGTCCCAACCAGAGGAGAGCATGACCTAGAAAAATTGGTAAGATTTGATGGAACATGAGAACTAGACAGGCGATTTTACAGTATTTTTTAAGAAGGAAAGGACTGTAGAAGAAAGCAGGATTCCTGTCTTACATGGCGGGCATAGAGCAGTAGTGTAAATAGCATCAGTAGAAACATTGTGCACAACACATCTCCCTTCACATGGAGGATCCTCCTGACGGTCACCATCTTCTTCAACATCATCTAAAGATGGGGACATCAGTTAACTATTAAACAGCATTACACTGGAAACAGCTGCTGCAGTTAATATTGTTTTTCAGACAGCAGTTGAAAGTGATACAGATCTCAGAAAAGTTTACAAGATTTGGGTTTGCAAGCTACTCTGCAGGATTTGATTAAAAGATGGTGTGGTTTTCCTTCTTCCTCTCTGCTGGATTGCTTAATATCACCTGGAGCTTTACAGTTTGTTTGCAGCAATCCCCAATGTTTTTGATTAGGGATGTGCTGCTATGCTCTCACCTGTTTGCTACAGGGCTAATAAGTTGCATTGGCTGGTATGGAGTGATTTGGTCTTGTATGTATCACTCATATCACTGGATATATGTCCATCGTATCAGCCTCCATCCTCCCTCTCTCTTCAAGCAACAATGGATGGGAGCATCCTGCGCAAAACAAACAATCACAGATCAAACTGGGCAACACAACAGGGAAGAAATAAAAGAGCAAGAGAATTGCAATTGAACAAAATACTCATAAACTTCAGTGCTCCCTGTCGTAAGGAGGATATTACTTCTTCTCACATCCTCCTCTCTTTTGCTCTACTGAAGAGAAAAGGCTGTGCTGGAAATCTAAGCTCTGGTTGTGAAATCTCTTGTTTCATCTTGTGTAATGCATTTGTGGCATAAATCAATTAGGCAGAAACTCCCTGAAATGTGTCCCTGTGTCAAAAAAAGCAAATACGATGCAGTGCATGAGACTAAAAGAAAGAGACGAACTTTTCTTCCATTTATAGAAGCTTTTATTGCTTTTTGTCGGCATACTGTGGGTAATGTGGAGGATACACAATCTTGTTCGCACTTGCTCAATTTCGTAGATCAGTGAGTTTGATTGAAGTTTTATCATCTCAAAGTAGATTGGTAACCATCTACAGACAGAAAATGCAATGAATATAATGTCATTAAATAAATCATTGCTTGCTGATAATAAAATAACACTATTAATATGGGATTGGATTGTTCTCGATTCCCACAGGTCTACTAAATTTCCTATCGATTCCTAACGGTGCTCACAAGGGGGCGGGTCTGTATCTTATGTAAAGAACACTGTGTCCCAGCGTTTATATCATTGGCAGACATCCCTAAATGATGCTGACAGAAAATTCCCTGTTGTAAAAGTGACCGTCTAATCACACCTCTTCGTCCCTGTCAAAAAAGTTCACATTCCAGACAAGCGTGACCAATACCTCCGCAAACTTCTCACGCAATTTACGCAGGAAGAGTCTTTCTTCTCCGCCACATCTTTTCTTTTTGTTTTACAGTATCTACAATGAGTCTACCTGATTTTATAATCATAATGCATGTAAAGTTTTGCTTCATAAATGATAGAAGTCATTCAAACTTACCAGACGAGACGGAGGAGGTCAAACTGAAAACATGTGTGCTGTGGATGTTTGAAAGTCGACTCTGCAACTGACGCGCAGAGGAAAGTGCTTTTCTAGAGCTCCCAAAGACAAAGAACGGCTGACACGAAGGGAGAGAACAGTCCAGATGTTGGGTGCATGATGGTGTGAGTGTCGGCGAGGAAGGACAGAAGATATAACATAGGCTACGGTTCTCTGTGCTCTGTGTATGTCTATCAGCTGGCCCCGAGTCTGTCTAAAAAAGCTGCTGCGCTCGTGGTTGCCTTCAAGTGCTATAGTAAATATCAAAACCAGCAACATCAATGCAATAACTGCAGGGGTAGGGAAATATAAATAGATATTTTTTATGATAGTTAAATAATTAAATTAATTTCATGCGGGTTTTACTATTCTTGACACTGCGTATCTTCAATTTTGAGTTCCACATCTCTTGAAAAGTGAGAAATTGTTACACTTAACCGAACTGTGTAATTATAAGTGTGTCCGTAAAGGGAAGAAATTTACCAATCAAATAACCTTATTTGCAGTTCAGAATCGAAAAAATGAAATTTAAATTAATGGAGACCGTCACTTTGTATATATTGTATATATGTATATACTTATTAGTAGTAGTAGTAGTACTATTAGCATCATTATTATTATATAAACAGTGCAGTAGTCAACAATTCAACAAAACTACTGATAATTTGTTCTCACTAGACTGCCAATCCAAAAAGTTACCAGAGTTTATGTAAACTTGTGAGTTAGTAGTCAGAAGAAGGAGCTAACGGGGAGCGCCTGAACGCACCATCTTCATCATTTAGTCTGGCCACGTGACTCAAACTGGAGCGGAGCAACTTCTAGCCAGATGCCAACACAGCAACTGAGGAGGATGGGAGAGGAAGGAAAAGCTGTAGGCTGCAGATTCCTAGTATGGCTCAGAGACTCTGTACACTTTCAATAAAGTCTACTAGATTTTCGGGCCATACTCTCTAGGAAGAGGAGACACAGCCAGAGAAGAGGCAAGAGGAGGGTGAGGCAGTAAAAGTGGAGGTGAAATGAAGATGAGAAGGGGGGGTCGTGAGGAAGATGGTGAAATAAGGGCTGCACGTAAGATAAAAACAAAGATGAAGAAGTGGAGGGAAGAACACATACTGTAATGACATCTAGTTTGACATTTAAAAGCTCAACATGCAAATCTTGTCTTTCAGGTGTGCAGCGAGCAGACAACAGTGTAATCAAATATTTTATTTGAATATTTACCTCAAGTTAAACGAGGCTCTGTATTTCTCTAATATCTTACTAACTTAAGCAACACAGTCACACAAGAGAGCTCACATATCTGCAGAGAGACACAGTGAAGCAGTGATAACAATTTACGACTGCAGACTGGACCATATGGAGCATCGTTAGAATACAGCCTGTGAGCGCACATATGTATTTCCAATGAGAACTGAACAGAAAGTACCTTTGGAGAGCATGGGGTTTCTGTCCCTGCAACCTGCTCAAGTAGGGACAGGGTATAGTGCAGCCAAAGTGGCTCAATAAAAAAAACATTAATACACCCTTTAAAATAATATGCTGCACAGCCAACATGGCAGGCAAGTGTCCAAAAACTGGAAGTCACATTTACAGTTTTATTGATCTTCTCACTTTTTCCTGTTATTTAAGCAACAGCTCATTGGTGGGTCAGTTGTTGCAAGCTCATGCAGTGCCGTCAAATGTTATTCAAACCTGCAAAACTGGATTCCTTTTTGAAGATCTTAAAGTTTTCAAAAATATCAAATGTGTATAACCAAAATTATAAGAAGTTTGTATAAAATTATGCAAAATGAAAAACTGATAAAGAATAAATATACAGAATGATAGTGCCAAACAATGAGAAATAAGATGGTTTTACCTACTTTAAAGGTGTAGAAAAAATATACATAAAACACATTTAATATGGATTCTTCTTTCTTGTAAGCGTGGAGTGATGCTATGCTCAAAAAGAGACCAAGTGCATGCAAAAATTGGACTCAGAACATCAGAAAGTGGCCAAATACAAATACAAAACGGTCCAATGACTAGAAATATTACAAATTAGTGTCCTTAAGCAATGAACTCCACCCCTGATTGCTGTAGTTCAGGTATTCGTGAGCTGCCAGTTTGGAAAGATATGTGAGTGGTGAGTAACATCACCCTGATAAATAAATAAAAGGGTAAACAAATACGAGCCTACATGACTTGTTGGCTCCAAGGAAACTTGGCTGTAAGCAGTAAACATCTGTTCTGCAGACATTCTGGCCATAAGACAAAAGATATCCCGTTTGAGAGAGGGAGACTGAATTGCAACTCTTTCTTAGAAGAAGACTGGCCTCACTGTTTTTATCCACACTAATTCTAGCTTCTATATTCAAGTCCAACCAGAGGTAGACTCAAAATAAACTGTTGAGCAAGCCAACGTGTCTGAGAAAGACTTCATCCACTTCTGATACTGTAACAAAGTCAACGAACAGTTACACAAAATTTTAAAACATAATTTAATAATAGTTTACTTGACACAGACACAAAATTACATTTACAATCTCTGTGTACAATCTACAAAAGGTAAACAAGTCAAACACACAGCATTGGCCCCCCTGTGACATTCATTAATTTAAAAGAGTTTTTCTTTGGCTAGAAACGCACTGCATGCACACAGCAGCTGCAGCAGAGACCTGAGTCTCAGAGCCATCAGTGATCTCAATGACTGAACTCTCTACATGAGAGGAAGCTGCTCTCAGTGCTGCTCCAGCTGTGCTCTCTCTAAACACTGTTGTGTCAGCTGATTTACACAATCAGGGTACTGATTCCACAGTTTGGATGACTTTTCTCAAGTTTAAACATTTCTTAGATAAATGTGTGACGTCAACTAGAGCAACTCTCTCTCTCTTGACTGCAGATGCTATACAACAGTGTATGTGAGCATTTAGCTGAAGACTAAGACATATTTTGGTTTTGCATGAATTTTAGACAGCAGCAATATGCTGAAACCTTTCAAATGAATCAATTAAAATTAATTCATCAAGAGAATCACTTTTCTTAGTTTGGGAAACAGTTCAGGGAAAGCTGCTAGTCTCTGTTTTGGTTCAGCTCAATTCTCAGACCATTTGTGTCACTCCTGCCCACTCCTACGCTTATTTTGACAAATATTTAGCTAAACTGTAACTGCGCTAAAACAAGCTTCTCCAAACAGTCACATAGCCACACTGAGAGGGATGCCAATTCTACCAGCACACTAAGACTGTGGTCAGCATTTAAATTTTTGTGCTACCAGAAATTCAAGTTTCAAGAGAAGTCAAAGTATTATGGAGATGTTGCTCAATGTTGCCTTCAGGCTGTTGCTTCCTAAATCATGGAAAAAGACAGATTAAGGCTACAACCTGATCCCACAGTCATTTGTTGTAATGTTCTCTGCTTTTCATGTCCATGTGTTGGTCTCATTCCAGGATCATTATTCATCAGCTACACTTGATATAGACAAAGTCCAACATCACAGTACTGATCGGTTGTGCTTGTGACCATCCCCTCTTCTCTCAATCTTTTTTTCAGTCCTGCATTCTCCCTCATTCCGAGCTCAGGAGGATGCAGTGCCGGCTCTCATGACTCTGAAGAGGGCGTTGACATTATTGCTCTTGATGGCATCTCGACAGGCAGAGATCACTTGGTTCTTGGGCTTACCCACTGAGGAGAAGGAGGAACAGGGACACACAGATTAGTATTAGGAGACAAGACAGGTATGCAAGATGTAAACGCATAATTGTTGTCTCAAATGCTTTTGGGTTTCTGTTCATCAATGTAATTAAATGCTAAAATTTGCCTTTTTTGTCCTTAAAGTAACATTATGAAACTATTTAAACTTAAAACAACAGCAAAGTGGCTTGCTTAGTCATGTGTCTTGTGTCGGTGCACTTGCTTGAGGTTTAACTGTATTACTAAAGTTGCTGAGTTTCTTGTTTTTTTTCAGAAGCCTGGTCAGGCCCTGTCAGCATACATACAGCAGTGTCATTTGGGAATTGCAGCTGTAACAGTCTGTCTCACACATACACATGAACTCACAAAGTGCCTTACCTCGGAGTCTACCAGCACGCTGTATGGCCTGGTTTACTGACTTAAGGCAGGCCAGTAGAGCGTTGTGGTTGTTAGAGCGGATTTTGTACTCATTGATTAGATCCCTGTTCAGATCATACAGCTCTCTGTAACGCTTCTTCGTGGTTGTCCTACACAGAGCAAGAGAGACAACAAAAGAGAAAATATTGAGAAAAATTAAAGAGAAAGACAAACAAAAAGTATGTTTTGTGCAAAGGTTACCTCTTTAATGACTGATTTTTCTTTTTTATATCTTCAAAACAAGCATGTATAAAAATTAAGCTATTTTTCATATGTTGCTGTATTTTTTATGCAAGAATTAGAAATGAGATCAGTTTAATTCACCGTCTTTAAATGAAGTGTATGTATGCTTATTGTAGTAACTCACATGTCACCCATAAGGCGAGCATCCTCTGCTTGCACCAGCATGTTCCTGATGTAGTTAGAGTGGTCAGCCATTGCTGCAGTTAACTTCTGATGGACAGAGTGGAATTCATCCACCTAGCATACAGATATTAAAGACTCATTAAACCATATCACCAACATCATATGTTTGCTTTAAAGTAGGAGCAAGTTAAGTCTGCAATTTCAGATGCATCAAAACAAACTGCTTTGACTAAACACTGCACTTTCTTGAGTCCTCAGCAGTGCACGTGCCCAGTGTGAAGTGAACAGATGAAAAGTTGAGAAAATCAAAGGATAAACATGCATACTGGTAATATACACATGCGCATAGGCACACTCAGAGAGTGAGAGTGAGAGAGAGAGAGAGAGAGAGAGAGAGATTCTCTGGTTAAGTTTGATAAAAAGCATAAAATGTGTGTGACAGCAGCAGTTTCAATATGATTCAGGCCAAACCTCAGTGAGTGTTGTACGTAGCTCCTCAAAGTATCCTGGGAAATCTGCTTCTGCTGACAAGTCTTCTATTCCAAGGAAAGAGGCCAGTGATTGGACAAGATCTCCTGCCAGGTCAATGTCATCGGTTTTCAGAGTGATCTGATTGGCCAAGTAAGAAAAAAATGAATTATTTTATTATAATAAATTCTCCTTGTTGTTGCAAAAAATTATCCTAACTCTGTAAATTTTGCCTCCAAGTTTTTATCTAAAATGGGTTAAAATGTATGATGATAAATGACCGTGAGTGCATTATTACCAGTGATATACCAAAGAAAACAACGAGTTCCACTGATTTCATGTTTTTTTCAAATTTAAGTTTGTGGCTAAACAAATAATTGCTGCTGTGTATGTTGGTACCTGTCCATTGCTGGCCATACTGATGGATAACAGACCTCCTCCTCTTAGTGAATTAAATGTGACATTAGGACTGTCAACTCCCTCTGGAAGCAGGAAGTTCTGATTCAGCCACATGACTACCTAAACACCAAAAGACACACACACACACATGTAAAGAGCTACATACATATATCCAGAGAGATAAGGTATGGTTTAAATTATGCTGCCTTTCACATGTTATGGGACTGAGCAGAATCGCACTTCCTATTGTTCTCTGTCTTCCTGAGAGACACTGTGATTGCCTACCCGCTGTGGTCGGTCGTTGATGCTGAAGGTGACCCTTCCAGAGGGCGGAGCAGCTGACGAGTCAACTGTGATGTCATACATTGAGAAACGAGGCAGCTGTCGAGTGATTTCAAACACATGGAACTGGGTGCTGAAGGGGACAAAAAGAAAAGAAGTGCAGAGATGATGGGCAAATAGTGATGTTGGAAAATACTGTTATTTTATGACAGCAAACACATGCCTCATTCACAAACATCCTACCTAAGTTTTCCTCCAACAAAGGCTTTAATGTGCAGATCTACTGGTATATCTTTTGGGGGGACAATGGGGATTCGGACACAGCCAGACAGGTTCTGGGCGCTGGGATGGACAACATGACTCTCTCCTTCAAATATCCCTTCTGCAAAGATGAGCACTGCACGGATAATGGTTTCTGGAGAGGACAGAGGAGAGAATCAAGGATATATCAGTATCTACTCAGGCCTTGAAATGCTTGAAATTCTTAGCTTAAGTGCTTAACCACTACCATTTGGTGTTGAAATGCTTAGTTCTACATGAGCCTTCTGGGCCTCTGCAGCAGGTCTAACGGACAGCGCTGTCTGGAGCTGAGTGTTGGCTGGTATGACACCCATCCCACTGTTTGTTTCTGACACACCCTGAAACAAAAGTACAGTTTTCTCTGGATGTTAGCATTTACAAAATGGCACAGCCCAATGTCCTTAAGAAACCTATGATTATCTGCAAACTTTGGTTTGTCCAAATTTCAAGCCATCCCTTTTCACAATATCTTGTCAACAACAAAAAGTAAAATGAACAATTACACATCATCATATTCAAGAAAAGCAATCTTTTGCATCTTTGAAAAAGTTTGAAGTTGATTATCTGTATTTGTGTACATAAACTATAATAAACTAATGAAGAACTGACTGAATTAATGCATGTACCTTGGCATTGTCTTCATAGTTGCGTAACTCCAGTAAAAGATTCTGTCTCCGTTGGCTGAGCTCTCTAATAAGGTCCTGTTCAGCACTGGAGTCCATGAGGTTCCCTTTGAGGTCCTTACTGGCTGGCAGGTAACCACGGACTACAAGATATACACATTAACATCACTAATCACATCCCAATCCAAGCTCAAAGGATCAGTTCTCCCAGATCACTTTACATGCTGCGTCTGAATGAAGTTCAGACAGAAATCTGGTCTTTATGTTTTTTAGATTGAGGTCTTGAAATTAACTGATGTATTCAGGAACTGCAAATTTTGATCTGTTGGAGGCCTGGATGAAAGGTCAGAGCAGTATATGTCCTCAATAAAGCATTTTTCAGATTTGAGTTAACTTTTCCTTTAAAAAGACACATAACTTTGATGTTTGACATTGTCAACATGTGACAGAAAAACAAACAAAAAAAAAAATAGAGAGCAATTTGAAAAAGTATATATCAAGGAATACACATAATGGTCCGTAATCAGCAAAGTGGCTTCTTATAAAAATGAGAACACAAAAAACATAAAAGCAGAAAAAAAACATACCCTCTCCTTCTATGGAAGTGCAGATAAGTTGCTGCTGTCCGTCCAGCCTGTAGTCTCCCTCCACAACTCCGGCAACAGAAGAAGAAAAGTTGTCTTTGAAAATTACCTCGCCTGTGCGGTCGCTTCGTGCATCAATCTGTGATACAAGGGCAATGTAATAAATACATTTAAAAAAGTTAGTGATAGTATATAAATCAATAGGCTTTTGAGTACAAATCAAATGAGAAATCATATTTCTATAAGAGGTTGTGTGCTGACCTTTCCATTAGACCAGCCAGTAATAAGCTCCACTACCCCATCAGCATTTAGGTCAAAGGCATGGATGCTCATTGCATGATTTTTAGACTAAAACGAGACAGAAATACACATAATTAAAAGTAAACAAAGGTAATTTTGGCCTAAACCTACCAAATGCCAAAGACATGGATTGTTGTTCATGCCTATTCTTACAGTCTTTCAGGGTTACTATGGTGATATTATTGCAATACCTTAATCCTCCAGTAACGGGCAGTGCGGTCATAAACTCCCACAGTGCCATTGGCCAGGGCATACCCAAACCTGCTGTCATGCATATGGCACAGCGATGTTACTGTCTGTGTTAAGAAGGAAAAAGGGGAAACTCGTCATTTCAAAAATATTCGTTTGTCCCTGTACAGGTCAAGAAAAAAATAGAATCTTCATGATATAACTCATACCACAGTAACCAGTCCTACTGTAAGACTGTTCTCTGCGTAAAACATGATTTATTTTTTCTTGCATGGTTGCAAGTATTAATGAATTGTCTCTGAAGTCTACAAAGTTAAAAATGTTGAAGTTTATTGTATCCATTTACCTCATTTTCAGTCATCTCAGAAACAAGCTCATCCTCTTTGAATACCCTGATGTCAAAATCTTCCGATCCTACCAGGAGCTGTAAACACAATACACAATAGGTGACATCATATTTAAATCAACAAATTATCATACTATTATGAAATTATCCTTTATTTAACTTATATCTAGAGTTCAGTGACAGTCATAAACATTTTAAGGTAGAGAGTTATAGAATACAGGAGAGATAAAGGTGTCTCACACTGCCATGCAGCACTTGCCTCATTTTTTCCATCCCCAGTAAAGTCACACAGCACCAGAGATCTGACATTATCTCCGGTTACCTAAAAACAAAGCACTTCATGAGTATGTTCATTTAGTTAACTGTGTCATTTTGATGAATGATGAATCTTGACAAGGAGTTAATATCATCAGAAAAGAAAAGGAATTGTATTCACATCTGCTTGTATGAGGGTTTTTGTATTTCTCATTTGGAACTTTTTCAATGTAAAACAGACAGTAATATATTCTAATGTTAAAATGTCCCACTTACTGTCCAGAAGTGGTCATTGCCTGCATAGTCAAAGCCTTGTAAGGCACAGTTCCCTCCAATGATGGCAAGAGGAGTCGGGATCTCTCCAAGTTTCCCCAGCACAATTACATTTGCTCCATCCGTCACCTACAACCACAAAAACAGAGAACACAGAAAACTAAAACTACTTGCATAATTATATCACGGTTGAGGAAGTTGAGGTAACTGTATGAGGCTACAGACCCAAGATATGCATAGAGAGTTAAGTTTAATTTTTTCCTTAAAAAAAAAAGCTTGTGTTAGGTGATATGCTGCAATACATCAATCTGATTAGTCTGTCTTACCCCTCATTCACTGAAGCGCATACCACTACATCCAAATTTATCCCTCCCCTTATCCTCCTCAGCTCCTCTCACCTCTCTGTAGAATATATCAGCATTGTCATGGACATCATAGGCCAGCAGGTTGGTCTGGGATCCCACCAACAGTGTGTCTCCAGTGGTGTCTGGTCCCAGCCTTCCTGCTGTCAGACAAGTGACGGCCTGGTTGATGTTGAGCAAAGAAATATCAGAGTCCTGAGTGCTCTGGCTCAGTCGGTGGGCCACGGGTCTCTGACCCCGAGCGTGAGGGTTGTGGATAAAAACCTGTAAAGAGAAAGGGAAAAGCTTGATGATGTATGATGAGAATTAAAATTAAGGTAGGAGGTGAAAAAGTGCTGTAATGGATGTAAGTCCAAAAGAGATGTAGGGGAGAACTGTGGACTATGCAAGTTTACAACAACTGTCCTCCCTCCCTCTCCATGTTACAACATGGCCAAAAAAAATAAAAGCATTGGATATTTAGTGAAATACAAAGAAAACAAAAGAAGGAAGAACTACCATTTGCTCAGACATTAGCAGCAGCCATGCTATGCTATCTACTTTTATGTCATTTTATTTACCAAAGTCATGTTGGAACAGTAAGCATGATCATTTGTCTCACCTTTCCAGCCTGTGTGGCTGCAGTGAGGCATGGGTGGACCCCATCAAACTTCCCAACAGTCACCATGCGGGGGTTAATCTTGTGGTTTAACTTCAGAGTGAATATGGGGACCAACATGGTGCCCACTATGTGGCTCTAAGTAGACAAGAGCCAAGATTAGACACGTTAAAAAAGGCATTTTATTACTACAGTTTTTTACAGAGTCATTTCAAGGCGTGCAAACCCAGAACATGAACAAGGTTGTGGCGTATATAACTAGTAGTGAAATAAGTTTTCAGGAACAAGTAATTTGCTTAATCATTTCTATTTTCTACTAATTTATACTTCTACCCCACTCCTTTTGGAGGCAAATATTATACTTTTTATTCTATTACATTTGTTAAACAGCCTAGTTGTAGCTACAAAATGACAACGCGTGATTTTGCTACACTAATGTAATTACAGGCTTTACCTTAGACTCTCAGTGGAGTCCTGTTGCCTAGCAACAAAGAGTGGGAAGCTAAAGCTTTTCATCTGACTAATCTCCCTATCGTTTGCTGTAAAAAGATGTCAATTATACAACAAGAATACGTAATACGCGGCTTTTTAACTTACCACACGCCCTGTATCCATAGCAAAAACATTATTAATACTCTGAAGGTAATAAACTGCTTACATTTGACTTCATTAGCGTGAGAGGCTAGTATAACTAGCTAATTTAACAATTTTTAAGTGTCGCCGGAAAGAACCACTGCCCTCACTAAAAAAAAACAAGATCGCTTTTATTTTCGAAAATTGTGTCAGGTTTGAAAAAAAAAATCTCACCTGCCTCCTCAGCTGCAAATGTTGGATTTTGGTGAAATTTTTTGTCAGCTGGTGAGCTAGCTCGACTGCACGACAACACAACGAGAGCTGGCAGTCCAGTCCCAACCACTTCCTGTCTGCTGTTTGCAAAATAAAAGATTCTTTTTTATTCTGTGTTGGTCAAGAAATACTAACGTAACAACACCAGTACTCCACCTGATTACCTAGTTTGCATTTACTCAGAGTTTTCAGTCTATTTGATTCTGCGTGCTTGAACTCATGCCCGTTTTCTGTCTTGATGAGTCCTCTTGCCTTTTATTTCTCTGACTGACTCTCTGGTCTTGGCAGTTTTCTAGGGTCATTATTTTAGTTGTTGTATATAAGATCTGTTTCCTAGGCTTATAAACTTTACAGAGTTGCCATACAGTGTAAGCGGTTGTTTTATAAATGAAAACAACAACAACAACAATGGTTGTGTAATCCTTGGCAAATTAAATAAGAAAACAGCTTGTCTTCCTTTTTCAATTAAATAAACCCAAAACTTTCCTCCTTGTTATCTAACTTGTGTATAGGGCCAAATCCCTTCTTGTCCAAGCCAAAATTAAGCTCTTGGGAGAATCGTAAAATAACTGCAGTACAAGTCACTCACATTCCTAAAATTCTTATCCCACAATAATTATTAGGATAATTTTTCCCCTATTCGAATTCATTTTCTATTGGCTTCATTGCCAGAAGAGTATAATTTCCATTGTTCCAATGTTTTGCCAACTTTTTTATATTAATACTGGATTTCTTTCCTCCGAATGGATTTTGGCAAAATACAGTGTTACTTGAAAAAATATTATTGACAAGTCTCAATAACACCTCTACATCGACGTCGCCACCTCTACATCGTCGCCAGTGTGATTTTTTTCTGATTTAACTGAGTGAATTCAAATCTTTCAATACAGGGCATTTCTTTATATTTTTTTACTCTACGATACCAGTCTGCAATGTGCACATCGTTTGGATGCACCTTTTGCTGGTGTAATTTTTCAGCAATAATAATAGTAAAAGACTGTAACTTAAATAGTTAATAGACTCCCTATGCTTTTACATTAAGTCACGTACATTCTGATATTGTATTTACTTAAGAAAGGTTTTAAATGTGTAGATTTTTCTCAGTGTGACATTTGTAGTTTTATTTGAGTAAAGATCCAAAATATTTTTTCCAAGACTGAAAGTCAACATACATAACAACAGGCTAAATGTATTTTCGCTTCACAATTGATAGTGTTGGTGCTGCTCAATAATAAAACCATCAGATTCTATTATAAAGTCTGAAATTAGGGCGAACTTCTGTTTCGGATATTATCCACTAGATAGTGCCACTGACACTGATAACTTCTAGACGGTAAACAAGGGTAAACAAGTGACGCATGTTAATGTCGAGTCATCCCACAGACACAGGCTCCTTCAGAACACTCGGTAAAATCAGTGAGACCCATCAAAACATCTTTAGCCCATCTTTATCGGGTTATAACCTTTGATCAGAACAGCTGAGATTTGATTCAGCTGACTAGTGTATTTTGTAACTAAATAAACACAGAACTTTTAATCATCTTGCTTCTTTGTAGTACCTCGGTACAATTTAGAGACAAATATTGTAAATTTCACTCTTCCTCATTTGTTAACAATAAATATTTATATGATTTTTATTTAAATAATATTTATTCAACATGCGTTGCTGCTGTTTTCATCATTATTTAAATATTTCAAGAAAAAGATTAATCCATTATGAAAATAATCATTAGATGCAGTGTATTAGGTCAAAGGTTTAAAAAAATCCATCTCATCTGTTACTGTAAACCTCACAACTTAATACATAACTCACATAATTAACTTTAGCTGTTGGACTACCATTGAGACCAAAAACTAAAAAAATCTGAAACATTGTATACTTCAGCTGTTTTGCAATTTTGTGTTTCTCCTCTCTGCGTTTGTTATTTCATGCACTATTAAATTTGTTTTTATTTTTGAGAGGCATTTTTACTTTTGTAAAAAAAAAATAAAATAAAAAAAATACTTTGTGGAACATGCAATTCCATGTGATGAATAAATTGAATTCACTCAGTAAGTTTAGAGGGGAATTGGTAGGGCTTCGTTGTTTTCTTCTCTGTATTTAACTACAAGGTTCAAACGTTGGGGTCTGTCTCATGTTTTCCATACAAAAAACAGGGGAAAATACTAGATTGGTCGAATGTCAGTGAACGCAGCCTTTTATTTTCTCCCATCAGACATTGCGGTCACAGTCGTGCAAACCTGGTGCAAACTCAGACATCAAGACCGTAGCCGGTTGAATCATAGACAGCGTAGAGCAGCTTACATCATAATTACATTACAGATATACTGCCTACCAAAACTGATGTGGATTCAATAACACAGTAAGGTATGTAGATAATATCAGGCTTTGCTTCATGTCTAGTGGTTGATAATGTGAACAAAGCTGATGTTGATAATCTATACCGTTAGCCTAAAATAGTCACACTGTATAAAGGGTCAGAGTATTTAATAGAGGGAATTATGAGCAGTAAGGTCTGAGTGATGGCGAGTTTATGATCGAGAAAACAAGATTGCAGCCGTTTGCTCTGTAAATTGTATAATTTAAACTCAAGTGTTCAATATTATTAATTGTTAACAAGGTAATTGTCAACATGTGCCTAATATCTTATCCCATGGTTCGTTTTTGGTTTAGTAGCCTACAGTTAAAATTTCTGTCATGTTTTTTAAAAATATTATTCTGATTCACAGTATGTGTCATCGAATTGATGATGTCATGAAGCTTTGTTGTGAGTTATCTGCAAATCAGCAAATTCAGACCACGGTGAAAGGCTCGGGAAAGGGGGCTGCAGCAGCTGGAGGACTGGCCTTGGCTGGAGGGTTGGTCGGGGGTCCTCTTGGTATTGCAGTTGGTAAGTAAAGGCGAAAAAAAACTCAAAAAATGTGAAAAATCTTGACTTTGAGGTCAACAATATTATATTAAAACCCACTCAAGTCCATAATACTTAATGTAACAGAGTATTTACATTGGAAAGTACAGTCTGAACTCTGAAGCACCAATCAATATTGTTGCTAAATTTGTACATGTGTAATACCTTCATTTCCTGTAGGTGGCGCTGTTGGGGGCCTCTTGGGCTGTTGGTTGACCAGTGGACAATTCAAACCACTGCCTCAGATCATAATGGAGCTCAGTCCTCAGCAGCAGCAGAAGCTTTATGCTGATGTTATGGCCATACTTGGAGACATTCAGTGGACAGATCTGGCTCAGCTAACTGCTCTGGTGATGGGCAACACCACCCTGAAGCAGCAGCTCACAGGTGCTCTTCTCGGGTATATCACCAAGGAACTCCAAGCAGATGTACACTATGTGGATTAGTGTCTGGCCATTTGCTCAGGAGTGTATGAACTACTTGTCTGAAGCTGTAGAGAATATGTGTCGAAAGTGAGCTCACTTACTTGTTAAATGCCTAAGACATCATGACAATCCTGGTCACAGGTTACACTGGTGTATAAGAGGTAAGCACATTACTGTGAAATTCAAAAAGAAACACTAATTAACTGGATTTATTTATTATTGGAAAGGCACTTGAAGAAATCATTCAGCAATTAAACCTGTAATAGCACTAATAATCATGTCTGACTTTAAAATTACTCTGAATTGAGGCCTGACTGACTTTGGCTATTTATTTATATGCAGCTGTACAGTGTGAAATATTTTGATGTGAATTTAAGTTAAATAGTAAAAAATAATTACCAGCATCCATGCACAATGTATGTTATACTACCATCAATAAGTCAATAAAAGCTTTGTAGCTTTAAATGATTTCATTAATAAATACAACAAAGAAAGTGTATGTGAGGTCATCATGGATTTTCTAGATCATTTTGCTTCCCAGGGTTCCTGAACCTCTAGTTTTTCATGTGTGAATGAGCACGTACAGGGAACAGCTGCCATAAAGAAATAAAGGTAGATAAGCATAAAGCTACTTTCCAGTAAAGCTGATCTTTAACATCTCTTCTTTGCTTCTATTCTCTTTGAACTTTAGAGAAGTATTACCAACACCGCTTGCTGCCAGCTTCTTTAAATGATCCTCTGATATAGTTTTAGAGGCTTCGACCATCACCACATCTTTGTTATCTTTTTGTGAAATGTTGGGCAATGTAAGTTTATTTGTATAACAATAATAGTGCAGCATGTACTGGGGGGGTGTTTTACAAAGAACAAATGGAAGAAATCAACAGAATAAAAAAATAAATCAATATCTGACAAATATAGACAATTTGTGTTAATAGTACAGATACTTTGAGCCAGTTGAATGAAATAAAATATACCATTAAATTGTGTATTGCAACATAAAAATAATGATTCTGATGTAACCCAATATATCACAGATATCCAAGCCTGTCAAAAGCACCATAGCTCTTAAAAGGCAGAATTTAGACGTCACCAAACTTTTTTGTAGGGAAGCCTCTTTAGAATTTGGTTTCATTCACCTGATGTGGACTTGATCTGCTGTTTTGCCTTTCATATGGTTTTCTCCTGTTTTTAGCATCTACACCTCTTAGCTTTTGTCAGACAATAGTTCTGTTTTTGGTTTATTTTCACATGAATCACTACAATTTTGAAATGTTATATTACACAATGTTGTTCACAAAATGTTCAAAGTTCCAGGTATGATTGTTAAGCTCATGGCCTCAGATAGAAGGAGGTGAGTTATATTATACATCTTTACATGCAAATGCAGTTTATTTTGTGATTATGCTAAGTGTTTCAAGCTAATATCATGTAGTATGTCTGTTTTGGGTAATTGTAAATAATCAGAAAATGGACAACACTGTCCATCATGCAGACATGAAGGAATGAAGATTTGAATTCATTCAGCATCCCCTCTTCTGATCTGGCACCCTCAGACTACTATCTCCTCCCTGAGATGAGGGGGCTCAGTGGTCATCATTTAAACAGTGATGATTACATAATTGCTGTTGCAGACCACTTTCTGAGTGTCAAGGACCCTGACTTCTACAAAAAGTGAATGCTGCATGCTCAACAACCACCAGACTTAGTGTGTTAACCTAGGACAACCCTATGTTGAAAGATAATTGTGCTAAAATTGACTCCAATTGACCCTTGAAGTTTGGAATGAGAGAAGTCCCTTGAGATGAAGTACTTTAATTGCAATAAATCAAAGAAATCAACATCCAAAGTCAGTTTTGAACTATCATCAGATGCAATAACTCAAGCATAGAGTTGAAAACATCTTTATTGGTAAATAAATATATTTTATGCCCCCCCCAACTCTGAAACAAGGCCACCTAAAAATACTTTCTAAAGAGAGGAACATAGACAGAACTCCAGTATTTATCCCACGACGACCGTCTCATCATCAGGGAATTCATAGAAAGGAACCTCCAGGTTAAGAGGAGCCGGCCCTTTTCTTATTCTTCCTGAAGCATCGTAGTGGGAGCCATGGCAAGGACAGTAATATCCTCCAAAATCTCCAGCATTGGCGATGGGCACACAACCCAGATGAGTGCACACACCAAGGACGATTACCCAACTCGGGTTGACCACTCTATCCTTGTCATGCTGGGGGTCACGCAGCTCTGCTAGGTTCACAGCCTGCTCTGCGGCAATTTCCCTCTCTGTGCGGTGACGAACGAACAGTGGCTTTCCTCTCCACTTGAAGGTCATGTTTTTGCCTTCAGGGATGTCACCGAGCTTGATCTCAATCTTGGATAAGGCAAGGACATCTGCAGATGCACTCATTGAGGAGACAAACTGGGTGACCACGGTCTTGGCTGCATAGACACCAACCACGGTGGTGGCTCCAGTGACAAGGTAAGAGAAAACTCTCCTCCCCTCACTGCTCTCCTGGGAGGACTTGTTGGGGTCGATGACCTCAGGGCGACGGTAGTCTGTAAAGTCAGGAATCTTTATATCTGTATGAGCAAGGCGGATTCCTCCAGGAGCTGTAAAAAACATGCAGTTTTTAAAGACAAGAGCAGCAAATGGGTAAAAAGATTAAAAATAACAAAGCATCCTACAAAAAAAAAACTTAACACAATGCTATTCTGTTATTGATTATTATTCAGTATTTGAATCACACATTTACCATATTCGCCCTTTAAATTGTGAGTGTGATATTTTAACATATTACATTTGACACGCATTATCCTCATTTCAAGGCATACAAACTCAATGATTTGTGTTGTATTCATGGGACCTTAGAAATTGGAGAACTTCAATCTTGCCATGGTACGGAATTTATAGAAACTAAAATTTTAGGTTAAAACAATACTGATTTATAAAAAGCATCCAGAAACAATCATGGTACATTACTGAAACCAAATAAGCTTTTTAAAACTTCATAGTTTAAATTAGGATTTGAATGTTTTCCTCACTTACAACGAAGCATGTCCACTCAAGTCTAGGTCTAAAAATCTACCAAAAATTACCATGACTCATTAGTCCGACGATCGTATTCGCTGTTATGTTCATGTGTTTCGTTTGATCAATACTCCAAAACCGAAAATATGCAAGTTAAATTTATGAAAACCAAGAGAACAAGCAAATATTTACATCGGCAAGGCTACTTAGAAAAGAGGAACATGGTGTCTCTATGATTGAAAATGCTGACGATTTGATATCTGATCGATTTCTATCGATCGCCTGACTGAACCATAGACATTAAAATACATTAGATGGATAATCACAAGAAGTTTCTTGTTAAGTATTTTCTTTTGCATACCTCTTGAAACGTTACTATCACGCCATTGGAAACCTTTTCCGCCCTGTTTACATAAGGTCAGCCACCGTACTTTGAAGGCGAATTACCAAACACGCATGCATGCAAGCATACCTTGAGATAGCTATTAAAGCAGGGACTAGTGGACAATGGTGGTCTGTTGACATATTAACATCTAGATACACTATAATTCAGTCAACATAATTGACTGTTTGACCCTCATTGTCTGGTTTTAACAGGTCATATCGGCTAACCACAGCAGGAAGTTAGTATCAAGTCATTGACGGTCAGGACACAAGACCGTAGAAAGACACAAAAATGAACACGTTTTTTATACTGAGATGTAAGGTAATCAAAAGGAATGTCATCGTGTTGTACTTTTATCGTTACATCACACAAATCATCAACGCTACAAACTCCGGCCATAGTTGCTAAGCTAGCCACTTCTGTCCTTGGCCTTACCAGCAGCGGGCACCAGTCCCTTCACTCCTGGAAAAATCAGACTTTTAGCCGTGTGTTTTACTCCTTGTAAATACGGGGCGAGAGCCCCTGAACGGGCGCCAACAGACACAATCATAGCTACGTATGACAGACCTCCACCCGCAGCTGCGAAGACGACCTTGCGTTTAAAAATCTAGCGTGCACCTCTGATATCTGCCTTGCCAGAAACCCGGCCCACTTGCGCAACGTTCCGTAATACAGTAGGTTACGTCTCCCCGGAGTGTCTCTTTTCTTTTTTTCTAATCTTATCTAATTCTAATTTCTTAACATATATTAATCATACAGATATACCACTCAATATATTAAGTGTTGACTCACTGTGATATCCCAATCTAGAATGGTGAAAGCTATAGATACATTTTAAAAATAACTGGTGATTCGGTGCAGGCATCTCTAAGTAAGCTGCATTAAAGGGTCCTCGTGATGTAAACAAGGGTCCTTTGACAAAATATGGAGACGAGCTACACAATGGTTACATGAGAGAAAAAAGAAAATAAAAATGAAAATACCAAAAAGAAAATTATTCCTTCTAATTATTTTTGCGTATGTGGCATTTTCACTTTATGCTGCATACAATGTCTTCTTTAGCACCAAAGTCATCTCGCGCGTTCACAGGGTGGTAAAGAAAGAGACTGGAGCACCGTCGGGTAATTTTGCTTAACAGCCATTATCTAGCCTCAATCGTAGAAATCCGCCAGAAATGTCATAAATTGATAGCATGAATCCCCTTTCCTTTTTGTATTAATTTAGATAAAGAAACTTCCTGCCATAAGCTGAATGGGAATTGTGTATTGTGTTTGCAGGTGGTGTCAGAGATGCCGGTGCTGCTCCATTTGCAGCTGATGATTGGAATCCGTGGGAAGATGAGCAGGTGGAATACAACTCTGCTCTTAACAGAAAGAGAGAGGCCTTCAAACAGCACATGAGTTTAATTGACAAGAACAAACCTAAAAGATACAGGGTCCAAATCTGGGGAAAAGCTGCAATAGGTAAGTCATGGGCGGTCAGAATCCGAATATGCTTTGTAAAAGGGGTTGATATGTTGAATAAGATCAGAAATTTGTTTTGATAAAGGACTTCATGCACTCAAAGTGAAAACTATTGTCATTTATTCAAATAAAATTATAAAACTGAATTGAATGGAATTCCTCATGAAACAGAGGTGCTAGATATACAGGAACTGTTTATTATCAAAAATTGACAAGAGACTTTACAAATAAAGCCATATTTGAGTTGAAAAAATGTCGCATGCAACCTGAGGAAAAAAACTCCTGGTGCATTCTTCAGGTTAGCCCTTGCAATGAGGCTATGTATTATAAACTTCACAGAGATTGATTGGAACAACCAAAATACTTTTCAAATTCTGATGAATGCATTATGGGAGGAAGTGTGGCAGTTAAATGTACTTAAAAATAATATATTTTATCAAATGTATTAAAATTAATAAATTTGTCAAACTGATGTTATAAATATAACAGAATCTGGATGTTATTGTGGTTTGCAGTGTTATTGCAGGGTGCAGGAAGATTCGTTGTTGATTAATTAAAATTGTATTTTAAATTTTAAATTCTGTTTTACATGCCCTTTAAATAAAGAATTTTTTTTTTTTTTTAAAAAACAGAATAATTATGTATTTTGTTTTAGTAAAGGTACAATAATGCCCAGAATAAATTTTTGTACACAGAATATAGTTTATAAAATTATAGCTTATTTGAATAACAAATATGGCTTCAAATGAAATTACTCGACACTATAATGCAAAGACTCCTGACACTATAATGCAAAGACAGAGCCTGATTTTTTTACCCTTTCCTCTTGTTGCTAAGTTGCTTTTTTTACATGCTTTACATATCCTGAGTCATCAAAATAAAATCAGACCAAGCTGGGCTCAGTAACTATTGATTCATACTGTATATATACACTTAATAATACCAGGAGTGCCCACACACGTGGATGTGGATGTAAACTACACAAAATTGATACATGCTCTGCTATGGCAGCCCTCAACAGTAGTACAAAGTAACCGCGTAACCTTTCTCTTCTCCTCAGGGCTCTACCTTTGGGAACATATTTTAGAGGGACCCCTTAACCCAACTGATAAGGTAGCTCAGTGGAGAGAGGGAGAGCTGCAGTCAGGAAAGATTGATTTCAGGTAACAATTAAAAGACAAAATACTTAAAAACTGCTGATCCAAAGCACATAGTCTGCTTTTGAGAGTCTGTGAAATATCCACATTATATAGTAACCACATTGTAAGACTGAACCATTTGTCTTCAGTTTCTACACAGGTCCTGCTGTAGTCCAGGGTCATGTCCCTCTCAATATGAACAGCCTGGTTCTGGTTCTAAATGGCCGTGAGCAGCAGAAGGTCTCTTACTCTACACGGTGGCTTGAACATGTCCAAGCTATGGTACAGTCCCACACAGTGTCCCATGTGGCTGTGGTGCTACTGGGAAATGAGCACTGCAACAACGACTGGATTGGCCCGTACTTAAAGAGAAATGGTGGCTTTGTGGAAATGCTGTTTGTGGTGTACGACAGCCCATGGGTCAACGATAAGGATGTCTTCCAGTGGCCTCTTGGTGTCGCCACGTATGTTGCTTTTTCTTAGCCTTATGTTGGTTTACATGCATACATCAGCACTGTTCAGCATCTGAACACTGAAGTTAGGCAGGGCAATATAGACCAAATTAAACATCACAATATTTTTGTACCACAATGAATACTGATATTGTAACATTATTGAGGCAACAACTGTTGAAGCAGTCAAAAAATATTAACACTATGAGATATTTGGTAAATAATTATCAGCATTGTGGATATAATTACTAAGTAGGCAAAGGCAAATATTAAAAAAGCTAAGAAAGACGAGACAGGCTAAGACTTACTGTAATCAGTCTTATGAACCAGGAAAAGACAACACTTATGCTATATAAAAATACACCAAATTCTAAATCTAATTTGATACCTAGTTTCTTTCATATTGCCCAGCACTTCACTTCACTTAACTGTAAGTACTTTATTTTTAAATGAATAGCATTGTCTATTATGTTTTTGTCTTTGTCCAGATACAGGCAGTTTCCTATGATCAGGCCCAATGCCCAACTGATCACCTCCAACAGACCATACCTCTGTAATTTCTTAGGAACCGTTTACAAAAATTCCTCCCGAGAAACTCTTATGCAGGTGCTGAAACAATCCGGCCTGGATAAGGAATGCATCACCACTGCCAGGGACAAGTAAGTTCTTATCCAGTTGCTGAATTATGAATTCTGAATGCTAAATTATTGTTTAGGACTAATATGAAAGAGTAAGGCTGTTTGGTGACATAAAGTGAGAACTTCATAAAACTGATGTTGAGAATAGTGATATGAAGAGCTTTTGACTGAGACACTGTATCACCTTTTCATATTAAGAATCTACAATATTGATAATTGTGATCCATTTTAATCTCTAAATGATAGGGACACATTTTTTCAAGTCAGCCCTGAAAGACCACGCAGATGACCTTATGAACAGTAGCTACAAGGGCAAAACTTAGGAAAACACATGAAAATAGACAAAACAAGTAAATTAAGAACACGTCTACATTAACTTGAAAACATGTGCACAACTGTAATGCACAAATGTACTGCAAATACCTTTGCTGTACACACTGTTCATAGTGGCTCAAAGAAATACCTTCCAAAAGTGATTCAAAGTTAATGGAACAATTGACAGTCAGATGAAGCTACTATGAAGCCTCAGCGGTCTTAAGTTACAAGGGGTGATTAGTAAGTTCATGGGAAGGAGTCAATCGAAGAAAATGTAGCAATCACATTTATATTTTTAAACAGTCATCTAGTCAAAATCTGCCTTCCTGGGTGGCATTCATCACCACTGTGGCCTTGTGGGCTGGTGCATTGTCCTGGTAGAGGAGCACTCAGCGTAATATGTCCCCGTAATAGTGTGACACCATCCAGTCTTTGCATCTTAGACCTCAAATGAATGGAGTATCTATAAGTCTTTCTAATGTGTAATTCCTTTGTGTTTTTTTTTTTTTTTACCAAGCTGCAGTAAAGAGTTAACACCACAAAGAAGAGGAATTTTAAAATGAAAGACTAACTTTAAAGATATCCACAATTTTCTCATTCAATCTGCCTCATTTTAGCTTTGGCTGCGTTTTACAATGTGTTTTACACAGAATGGGGACTATGGATATTTTTTTCTAATCTTGCACTACTTACAATGTTATTGCGTTAGGAAGGGATCTCTTTGCAACCACTATGAGCAGGAGGAATGATTACAGCACCTATAGTTGCGTTTTGTGACATCTGCTCACTCAGAGAGCTGTGGTGAATTTTTTTGTGTTTGAATGGATTCCACTACTGCATGTAATACAAAAAACACACTGTAGTGCAGTTTGTCAAAGTTCTCTGTTGTTCCTTCTAATGGTGTCTGTCTCGTTGTGTTCATATACCTGGCAGAACAGCAATCCCAGTTGAAGTTTTTCTTGAATAATAATGTCTGGAACTCCTGGTGTTATCAGTAGCTACAAAGTTTAAAATTGAGTTAAGGTGTGTTATCTTGAATTATCTTATTGGAACAGTACTTGAATGTAGTATCTTGAATATTTATTACAGCAGCTTAAACTGTTGGCTGTAATATTCTTTCCACTCTCTTTGCCTCAGGTGGCTCCCTCAGGAGACAGCAGACAGTCTGAGAAGCTATCAGTCAGCTTTGGCCCAGAGTGAGCTCACTCTCAGCCCAGTCGGGATCAACACAGAGTGCTACCGCATTTATGAGGCCTGCTCCTATGGCTCAGTGCCTGTGGTGGAAGATGTGTTGACACCTGGGACGTGTGCGGCTGGGCCCAGCTCCCCGCTACGTCTGCTCAAAGCTGCAGGAGCCCCTTTCATCTTCATCAGCAACTGGAAAGAACTGCCAGCCATCTTGGAGAGGGAGAGAGGAATGAGCCAGGAGCAGAGGGTGGACAGGAGGAGGAGGCTGCTGGAGTGGTATGCCAGCTTCCGTCAGCAGATGAAAGAGAGGTTCACAGAGGTCATCGAGGAGACTTTCTTCAAAAACGGATGACCATGCTGCTTAGTTTAAAAAAAAAAAAAAAAAAGATAAAGATAAACAGGGGTAGACATTCGATATTGATTTTATTCATTTTGTGGTTTGTAGAGAAATGTGAAATACTACTGGTGACGTGAACCTGATTATGTTCTATGTAATATCTCTGTGCGGGTTAATAGAAAACCATTAATGTAGTTAGTGTCAAAGCTGCCGTTAATAGTCAGTAAAGGCATTTAAGTAAGTTTATCATCTTAATGTTTACAATGGTTGAATGTCAAGGTGATTTAGAAACCATAAACGATTGACTGCCTTTGCATTTTTAAGTCCTTGTATTATTTCAACTGTATTTTATATCTCTGTTTGTATGCACTTAATCTTGTGAATTTTAAGAAACACTAAACTTAGATGTTGGATGAGACAATTATGTTTTTAGGGCCTTGATTGAAAATGGTACATAGAGATATGTTGTATCGGGAGCAGCTTGAAAATGGATGTTGTTGCTGTAGCATGTATTTTTGATGTCTATTTATTTCAGTGCTATATTGCATGGATTTATTGAGAAAGTGCAATAAAACAAACTTGAGTGGTGTCCTGAGGAGAAAACAATGGATATGCATGTAATGTGCATTTGTATTGCCTGCAGATGGCGCTGTTGACCAATTACATTTTCAGTGGATGCAATGCTCTCACCAGATATGGAATAAACAGGCTTTTTTAAGTTGGGCAAAAACGTAGACAAGAAAAACTTGAAGTCCTCACTTCACCAAATAAACACAGATCATGTATTATGTTCAAAAAAAAGCATGGCGTTATCTTTAAAACTTGTTTTTAGGGAGCTTTAAACTTGGACTAAGACAATCAATGGATTGATATTACTGTCCTGTTGGAACATTTGATAGCCGAACTTATTAATGAGATGTGTTTATATCACCAGCAGGGAGACACACCTTTGTTAGCTATAGCTTATCTGAGTGCTTAGGTGACAGACATACAGGTGTATTTTAAGTGGGACGTGTGTGGGGCTTACGCATCTGGGGGCCAAATTTTTTTTACAAAGCAAACACCTTACGTTTTGATTTTATGTGGATCTAGTTGGAACCCCACACTTAGAAAAATACGTACTATTAACTAAGAAAAACCATTAGTCTAAGTATAAATGTCAGAAACCTTTGGCCACACGGGATGTTAAATTCACTTCCAACAGCTGACCACTATGGGTGAATTAAAAAAAAGCCTTCAGATACACAAGTGTTAGTCTACTGGCGTATGTGTGTGTGTGTGTGCATGTGTAGATCCCTCCCTCTCGCTCCTCTCCTCTCCCTGCCTGGCTCAAAGTGCTGTGTGCTGCAGTCGGCCTGCCCTGTCTGCCTCTGAGCCTGCTGGGAGTTGGAGGGAGAGCCCGTGGAGGGTGAGCGAGCCGAGGGGAAGTGAGTGTGCGTGTGCGCGCGTCCCAAACTGGAAAACCACTATCAAAAACCACACACACACACTCACGATTCAGGCGGACTCTGAAGCAACCCGGACGGGTTGTTGGCACTATTTTACAGCCGTTAACAGCCGCCACGGAGCCTAACTTGTGTGGTTGTGTTTTTCTTTTTCTTCTTCTTCTGTGGTGGTGGCAGCACTGCTGTTGCTCCGCGCGGACTGCTCTGATTCTTGAGTGGATTCATTGGTTGGAGCAGGATTGCGCATTGGCTCCGCTGTGTATCCACCGCTTATCCTAGGGAAAGAGGAACTATGAAGATCTAAACGTTGTCTTTTTCCTTAAGTTAAATCCCTCGAAAGGTTATTTTTTTCTCGCTCTTCTTCTTTTCTTTTGCGTTCGTGTTTCTAGTCGTGTTTGGAATGCGTCGGCTGCTTTAGTATCCCGCTTGATGACAAACAGTTTTTACAAGAAGTTTACCACAAGCTTTGGACACAAGAAAACAGAAAATGTCCACGCCGAGGTTCAAAAAGGATAAAGAAATCATCGCGGAATACGAGAGTCAAGTCAAAGGTAATTGGAGAGTGAATGTTAAGCTTGGAAATGTGCTTGTTGAAGCCGTTGGGACACTAATTGGGACCAGGTTAACGTTAGTTCATCACATCCTGCATATGAATCATCGTAACCGCTGTTGTAGTGTGTTATATTTAAAACAAAGTTGGAAAGATGTGGCCCTTTGGTGTTTACTGCAGGCGAAACAAGCACATGCTTAAACAGACACTTTATTTTAATATAACTTGGATATCTTTGAAATTACTACTTAAAGAGCCAAGTAACTTACATTATAATGGTAACGTTAATAAGGCTAGCATCTGAAGGGGTGAACGTAGCAAAATAAAGAGATTTATGACTGTTTTCTGGAGGGATTATCGTACCTCTGTTTTGTAGTTTTTGCATGTGAAAGTGGATGAAAGTGTTCAGCAATTACCACTACCCAACGGAGGAGATGACTATCTGTCTCATGCATAAGCCATCCTGTAACTTATCTGTTAGTTTTCTATTGCAACAATTTGCTTTTACATATTGGTCTGGTGCAGATTAGCATGTTGATGTATTCCTCAACCTGTTACTGTTAAGGTGAGTGAATGAGCTTTTTTTAACTTGCAAAGTTGATGGGAGACTATTACCACGTTGTTCCCACAGTATTACAACATAATAATACACCTGAAGAAAAGAGAAGCACAAGTTGAGGCAACGCACCCATATTACTACTTAGTTTTTGCTCAAGGGCACTTCAAAAGAAGTGGATGCTCAAGAATGGGTCCCTTTTTTACTATTCTATACCTCTTGGTTATTTTGCTAAATGTCACAAGTTTACACTCACTCCAAAGCACTAAACTGCTCTTTATCCTGGTTTAGATGGGTGATTTAAAGGTGTGCATGACACCATGATGATGCCACCCAAAGTTATCTTGTCCCCTCGGTCTCCTTCGAGTCCCCCTATGAATGCAGAGTAGAGCAGTTCATTCCCAAACCGACCAGCACAGGAAAGAGGCGGTTGCTTCTCCAGGGTAACCATGGGGACTTGGCCCCCATCCAGCCAGCTCTGTTCTTCAACACTGTTAGCATGCTCAAATACCACCTATTCACATCCCTGTATCCAACCTTAAATCCAAAGAAAGGGGGGAAGTGGACTGGTGTCGGGGGGATGGGGGATTAGATGGGGGAAGACTAGAAAGGGACCAGTGCTGTTAAAGACATTACATGATTATATGAGGTTGGGCAAAAGCCCTCATTTGCAATGAATACTCGACACCCTTTCTTCTCCCTGCAAGGATGACTAAGCTTTCGGCCTTTAATAGAGGATGATACACGGTCATAGGGGTGGCTGAACAAGAGATGACGAAACCTCCCATTTGTTATTCAGAACCCAGTGGGTTAATAACAACAACTTGATGCTGCTGAGAAATAGCTGTTGCCTGAGAAGACCACTAGTGCCTCAATAAATCCAAATAAATCCATGTTAAAGTGTAATGTTTGTTGATTGAATCTGAATGTAATTCATTGAGGGTTGTCATGCACTGTAAATATTCCTGTCAGTTTTTTTTTTTTTTTTACTCCTCACAGGAACATCACAGGTAGTACCAAGTCATTTGCATAAAGTACTGTGTCCCCTTTGCATTGCAAATAGCCTAAGGTTACTCAGTTTAGGAGTTTATTTCTTATCATTCAAATGTATTTTTTGGACAAAGAGGAAATATATGCGCATTAACAATACATCATACAATGTATGTCCTTCAAATTCCACTTTGAGTAAGTAACCATGAAGAGACTGCATGCTACATTTGTATGTTAGATTTGCATGCACTTTTGAGTTAAACTGTGTGGTCCCTGCAAAACCAATATGTTTATTCTTGTTTTCAGTTGTAACATTTTAGAGTTTTCAGTAGGTCAGATGACTACTGCAAATTCAGCCCTCTGTTTGCTTTGGAATAATAGCTGCCAAGCTTGTTAGGATATGAGTAGTTAGCAATAAAGGGAAATGCAATCAGTCAGCATTAAGTATTCTGTTTTAGAGCAGCTCCTAATTTTGCAGCTGTAAAGCATTTTGTGAGTATAAAGTTTGCAGTAATAATGAGTGGGATCACATCTGCAGTGTAGCTGCTATAGCCAGAGGCAGACTCTGGTGAACAGACATTGATTACTCAAGAAGTAGAACAACAAGCAGCTCAGAAAACAGCCGGAGCCGATGTTTGATCTTTTGGTCTGCATCCTCTCTGTCTCACACTCAAAAAGTTTCAGTTTTCACAGTATTTTTTACAAATATCTGTCAGTCAGTTTTGCCTCATGTTACATAACCACATTGATCTTTAGCTTGAAGCCCTCCTTCCCGATTTCAGCCAATGACATGTGCAAGTATTTGTCTGCCATCATCCAGTTCTCCACCAGTTATGCAGATTTACATAAAAAATTCTCCTTTCTCTCCCTTAAGAAACATCATTTTCATATACATATATTTTCAGTACTTTTCAAGAGTGTTCTAAATGGCATTGTTATTCAAGTCAGTAGATTTGAGGTATTAAATGTAGTTTTCTGGTGACTGTCTGAAAGCTTCCCTGTGAAGGCTGACACTACTGTTCTTAGGCACAACTTGTCATTCAGCTGACATTCACTTCTTAAATACCCTCCAACAGCCTTTCTTTTACCCTCCCACAGATTAAATAAAATGGATGCCATTTTGGCAATTTAAGGAAATTAGTCTTTTATTGAAAAAAGCTGTGTAGCTTGGGGATTTAATTTTTGCTAACTGTTTGTTTTGGAAAAACAAGGACATTAAGAAGATTGGATTAAAACAATGAAATTTGTTTGTGCTTTAGAGAAGACATCAGTTGTAGTATATTTAAGTCATTTTGAGCAGGCAGAGCAAAGTTTGTGGGTACATAACATAAGGCATTCTACTCTCTGTGTACGCCCCTGTTTCTGTGGACTGGTGGATCAGGGCATAGCAACACCGCTGTGTTTTCTCTTGGTTTGATGTTGGACTGTGTCTTGCTGTTTGTAGCTTTAGGGTCGTGTCTCCAGTGGCAAGACCCCCTGAGCCTCTGTAAGGGGTCCTCTCTAAGATGATCATTAAGGCTGTCCCCTTTGACCTGCCTTCACTGCAGTTTGAAATCAGTGCCCTGCCCCCTAGATTCACAGAGAGAGAGGTCCTCCCATGTCTGTATGCAGGGGGATTAAAAGTAGTAAGGTGCTTTGAGGTGGTTTGGTATTTCATCGTATGATTGAGTTAGAATTCTCTTTTAAAAAAAGTTATTTGTTTGTTTACATTTATAATGCTATTGCCCAATTGAACAGCAAAGTGTGAGCATGTATGTGTTGATCACTGTCCCACTGATGACAGACTTCAGATCGTTAATGGGAACACTGTGGTAGTAAACCGACCAAATCATCTCCAAGGTAGAATGGTTTAGCATACAAGCCATCAAGATGGATAGTGTTGTGATGTCCTGTTGACATTTTAACATGAGATTTAAAAACCAGCTAGCAACAGCAGTCATCAGCTAACCTTGAAAAGGTGGAGCAGCAACTGGTCATGTTTGCAAAACTGTGAGGACACCGATGTCCAGGAGCTCCTTATCCTTTGAGCACAGCACACGATCATCCACCAAATAACAGTGAAGATAAAGGATTGTTATTGCCAAGTTTAACCATGTTTATTGTTGTGACATGGTTACTGCCAACCTGTATTTTAAACATCAAACTAGACACCGAAACTGTTCTATTACACATATAATGCCAATTTTGCTTTTGTTGTTGTTAAATTTAGTGTTAGAAAACAAAGGCAGTGTTAAGAAGAGTGTTCATTACACAAGGATTTCATTCCAAAGAGGGCTTTTGTATAGAAAGGTTTCACAGGCTCATCCTGCTGAAAAAAACTATGCTAGAATATAAAACACTTGAAATGCTTAAGTGCATGAACAAATAGCCTCTTCAGAATAAGGAATACAAACAGTCACTTCCACAAACAGTTGAACTCAAAACATATCCTTGTTTTTGTTTAATAACATCATAGCCATTATTTAATCCATACAACATAATATACCATGCAATAGTCATTTAGCATTGAAACATTTTTAATCAACAATTTTATCATCATATTTTTAGTATTTTACTGATTTTGATGGTTGAAGTAACTCTTAAGCTTTATTTATTTAATTCTCTCAATGCAAATCACAGAAAAGCAAACTATATGAGAAGCTGTAGCCAGCTTTTTTACTTAATGATTAATCCAAACCTATCAAATAAATTTATTTATTGACTGAAAGATTAATTAATTGAATTAATTGTTAATAGTATCAAATAACGTTTTTTAATTCTTGTTACATATGGAAATCTGAACAGCTTTTGTGTCAATGCTTTCCTTACTTGATTAGTTAATATTGTCAATTGTGAGTTTGGGAGTGTGAGTTAAGCCCACTGCCACTATGACCTGACCTCTTTTTTGTGATGGTCAAAGTCCATTCCATTAACACCATGCTGGAGCCATGCATTAAGAGCCACTCTCAGCATGTGAAGTCATCCAATCAAAATCTGATAAGAAATTAGGATACGCAATGGCTACTGAAACATATTGCGATGTTGCATTTGGTTAAGTGTTACTTAATACGCCGCTGTGGATCTATGATTCTCTGTGTTCCCAGAGGTTTTGGTGGAGGTTAGAGGTTGAAGGTGTGTAAAGGAATCGTTTCTTTATAACATCACACATCTATCCATGCATATGCCATCTGTTTAAATTACCCCCCCTTTTAATACTGTCTGTTTGCCTGCTGTGTGTTTCCATCCTGTAGTTTGATGTTGGGTGTGGCGTTGGTGTGTGTTTTGTGCATCAGCTTGGGTTTGCATGGGCGCGTGAATGGTTATTGACATTGCCATCTGTAGCCGCTCACCCTTTTTGCAGTTTTAATAAACTGTGCTGAGCTCAAGCAAGGTCTCACTTTCCCTGCTGTGCTGTTCATTGTTGCCACCAGGACATAAGTGCAGCACTCCCCCCAGCACCACCACCTTCGACCTCTCACCCTCCCATGAAATCCAAATCAACCCCTGTCCATAAACCAATGAAAAAATCTCAATTCCAATGGCACTGTTCAAATGAAGACAAGACTAGAAGCCTGATGCATTGTCTCAGGCTGTAACCAACACTGGTTAATTTAATTTGTTGCCAGCAATCAAGTCAAACCATGACATGTTGTTCTTCTAACATCCCTCCCCTCCCCCAACTTTGAGTGTTGGGGTATAGAGAGAAATCTTTTAAGAACCCCTGTGAGGGACAATGGTGCCTAGTAATGAGCTGGATAAAATTTGCTGTGTGGCTGTGCTGCATTAGCTAACAGGAGGTATAGTGTGTAAATGGAATTGGACCACACTCAGAGGAAGTTAAACAGAGGATTTATAACTGAGGGGTAAAAAGTCAAGTAAAAGGGAGAGTTGATGGGGGATTTTGAGAGATTTTGGCAATTTTCTTTACAACTTTAATTCCTTTAAACCATTGCTAGAGCAGATGGATAGACAGGAAAGCAGACTGACGCAGTTTGACCATCAGGCCATGGTGCTGTCTGCCACCCAGTAGGGCCGGATTAAGGGGAAGGAGATTGGGGGATGGGAGAGAACAGTACGAGGTCAGTGCAGGAATAAGTGAAGGCAGAGGTCATAAACTCTGCCTTGCTTGACTTGTTTTAATCCGTGTCTGTGTATGTGTTCAGCTGATTTATCTCTGAATGTAAGCTGTTTATGTTTTTAGGCGGTGAAAGCTTTTTAAGACAAGTTGAAACATGCTACAAGTGAAGTCTTGTGTGTTCCTATTTCCTACGTTCACTTAAACAATGTGACATCTGCCACTTTGGCTTCCTCTTGTCTGTGTCAAAGCTTTGACTGACCATGACAATCTGTTCACAAGCTGTGGCTCACTGTTTGGCAAAGGTACTGTCTCATCAACCCAAGCTGTACAGTGTCCTAAGTCCTCTATCCACTCCCACCAGCAAATGATTATTGCAAGTGGTCACTCGAGATGCACGTGGGGATGCGCTGTAATGCCAATGTGAACTCACTTACTTAAGACTGTCGCTTTGTGATCTAATCCCCCAGTATGGTTGCTGATACTAAATGCGTCCAGCTTCACTTATTGATCATGTGACTTCTGGGAGAAGCAGTTTTTTTAAGTTGGCTCCCCTCCTTATCATTAGTGAGAGACCACCCCTTGAGACACAGCTGCCATGTTGAGCGCCCACCCTCAGGAGAATTTTATGGAGAAAATAGTGTTATAAAAAGAAGTGGTCAAAGAAATTTCAACTAAAGGCTCCACCCTCTTTGTGTGTGCAAGCTTGATTGATAGCTCAAAGAAAAGAAGACAACCCTGTCTTTTGTTTAAAAATATAATGCAGCCTTGCACCCTAAAATGTCTACACTGTGTTATGTGGTCATTTCACCCTCTGTCTCTGGTTTCTGAAAAGTACTTGTCTATTTTTTGTAGTGCAGAAAGAAGTTGGAAAAAGTTTCCCACGGTTTTGGCTTTTAGCTTATCAGTCTCACAATAAAGGCTCATTGTGGGTTGCAGTGGGTCCTCCACTCTCCTTGGAGATGAAAACTGGAGCCGTTAATATGAGGGGTACTAGGCAATTTTAAAAGAGTCATTTACGGATAAAGATCTGTCAGCCATGTTCCTCCACTGCTCAATGTGTCACATTGCCAGTGGTCATACATGGAGAGAGTCACAGTCCTCCTTAGGCTGTGTAATGCCTTTTTAGATTTGTGTAGTTTCCAAGCTTTAAAGAACTCTCCATGACTAACAGCTAATATTCAAGTTTAAAATTACTGTTAAGTGAGTTTTTATATTTATGGGTCTTTTCACTTTTGTAAAGCTTTTCACATTCCCTGAACACTCCCCAGCTTCTAATCAATGTTGATCAGCTGTTTGGAGCTAAAACAACTGTTTTATTATCACAAGACCTCATGTCATGTGGTTAATACGCAGTTGATTATGTAGTTGGTAGTTCTTGTATCTTCATCTTTCTTGTGGTTTAAAGTCAGATGAAAGAAGATAATTTAACTGAGTTATTATATATTTCAAACATAAACAAACACAGCAGACTGGTTAATGCTAAAAGTTGACAGGAAAAAGGCTACTTACATGCAGTGTGTCTGGTATGTAGTTTCTGTATGTCCTTCCCCTTGTCTCTGTCCTCTCACTGACCCCCCGCTGGCAGCCCTCAGTCCAGGACAACTTGACCCAAACCACTGACCTGTGCTCCTTGACCTAAAAAATTAGCTGCAAACTAGTGACTGGAAAACCTGTCCCTGAAAATAATAACCACATTTTTTTTACCAATATGCTGCAGGAAAAATGTAGCTATAGGGAACTAAATAAGAAACTGAATTCTCCCTCCCCACATCTAAAAACTGTGATGGTTAGAAAATAAGTTTAAACCCCAGATTGCATTGTTTGTATTTACTGTGGCACAACTCTGTTGTATTCCTGCAAGCTCTTATCTTGTACCCAAATACACCAACTCCCTTTATCTCATTAGAATGCCCAGGAAACAGATGGCATAACTTTATTTTTAAAGTCAGTGATTGTCTCTCTGTACCTTGTCCTAATATTGATTTGAGTTTAGCCCAAAAGTAAGCGTAGTCCCTGACCCCTCAGCTTGAAATTAAAGTTTCTGAGTTTCTAATGATTCTTTGGGGACTGGAAAAGTTCCTGCAGTGGCTGTTAGTGATTTTCCACAATAGAGTGAGAAACTGACCTTTAGTATAACAAAGTCATCTAAAGCTTCTTCCACCACATTTCCATCCACTGATTGTTTTAGTGATGTCTGTGAGGAAATCCTGGGAAGGAACAGACCTGGCAGAGCTCAGTAGCAATGCAAATAGCTGAAACTCAGTCCTTGGAAATCGTTGTCTTTTTTTTTCTTTTTTCTGAAAGTTTTTCTTTTTCTTTTTTTGGTTAGAATAAAGTGGAGCACTTGCTCTCTGCAAGAAGTCCCTGCAGACAACTGACAGCCCATTTTATTATAGTTTAATAGGAGTGGCATGAGCTGTAAAGCAAAGTTAGTTTTTTTAGATCAAACTGGTCTGAAAATAGAACAAGCATGACACTGCCCTGTTCAGCACCTTTTCTCATAACCCTAAGTAGAGCAAATGGTCATGAATAAATGGTTGTGAAGAACATTGTATAGACTTTATATCTCCTCCCTAGTTATAGATTTTGATCTTCATGTGGAGCAGGATGACAGGAATTGCTGAAGAACCATTAGTGCAGGGGAAATGAGATTGTTTAGAACAATTCAAAATTAAAAATGTCAGCTGTATGTGTGTGTGTGTGTGTGTGTGCGCGTGTGTGTGGGCATACACTAGCTCAGGCAGTTTCCCAGCATGAACGCTGTGGTGTCATATATTTTACTTTTTAATCAGGCAGTGTGGAGGAAGCTACCATCTACCCTTGAGTTCTGATTTGTCCTGGTTTATGTTGTGTCACAAGGGTGTGATGCATGGCAACCTGGCTAGGTGTGTGGCACATGCATCAATGGACTGTGGTCTCATGTACACAAAAAAAATACAAACACACACACACACACAAAAGGATGGCCTCTGTCTCCTGGCTCTGTGGGAGACAGAAAAGAGAAAGCTCCAGTCTTGCTCGCCATAGTGTAGAGAAACAAAGAGCAATGAAAGCTGATCTGTCTGTTCTTTTCTTCTTCCTCCCTCTTTGTCATGCTCTCGCACTCTCAGCAGCTGCCCTAAGGTCGATCACATTCTCTGGCCATGCTCACCTCACATCTCATGTAGTAATCCGAAAGCGTTGGGTGGATCTGTGTATCGTTACTCCCCACAGGCAAAACTGGCATCCGATTTCACCTGTCCAGTCTTGTCAAGTTTTTCTTCACGCAAGGAAGCTGACAAAGGCTTTAACGAGATAGTCTGACTGACATTATTTCAGTAGAAGAAGTGTCATTTCAGCACCTGAGAGCCTGCTCTCAGAGTCAGCCGCTGGTACTTAGAAAAGTGGCAGAGGATTGGCAGTTTAAGCCTCCCTAAGGGTAGGTCGGAGGAGATAACAGCACGTAGCTCTCTGTCACTTCCTCCATATTGGCTTCCTCTATAATTATCTGGAAATGAGGTCCTTGTGAAGCCCCCTCATTCTCTTGTCCTGTGTGTGTGTGTGTGTGTATGTGTTTGAGCTGATCATGTTAGCCTTCTTGGCCTCTGATGCCCTGTGAGGAAGGGGCTGGGAGGCTCATTGTGGACTTCCTCATTCTCCACGGCTTGGCTTTCACTGCAGTTGCTTTGTGAGAAATCAATCCCTGCTGGCTGTGACTGGGACTGTGACAAGAGGACTGATTGGGCTTCAAACTGCAGTGCAGGACAGGGTGAGGTCTGAAACCTGAGTGAGGGGAAAGATTGGGATGTGATTTGAACTGCAGCTGTATCTTTTTCAGCAATGCTGGACACAAAGAAAAAGACCCAAGAGTGATCAAAATTTATATTTAGTGTATAGTGGTAAGAAAAAAACTGAAATGAAACAAAAAGGCAGCAAAAATAGGATGTTTGGCTCTCTGTGTGCATGCAGAAATCCTTTGAAATATGAGAACAGGGATTTAATGACATACTGCAGAAAAACAAGTACCATCTTGATTTAAGAATTTTGACATCACAACTTAGTACAGAAGTATCACTTCTGGTAGCACCCCTATTTTCAAAACATTATTATAACCATAATTATAATTATGTGGCGTAAAACACAAGTTGTACCATAAAAAGACTTAATTTTATCATTAAAATAGAACTAACAATATATATTATAAATTATTTACACCAGTTTACATTTGAAAAGTCAAACATTCAGTTTAAAAGAAAAGTACATTTTGTTTTCCAATACACTAATTTTTAGTTGTATAATGTTACGTCTACACAAAATGAAATTATCATGTATTGCACCACATGTTTTAGCCCAGGGTCCTTACATTGCCTCAATAAAAATGCGATAAACTAAAATTTATGAAAGGCCAAGTGACCTGGCACTAAAAATAACTTAATTTCAACTCTAAAAACTCAGCAAACTTTTTCATCAAATGTTTGTAAAGCTGATAGTTTCTCTTTAGAAACTTGCCATCTTGTTCCTGTCTGTCAGTGTGTTCTCCCCAATCTGACATACGTAAGTAATTATCCTGTCTGTTTCTGCTCCCCCCTCTTGACAGATTAGAATCTCTAAGGTTGATCTTGAGGCTTGAGGAAAGTAATGTGCAGCCAATAATTATCGGTGCCTCGGTTCAAACCACCAAACTCAACTGCACTGCAGTGAGCTCTCTCGATCAAGGCGGCCTCATTATTATCCATTGCAGTGTGGCTTTGGCCTTACAGATGTTGTTGCATCAGACTGAGAGCACAGAAATTCAAATCCTCCTGTGCAGCTTAAAATTCCCTCTCTCCTTTTAAGTTTGCTTTGAGCTGTCAGCTTGGTTAGATGTAGCTCAAGAAACGTGACTTCTTCTCAATATTTTTGTTGGAATTCTTAAAATGCTTAAAACTTGCATGATAATGAAATGATTAATACAGGCTTAAGAGGGTCCCTCTTTCTTGCGCTCTGATGAATCATTCACTCGCCTTAAACAGCCATTAAAAATGCATGGGAATATTTGGTTGAGGCTCTAAAGTGTATATCAGCAAAATTATATCTCTTTGATTTTAGATTATGCTTTTGCTTTGAAGTTTGGCTCTTGGCAAAATGTCAGTGGCATTTTCGTATGGCTGTGGAAAGAAGGACCCTTCACAGATGTCAGTGCTGGTGGAAATCAACTAATATATGCATTTTTCAATGATCTTGGTAGGTTTCCCATATAGCAATTCTCTGGGACCCCCATGCACTCATTTGCAGTCTCTTTTTTCTCAATTAGTTTACATTACAATAACATGATTAAGAAGTATATAATTTTACAAATGCACATAACATTTCTATGAGTAATTTAAAAAAGGGTAACCATTAAAGTTTATTATATAGTTGCTGGTGCTAAAAAAATCCACGTGAAAACATGTGCTGGTGGTTGACTGATGAGTGGTCGGTAGACACTTTCCTGCTCCTGTTTTTTAGCTGTGTCATTTTACACTAAGCAGTGCAGGAGCAGTAGCATATCCCTGCTGTGTGAGCGGCCCGGCAGGGGAGATGCTCTGTGGTGCACTTAGGTTTTATAACTGCAAGCAGAACATGCACTTCTACCTTCTCTAATGGTACACAAATTTGATGTTTTCACATCAGAGATGATGAAGAAGGGCATTAAAATGTGGGTCTTACAGGTAACTAAACATGAGACTAATGCAGGCTGATGTGGGAGTTAGGTGTGACATTTAACTAAAAAAAAATACTAGAAGAAATAGTCACCTGTTTGTATCTAATAGTCAAATCCAATTCAACTGATCACAGATACTGAACTTAAATTAAACTTAAACAGAGAATTTAGGAAGAAAAAGGGGAATCTGTAAAGAAAAGTAAATGGATATCATAGGGCCATGTTCAAAGGGGACTGTTGTTTGGACAAAAGAAGCAGTTTGAAGACGTAATTTTGGGCTCAGAGAAAATTTTTATTTATTTATCTATCTATCTATTTATTCATGGTCCTTTTTTGTTTTTGCTTATTTATTTTTGACATTAATATGACTTAATGATTTATCAAGAGATAGTCATCAGATTACCGAATAATGAAAAAAAATCTTTAGTTGCAGTCCTGCCTACTAGTGAGGCAGATGGCTAAACAGAGAAAGCAGGAAGCAGACGTCATCTCACTCAGTTGACTTTAGTGACTTTGGCTCCAGACAGATCTCCCAATCTCCTTGTGGGACAGCAGCTGTCCAGATACGTCAGGTGTGTGTGATCTGCTTTTACTCATATCTCAGTATCCCACAATGTGAGGTCATCCACTGTCCACAGAGATGACCACATCACTTGTGGCTTAAGTAACATCACTGGGAAACTATGAAGAAATAGTTTATTAGTACATCAGTTAGTTGAGCTTGTTTGGCAGCTTCCTTTGTTTTATTCAGCAGGTGATGGCAGTCATGGCAGTTATCTAGCAAACAAAGAGTTGAATGTTCTGAATGTTCCTTAATTTGGTGTTTTGTTGAGCATTGAATACATTCTGAGGCAGTCAGGCTTTTACCTTGAGACACTATTGATGTTTATTCAAGTTCATTTTGACTTATAAATTAATGTTGTCCGTGTATCAGTACTGAGCCATGCCTCATTGCCTCATTATAATTGCAATTTCAAATTCAAAATCAAGGTGATTTATTTGTCACATTTATTTATGACAAGTATCTCAACCGCTTTGATGAGTTTAATGAAGACTATATATTTTACTGCAGTTGTAGGACGGCTTTTAGTTCACTTTACACTTCCTGCTAGAGATCAGACTTCACATTCTCCATGGTGAATGTGTTTACATGAGGCTGAAGCCGTCTCCACAAGTGGATTATTTCAGCTGTCACAACTCTGAGCACCAGGTGGGAAAAGATGAGCTGTTTATTCAAAGGAGTTTGAGGGATGTTGTGTTTCTTGTACAATGTTTTCAGCCCATCCACATTACAGAAAAGCTTAAAATAAATGCAACTTAGTTGTTAATGCATGAGTTTTTTCAGTCCCACGTCCTTGCTGACACTAAGTGCTCAACCAAAGCTGGTTGCTGGCTTTTTCATCTTAATGCAATCTCTTTGTAATGCCAATTATGGTCTATAGCTACCTATAAAATACAGTTGCAAGGCCAATGGCTCACGTCATTTTGGCTGTTGTCCACGTCGTAATTTCATAAACTTGGTTTTCCCAGAGTCAGACGATGCCATTACACTATGTGTTTCTCCAGTGCTCCTTTTCATTTATGCATTTACTTTAATAATAAACAAACTAATGGAATACACAACATTATATCTCAAATAAGTACATGTTAACAGCACTCCACTAATGTGACACTTCTCTCTTTTACCTGAAATGTTTCAATCAAAAGACTGAAAAGATGACAAATGGAAGTATGCAGACGAAGAAGACTGACAAATGGCACACAGACAGAGCGCATCGCTAAACAAATGTTAATGCATCCTATTAACACTCACAAGGGCACTATGTACTACTTAGAGCTTAATTTAAAGACATAAATCAATACTGCCTTTGTGTAGACACAGTGGGGTTTGTGAAAATATTTTTAGTGAAGACTGAATGGGCATGTGTGTCTGTGTGTGATGTGTGCATAGAGTCTGCGTGGCAGCACAAACTTTCAGCTGTGTTTTGTCTTTGCCAGCTGCTCCTTTGGTGATAAGACGTCTCATCCATTTTTTTGTACCTCAAAAGTAGCCTTGTCTCTTAAAAATTGTCCTAAAGTGATCTAAATAGGAGACTGGAGATTATTACAAGCGTTAAAAGTCTTTTTTATGGGATCCATCTTTGTGTTTTATTTAGAAAAATAGATTTATTATTTTAAAACCAATTTTGAAAATATTTTTCAAAAACTTGTTTTAGAGTGGAGACTGAGTAAGATTAGGAAAAGAGGGACTAAAAATATACACAAGCAGCCCTTAAACTTGCAAAATAACTAAAAGAGATAAACAAATGGAAGCGTTTGTGTACAATTGAGAAAGGACTCCATTGTTTGTTGTGGAATGACCATTGACATGTGCAATTCTTCTAGCTTCTATTGAGCTCTTTAGCTCCAGTGAAACTTTTTGTCCATTGATAACTTCTCTGTATGAAGTTTCAGTCTTTGTATGGTCTTTATTGTTGTAGTTGTACAGTTTGACTTTGCCGGCTCATTTCTGTGCTGGGTTAGGGTTGCTGGACCAACTGTATAATATGCATGGTAGAAGTCACCTTATCTTATCCAGAAAACATATACGGCCTGCAGTCTCCAACAAACTGCATCTCAACTCCTTTTGGTATAAAAATTTACCACAGCATCCTCAGCCTTCCTCTGCAACACTTTTTAATATGGCCAGCCTTGTAACATTTATGTCTCCCCTCTCTTTTTCTCTTGCTCCTTCTTTCTCCCCAGCGGTCTTGCAGCACATGTCTCTGCTTCTGGAATTACAGGCCTGGTCTTGAATAGTGGGGTTGTTCCTCTTTGGCCCCTCCAGCAGCCATGTTGGCTTAACCCTATCAAAGGCCCAGAAACCACACATCCTGAGGGGTGCTGTTTTTTGCAGCAGGGCAAAGGGAGGGGTGCAGCAAGGGCAGTGAAAACACACAAGCATGGGTTGATGTTTTTCTTTGTTGTTTAGTGGATACAGCACAAATCATAGAGGAATGGCCATGTTTCCCATGTGGGTTCTTCGCTCCAAGTTCAGGGTATTTTGTGCCCCTCTTGTGTACTATACTGTTTAAGTTTGAGGTCGGCTTTTGCTCTTTCCTTTCTCAGGAACACATGTGACGGCTGGTGTTTGCTAAAGCATCAACAGTCACTGGCCTTACTACAAAAAGAAATGAGAAGTAATCAAACAACTTATCCAGATATAAATCGTCTCCCTCCCCTCTGTAGGATTATAACCACATTGACAATGTTTTACTTGTCATTCATTAGGCATTTACCGTTGTGAACTAAGAACCTTTAAGAAGTAATATGCTTCATATGTGGACACTTTTTTGTTAGAAACTTGTGGATTAATTAAGAAGTATCCTGTTTTCAGTAGACAGAGTGAATTATCATAAAATTTGACACATACAGCCATGTTCCAGAGGGTGAATCTTGATAACTTTGGTGATCCACAGACTTTTGAGCTATTGACACCAATATATTGTATGTTTCATTTTTTCCAATGTAATATCTCGACCCTTATGTGTTGGATGAGCTCTACATTTTGCACAGACATCCAGTGAACTAGTCCAGCATGGCCTGGGATTGCATGTCCATTGAAAGAAGGCTGGCCTACCTTAAAGTGGGTTTTTAACTGATGGCGTGTCTTGAGTCCGTCATTACTTGTGCTGCCAGTGTTTTTCCATCACACAGCACAGCAGATAAAACAAGTTGTTTACCAATTGGAGGTGAGCTGTTAGCAGAGGTTCAGTAAGAGCTTGTTGTCTCCAGCTCTTCATCCAACATCCAACTGTGGCTGTTTCTGCTTTTACTCTTCTTACCTGCAGTATTAGTAGTTTTTTTTTTTGTTTTATTTAGGAAAAGCTGCTAACAGTTTTTTTTTTTCAACTTGATGCTTAACACATAAATTCTGCACAGAAGGAGTCCCCTAATTTGTTTTGTTTTAATGTTGCAGGAAATGAGAAAATACTGAGTTTTCCATTAGCAGTACCTTAAAACTACTCCAGTAGCTAAAAGTAATTATAATGAGTAAAAGTAAAAAAAAGCAAAAATCTGAAGCACCAACACTGATGCAGGACAGAAAATAAACTTCAGCCCTCAGAGACTTAGTTAAAAGCTTCGGCAGTCTACAGCATAGACTGGAGTGAGTTGAGTTTTTCATTCACTTATTGGAGGGGGAAAAAAAGGTCAGCCTGGGTTGCCCAACGTCAAGGGTACTCCCTTGTCAATGGATAAACCTAATCAGTCATTTTATCAATTTTCTATGTCTTTGGATTTTTAATGTATTTAATTATTTATTTTTATCCAGATAAACTCAGTACTGCACAATAATAAGCCAGGCTGTGACTGCAGGATAAAGCTTGATTAAAGCTCAAACTAGTAGTAGCTTGTCTATTACTTTATTGCTGTCTTGTGTTGTTGGTGTTTTTGTTTGTGTTTTGAAAGCCTGTGCTTGAACCTGCTCCTACATTAACATATTTTTAAAGTTCTCAGCCTCCTTTTATCTACTGATCTTTTCTTGGCGTCATTAAAATATGGATTAAGCTAATCACAGGCCAATCTTTTCGCTAGTATTTGTTTTCAGTAAGTCAAGATGAAACGTTTGAGCTAGAGAAGGAGACTGAAAAATAGCCTCCAGGTGTGTTTCCCCTTCCTGTGCTGCAGTAATATGCAGAATTCATTTAAAAGAGCCCTCCACTAGCATTCCATTAAGGACCTCCTGGTTTCAGAAGAGTCTAAAGGGACACATAGAGGCATGTGTTTATGGAGATGGAGTGTGTAATAAGGGGGACGTTGAGGTTTTAATAGAGATGTCTGTGAGACTGGTACTAGTTTCCCGGAGCTCCTGAGTCAGCAGATTTACTAACCGGGATGTTAACAATTATTAAGCTATCCCACTAAAACTTTGTAGTCTTTTGTATGGCTTTTTTTGTCATTTATTTAGGCTTTGCTATTTAACAATATGAGTTGGATCTGCTCTTTGAGGCTCAGAGAATCATAATGAACTTGTAGGTGGATGGATCTCCAGGACTTTTAAAGATGGAAGTTTTTTAAAGGTCAAAGTTCATCAGAAGTTGACTCAGACATACCCTATCTACATGCAGTAAAAAGTTAGTTATTTCTGTATTGTTTTGCAGTGTATGGCCACAAAGCTTGCCACATGAAATGAATATGCTCATCACCTGACTACTTGGTTGGGTTACCAACTGAATCTGTCTCCTCTTTTGGTTGTATGTTTTCTGGGTGGTCCGACTTTGTCAGAGTCAGCTCAGCTGTTGCTGCATGCAGTCATCTTTTTGTCCTTCCTGTGCTTTCCTCTGGCCCAACGGTGCCACAGTGTCCTGACTGTGGAAGTGCATTGTCAACCTAAGCTGGCAGCAACTCCAGCTGACACTGGCTGTAGATGCCTGTGTCCCTGCCCAGCTCTGTTGTGTCCACACTGCTTTGGGGGAAGACAGACCAAACAACAGGCCTTGAAAATAGAGGTGTACATACTGTGAAGGAAGGCAGATGTACAAACACCCTGGTGAATAGATAGCCAGACAGAGAGACAGAGAGATAGATGGCATACAAAGGCGACTACGTAGATCGTCTAGATAGAGATAAACAGATGGATGAACAACAGAGGCAGAGAGGCAAACAGGTTGACAGTAAGGAGATAAACATTCATACAATTAGGGATGTATTATCATCAATCAGTTCAGACTTGCTTTATGTGTTTAATGAAGCTCTTTTTTTAAAGTACAAAAATAATTGGTTTTAAAAGCCTTTTTTGTTTTACATATTGTTGTTAACATGACTGCAATCTTTAGGCTACATTTGATGGAAACTGGGTTATTTATTGATTAATCAATAAAAACCTCATTCAGAAGTTTTGTAATTGATTTATTATTTGTCATTTTTCTTGCAGAAAGGAATTCATTTACTGCTTTCAGCTCCTCAATTGTCAAAATTTGATGCTTTTCTTTTTTGTGATATTTAAACTGAATATTTAACCGACCAGTGGGTGGTTTTCAAGACGAGGCATAAACAGATAAAGAAATAATGAAATTAATCAATGGTTGCTGTGCCACACATTTTTATGCTCCCCTGTCTCATCTCATTTGAATTTAGTGAAGGTAAATGTAGTGCAATAGGGACACCAGCAAACTAACTAAATAACAGCCAGAAATAAGAAGCAGAGTTGGAGGGCAGACCTTTGCATCACTGTGTGCAATAAAAGCTGTCGACAAAACTTGACCTGAGACCGAACTGTCCAGCATGCAGTGGAGGGAGGTGGGCAGTGAACAGAGGTCAGGAGATACACAGGAGAGTCAGGAAACGTGGGCGGGGAGCTTCTTGGTGACAGACCTGTCAAATTGTTTCACTTCTTCTACTGCAAAGGTCTCAGCCATCTGGTCCGCATACCTGCAATGTAATGTACTAAGTCCCCACACAGGTTCACACACCTGCCCTCTACCTGTTATGTATATGTGTGTGTACTGAGGGTGCATGCAGGTGTGTGGGTGAGAAGCCATGTTGTGTGACTACTCATGTGTATGCTCTCCCTGCCTCCTTGGAGCCCACGAGAAGGGAATATATTTTCACTGTCTCTTAGAAACAAGCCTTCCTTCAAACACTTACCACCACAGGCTACATAACTGCTCCGCCATTCTTTAGGTTCATCTTTCAGAGTTTGTATTGTTCACGTCTCTGCCAGCATGCTTCATTATCCACTTGTTTACAGCTAGGGGAAGTAAATATTCCTAAAGATGAAAGCTTGTGTGCCTCCTTTTAAGATGTTTCTCATGTGACATCCTTTTTAAAGGCATTTATCTCTTCAGCAGCCCGACCGCAGAATTTTCGTGCTGTTGTTATCCCAAACAAACAGCCTAACTGAAAGAGCTGTAGGCTTGCCCAGCCAAGTCTTTTGCCTGAGGTTGGATTCGTAGAGAATGAGAGGCTGACTGGCTGCCTTGACATATGAGCTTCAGCCCCTTTATCTCTCCCATCACTTATATCCCCAAACAAAAGGACAAAAGCTGCCCAGAAACAGGGTGAGGTGTCATTTTTCACTTAAAAAAAATAAGTCAGTACATCTAAGGTTGTGACACTGTATGTCCAGTGTCTTTTCTAAACACCAGTGCATAGATTGGCATTTGAATTAAAACAAGCTGAGGATCTTCACGTGGAGTGTTGTTTTTTTTCAGTATACAAATTATCTTTGTCTCTTCTTTTTTCTTTCACAGACAAGCACCCACACTGGTCCCTTTAGGGCAGAACAGCTGTGTAAGGTCTAGAGATGAATGAAAAAAGTGGGTGAGGTCTAGCCAAGAGACTAAAAGAGACCAATGTATTTTTCACAGATTCTCTTTTCTCTGATGTTGAGCCACACAGTTATAACTTCATCTCGCCCTTAGCATTACTTGTCCACATTCGTATGGTCCTAAAGTGAAGCAAAGCAGCATCAATCATTTTGTCCCTTGTTCTGTTTGGGATACTCTGCTGAAAAATCTATTTTTTGAGTATCGAGTTCTCTCTCCCTAAAGGCTTGTAAGGTGTCTCTGAAAAGTTTGCTGCTTGCATCTTTGCAGAGGTCTGCAGCTGTGGCCTGCTTTGATTCTTAGCAATTACAAAAGGATTGCACTGGTGACCCAAAGTTACAGCAAAAATAAAAAACTAGAAGAAGAAGAAGAGGAAGAAATAAATTGTCTCTATAAATATTTCCATCAGCTTTTGCTGTACAAAGGCCTCCTCTGTTAGAATATAAACTGCTTCATAAGGGAGGAATGTTTTGCAGACAGTCAGGCGTTTAAAATATAAGTATGTTTCTTAAGCAAACTGTGTGTATATTTTGTCCTGTCAGTTCACTAACTTGAGCTTGTTTGCTAGGAAAACTTTCTCCCCCTAAACTTTCCTTTTTGAAGAAAATGATGAGGAGTCCAGAGAGCAACTTTCCAGACAGGAGTAGCCCATTACAGAGAAGTTTGAAGTTAGCTTTCCAGCTAACTACAGTTGTTAAGCAACTTCCAGACAGGAGAAGGCTTCTGAAGCCGTGCTATACTTGGATAGGACACTGTTCTCAGCTGAGATGGGCAGCATAGCACTGCAACATGTCTACTGGTTTGATTAAAGCTAGTAGTTTTCTGTTATACACAGTATTAAGGAAATTGTTTTTGATTAAAAAACAATTCCCTAAATCCAGAGGGGTTTCCCTAAACAAGAAGGTCATATCTGTGCATTTTTTGAGGCATTATAACAGCCTTTGATCATTTTTGTTATAATGGATAAATTATTTATATATCTCCATACAGTAAATGTTTATAATAATAGTTTTTTAAAAGCGTAAACATGTTTTTTAGTATTCATACACAATATCTGAATCCCAAACTTGAAAACATATTACCGCCAGTGAATATCCAAAAAGGCAAACAATGCAGTCCAGCTCTATCTCTCTCTATCTATATTAACATACTAACACACTGAAGCGAACCTGTACATACTCGAACACGCACCACACGTCCATCCACACAAATCTCAGCTGGTCCATCTGAGAGACCAACCACAAATCAGACTGGCGTCCAGATCAAACAGAGTGTCTAAATGTTAAACAACAGCTGAACAAACAGCTCCACTTCTAAAGTGTGCTTACTTCTCCCAGCCCTCAGCTCCTCACTCTCTTATTTTGTTTGGATCAAAATGATGGTCCTCACAGGCTTCCATAATGTCAATGGTGACTGATCTCCCTTCTGCTTACTGCAGGCCTCTTGGCTGTCGGGGGTTGGCTTAAGCCTGATATATGCTAGGGTGCTTGAGTGTCGCTTAACAGAGGTAAATTTTTTTTTTATTTTTTTTTTTTGATGGAGAAAAGTATTGCTAAACACTAAACCTCATGTCACACAGTTCACAGTTGAATAATTTCATTACAATGCAAAGATTATCATATTATGGCATGCAATGTGATTGGGAACCATGACTTGCCATAGCGGTTGTAGTTTTCGATACACACCTCTCTCTGGCCTGTTTCAGCCTGTCAGCCTCAGCTCTTGGGGAGCTGAGCATCCAGCCAAACCGCCTTTACTAAGCTGAGTGACAACAGAAATTTACTGAACCAAAATAGTTTTGGTTTCGATTCAACAGAGAAAAAATCAAAATGTTTTTATTTCTTAATTCATTGACTCTGTTCTCCTTGTCTGGCATAACAAGAGGATCTGCCTGTAGCGAAAAAGATGAGCTCGCAGAAGGAGAGGGGACCTAGACCAGTACATTTAAATAATGTTGATTTATTAAAAAAACATATACAGCGAGATATTTGTAGGAATTAAACAGCTGTCAGTGCAGATTACAATTTTCCAAATGCCACAGAAATAGACTTGGATTTCTTTTGAGAAAGCAGGGGGGTCATTGGTTACTATGGAGATGACTGAAAAATCTTAGAAGCATAAATTGAAATTGTCGGGCGACTTTTATATCTGTCAAGCGCACACCATCAAAACTGTCAAAACGCTAACCATAAATCAGGCTTTAGCAACCATGACTTTTTGGCTTGTGTACTGCTTAGCAGAGCTGAATCTGATTGTCAGAGATAATTACATTTCGCTTATTGAAATTACACATTTTGATGTAACCTTGTTGAATGGAACTGACATGCATGTAAGTGTTCATTTTGCTTAGTTAGTGATCATCTCGTCTAACATCTGTTTCTTGACTACTGGAATGCATTGGGTTTAAATACTAAGCACAGTTAGCTGCCATGGCTGAGCTGTTTCTGAATCAGACTATAAAAACCAAAGCACAGGAAGAAACCTGAGCTCTTTGGGTCTGCCGCCCACAATGCTCTGGGGCCCAAGAGAGAACACAAGAACCCAAATCACAGCCACGACTGCATTTCCTCCATATGTAAAGTAATTGTGGAGAGAGGTAGCTTTCATGTGTGTGTCAATGTCAGAGGACATTATAATTTTCCTGAGCTAACTGCTGCATTTAGTCTTCTCCTCAGCAGTGTGGATGTGACGGCTCTGACCAACAAGCAAAGCTGCTAGTGTAGATGAGCTGCTGTAAATCTTGCCTCTCGTAAGCCACTTCACATGAGTAGCACCATACTCCTATTAGATCATAAAATATCCCAAAGGACATTGGTTTAGCTCACAGTGTTTGAAAGAAGCAATGGATTATGGGCCAGGCTCTTTTCTAATGATTTAACAGTCATTCTCTGGATCACAGTAGCCCACTGTGCTTCCATTGGAATTCTCTCTGTGGTTTTGGAAGCTATAAACAGCATGTCAGTCAGATGTTGTAATGGGGTCAACATTGCCTGTGCTCTAATATTTTACGATAAAATGCTTTGCTGGCAACGTACTGTGTTTAGTTTGGCTGTGCTTTACGTGATCGTAGAAAGTCTGTCCACCATTGTTGCTTAAGAAATATCCGATTATCCTTTTGTCAACCTAAAATGGGATTTGATTAATGAGCAGAATACATGATTGTAAATAGAAGATTTAGATATCAGTAATCTCGGTAGTGATGTAATTTCAGATAAAAACCATGCAGTCATAAGTGACTGTTTCCGGCATTCATGCCCAGCTGCCTGACAGTGTCTCACATACCAAGCAAATGATTAGTTTCTTGTTCCACCAACATGACAAAGTCATTGTGCAAGTCCTCCTTCGAGGCAGCGTGTGATCTATATGGCTTTAGTCACTGCACAGTGTTTTTTACAAGTGTTTTGTTTGTGTCTCTGGGTCATGAGTTATTGGCCTAAATGAGTCAAGATGTTAAATGTGGAAACTTGTCCCATCTGGGAGACTCATAAGGACTTTACAGAAAGTATGATACAGTAAAGTGACCAGTGTGACTAGCCTAGCCAACACTTGTGCTCTCGAGACTCTACAACACAGTTGGTTTTCAGGCCACAATGGACTGAGATTTTTAACTCAGGGTTTGTTTTTTTGAGTTTTCGTTGAAAGTGATAAAAATTTTTCGGTTCATCTTAGAAGTCGTTTTTGAAAAATATTTTTTCGTTTTGTTGTAGTACCTTAAAGGTTGCATACAACAGTTATTTTCAGTAATTGATTCATCATTTAGTCTATAAAATGTATAAAATTAGATTTAGGCTCATTGAAACTTTGAAGGGCCCAAAGTGATGTCTTTAGATTGCTTCTTTTGTCGAGATGACATCCCAAAACCCAACTGTACTGCTATTTTCATAAATGACAGATAAAATCAGCAAATCCTTATTGTAAAACCTCCAGATAAAACAACATATAATGCTTGCCGCACAAGATTCAATATAAAAACCAAAACACTGCATAGTGAACTGGGTATATTATTTTAAAAGTCAGTCTATTTGAATGAAACTGCTTTTTTTTTTTTTTTCCAAAATTTTTACCATATGGTATGCATTTATGAAGGAAGCAGAACCATGAATGATTGCCCTGTTGTGATTAAGTATGGTAGTAGAGCCTTGTTAGATTATCAGATTACACAAAAAATGTCAGAAGAAGTTGCACTGAAGATTTTGTGCTTTCTGGCATGTGATCCCACTCCAACCGCAATTGAAAGCTTGTGCTCTGTTAAAAACTGATTGGCCATAGCTTTGATGGTATTTATCCCGTCTTGTATCCAGCCTCCAGAAGAGGCACGGACAACTCCCCTAGTCCCAAATCCTAGATCTAAAGCAGATGGTGGGGCCGGGCACCCTCCTGTACCATCCCTCCCCAGACCTCAGCTGCTATTTCAGGTGCTGTTGATGAGCCACTCTGCATGTGAAAATGCAGCCCTGGGACTGATGTGGTACAGCATGTCCCAGATAGCTGCTGGTGGAGACTGTAATCAACTAGGAGGAACTGTAGAAACTCTCTGAGAGTTTGTAGTCTTTTATGGTGTGCATGGAGGAATATGTTGATTCACTCAGCAAAAGTAGCAGACGTTTTTTCAGACGGATTGAATTATTGCAAGGTTTATTGAGCTCATCAGGGGAGAGCATATTGTTGAGTTTAAAAGCAAAGGAAAAACTTAACTCTGTGTGGCTCTCTGACAGTATGTGAGTTGTTTTTACTGAAGCCCAGTTTCTCTCTCTGGAGGTCAACAGCGTGGCCAGTGCCCATCCTGCTTACAAGGCATTTTCTTTGACAATAGAACAAGCCTATCTGGCAAATCAAAGGCCGTTCTGAACTGCAACATTGGACATATTTGTCGCCATGAATAGGGTTATGGGAAGTTTGTGATGTGGCCTCCAAAGGAGCACTTGGATAACGTCCAGTGCAGAAACAAAGGGGCTTTGGTCCAAACTGATCGCTACAAAGACTAAACAGCTCTCTGTCATTGTCCATATTGACATCATGTGCATTCTGGGCCACGTTGACTGGACATCCATCAGTCAGCTGGAATTGTTGCTGACAGTTTTATGCTTTGCTTTAATTCTGAAATTCACTATACACTCATGTCAACATCTACCTGAATTTGTTTATAAAAGCCTGTGGAGCTCAACAGAACGGGAGAGTGAAATGGAGTGACAATCAGTTATTATCTTTCGGAGACATTACACTGTTATTTCTTTCTGTATGCTGTAGTGTCATTTCTCAGCACAGTGCACAGGTGCTCTCATCTCCCCTCAGCTCCCCAGTTTGAAAGGGATCACAGAGGGCTTTGATGCCCCCCTTCCACACTCCCCACACCCAAGTCACTCGGCACAGAGGCCTCCACACGTGTTTACCATACAGATGACCTCAGAATAGAAGGAATGCACCATTTAATAGTAGAGCAACACTCCTTATGACAGAAAAATCGATCTAATTTAAGAGCAATTTAGGATTACAGTGCTTAAATTTTTAAAGAATGCAGGGTCCCATGTGCAAATATTTTGGTTGTGTTAGTTTTGTAAGAAGTTAGTCAGATTTTGCCTGTATCAGGGGATTTGTATGAAGCATCAGGGGAGCTGTTTGGCTGTCCTCAAACACTTAAGTGACTCAGTTATTCATTTAAAGTATTTGCCGATGGGATTTGCCTATGGGATTAGAGTATTTCCCTTGTTTAATTTTGAGATCATAATCAAAGGTCATATCCACAGAAATGCATATATAACTGACATCCTTTTTTTAAAAAAAATGACTGAATGGCCACAGCTTACTCATTTTCGGTTGCCAAATAACAGTTTTTTACATAACAGACATCGCCTGGTGAGAGATGAGAATGATATACATCAGTTATAGCTGAAACATGCCTCTGTTGGGTACACTAAGGAAAAAATCACACAGGGGTTGTTTAGAGATGTTTGGGTTGCCCTGTCCTCTTTATTGTGACATAGTATACAGCTCTTGTAGCATTTCTCTTTAATTTTCTACACTATTTCTAACCCACCTTTTTCAAAAAGTTGGGTAATAGGAATAGTAGGGGAAATTAGAGTGCATATAATCATAGTCACTTTGTTTTTCAGTATCTGAAACTGAAAAAGTATATGTTGTGATCATAGCTCATAAATGCTACCTTTGACCGAAATGATTAGCAATCCTAAAGGAATGTAATGTAGCTATTTATCAACTCCTGCTTTATGTTTACAGATTCAAGCATCAAAGACTAAAGAAAAAACAGCTGAGTTTCAGTTACTGTGTTGTTTGCTTACTGAAATTCACAATCTGCTCTTAACGTATGCGTTCAGGCATATTGAAAAAAGGCATAAAAAGCATTGATTTGTGCTGAAATCCATTAGGTTAATGTAAAAGGAAGAAGAAGGAAGAGGAAAAGATGCTTTTAAAATGCAGCTGCCTTAGCTGCTGTCATTGACCTGGTTTGACTCTGCTTTGGCACTGCTGAAATTTGTGAAACTTAAAAGTGAGTTTTCATAGCACGTCTCAGTTTCAGGCAGTGCCAAACATGTCTTTTTTCCTCTGACAGGTGGTTGACTTTTTTATATAAATTCCTCTATTCTTCAACCTTGTGCTTCAGCTTCAACAGTCAATGTTTCACGCAGAAAATAAATTACTTGAGTTTCCTTGTGCAGCCATGAATGTAATTGTGTTAAATGATCCAGTACCCTCCTTTGTGTCATTACCATAGTAGCTTTGTTTTAATCCCCACATCCTCTGGAGATTGAAGCATTTGCAAGGTTTACCCATTCATCAAAAGGGCCAGTTCCAATGTAATGCAGTCTAATCTAAATCCAAGCGCCTTCTTGTTGAACACTGGTGGTCTCCCATTTGGTCAATGGCCTGATGCTCGTGATGCTTTGCTATTGAAATGTCATCGCTCATGATAAAGATTTTTGTTGTTTACTGTCACTGAGTAGTTTGACATATTGAACTATTTGTGGTACCGTCAAGGCTCTTAAGATTCTTTTTTATTTCTTTTTTTATTTTTGCAACAGCATGTCTTGTCGTCTTGACTGTATCATCAAATACTTGTCCTTATTTTAAACCATTTCACATCCTTATGGACAGTATTCGCTAAGCTGTAGGTTGGTCAGATTAAACCCTTCTCTCAGCATGCGTTTTTCACTTTTGTGGTTCCCCTCTGGTTAATTTAGTATCTAGTTCAACTGATGTGCACTACAACAGCTAAGTTTCTCATGCAAATAAGAAGAAAGATTTTAATTTCTTGTTTATGCAGCTCATTAGGTGGAAGAGAGTAAGTGTTACTGCCATAAACTGAGAGGTAAACAATTATAGGAGCCCTGCATTTATAAAAAAAGATTTCTTAATGTTGCAATAGCCACAGTAAATCACTGCTACACATTGCTTACAGTGAGTTGCAATTTTCTTTTTAAATAATTATCAAATATCCCCCTACAAATGATCCAGAATACACTTCACTGAGGTTTAAAGCTTTTCACAAGGGGTGGCAATGTCATCTGTTGAGTACTTGATCTTTATTTATTAGTGTTTCCATTATCATTATCATTATCACATTATCGTCGTTCTGTTCAGCTAATCTTATTACTGTTATTTTCTATGTGCCAAGAGAAACAGCCACTTAGACCCTACAAGCTGTTACCATTTGAGTTGTACAAATAATCTATAAAGGCATGTTGCAGCCTTAGTGTTTTTCACCTTTTAATATGAGGGATCACTCTGTGTCCCAATCTATTGGTGTCCATATGGCTCAAAATCATCTCATTAATCCGTTTCCTCTGCTGAAGATGCCTGGACCAAGCTACCTTCCACTAGGAGAAATCCATTAAACACAGTCCTGGCCAGAGGGGACACACAGAGGATACAATTTGTGTGTGTGTGGCTGTGTAGATGTGTGGATGTTTTTGTGTGTATGTTGGATCCCAGTCGTCCTGTTCAGGGTATGAAATTTAAATGAGGGGTGCTCTGACAGCCATGAATCTTCATAGAGGACCTCAGAGGGTAAATTACCTGCACATTCAACTTGTTTAAGGGATACCTGCTGCTGTCCCTCTGCTGTCTTAAGTGGCTTTGGTTTTCAGTCACAGACACTGATGAGGCTGTGTGTATGTGTATGTGAATCTGCGTTTGTGTGTGTGTGTAACTCTGGATGTGATGGGAATCTGGTTCCATTCATCTTGGAGTTATTTTCAGCCTTAATGAAACACCTGAGACCACTTTTGCAAACTTCACATCTCTACAAGCATTCACAAGACCCATAACTAAAGGATAATCAGCTGCACCAGGCTGCTCTGTAGCACTGATGTGTACATGTTCTCAACTGTAATGACTCAACTTTCTGGCTCTTTGTTCTTTTAAAATCAGCTGGTAGATTTGAAATGTATAATGTTTGCATGCTGATTTGCAGCTTTAAGTTGGGCACTTCAATTACTGATGGTTTTTAAAACTTAAATTTAAAAAAAATGAAAAATTGCAAGAGCTTTGATCACAGCTCAAAAGTTTCATTTGCTGGCGTCTTTACTACAATACCTATGTGTGGTCAAAATGGAATCCTTGTGCAACTCTGAAAGCAGACTGAATAGAAGTTACTTTCAAAATGAAAACAGTTTCTCTAAATGAGAGAGTCTGTGTAGCTACAATAATCTATGTTTAGCATATATAAATATCAGCCTTCAGATCTTGGCTCTGTCCTAATCTCTTTGTTCTCTTCTTGGGTCTCCGCAGAGATTCGGGCCCAGCTGGTGGAGCAGCAGAAATGTCTGGACCAGCAAACAGAGATGAGGGTCCAGCTGCTGCAGGACCTCCAGGATTTTTTCAAGAAGAAGGCAGAGATCGAGATGGAATACTCCAGAAACCTGGAGAAACTGGCTGAACGCTTCATGGCAAAGACTCGCAGCACCAAGGACCACCAGCAGTATAAGTAAGGAAACGCTGTCTTAGCGTTTGTCTGTGCTCAGTTTATTTATGATGTCACCTGGGTTTGTTTAGGGGCCTCAGAAAACTGTTCATGAATCAGAATAATGGCTCTCATTCATGTTTTTTTTATTTAAGTCATTCCTTTTAAAAACAATTCAAAAATTTCTTGTCAAAGCTGGATGGAAGTAATACTGGATTTAAGTCCTAAGTTGAAAGGACTTCTATGTACCTCCTCTTTTATTTCTGATTTATGGCATTAAATAGTGGCCAGAAAAGTGTTTTTGCAGAACATTATGATGTGAGGTGAAGTTGATCTTTGACCATTTAAATATACATTATGTCAGGACTTCATTTTATCCTATCAGACATTTGTGTGATATTTGGTTAAAATTTTCTAATAAATTCAGGAGTTATGACCAAAACAGGCGAAGACTTTGACCTTTGATCTTTGACCACCAAAATCTAATCAGTTCATCCAATAGTCCAGGTGGATGTTTGAGCAAAATTTGAAGAGACTCCCTCAAGGAGTTCAGAAAATATTGTGGTCATGCAAATGAAACTTATGGACTTACGTACAGACAACCAGAAAACATAACGCATGATGGCTGTAGCCAGAGCGGAGGTATAACAAGTAAAAGAAAGTGGAAGAAAAAACTATTCATTGAATTTTACTTGTTTTTTGTCTCAAAGGTAACCAGGCTGTGGTGGTACATATGAAAAAAGATCTAACCAAATAAGATTCCATAGCAAATTGTTAGGAAGAAATCTTGGTCTGTTATCTCTCTGTCTGTCTCTTATTTCTGTTTCCCTCCCTTCTTCCCTCCCCTCCCCTCGTCTTTCTTCAATCATGTTTGATTTAGAGACTTTTTGATGATCTTAACACAGTTAAGCATGCTGTATTTTTTGGCCTTATTACACTGTAGGAGTTTGCTCGTGGAAAAAGCAGACATTAGCATATTGTTTAAACTTGTGGTGGAACGAAAATAGAACGTATGTTTGTCCTCACCGTCCGCAAATAGCCCCTGCTCTCTGTCTGAAGCTGCAATGGCTCTAGCAGCTGCGTGTGCCTGTGTGTGACTGGTGAAAGACGCTTGTATGGCGCTCTGTGGTTTTCATCGCGTGATGTACAGTCTGGTCACTTCATTCACAGGTTAAACTTCTGGCAAGGGCCATGGAGCATTTTTCTTGAGTAAATACAAGAAGTCTGAATAACATTAAAATCTTCCAGTGGGTTTTAAATCATGTGGCCTATATTTTTGTATTCACATAAACAACACTTACAGTCAGGCTTCTGTGTTCTCCATATTCTCTAGGTTGTTTTGATTGGAGAGGCTTGTGTCTTTCCCGTGAAAAAGAGCATTTCTACCAAGTCTGTAGCTGCTGTTTATGTGACAGGTCAGTTTGGCAGAGCTGTAAAAGGCTAAAGCTGCATTAAAATGAGCAGCTAAATCTGTCGGTAATTAGTCTCAACAAGCTGCATTCAGAAGGGGGCCTCTTGTGTGGCTGTCAGCAGAGCTTGGTTTATTCAATCTGCTTAACATAACTGATTTTGCGACAAGCTGACAAGATGTCATTTGAATGGGCAGTGGTGCATTATTATACACTGTGTGGCGTGTTAAGTTTGTTCAGAAGACAATTCCCCGCTTTTCTCCCTAGATTTGAGTGCCTAACCCCCACTGTGGGCAGCCACATGCCTCTTTTCGATACACATGGAGTATTTGTTTCTGCTGCCACTAAGAATACAAACCAATAGGGTCAAACATTGGTTCAAGGGTGGTGCTGTCATTCCTTGGTCCCACTCCCTTCTGTACAGGCTGTGCTAGTGAAGTAACACAAATATAATTCCACACTTGCTTCCCAGCAAGCTGCAAACATTTCCATTTGTGTTTGTTTATATTTATGTACCTGCAAGTGTCACAACTGAAGATTGAACCTAGACGTCTGCTTTGCAGCGCAAATTTGTTATAACTTACACACGTCTAAATCTCTCTCTCTCCTGGTCCTCTGATATTTAAAAAAGTTTTGGCACTGTAGGAGTTCAGTCAAGAAACCTGAGATGAAGTTAGTGTTTGTCAGAAAACACAACCTTTGTGCCACCTGTAGGAGTATTCCGCTGGCTCACTGTTGGAGAGGAATCCATCTTGCTTCAGGGGAAGTTCCCTGTGTCGAGCATTAATTCTGAGTCTGACCAAAGTGGTGGCAAGACAACAGTGGAAAATAGATGATGCTAGCTCTAAAGTAAAAATGGAAGTTTTTCAAGAGACAGACTGTAGCCCCCTTGTTCAAGAGGGGAATATTGCTTAGTTATTTGACCTTACTGCTCTGAACGTAGCTAGATGCCTTTGCAACAGAGGTAGTAACAGATCCGATCATTGTCTTTTAAAAAGGGAGCCATCAGGGTGGGAAAGGGATGTGAAGTTTTGATGACTTGTGAAACGTGAGACACACCACAGGGAGATTTAAAAAGCCACCAGCATCATTTAGCACCTTGAGGATGAAAACCAGGGCCAACAATATCTGCAAACTGGGAAGACACAGAGATTTTTAGAAGCTCTTCACCTTCTGAGCAGTGACAACAACCCCCATATATCAGCAATGATAAGTGATTGTTACTACCAGGTTTTTGTTTAGAAAGCACTGCCAGACATGTATGAGAAATGTCACACTGGCCTGCTACACTGTTATGTTACACTTCAAACCTAGGGCTGAAAAAAAACAAGAGAGGTTTTCTTTTCTGCACCATTGCTGTATCTCTGTGTAAAAAGAGCTAACTGGTATTACAACACTTAGAGAAACATCCATCACAACAAACAACTACTGGGGCTAAATATCCACATCCATGTTCTTTTTTATGTTATTACACCCGAAGCAAATAAACAGATTCTGTTTAGACTGAGATTAGTGCTTGTTTCCGAATGGCACATGTGGCTCTGCAAGGTTTTACTTATTCTTTTCACAGGGATACTTAGGCACAATATTATGTTATCATATTGTGATGTAAGAGGTAGCAATGCAGAAGGTTTAGTTCTTTTTTTACTGCCTATGATTATTTGTACAGACTAAAAGCTCATTTAGCAGCTATTGCTATTTGTCTACTTTTGTTTACTGAAACATAACTTTTTAAGCAGCTGCAAAGATTATTCTGCTTCCTTAACCAGTACACTCCTTCCTGTAGAGAAGCATCCGCTAACCTACTTCTTTTACAGCATGACTGTGTCACACCACACTAAATGCACTTACATCAATATTGTACTTTTGCTCTAGAATTACATTTGAAGAGACCTTTGGTGTTTTCTCATTTTTCCTCTTCATTACCACCAGAAGTAAATGGAGTGCGCAGTAATGGAAAAAACTGCAAGAGTCCTAGTTAAACTTGATAATTAGGTGTCATAAAATCAAGTTAGGAAACTCTACAGAACACATGCTGTTCAACATTTTGCATTATGTCGGCCAAAAACGTGCCTCTGTGAACTGTAGAAAATGGCCTCTTGAAAACACTGGAGCTTATAGCTTCCAGGATGTCAGGCAATGCTGCAGCAGCAAAGACATTGACTGCTAGTGGTCGTATCAGATGCATCAGAGGATTTAGCCATTAATGACAGTAAGGAAAAGCTTCAGTTCCACTTGTGTTTTCCTTTTTCCTTCCTGTGAGAAAACAAAACAACAGACCCACATCCTGGTGTCCAGCCCACAGTAACAGTTTGTGGGAGAGCTACTGAGTCCTCTCTGCTCAGTGCATTGGTGTATTGGTGGTTGTTTGCAGAGTGTGCACGCCCACACACACACACACACACACAAACTTACATATATGAATGAAAAAACATGGGCAAACACTATCCTCTTGTCGCCACCACTTTCTCTTAAACCCACACCCATACACATAGGCAAACACCAGGTACTGTATTATGCAAGGTTTTTTCAGGGAGGGACATGGAGGTGGTGAGCAGAGGAATCATTGAATTATTAATAATGCCAAAGCCACAGCTGGGATCATCTTAAATAGACTGCTTTTATCCAGAATTAAGTTCCTGGTTAAGGGACTTCCTCTCTTTGTCTGTGAGGATTAGAAAACGTGTAGAACTTGTTGCAGACGGCTGGATATTGCTAGGCTTTATTATCTGCAGTGCATTCAGCTTGAGTGACAAATAGAAGAAAAATGTTTGATAAAATTCTCATTTGACTAACATTAAGCAGAATTTGTGTTTGAAATTATTTACAATGCAGGTTTAAACTAGAATTGATCAATTGACTTTTGTACTCTGTTGAAAACTCTATTTACATGATAGCCTTGGTCCAAATTGGACTTGTAATGGTCACTTTGTTTCACTTAACAGCTGTTAGCCTACATATCAGGTACATATCAGTCACAGTGCTATAGCTATAGAGGTTGTGGGTCATTAATAAAAGATTTAATCGCTACAAGACTATAGTACTTTGCCATTTTGCATTGGATGCTTATAAGGGCTCTTGTCTCAAAGCCTGGCATACTAAAGTAGTAATTATCTTTCATTGCTAGCAACCTGCTGCTGTATGAGAATACAAGCATGTAGACATTTACTCAGTGATTCCTGGATTTAGACTATTTGAGTGGACAGAACACACACATCAATAGAAGGCAGTGAGTTGCTAATGAGATCATTATTTTTGCTTGTTTGCTCCCATCCTGCCTCTCCTGGACAGTAGTTTCCTCCTCCATACCTGTGTTGTAGCCCCTCAGGGACTTGTCTATTCATCTATGAGTCTGTCTGACCCAGTTCCTGCCCGGGCTGAGGGGGAAATGATGACATTGAGAGATTTTCCTGCCATTATTTGGGGTAAGCAACTCCCAAAGGTTATTTTGTTGCTATGGCCTTTGTCAGTACCCCTTCTTGTTTTGTTGTTTGTTGTTTCTGTCCTTTTTACTGCTGGCTACCAGTTTGATACCGTAAGTCAGCTGATTGAGAAACAAACACGGTACTTAAGGAAATGTCTGTGTAGATTCTCATTCATCCAGGTCATGATTATCTTAAAGAGTCAATAAAACAAGGCAACTGGACTATGTTGAATTTTTTTGCCATCTTCCGAAGAAGTTTCTTCGGAAGTGAAGAAGCTTCTTGGATGAGAAGTGAAACGTCCTCCCAAAAATTCAACATAGTCCAGTTGCCCTGTTTTAATGACTCTTTAAGATAATCATGACCTGGATGAATGAGAATCTACACAGATACTTAAGGAAATGTTGACATGTTCTTGGGACCTCTTGGCTTCATTGATGACTTGAGTTCTATAATTTTTTATAAGACAGACTCTGAATTCTGGATCATTCCTAAATTTGATGAAGCCTTTCATCTTAAGAAAGTGGACTTTGTGTTATAGAACAGTGCTGCTTTTGTTGACTGTCTTTTGTGTGACCTGCTGAGTTTTTATAAAACATGTGCATGCACTGATGTTGAATTAGGTCAAACTTTACACAGTGAAGAGTCCTGCTGGGCTTTAAGCAGCCAGACAGGATGAAACATCGAGCAAAGCTGATCAGGAAACCCAAGCCTCGATTAGAAATTCATGGGCTAATTCTGCCACAAGGTTTTAAGTATTTCCAATCAATAAGCTCAATTTTTTTCACTATTCGGGACCAGTTGTCAGAGATGCACAGAGGGTCATTGAGGAAAAAAAAGACAACATCCGGAGGTTATTTTTATATGCTCTTCTGCAGAGGCTTTTGATGTACCATGTGCAGTTTCATGTCAGTGGACACTTGGGTATTATGCATCTGCTCATAAAAAAGTGAGCATTAATTAATAAACACATATGCACGTGGACACACATGCCATCTTAACATATCCACTTTCAGTGCTAGAGAATAGAAATATTGCTCTCTTTGACAGTGTGTCTGTATGTAATACTGTCCAGCATAGGGCTCTGTGATCTCTGTAATGTATACAACACAAACAGAATTTCAGAAATTTATTTGAAAAATTGAATGATCTTTTTTGACATAATTTAGAATTTTGTGGAAGCTGCTAAATTGAATGAGTGGCTTTAAAAAAAAATCAGGGTTTCTGAGGTTTTCAATTTTGGATTGTTCATCCACCACTGAATTGGACTCTCGTTCTAATGACAAAACATGGTGAAAAAAAAAATTGAAATATTAGGAGAGGAAACAAAAAAAATTAAAAAAGGAAAATATATTATGGAACAAATTTAATCAAATGAAAATGAATTTTAGGCTCTGGAGTGATGCTACTGTAGCGGCTCTCAAATGCTCTCAGCTGTTTTCCAAGTTGACATGTTTGTCCCTGCATTTATCAAATGTAGTTTGCTTCTTGTTTTTGCAGAGTTTGGGAAAACATTTTAGCTGGCTAGGATGTTTGTATCAGTTATTCATTCAGAGAAATGCTTTGTTTTTACACATGTAGCAGATGTTGTGCTGGGCTCAAGGATAGTTCAGGGCTGGGTCACTTGCCGAGTGCAGAGTTTCACCTGTTGTGCTGACAAGTGCTGCCTGTCTAATCAAACTAGTCATATTATGGGAGAGCAGAGGCGAGTCTCCATATGGTTCCTGCAAGACTTGACCCAGACCCAACCATTAAACCTCTTCCAAACACACACGCTCATAGTCTGTGCTGCTCTTAGCAAGCAGGAGGAATGTTGTAGATTAACCCAGAGGAAGTGAGCCTGCAGGCCTGTGCTTACGCAGGGCCCCAGTTTGCTCTGGCCTGGACAATGTCCTACAGTTAGCTTGGACACAGCCAGAACAGCACAGGAAACAGCTCCCAGGGCACACTCTTTTACTCTTAAGCCTTTTCTGCACTCAGATCCCTATCTTCATCTCTTTCCTCTTGCCTGTCTGTCTTCTGCTGTCATAGTTCATATGTAATTCTTCTTTTTAACTATGCTTGCGATACATTCATGGCCTCTCCAGCTTCATTCCACGAAGTGTATTTAAAGCCTGTGGCACACTCTTTCCTGGTTGTAGGAAGTCAGCTAGGCTCCAAGAATTGCACGAGCTCTGCCCCAGAAATGTCAGTGATACAAAGTATTTCCAACTTAACTGCAGAGTTTGTGTAATACATAGAGAGCTTTCTAGGTCTAGAACCAGAATTATGTGGGACATTTAACACCAAGGGAGGCCGATGACGCATCCCTCTTCTGCTTCTATAACGGGCCCCTGTGCACTTGAAGTGTTAGTAGACAATCTGCTAGTCAAGGAACTGCCACAATCTCCTAGAGAAAATGACAAATACTGTCTGAAGAAGTCAGGTCTGAGACATTGACTTGGATACAGACACAGTAAAATGTTGAAACACACTGACACACCAAGAATGACAAACACAGAGTAAGATTGTAGTCTGAGATCATTAGTGTTTTTATTGATCAACACATTACACATGTGACATAACAGACAAGCTATCAAAGAAAATGCAGGGAAATCAAACATTCGACACAACCACTTTCTAACTCTTATTAGTTAAGTGTAGTAAGTTACATACAAGCATATTTATTTTCCTTATATGCCGTTGACAGCTGATCTGACACCTCCCTTTTTCCCTGTTTTATTTAGGAAAGACCAAAATCTGCTGTCTCCAGTTAACTGTTGGTACCTGCTGCTGAACCAGGTGAGGAGGGAGAGTAAGGACCACGCCACGCTGAGCGACATCTACCTCAACAATGTCATCATGAGGTTCATGCAGATCAGTGAGGACTCCACACGGCTACTCAAAAAGGTAAAGGCAGACACATCAATTTTCACTAGCGAATTCAGTTCCAAACACAGATTTTCAGCGTAGCCTGCTGTTATGGCATATTTCCGTGTCAACATTTTGCCTGTCTTACACTTCTGAAATATGATCTTGACTCCCTCTAATTTTTTCTTTACTTTTCACTGTGCCTATACTTGAAGTGGTCAGATATGTCTGTTTTTTGATCAACAAAGACAAAAGTTTAAACACACTAGTAACACAATCCAGATTTTTCACAGCGGTCATTTCAAACAGCATTGTCTCCAGTTACTCAAACAGTCTTTCACTTTCAATTATCCCGTTCATTTGACAGCAAATATATTTAGTTGCACGATGTGCAGGACATATACAGCATATTCAGCTTCCAGTTTGATGGGATGAATGAAACTTTTTTGGGTTTGTGTGGTTTTGTGATGTGAATTAGAGTGGAGGAACCCCGGTCACTACACTTTTTAGATCAGTATTCCTTCACTCTCCTGTCTGAAGACTGTGGCTTCATGGCTGAATCTGGGCCTCTGCTGCCTTTTCCACCACAAAAACGACAACTCCCTAGAAGATTATGAGCTCCTATGCTAAGGAGACACATGAACTCACCACAGACCTAAATTACAAAGTGGCTTTTCTTCAGAGGAGCGCCTTTGTGTCAGTTAAGCTTTTGCCCTTTTTTCTATTTCGTTTTCTACTCTCTCTTTCTGTCTTTTATTGTTTTGCTTTACTGTAAACCACGGCTATCTAATCCAGTTTAAAAAGTAAAAGTGAAGTTCTAAGTTCTTTCCTCCTTTTCAAAAAGTAATCAACATCTCCTCATGTTGTGGTTTTATCTGATTGCATGGAGGCCGGATCTTTAAAACTCACCCGAACCCCGAGCCCACCAACAGGAAGTTACAGCAATCATTTTCTTTCTGTAGTTTTAAGGGTCTATGGTTCAACTAATGAGACTAACCAGATGTAAAACTGTCATTTTTTAGATGTTCCTCTCCTTGCCTCCACCAACTCAACACACTTTGATGGTTGTGATGATTGACTACCTTCAAAGTTGTTTCAGATTTTTGTAGTGTAACTCTGAGGACAATTTTCCAGATCCTAAAAATATGAAAAGTCGTCTCTTTAAAGTTCACAATGCTGCTCTCAGTGGATCAGGTGACAATGTGCAGACAAACAGCAGACGGGTGGGAGGTCCTAGTTCATAGGAGACCTGAGACACCGCTTGCCCTCTAATTAAAGCCTCCCTGAGCCTTTGATCTCAGCAGAGCTTCAGTAACGAGGCGCAAACAACAGAGAAGTCCCCCATGTTACGTGGGCTCCCTCACAGCTTCGAGGAGACAGCTGTACTATTGTCATCCTTCCAGCACATCAAAGAGCTGTGTTTTTATTTCCTTGTACGTTCAGCCTTCACACTGTGAGGTGGAACAGCAGAGGAGGACCCCAGAGTAGCCCTGTTGTCTCCGTCAACATCCTGCGGCTGACCTGTTTGCCGTTTGGCCTGTGCATTTCTTTCTTCAGTGATGCATTGTGGTCACTTTTTCAAACAGCTATAGCCACAAATTCTTTTAAGGAACGCTGTGTTCTGGTTGTTTTTTGTTTTTTTTTTTGCTTGTTTGAATACAACAATCAAGTTGTGGATCCCTCTTACCTTCTTCATGCTTGGGCAGATCCTCTCACACTTATTCAGTTTTCATTATTAATACAACTGGCTCTTTGTTTTACTCTGCACTGTTTTATTTATGGAAGTCACGTTCTGTGGCTGCAGCTACAAGGTGAATCTCCCAAAGCTTGAGGCAGTTTTGAACTTCTCCTCAGGCAAAGCAGATGCTGGATAGTATTGATTCTACAAGCATTCTTACAGAAAACATTTTGATGTGTAATTTTAGGAAAAGTGGAGTTGAAAATAATAAAATGAATGATGACTGAATTGCCTTTAGCTGGGTCAGTTTCAGAGTCCTGGTGTTGTTGCTGTAATGCTATCATAGCTTTGAGCACACTTGAACGGAACAGAGACATCATGAAAAGCTGTTAGTAACACCTTTGTTTTTATTATTATAAGTCAAAATATCAACTGTAAAAAAGGCCTCTTGTGCATTTACTTCTAACTTGTCTGCACTCGGTCTTTGGTTTTTAATTTAAAGAGCCTCTATACTACAATACTGTATTTCTCTTATGCTTATGTCTCCTAAAATATTAGACCTTGACGATACTGATTTATATCTGTGTAAGGTCCTCTTCTGCCTGTTTTCTGCAAACAGAAACCTGTGATTCCTCAGTGACTGTATCTGGCTGGAGCCAGAGACTGATTGCGTCGAACTGATTTCTGATAAATAAACTTTCTGCTAAAAAACATAACTCATTCTAAAAGAGAAAATTGGCCTTTTGCATTTCTGTTCTTGTAAAGGTAAAATGAATAAGATAAACAAGACATATTAAGAGTTGCTGGTTTTAAAACAAAATCTGGCTTTCTGCTTTCTCTTTCTCTTGTTTCCAGCACTAAGCTAACCACTTTCTGACTGCTGCTCTGTACTTGATGCAGAGACACTAAACTGATAATCAATCTTCTCGTCTCGTGCTCGTAAATATAAAAAAAAAAAATATTTGTGTCTCCCAAAAGTATTGTTTTGAAATTTTAATGAAAGGATTACATGTCTGTGTTACTGCAAAATAAATCAACCAAGAGTTTGTGAGACTTTCTACTGTGTACTTTAACTGTTGTGTCTATGTTATTGTGACAAGGGAGTCGTAGCTGTGCTGAGCACCACACACACACACACACACACACACACACACACACAGACCCCCACAGGGTATAAAGCTGCCATCTTTATTCCATGATTAATGTCAGTGGCAATATGAAAACCAGCAGTCCCCAAAGGCTGACTTGGTTTCTTCTCTTTGAGTTTGTTTCATCTGTCTAATGTGGTTAAAATACAGATGGTATGCGCTTAAAAGGGGAAACCCATTTGTAGGAACTTTTTAATAAATATAGACCAAAGTGAAGACCCCCTCCTCCCAGAAGCTAAGATTCCTTTAAAATTAAATTGGATAAATTGCACGAATTAAAAAAGACACAACAGTTACACAACACAGCATTTAGCAACCATCCCATATCACTTGTAATTTGTGGTATACAGTGTCTGTGTTACATTTAGTGACACAGAGCGAATTTCACAGAGTTCTGAAAAGAATTATGCTAAGTGTGGCTTCTCTTGTGAAATGTCTTGAATTCAAACCCCTCTACTCTCGTCCCTGGCTTTACATCTTTTTCACACACTATCCCTCAGCTCATGTGGTCCTTGGAAAGGTTTTTCATTCACTTCTAAGCCCTATCAATGGGCGAGAGCTAACAAGTGTTGGATCTAAAAGATAGTCAAAGTTTCTGTCTTCTGAACTGTCAGTTCCTAATAGATTTTCCCACAGAAGAAGGTCTGTGTCTCTATTATCTTTGTGTTATATTATCCTCAATTGCGTTAATAATAAATATGATTTAACTAAACAGCTTTCCATTGCTCGCCTATCCACACCCCGAGTTTGACTCTTGCTCGGGCTTTTAAAGCTCTGATTATGCATACTTACAGGCTGTTAGGTCTGTAATGAGATAAGAGCCACAAATCCAGACTTAGTGGCGGTTGCCAATCAGCTAGGTCACCCAGAACAACACTCTTATTTCACCAACCTGGCAGGCAGTAACTGAGAGTGTCATTGCTGTCTATTCACATGCAAGGACTTAATGCAGCTTTACCTGTGAATGACTTCTGTAGAAGAAGAGTGGGAGCTTGTTTGTTTGCGCGCACAAGTTTCACAAGACTTTTTGTGTCTTGCAACGTTGCATTCTTTCAGAGCTGAAAATTGGTGTAACTGTGTGGCAAAAGGAACATACTTATGAACTCGTCTAGATCAATAGGCTGAGCTGTGACATTAGCAGAGCTTCTTATCTGTTACCCATATGTGGCCACATGTGTGCAAAGGCAGTGTATGACTCATCTCCTCGCAAGTCAGGAAATCTCATGCATTGTTCAATATTAGGGTATTATTGCCAGTGACAGGATTTGAGTAATTTATCATAGTTTTTTTAAAAACCTCTCAATCACAACCAAATGCATAAAAAGTAACAAAGACACGAGTTGATTTTCTGATTATTTGGTCCTGCAGTTAGCTAGTTTGGTTCAGCTGTCATGTATGCTCTGGACCCTCGAGGTGATACCATCAGACATACTGCTCACAAAGTTTAATTGTCATGAATTGCAACAAACATTAAAACGTGTCAGCAGTGTTTCTTACCAATAACATATTGAGCCTAACAAATCCGCTGAATGCATTTTTCCCCCAAATCTCTGCCTAGAAACCTTTGTTATATTTTTAAATCCTGCATTTTTTACATCTATGTTTACATGGTTGTAATCTTCTTTTGTAATGCCTTTGTTGAAGCTCTGGTCAATTTTTGATGTGGTGTCACCACCAACCAGCAATCATGTATTAGTTTGAAACCTAGGGCAGAAATTGTTTAATGAATTGTTGCCTGTTTGCGAACTTGAATAATTAGAAAAAAAAAACAAAAACAGACAAAGCCCCTTACATAAAAAAATATCCATACTGTATCTTTGAATAATAGCTGTTTGCAATTGTAGCTTTAGTCGCACAATTTGAATATTACTAAAGATAGCTATAATAGTCCATTGCTGGGGAGGGAGGGGGGGTCTTCCTTATTTAATTGTTTGACTCTGAGGACTGAGTGAAAGCTGCCTCTCAGTGACAGACTGCCACCAACTTCAGAGAGAGAGAGAGACAGCCTGGACAAACAGTGTGAATCAAACATCCAAATAAATCCACTTTTTGATTGCAAAAGTTCTTTGAAAAAAACTTCTACACTCTGAATCAACACAGAAAAACTTTTGACAAGATTTTTTTCCATTTGCCAGTGGCATTGAGATCTTCTAGGACTTACAGAAACTCAGCTCTACATTGAACTCTATTCTTGATCAGAAGTAAACCTCCGCTCCATCCCACTACACTAGCTGGTTCAATACCCTCTCAGAACACAGGCTTTTGCCGGGAGCAGCTCCCAGAATGAGATTTGTCTGAGGATAATTGGGATAAAGAAAGACGGGGAGTGAGGGCCAAGGCTGTAATATCACCCAGGTAGCAGCATGTGGTATCAAGTGTACTAGATGGATCAAATATTCGTTATCATGACTCACTAATTTCATTAACATGTGATATGAGTCAGTGTAAAGGAAATATCGGAGTACCATAGTAAAATTAATATTGAAAGCTCTTCTCAGTCAATTGCGGCATCACTGTTAAACTATATTCCACAACCATGAGATGCATTAATGTGGGCATGAGTGTGTGTGATAGTATTACTAAGTCAGCCTTGTGGCTTGGCTGATTAAGTTAACATATTTGGGAAAAATCTTTTACATTGAGGCATAGAGGCCAGGTAATGTGTTGAGCATGTGGAGAGTGAAACTTGAGCTGTGTTCGACAATTTGAGTGGAAAAGCCGCTGTGAGGCAGATAGCACTTTTGCACAGAAACCCTGCATAAATCCACTGTTCTGCTTTGCAATTCTACAGTTCAAACATGGGGCCAGTGTCCAGTCATCGTCTACAATTCATATAAAACCTGATTTACATCAATTGTGCATTTTCTTAACAGCTCTGTTGGGTCTCAGTTCAATTAAAGTCATTGCCTTAGTGTTTAGGATGGAAAATCAGCTTGGCAGACAGGACTAACAAAATGTGATACTGTGTTTGTTTGTATTAACTATAATGTTTGTTTTGGGAAACTTGTTTTATGTATGTAACTGTCTTGAATTACTTAATTGTTTTTAATGAGCTCATATATTCTTTTCCTCTGTTTTTTATTTTCAGAGCAAGGAAATAGCCTTTCAGCTCCAGGAAGACTTGATGAAAGTCCTAAATGAGCTATACACAGTAAGTAGTAATGCCTGCCCTTTATTTAAACTAATGCACTCATGTATATTGGTCTTTGCTTAGGTTCAGATTGGTTTATAGCACTGAGCTAACTGCCTTCTTACTGCTTGTAACAGCTTTAAGTTTTCAACCCCAGCACTTAAACATGTTGGAGGGATCACATTTTAAACATTCAAGTAGATAGACTACTGCCAAAGACTGCTAAGTCTGTGGGGAAGTCTGTCTAAATTTACAGCAAAAAAAATTGAAACAATTTCTTTTAAGTTCATGAACTGGCTATTCAAACTGTGAAGTATTAACTTTATGTTTGCTTGACTCAGAGTTCATATTTTCTGTTTCTAATGGCTCCTATCAGCTGTACATTTGTGCTCTTTAAAACAAATTCATGCAAAGCCACACCAGGGGGTTAGAGCCAAATTACAACATATATGTATACATTTTCCTACTTTTTGAGATTATAATTTTTTACCATTATAAACTACAATGGTTGATAGAAGAGAAAGCTAGTAGGCCTGGGGAGAGAGTGAGAGTTGAAATGCAACAAAGGATCCCATTTGAAATTGGATTGAAGTTTGTGTGTTTAAGTGTTATCTGCTTGAGAATTATTAACGTACCAGGGCATCCACCATTTTTATATTGAAAATCAGAAAATGGTAAACATAGCAGTAGCTTTAGACCTTTTGAAACAAGAGGCTAGATTTTCTTTGGACTTTAGGCATTTTACTGAACCATTAAACATCTGCTTCAAACAAGCTGTATATATCTACAGTCTGGTTTCTATGAAGACTACTTTATCTCCTTTGTTCAGTGACTTTACTGAATGAAGTTTGTCTGCCTGTACCTCCAAGCTTGGTTGAAACGGGTACTAATCATGTAAATAGCTAATTTTGGCGCCTTAGTTGCCCCAGTTTTCTTTGTTAGCCAACCAGCAGGGTCTTGCATTAGCGCCCACCAAATGCAGTTAAACTTTTGGCAGTAACCCATGAAATCATTGTTAGGTATTAGTCCACCGTTAGATTCATTTCTGGCCTCTGCCCAAACAAACATTCTGTGATCAATCTAAAAGAAATTGGAAGGATTTATCCATTTCATACATGGGTCTTATATAACTTGGACCTACCAAGGTGCATTCAACTAGCGTTGGACCTGTTCATGTGATTCAGCCTTCACTCTGTCTGTTGTCTTGTGGTAGAAAATTCTAGTCAGCAGTGTAGCTCATAAACACTGAGCTTAGAGAGTTTTTGTATCACATCTACATTTCTGTCCATACAGGCACTCTGTCTCTCCCCGTCTCCCCTACTCTCTCTCTCTCTCTCTCTCTCTCTTGTTATAGTAAATTAATTTTATTTTATCATGTTACTATGAAGTAATGTAAATTATCCATGATTACTATGGGCTTATATATCATATAGGCTACTTTTGGTCACTCACTGGCATCACTTATTGAACACTCACTGTTAAGGAGGATGATGATCACCCTTTGGTGGCAGTGCTGCTCCAAACAAAGTGTTTCTCCAAATCTCCTCATTCAGTGTGTGTCATTCTTACCACAGTTGACACCCCAGATTTGACCTGGTTTAACCCTTGTGGGAGGATTCACCAACGCGCACAAACACACACTCACACACACACACACACAGACTCACACAGACACACACACACACTGGGTGGCTATTGCATCAGACAGCCACAGTCCTGATGTTGGCCTCCGCCAATGAAATAACAGGTCTGCTCCATCTCTAAATATGTCCCTCTAAAAGAAACACCAAAGTAAACATAACAGCGGCAGACTCTAGACCAGTAAGTGAGGACTGCAGGGTCCAAGGTCAGTCACCCGTCTCTCAACTGGTTCCAGTCAGACCAAACCCCACCAAAGGCTGAGGGCTCCAAACAAATCCGGCTTTGCTCTGTTGTTCCACTCATACAGAAATAACTCAGTTTGGGGGAAAGATGTTTAGATTTGGAGACGAGTGAGTCTCTATGTGTACAGAAGTTGAGGTTTTGAGCAGACAAGTGTATTGCATACACAGGTTGTGGAGCTGTAATTTGTTGGAGTTGGTTCATTCCAGGTTAAACCACTGGTGCTATGCATTACTGCCCTTTCCTCCTTCCGAGTATTTTGTGCCCTTGTTCTCAGCTCAGTACATTTGACGAGCTGCTGTGAACCCTGTTTGTAAAGCTCAACAGTGGATGTACCTAATGTTAGAAAAATGTAGATTAAATGTTTCACCTGATAAGAGATTTACACAGTTTCTTTTTTGCTGTCCCTGAACAAACTTAATTCCCAAAAAGCAAAGTTAACTAAACAAATACGCAAGAATAACAGTCAATTTTCAAATTTACAAATTGCTTGTTTTTGATGTTGGGATGATCATTTAGAAATATGAAAAGCTCTGTAAAGTACAGTAGTGCAGTACAAATGCTCCTCCTCCTCTCTCATCTCCTCTCCTTTGTTTCCCTATTGGCTGTCACAATGTCAAAACTAACTGAGACAAACTGTTGCTGGGCATGAAGCCAACCGTCATTATGTACTTCTATACTTTGCTGAACTTGTAATTATCAAGGGTAGGAAAAAAACTAGTCTTAAATTGACCATATACTTGTCAGCCATATACTTGGTTTTGATGTAGTCTTCTGCAGTTAACACTTTGCAACCCAAATTGCAGTGAGACTTGAGAAATTTGCTTCTTCCCCCTTTTTCTAACAACATAAGCCAGCGTTAAAAAGATTTTTGTATCTCTCGACCCTCATGAAGAACTCATGACTAGTGTTTCGTGGTTTACCTGCTGCTTAACCGTTGAGTCACTGCTAAATGAATCTCTGAAGTAGGTATGAGTAACACTCACACTCAAACCTCTTCTCATGATGATGACTTCAACTTCAGGAAGTGGTGCTAATAAGCTGTTCACCATCTAGATAATGCATTTCCCGTGTACAGAAGTGCTTCAGCTGGATGACACAAGGCGTGGAGAGATTTTAAGTTTTTGCCATTAAGTCTTCATAAATATAAATGTTTCTATTTCATAAACAACATCTTAGTGAAACAAAAAAAAACTGCCCTGAATTTCCAGAAATCCTTCTTTTGCAAGGACTGAACTTAAATAGCACCTAAATAAAACTACCAATCTCCCTCTTAATAACCTCATGTCAAAATCAGAGAAAACCCAAATTTTCTGTTTGACTGTATTTTTTTTCAAACAGCCATGAAGGCAGCATGTCAGATTTAGCTGCAGTGATTTGTGGTTGTTGTGGTCCCATGAGAGCCTCATATGAAAAGGCTGAAGAGAATCTGTCTTTGATTTGTGGTTCAGGGAGAAACAACCCGCCTGCAGTGAGATAAGTTGAATTGATTTGTAATGAAGGAGTGGGTCTAAGGATGGAGGCCTTAGTTGTGGTTTATAAAAGGTCATTCTTGACTATGAAGATGGATAATTCTGACCTTTGACCTTACAGAGACTGGCCTAAAAGTCAACATTTTTTAACTAATGGCTCACAGTTTTATAATGTTGCCATTTAAAAAAGGAAATGATGGCAAACAGGGCTTATAGATTGCTTTCTTCTAACCTGATTTGTTTGTCTTCAGGTGATGAAGACCTACCACATGTACCACTCAGAGAGCATCAGTGCTGAGAGCAAGCTGAAGGAGGCAGAGAAGCAGGAGGAGAAGCAGATCGGCAAGGGAGATCCAGTCTTCAACATTCGAATGGAGGATAAATACCAGAGGCGCAGCTCTGTGAAGAAGATTGAGAAGATGAAAGAGAAGGTAGAATGCAGTGGTTCTCAATCCCAACTATTTTAAAGCAATTTTAAAAGAGATCTGAAGATACATTTTTCCTTCCTGGTACCAATTTAGATACCTACTTTTTGTGTTTTGGCCAATATAGAGCACTGATCTGAATATAAACACAAGAAAAGTGGCTAAATAGGTCTATTTTTCTATTAGATCTTCTTGACAAAATATTTAATGGCTTTTTAAAGGCCTAGTTAATGTTTTTTGATTGTATAAGGCACTTCTCATTATTTATTGTATCAAGTACAAAAGATGGTGATCAGCATGTCCCCAGTTTGGAATAGCAGCAGGATTTTTGGTGTATGAGGCTAAGCACCGAACTGCTGTGGATGGAGACAGCAGCAAAAAATGTTTTAGTTTCTATGAAAAAGGTCCACATGAAAAAATAAATCATTATCAGTTTAAATGTAAGCAATGTTTAGTCTACTTCCACAGCTTTACAATGATGTTAGACAGCCCTTGCAGATGGGAAATGAAGCAGTTATAATGCGCTCTCCAACACACCAGACTTCTTTAACAAAAACAGTAATTTTAGCTTGCAGGAGTCCGGTGGCTTTGAAGAGAGCTTAGATGAAAGGCAGCACATTGCTGAGCATCCTACAGCTGTGCTTTTGCTACTTCTCGAAACTGAGGGCTTGTTGACTGCCATCTACTGTAATGTACACTGACTTTGGATTTATATCTCATGCAGCCCCACTTCACTTCAAAAAAAACTGGACCATCCCTTTAACATGACTCGTCCTGGAACAAATTTGAGAAGTGTTAAAATATGGATGATTTGCAAGTGCGTGAGTCAGAGCTCACTGGTCAGTGGATGGTGACTAACTAGCAGCATTGTATTCGTCTGGTAAGAGAGGAAGTGTGGGACAAAGTCACTGGGCTCAGACTGATGAACCCCTGTTGAAATGAAGAATACACCCTCTTTTATAGTTAAAGCCTTTCTTCTTGTGGCTTATTGAGGTAGAGCGGGGCATCTAGTTATTAGAAACTTCTCCAGTCTACACTCTGAAGTGTCCTTGGGCAGGATACTTAACCATAAATTGCTCCTCATGGCTGCACCGTCTGTGTATGTGTATGTGTGTTTGTTCCTGATGAGCAGGTTGGCACTTTGTGTGGGAGCCTCTGCCATTAGTGTATGAATGTGTGTGTGTGAATGGGTGGTGGCTGACTTTTATTGTAAAGCACTTAGAGTGTTTTTGAGCCTAGAAAATGGTGTATACAATGAAATCCAGTAACTGTTTGTTTTCTGCTATTTTTAAAAGAATCTACCTGATTTCTCCTCTAATGTGTATTAAAGCTGTTGTTTTCCAGTAATCCAGTCTCATCTTCAAGCAGCGAGCGCAGAGACATAAAAGCACAATCACTTGTCAAAATGGCAATTCTCGACTCATTAAATTCATCCTCCCTCATTCGCTCTGTTACTTTCTTTGTCTAATTCTTTCCTCTAATTCCCTCATCAGCGTCAAGCAAAGTACTCCGAGAACAAGCTGAAGTCGATCAAAGCACGGAACGAGTACCTACTGACACTGGAAGCATCAAACTCCTCCGTTTACAAATACTACATCCACGACTTGTCAGACTTAATTGATGTAAGTATGTAAAACCACGTTTTTGTCAGTGCCTCTCTGATAGCATCATCTTAAGCACAATCTTTATTGTCTCCAGTGAGAAGTTCTTGCTGAGGAGACATTGACAGAACACACACTTTGCAATCATTTGTCTTTGTTTTTTTTTGTTTTTTTCCCCCCTCCAAAGGTAGATTTTCTCACATTGCTGTGTGCTCGTCATGCAGGAGACTCACACAGAACTTTAGAGGAGATTTGAAATCATGATCATCAGAGCAGAGACTGATGACTTTAGCAGCCCGGCCAGATATAAAAATTTTCAGACACCAGACTGTGGGAAGGAAATTACAGTGCAGGACAGAATTAAAGCAGCTTATTAACTTCTTTCCTCTTTTCCCTCTATTCACATTATTGAAAACACAGATAATGTATTCAGCTTTGGTGTTTGTAGTGTGGGTTAAATATTGTCCCTGTTCTAAAATGTTTCCACATCTTTTCGCCTGTCTGAATAGAGTGGGAGTAACCCTGAGGAGAAAACCTTTTTTTTGATAACGGACAGCTGTGGGTCATCGCTCCTTTCACTCCAACACTCACATCTCTCTACGCAGTCTTGCAAACAGATTGTCTGACATTTTTTCTACCAAATCAATACACATGACCTAGTTATGAAGTGACTCACCTGGGTTATTATTATTTTGTTAGAAAAATAAACTTATTTTAACCTCTTTCTGCAGCTTTTCTAAGGAAAAGGGAGAAGGCCAGGTTTTTGGGGGTTTTTTGAGGTTTTGTATTCCAGGCAGGACTGAAAGAGAAGAAAAAAATTCAGCCTCTATTCAGCAGCATGCTGTGCGCTGAAATTACCCCTGTTCCCCTTTGCTCACAAGCCTTTACATCTCACCAGGGTGTGTGTGTGAATGTGTGTGTGGGATGCGCTGTCCATGAGTTGTATGTGCAGGCTGACACACACTTGTTTATTAATGAAGGAGACCATTTATAGTAGAAAACAAAGTGTTCAAGCTGGCTTGTAGTGGTATCATACTCACTTATGATTCTTGCCATGCCATTTGTGTGTGTGTATGTGTTTGTGTGTGTTTATGTTTTTGTGGGTGCATGTAGTGTGTGTCTCTCCCCGTGAGAGATCTGAGCCAAGGCTCTAGTTATTAAAAATCAGCGTTAGATCCTGAAGGTAACATTATGTAACACTGGAGCAACACTGCTGGCTCAGAAGATGCTGTTTACCAGTGAAATTGGCTTTTTTTAGAGTGGAGTTATGCTTTTTGCAACCATATACAGGTATATTTGCATGTGTAATTTTAGACTCTGACTTATCCCAAGAAAGTCAAAGAACTGCACCTTTTTTGCTTGTTTTTCTTCTGTTTAAAGACCTTGATACAAAAAAGTTAAAGTTTGATTCAGCTGTTGTTTAGTGTAAAAAAAATGAAAAATAATGATTGTCTTGAAAGATAATCATCTTTTAAGCAATAATATCAAATATTTAAAAGTTGGGGGTTTTTTTACATTGGATTTTCTTAATTCATCAAGAAGATGAACAGCAGGTTGTTAACAAAAATAAGGGAAAAAAATGTTTGTTGCATCCCTAGTCTGTTGTTGGTTTGTGTAATATGAAAATTGAAGCTGGAAAATAAAATTTCTTAAAGTTCTTAAAATTACAACTAATCATTTTCCTAATTTTCCATTTGATGTTGACCTCTCTGTCACCTCCTTTAGTGCTGTGATTTGGGATACCACGCCACTCTGAACCGGGCCTTACGGACCTACCTGTCAGCTGAATACAACCTCGAGACATCACGCCACGAGGGTCTTGACATTATAGAGAATGCTGTGGACAGTCTGGACCCACGAAGTGACCGTCAGAGGTTCATGGAGATGTATCCCATGGCCTTCTGCCCACCGGCAAAATTTGAGTTCCAGCCTCATATGGGAGATGAGGTACATAGTTTAATAAACAGTAGGAGCTGAGATAATTGTACTTGTGGTACCCTGTATATGTGCTTTTATAATTAGGTTTCTAATGCCAGAAGAGCACAACTGCAAAAATAAACCAGACTTATTCAAAGAGTTTAATGACGTTATGTATCTGAGACATGGAAGTGAATTTAGAGTTAATTATAAAGTCTCAGATTAATGAGGTCTGATTTTCAGTGGCTTAAGTGCAGTGTTTAACAGCATTTGGGCTGCCAGAGCAGGTTTTATGGGGCGCTGAATTTGACAAATCATGTGGTAATTCTCCCCCTGCAGTCATGTAGCCTAACATGTGTTATGAGTTTTACAGTTCAGCTGGCATCGTCAGCGCTGATATCATGTCTGTTTACAAGCTGTTGTTGTCTGGCCGTCTGCATGTAGTTGGCAAAAGTCACAGCGGTTTGCTCTGCAATAGAAAAAGAATTTGGATGTCTGCATCTTGTTAAAACCAAAAGGTTACGTGGCCTCCTTATTCCTTCAGTAGGTCAGGTTTCTGATCACTGACAGTCTACTCTCTCTTTTTTAACTCAGGTGTGTCATATCTCAGTGCAGCCACCAGTGAACTCAGAACTCATCCTGAGGTTCCAGCAGCTTCAGTCTCGTCTGGCTACTCTAAAGATTGAGAACGAAGAGGTAAAAAGGCACAAACAAATTCAACTCATTGTACTGGGGTTTGTTGTGCGTGGGGGTATGATATGTCAAACATGTCAAAACTACTCTGTGCTGTTTTGGTTTTGTCATCTGTCAGAGATGCAGTGGTTGAGTTATGCAGCTATTTGTTGGTTTCAAGATGCTGACAGTTGCACAGCATTAAAACTACTAAAGAAAGTTAACTTTAGCCAGAAGTCAGCCAAGGTGAGCCACAAGGTGAGATACACTGATGATCTTTGAAGAATCAAAGTTTTTGTTGCATATACGCACCACACACAGTCACACACATGCACACTCTGTTTTTCCTCTCTCTCTCTAATGCCCTGCAGGTAGCCATCAAACCCTCTCTGTGAAGACTTTCTTTTTGCTCCCACCGGTAGATTTCACCGTCTCGCTTTTATTTGCACGAACCTGTCTTATGCTGCTCTGTTTTGACATTGGAGGTGCATCTCCACTTCTCAGGCTGTATTGTTTTAATCTGTCTGCAGCAGAAACTTGAGCAACCTGGCATTTTACATAAACTAAAGCAAATAAGGGAGAAATACCTTGACTGCCTTAGTTTCACAGAGTGAAATCACATCTATCAAGCTGGCTTTTGTATCACATCTGACCTGCTTCCCAAAGAGCCCTCGCTGCCTTTTGTCTTTATCTTTTGCCTTTCTTTCCCTTCACTCACGTCAGTGCACCTTCTCTTTTATCTTTCTACAAAGACTAAGAGAAACACAGGAGCATATCACTTAAAATTCTCTACATCAACTGTTACTTTAGATTCCTTCTTATAGTAGTGTTGATTCTTTAGTGTAATTGACTGAAAACACATCAACTTGAATGACCAATGATGATAGAAAAGCAGTATTGTTGGTGGATTAATCCATAAATCAATCAATTGTAACAAAATGTTTTTTTAATAAACAGAATTGTCATCTACTTAAGTAAAATGCCAAATATTTTTTGGTTCCACCTTCTCAGATGTTTCTGTGTTTCATGTCATTCTGAAATGAATATATGTACCATTCTGTGACATTTTGTAGACCAACCCAGTTAAACTCCTCGTTTCTACCACCTTCAACTAAACAAAATTCAGTTCTGAAATCAGCACTTCAGGGTTTCTGCTTTCATGCCTAAGTGGACTTTTCCAGAAATATTTTTCATTTACTTTTTGGAATCCACCTGAATCACTCTTCTTTGCACCACATAGCACCCACTTAAAAAAAAAAAAAACACTTAAAGTTGGTTCTCTTATGACTACTATAATACAAATTATTCCAAAACATTTGCTAAGAGCACCTGGGGCAAATGCTAAAAGTTCCAATTTTATTGAAACAAAATCATGATTGGTGTCTTAACTATATGCTAAATTATCCAAGCACAAAAAGCCAAATTGCCTCCAGTTACCTAAAGACCAGCTGCTCAAAGGCACTGTTTTATTTTAAAGGCTGTTTTTTAAATAGATTCTGGTGCAGCAATCACTCCATGTAAAAACCCACTGGGGCTACGTTACTACATGTATTCCAGTGAAGTTAAGGGAGAACAATAAGGGCAAAGCATTACTGATCTGTTTAAACTGAATATTCTTTGGTGTAGCTCAACTAAAAACACAATGACACTGAATCAGTTAGCATATGAGTGTGTGGTCCACTCTCAAGCTTGTTTTGAACAGATGCTGGCTACATTATCTTGGCAATGCGTCAGAATGAATATTGGGGGGAAAAAAGTGGATTCCTTAATATTGGAAATAATCCCTGGTTTTAACATTCAGGGCCCTAACGTACACCCGGCGCAAACGCGGTGCGCCAGGGGCGCAGGTGTCTTTGCTATCGTACACCCGGCGCAAATGTCATTTTTGCCACAAGTGTACGATTGCAAACCCACTTACGCCGGGTCTGTGTGCCGAGGGGCGGGAGGTCTGAGAATGAAGGCGGAATGGAGGCGTGTCCTGGCGCGTTTGCTATCGTACACCCGGCGCATTGAGGTCAAATGCACCAGGAGTTTAGACCAGCCAGAACCTGGTCTAAACGGAGGCGCAGGGCCCAATGTGTTGTGTAATGCTGTGTATTAGACCCGGTCAGGGTCCTGCTGGTGTCATCACAGTTTAGTTTTCCGGCACTATGTACATTATTCCTGCAAATGGGCACATATGCATGCATCCCTGTGTGTTCCTGTGTGTTCCTGTGTGAGCGTGTGCGTGTGTGTGTATGTGTGTGTGTGTGTAAAAGTATGATGATGAGCCCTGGTTGCTCTGTGTCCTTTTCCATCTGCCTCACTGAAACGGATGTCCTGGTGGGTCAGAATTGGAGGCCATTGCTGCCTTGTGTTAGGATCACCAGATGGGCTCCCTTCCCAGGACCAGCGTGCCAGATACATCCTTGAAAAATGAACTTTCAAGCACAGTAAATGACCTACAAGCACGACTGTCAAATGTATAACAGAGAAAAGAGAGTCTGTCTCTTTTCCGGCCAGGAAAAGCTGCAGGGCAGTGCTTAATAGAAGGGCAGCTGTTTCCTCAAACCTCTTTGACTCCTGTGAAATGGTGAAAAAAAAAAATATTGCTGAATAATTCACTCTGCATCAGTGGTGACTGGGACACAATGTTGGAGAAATGCTGGATCTCACTCTTACTAAGGGTTTGGAGTTAACATAGCTCTGCTGGGTGTCTCGATGCAGAAGTTAGAATTGAATTATTTTCATTTAAAAAGAAGTCTGCTCTCCGAGGACATTGTTCATTTCAGCTCCTCAGTCAGTTAGTGTGGCTCATCTTTTTCAGATGTGATAATCTGACCATTTAGATCTCGTTTGCCTCAGTATGAACCAAAGCTCACATAGCTGATTTTCCTCCTCCGCTCTCTTTCATATTCTCAAGACGTTTCTCACAAAACGCCAGCAATCTAATACCATCTCCTTTACAGGGAGTGTTTGTTTTTCCTCAGATAAATCTCAGGGAGGCACATCAAAGCCTATGTGGGTATGTGTGTGTGTGAGCTCGTAGCAGGATGATCAGCAGATTACACACTTACTACATAGTCTGTTGAAAGCCATGGGCAGCAGTTTGCCTTTTGAGATGTGATGACAGATGTTGAAATAATGGTTAGATATTTTACTGCTGTCTTGCAGAATGACGCTGATTTCAAAGTGCGACGAGTGGAATCCTTTTGGATTTTGACAGAATTTTCTTTAAGTCCAGTGAATAAGAATTATAAGCACCCAAGACTGACGCTTAGTTTCGCTTAGCATATTGGTGGTCTGTCTGTATGGCACTGAAGGAAATATCTGACTTTTGTTTCTTCATGAAAACCTGGTAGAGTGGACACAAAGTATTAAAACTGCATCCTCACTGCAGTGGCCCAGGTTTGAGTTCAGATTTCGCCAAGCCAAAATAAGAATTAAAAAAAAACACATAACCAAACTTAGTTCAGCATAAGTGACTCCTTCCCAGGTCTTTTGTGGAGCTACAGGGACTAATGGGTGTATCTGGTAAGTCTCACTAAAAGCTCTGTTGTAATTGAGCCTAGCAGTGAACACTGGTAACTATTCGTCTGCTGAATAATGGATAAACTCACAGCTTTTTTTATTCACTGAGAGCGATTCACTCGCATGCATGGGGTCCTGTCTTCATGATGACAGCTGGTCCTCTCGCCACCACAGGGGCTGCCATGGATGAGGCTGCCAGGCACATGGGGAGAGAGAGAGACCAAACACACTCAGAACGTGTAACTACTCACTGTATGTCGCAGTTGGTTACCTATGTCAGGAATATGCAATTCATAAAAGGCACAGTGCATACATATAAAAAGTTATAATGTAGGGCAGATTTAATTATAATGACACAGTTCTCTGTCTACTGAAGGCAGCAGGTCCTTTTTCTTTCTCATGCAGAGCTTTGGTCCTTTTTAGTCACTAAATGACAGTCCCCAGAAAGACAGGATGTTGTTTTTGCAAAGTTGCATGATCACAAAATCCCTTACTTCCTTTTCCACACTGTTATTAGCCGTGTTCCAACCTGCAGTATGTTTCTGCTTCTCGATGGGATGAATGACACTGTAACTAAATCCACATTGCGTACCCTGAGCATGTGTGTCACCACTGTAATCCATCAGTGTAGCACATGAAAGACATAAAGGCCACTTTGCCTTTCAGGTGTTTCTTTTCTGTTTTGAAGACCAGATGAGTCACAGGTCAAGCTCTTTCATAAAGCAAGCTATAATCCACCGTTGTGTCTGTGTATAACAGGTACACCAGGAATCCAACTTGTTCTTTCATTAGCAATGAGGTCAGACTCACTTAATAACTGAGAAATGGGGTCACTACCCTTTAAACGTGGGGCTAGACCTTGAAGAATAATTAGGAGGACTTCCAGCTGTGTGTCTCTCAGAGCCCCTTTGACCTGTGTTACCCCCGCCTTTTAAAAGCACGCATAATCGAGCCGCAATGGTCACAGCACTTCACTCTCCCCTAGAGTGTGTCTGTTGAATGAAGAGGAGCATTTTGCTGAATTTTTCCTAAGAGGTGGTTTGTTGATGTTTCTACATCAGCATGGCCTCTTTCCCTCTGCAGCTTTTCCACATCAGTGAGTCATCCTCACACTTGACAGGCTCTAGATTCTTCCTCCTTGTCTGTTTGTCTCCTTTATCTTTTTCTCTATCACTTTCCTATGTGTCCTTGTCCTTCACGTCCTCAGCTTATATATTATTATTGTAGTAAACTGGGCAGTTAGTCAGTGATTTTAATAGGTTAGATATCAGGCAGGGTCATTACTATGTTTACTCTTTAATACATATGCATTTTTACATTATAAAGCATACATGCAACTACAGTAAACCAAAATATCTCAACAGCCATCGGATGGATTGCCATGAAATTTGTTGCAGACATTTTTGATCCTTTAGGGTTAAGTTTTTATTACTTTGGTTATCCCCCGATTCCCTAATAAATGCCATCATCAGGTCCCAGTTTTTGTTAGTTCAAGCTACTGCCTATATGTCTGACCCTTGGGGGACAAATTCATTGCACACAACTCTACAAATGTCAGAGAAAACCACCAGCATACTCTTAATTGTTCTCCTGACCTTCTTCAGTCTTGGAGACTGCAGGCTGTCTGCTGTGGAGACTGCTGTTTGGTCTCTGTGTTGTAGCCAACACAACTCTCATCACTGGTGATGATCCTCAAGATCAGGCATATGTCATCCTTAGCCTGTTGACAGCGATCCTTGTGTGCTCCAATATACTTCTGTTTTAGAGTAAGGAAATGGCAAGTACAAAAACACCTGGAACCCAAGTGCTATGGCTGGCCAAGTAGTGTAATTTGAAATACTTGCTCACAAATGATACTGCTAGCTCCTGTGTGTACATGACTATGCAGCACTCGGTTCATGCACAACAGAAACAGTCTGGGAAGTTGTTAAAACTTTGTGAAAATAAACTAAAGGGTGTATGACCAAATTTCATTGGTATTATCAGTTGCACTTCCTGTAAAGTGCTAAAAACTAAATCTTAGCATGATAGGATGCTTCACCAAATGTGGAACATGTTGAGTTTATGCCTACTAAACGTGCACTTGTTAGCATTTTTAGCATCACTGTGAGCTTGTTAGCGTGCTGTTTTTCAGAATTTACCTCAAAACACAGCTATGCTTAGGTTAAGCTTTCCAGAGCTGCTAGGACTTAATTCTTAAATTATCAGTTGTACCCAACAGTAGACCCAACACTCCACAGCACCATCATATGTGTGCACTGCAGGTTCTTTAAATGTGGTCTTCACAGTCAGTTTGTATCTGCTTTAGTCACTTAAACTTTTATGGAGCAGATACAAATTCATTTGCCCACCCATTTGTTTGTCACATCCTCTGTCATCATATACTGGACACAGTTGTGGTCTGCAGCACTTGGACTGGCTGTACATCTTCACTTGGAAAGTCTTGGCATTTATAAGCTCAATCAGAAGCACTCCTGTTGACAGGCAGTTATGGAAATGAATCTTAAAAGCCTGTGACTGAATGTACCATCTCCAGCAGGCACTGCTCGCCTCTGGCCCCTCTGAGTGCATGCAAAGTGATTGCTTTGGCTTGGAGTCATGGTCAGAGGCTGGTGGATTTTTTTTTTGGAAAGTGCGTCTTGACAGAAAACACCTGGATTTTTCAGACTGTCATGGGATAGCAAGAGAGGTTTTTATGGAGTGTGATGATACATGTCACTGACTTTGCTGTGATGGTAACATCATGAGCGTGAAAAGATGTCAGCTGGCTTTTAAGCAAACTGGTTTTTCACTCTGACCAATGTCACAACTCTCCCCACAACCCATCTCTTGTGTTTCAGATCAAAAAGACATCAGAGGCCACCCTGACCACCATCCAGGACATAGTGACCATTGAAGACTATGACGTGTCAGAGTGTTTCCACCACAGTCGATCCACCGAGTCAGTCAAGTCCACTGTGTCAGAGACATACCTCAGCAAACCCAGCATCGCCAAGAGGAGGGCCAACCAGCAGGAAACAGAGCAGTTCTACTTTATGGTGAGGGGAGACCTGTGGCTCAAGAAAAAAGGATGCTGGTGTATGTTAGTGAGAAAATACAGAGGGGAGAAAACATCAAAAATGTCCTTTATGTTTATTAGAAAATAGATATAATCTCTCTCTTATAGACTCTCTTTATGCCTTGGTTAGCTTTACTTTACTTCAGTGTTCCGTAAATGATATGCCCTGTCTGATTATAAACTCAGTTTAATAGCTGCTACAAAAATCCTTCAGATTAATCCACTCAGAGCTTTTAACTGGATTTTACAATGCTTAATTTGTGAATGCAAATTTTAAAACCCCTACGCACCAAGCTCCTTTTAAAATCTTTGATCTGTTGACAGAGGGGCAGCTCTCCCCAAATTTTTCCATTTTGTAAGGCTAACTGCTATCCCGTTTCAGTCTGAAGATGGACATGCTCTGATAACGACTCTCAGTGTGTCCTTTGCCCTTGGCTTTCTTATCGTAGATTGCTGTCTCTTAAAAGTGGGGTCTCCGGCTGGCACTTTGGGCTGCCGTGTAATTACTCTCAATTCTCCACAGAAATTCCGGGAGTATCTGGAGGGCAGTAATCTCATCTCTAAACTGCAGGCCAAACATGACTTGCTGAAGAGGACACTTGGTGAAGGTACAGTCAAAGTCCCTTTACTTTTTACTCTTTTCTTATGGCTCTGTCCCTGTGATGATCTTGATTCTTACATCTCAGTGTTAAATTCATTTTCACCAATCTGTGTGTCTCATTACCCTCCGACCAAAATGAGGACATATTTTAGCCCCGATCAACATAGCTATTACTTGGTTGTTGAATTTTTTCCCTTCTAGTTTCTGCAGTCCTACAAAGCAATTTTAGCCTCTTTTGTGGCACACTTCCCATTGTTTGCCTGCTTTTTTCCACTATTCAGAGCTCCTAGATCGTAATCTGGGTTTTAGCCAGACAAGCCAGAGCTGAGGGGGATTGTGAATTTGTATTATCCGTCTTAGTGATTGATTTGCTCCCAACTTAATGGACTGTGGTATATTAGAGGGGTGGTGGTCATTACCGATGCTCTCCCCTTGTTCTGCATCGGTGGGATCTCCTCGAGGCTTCATGTAATCGACCATCACCCGAGAGAGTCTCTGTCAGTCATTGTTCTAACCAGCCGTCCTGGTGGTCTCAGTAAAACTGTCCACTTAATGAGTAATGGAGCCGCATGCTGTCGAGGAAGAGAAGAGCCTCCTGCTTCACCCATGTCCTCCTTAATCTTCCTGTTGTCAGTAACTGAAGTACAGTATGAGTCACTCAGACACACAGACAGGTCAGATAGCTTCACTGGAACAGATGGCCACACACTCAAAACTACTCCTCTTCTCCAAAACCATTTGGAAGCTATTTTGTGCTTTATCTTACTTTTCCTGTCCAAACTTGTTGCTCTGTGTTTTACTATAATGATTAGTTTGTCTGTGTGCCCGTGTTAATCGTAAACATACAACTGTGTGTCTGGAACATGTTTGTTTGTACTGTAATTGTAATTCAGCTTAAGTGTCGCTTGCATACTTCTCTATGCAAGCTGTGTCGTCTGTGTTTGTGTGTGTGTATGTGAATAGGTGTGTGTTATAAGTTTTGTTTGTGCCGCTCAAGAGGCCAGCGGTTTCAGACAGATGGCAGGCTTCAAATGCTTCACCAGGCATATGCAAAATGCACCGCAGGGACCTCAGAGACAGGTCCTGGCATGTCCACACATCTAACTTCCCCTCACATCTCTTCTCTTTTCTCTCTTCGCCGACAGGCCACAGAGCTGACTACATGACCACAAGGTAAAGTACACGCTCACACTTCAGGACCTGTCATATTTCAAGAGACATATGCAGGACAGTTTCCTGTTACCACTTACAGATACTCTCACTGGCATGATGATATGCCTAATCACTCAGGATGATCTATTTTGCAGAAAATCCTGTTTTGTGTTTGCATGATCAGAAATTTCTGGCAGTATTCTGCCTCTATGATGGAGTAATGGAAAAAAATCCAAGTTCTGGTCTCTTTAAATCTGAGTCCTACAGTTTGCAAGATGCCAAACTGCATTAAGTTACACACACACACACACACACACACACATCCACTCAAGCTAAGAGAGGCAAATCCCCTGCAGGGCCCATCATGAGGCGGACGCTGACATATATGATGCTCCCAGCGGGTCTGATAATTCACTGGCCTCTGATATCTTGTGGAGAAAGAAAAGACAGGATTATAAAGAAAAAGTTCATTCACTGGTTTCTGCAGTGTCTTAAAATTCCCACATTCACCTGTCCATCATTTTAAGTCGAAGGGTTTTAAAGATTAGTCAGCCTCAACCACAGTTTTGAAGTTTTTGAAGGACATTAAGGTTACAAAAGGATAGATAAACCTCTCTGAAAGGAAAACTGTATTGTTTGCTTATTCTGATGCATTCTTTGTATTCTAGACATCCCAATGGGCAGCTCAAAACCCACACTGGCACCCGGCGGGCTAGACCCCGCTCTGTTTTTAATGTTAGGTTATTTAATGGCAATTTGGAGTCATTTATCAAGGTACTGATTACCAGCCTGCCCGCTTTACATTGCTCGTCCTCCTATCTATTTTCTGTCTTTCTCTGCCTTTCTGGCCAATTTGGTGGGTTCCCCAAAAGTAGCGTAGCTTTGACTTATCTTTCTCCACCAAAAGAGAAATAGGGGAGGAAGGATTAGGAAACCTTCCTCAAGAGTCTGTGATCTCTAGTGGTTTGGATATAAGATGTAAAGGGTGGCACTGATGGATCTGGAGGGCTGCAGGAGGAGAAGCGGCAGTCGGAGGGATAAATGTTTGTCTCTGTCAGCTCCCCTGACTCACTGCTGACTTGGCATGACTGAGATGCTCTGGCAGATATACTCTCTCCTCCGAAGCGAAAGCAGAAGCCAGGGGAAAAAAAACGCATTATAAATGGCAGTCAGGGAGCGGATGCCAGACTGATAAGGTGTTGCTTCCTCCCTCCTCTTGGCCTCCACACTGCCTCGTACTGGTGGCCATGTCCTGTCCTGCAGGAACCTGTCTATTTCCTGTTGTCTACTTTGGGGTGCAGAGTGGCATAAGGGTGCGCTCATGGTAAAAGCTTTGGTGGGCAGCTGCTGTGGTCCTAATCTGGGTCTTGCCTTTTCTCTCTCTTCCTGTGTCCATCTGTGGCTCTTGCAACACTTCTTTGTAGCCGAGGACGACGGAACTCACACACTCGACATCAGGTAGACAACCTTGAAGCATCTTGGGGGGCCCATGCTGCTTGCCTGCGCACATTTCCTTTACCTGTCCTGTCCTTACAACGTTATTATTTTATGTTGTGTTCGTCTGAATCTTGTACTTGTTACCTGTCTTCAATGAGTCAACTGTGACAGACTGAATTAAAGATTCTTTTTATCTTCCCAGAGATGTTTTAGTAAATGTCCAAATGCAAGTCTAAAGTTTCACTTGTAAAATTCACAGTATATTATTGAAATTCTTTGTTATAAAACCAGTCATTCCCAGTCTCACTCATCTAAAGGGATAGTGTTGCATAATCCTGCTGCACCAGACCTGTGCCTCCACCCTCACGGCTCCTCTCCAACGATAGATAGTCGATTTTGGCATAGTCGCCGTGTTTGTATACCCCTGAGGGCTGTAAACAGATCCACTGTATCATTAAAGCATGTAGTGCTGAGTCCCTGTCCAGCACTAAGCTGCAGGAGCAGCTGGCACAGAGGCAGAACAAGAGTGCAGTCCACATCTGAGTGTGCGAGAGGAGTGTGTTCTCCCTGAAGGAGACCGTGCTGCTCATCTCACCCCACCACTCGTAATTTTCTCTTTAAATCAGTTTGTAATAATTTAAACACACGATGCACTTGATTGCCAGCTTAACGAGACATGCAGTGTACTTAGCACACTGGAACCCAGTCTAAATGTGTTGGCCAACAGGTTTGTACATTCACTTGTTGTAGCAGGTGAGAATTTTTTGTTCACTTTGTAATATTCGATAATCCATGAGTTATTGTTTGAGACTGGGAATGAACAATTTATCAGCTGGTAAATTGACCTCAGTCTGTCTCGGTTAGATCTCAGAAAGGTAACCCTCACTTTGTATCTTAACCTACCAACTTTACTTATGAGTACACTGGATGTGCATGGTCGTAAATGTTTAACATCACGTTAACCAGCCTCTGTTAGAGCCTGACCGATACGCCAGCTGGCTGATGTCGTCTGTCCTCACCAGGACATCACAGATGAATTGACCTTTATGTGTTCACATATACATTAAGAGATTGCAGGACAGTAAACTGCAGTAATAGATATATTATGTTCATTTGATATTGCAACTTTCATTTAAAGATATTTTTTATAGTCAATTAAAACCATTTAAATTTTAATTACATTATCAAATCAAAACTAATCATTATCTTGTATTAACTGTGATATCTCCATCACAGAATGATTTTATGTATTCATGTAGAAATCCATATTTGCCAATGTATTTTAAATTTTTATCATTTATCAATAATTGATAATGATAGTGTTTTCAAAACTCCAGTATCTGTCGGGCTCTAGTTCTTGTTCTTGTGATAGAAACAATAGATTTTGCATGAGCTGACTTTTCTTGACTTTGCCTTCAAAGGACTCTGGACAAGCTATACCACGTGTGGTTGAAAGCTGCATTCGCTACATCAATTTGTATGGTGAGTTGATGATTGTATTTGTATTTTATTAATGAATTCTTCACACAAAAAGACCTCATGTTGGGATTTTCAGTGTGCTCCACTTAAACTGCAGTCATGGGAAAATGCAGATTCATCCTGTTTACAGAAGCCCAGCCTTTTCCACCCAGTTCTAAAGCGTGAGACAAACAAACACACAGCTTCGCCTGGAAGGCACAAGTTACTAATTTGGTTTTCAAACCTAATTGGAAAAGGTGCTGTGAAAGAATGTAAACTTTTAAGGATTTAAGTTGTGCAGGTTTTGAGATCTTTTAGTTCTCAGGCTTGTCTGCTGATGTACAAAGAGAAATAAAAAAAAAAGACAAACAGCAGACTAATCATGCTTCTTCCTGACCCTCGACCTCTCCATTTATTAAGTCCTAATCCCAGCTGGCACACACTTTAGTAAAGCTTGATTCCAGCCTCCCTGAGTCATTAATTATCCTTAATCAGAAAAGTGAAGGGACTTAACGAACAGGAGTTGCAAATGAGTTTCATCTTAAATAGGCTTTATTTGCTAAGTGAGGGAGTTCCTGTCCTTGACCGTCAGAGCGGACTTATGAGCATGTTGAATGTCCCTGTTTGATTCCTTCACTTATGTTTTCTGCTCTCTTTGTGCTTCTCTGTGCAGGCCTCCAGCATCAAGGAATTTTTCGTGTGTCTGGATCCCAGCTGGAAGTCAATGACATCAAGAACTCATTTGAAAGAGGTACAAGATTTCTGTTTAGTAAATGATTTGTGTTTTTGCTGCATTGTTATGAGATCCAAAGGTTTGGTCCAATGGAAACTGATCATCTCACTTTATTATCACCACATTTGGCTTTTAAGCTTTTGAGTATTTAAATGAGAAATACAAGTTAAATCATGCATTTTCAGTAACTGTCCCATTGACCTCCCTTCTCTGCATCTCAGGAAACGATCCTCTGACGGATGAGGAGAATAACCATGACATCAACTCAGTGGCTGGCGTTCTCAAACTTTACTTTCGTGGTCTAGAGAACCCTCTGTTCCCCAAAGAGAGGTTCAATGATCTGCTGGCCTGCATCAGTAAGAACACACACATTTTTATATTTGTAAGGTATTTTTATTCTGAAGGAATCTCCTTGTTGTCCATCATGGCATAACAACTCAGTGTTTTTCTGTTTTTCTCCTAAAACCTTCAATTCTTTTTTTTCCTTTCATTCAAAAGAAAAATTAGATGGTTGCTTTTTTATGTGCATCTGTCACATAACTTATACTCTGCAGCACATATGGAAAGTATATATGGAAATACATTTCCCATGACTTTGTCTAGCTTTTGTGGGTAAAGTTTTACAATAATTATCACCCTTTAAAATTTTACAGATGGCATTTCTTCTTTCCCTTATGCCATGTTTTTTCCCAGGATTACCTCTACTTAAGACCAGTTTTATTGTTTGAATACTGAAAATGTCTTACAGTTGCGAAGATTAATACTTTCTCATGCTTTTCTTGTATTTTTTTGTATAATGTGATCGAAGCACTGTCTCAAGTGTTCATTGAGTCTATAGGAGTCTTACACAGTGTGTATTTCCCATCAAATACAACCCTCAGATGAAACCATATGATTATTTGTCTGTTGTGTTTTTTCAGCAGAATGACTTTAACTTTTCCTTCTCTTCGACACTTTGTATTTATACAACTCTGTGGTAATTAGTTGAGTTCTGAGTAGGATTATCATGTGGTGTAAGTGGTACAAAGCCGCCGGCCGTGCTTACAGGACTGTTGTGGAATGTTACATGTCTGCAGCGCAGAGCAGTCTTGGAATCCAGAGCTGAATCTAATCTGAGGTCCTAGTAAGAATAATCACATTGTCATTTTGCAGCCAGCCACTTCACAGATCAGTCGGCTCTTTGTGTGGCTTGTTCTGATACTTAAAGACATTACATGGGTGACTTTTAGGCTCTGTAAAAGCACAGTTGAACATGTGTGCTGTCTGTTGTGTGTCTTTTTTTTTTGTTCATGCTGCATTGTGTATACTCCTAAGTGTGCGAAGTGTGTCTGTGTGTTTGTATTTTCTGGGTGTAGTTTTACTCATTTGTGCAGGATGATTGACGGGGATTCCCTGTTTACTTTTCCCAGCTTAACACGCCAGTGATTGCAATGTGGGCTAAGCGCCCAGCATGCTCAATATTTAAAACCCTGTTTATTCCACATGGAGCAACTCAGACCACCTACAATATTACTTTCATTTAACTGCTCTCAGTTAATTGTGTATCTTTTTTTTATCACAGCTGCATACTGCAGCTTCTGATAGCTTTCATTTTTGTGGCAGCAGTGTTTTGTGTGGGTGTGCTCATACGTGTTTGTAGGTGATGTATAAGTGTGCATTGAAGCAGATCCTTTAATAGCAGCTTCTGAAGTGCTCAGGAGCCTTGCAGAATCCTAGTTAGGTATTCATGAAAAATGAAATACATCACAAGTATCCCAGAAGCCCAAATCCCAGATGGCACGAAGTGGCTGGAGGGCGACAGAACTATTTTTAGCAGCCAGCAGAGCCCCGGCTCAGTCAAATAAAATAGGCTGCTTCAAGTGCCACAGCAGAGCAAATGAGATAGTAATGAAAGACATAAAGGTTGACATTCTCTAGTGTGTTGATAAAGCACAATATGAAAAAGCCTTTAAATGCTTTTTTAAAGGTTATTGGAATAGTCCTGCAATAAATGTTTAGTCAGAAAAAGTTACCCCTTTGTTGGTAACACCTGCATTTCTGTGAGACAGGAATTAGACTGGAAGAATCAAGAACATGAAAAAATATTAGAGAGATTCTGTTCTTACTAAGAGAAGGGAAAACTACTTTGCATCCTGTTTGTCAGGCACTAGTCTAGCTAACTTCCCTCTCCACTTCCTCCTCCTCTGTGGTATCAGCAGAGAACCACAGCAGGTCAAAACCACAGTATATTCCCTACAGCTTCTTCATACACACACGTTTTACATATCACTGTATAGTAGTAAATACTTCCTTATACTCCAGAGACTTGGAATAAATTTGGCATGTAATTGGTTTAGCTTCAATATGATTCAGTAGTTGTATGCTCCAACGTGTTTCAACAATGATCAATTTTTGGATATTATGAGATACAGAACTCGAAATATGTGGCTTTTGCAGTGTGGTTCATTTGATGGGCAGAAGAAGTGAAAGGACTGAATCAAAGCCAAAAGTCTTTATTTATTTAACATGATCTTTTCTTCTTATTTTGTGGTATGTTACCATATTAACATCAAACCTTCCCTGTCCTTTTTTTCTGTTTTAGGAATAGAGAACCTGTATGAGAGAGCTCTGTACATCCGCAAGATCCTTCTGACCATTCCCAGATCAGTCCTCATTGTCATGCGCTACCTCTTTGCTTTTCTCAACCAGTAAGTTTATAGAAAAATCAGTTCATACGGTTATAGAAGTCGCAAAAATCATAAATACTGTTACCAGTGCTGTGTCCTCTCCTCAATGAGCCTTTTATTTGTCTCTTTTTCCCTGTTGCTCTTTTTCTGCCTCCCAAACATCAGCCTTTCCCAGTACAGCGACGAGAACATGATGGACCCGTACAACCTGGCCATATGCTTCGGCCCCACACTCATGCCCACACCAGACAGCCAGGACCAGGTCTCCTGCCAGGCCCACGTCAACGAGATCATCAAGACCATCATCATCCACCATGAGACCATCTTTCCCGATGCCAAAGAACTGGATGGGCCCATTTATGAGAAGTGTATGGCTGGAGGAGACTATTGGTGAGGAATGATGCATCTACCGAGTATTACCACTGAGTAATTATCCAAATATTAAATCGTTCCTCAGGTCAGGGTTATCCAAATATTAAATCTTTCTTCTAATCAGGGTTAGTTTCTTGTTCAAGGTGCAAATGATCTTCTTTGCAAGTGGTGTCACGCCCTCTGATGTTTATGTCTCACAACACACACTGTCAAGCTGCAAGGCCACTCTGTTACTTTTGTCTGAAGGTGAAGTAGTGAGTTATCCAGGATTAAAAGCAAACTTGGAGGCATGTTTTAGTGCTGACTTTATATAGTGGAACTGTCTTCCGAAATAATCACTTTAATTGGCCTGGTCCTGGCAGGAGAACATAGAAAGGTCACCACCTTCACAAAGAAAAGGATACTTCAATGAACTGAACATAAAAGATCAAACCCAAGGCCCTTTACCTGCTCAAAATCTGTAAGTAGTGTTTTTCACTTGTTCCTTCCTTTTTGTGCCTTCACATCATCACCGGCGGACAGGGATTCATCCCTGGCCAGAGCTAATCAGCCGCATCAGCACAGCCATGTCCCCCCTGCACATGAAGCCTTGGGTAGATATGTTGCCTTGACTGCCCCCCCGCTTTCCTTGCAGAAATACAGGTGACTAATGACATGTTAGCACTTGAAGAGGCAGTCCGGTTCCTGGCAGGAGTAATCTGTGAAGATGTGTGTGTGTATGTGTGTGTGTGTGTGTGTGTGTGTGTGTGGCACGACTACATGCTCACGCAGTATGAAGCCAGAAGAGGACCATTCAGAAAAAAGAGGCCCTGCCACAGATTTAGTGCCTAAGCCTCTCATAGGATGACCGCTTTTTGAACTTCCTCCAGTCTCATTAACTGTAAAAATACCTCACTTCCTTCTTGTTATCTTGGATGAAATAAGAGTTAACTGCTGAGATTTTCAAAAAAGTCTTAGTTTGCAGATCTTAAACTACTTTTCTTCCTGAAAGAAAAAGAAATTAAGGAAAAAACAAGAGGAAAAGGTTCTGACTTCCTTTCTGTTTTGTAAATGTCCGTTGACCTCTGACCCCCCCTTGGCTGTGACCTTGACAGTTTGCATTTTGTCTCCCACAGTGAGAGTCCCTACAGTGAGCATGGAGCTTTGGATGAGGTAGAGAATGAGGGAGGGACAGAGACGCACACTAGTGAGGACGGTGAGTGACAATACAAACATGTAATGCATGCAAACTCACATACATGCTGATGAAATTATATGGAATTTGTTCTTTTTGCACCATTTAGTCACGACTTTGAATTTTAAACAGAATTATTCATCAGACATCAAACTTTATTGTAAAACAACAACACAAAAGCTTGCACATAAAGTAAAAGGCTGTACTGTCCCATGCAATTTTGGCTTTTCCTCATGTTCACGGTGCTGCGAGGGTTAAACCAAACTCTCTGCAGCTAATCCTGCCTTTCAGCCTGTTAAATGCATTAACCTTGAAGGGCCAGGGAATTGGGCTCATGGTGATAGTCAGCCATTCATATTCTAATGGTTCTGCTCCTCCTTTAGGACTTGGGACACTTCCACATCCCTCTTTTACAAACTCCATGGTGGTCTGCACCCACAGGCCCCTTAGGGGAGGGAACTTTTTCTCATGGGTCAAAGCCTTAGGTTAAACTTTTCAGTTTCCTTAATATGTGTCAAAAGTGTCAAATTTTAAAGCTAAGAAATGGTACAGTATGTGTTTTCACTGCATTTAATTGCATTTCCATGTCCCCAAGAGCAATATTAAGAAATTAAAAAAAACACCAGGGTCTTATAGACACTGAAGGATTCAGTAGACTTCTCGTATACATGTGGTCCTTTGTATGAGCAAAATGAATGCCAGTTGGTTTGGTCCAAATCAAATAGTGAGTGAGTGAGTTTAAAGCAAACTATCAGCCAGGGTCAGACACTGCTGTTGACATTTAGCAAAAAGCAGAAAAAAGACAATTCAACTGCCAACTCACATAAAGTGAAAATTATCTGTGAAAGAACTGACCAGATGTGGACAAAAACTGAAATAAAACAACAAAACAGAGTCGACCTATAGACAAGAAAAGTCTTCATATTTTACCTTAGTAACAGACATCCCCAAACCTGTTTCCATGGTGATGACAATGGCTCCAGTGATGTCTGCTTTTCACACCCAGAGATGTTTTTTAGGGGCTCCCTGTCGCCATTTATCATCACTCTCCACAGACGGGGTTTGGAAATGAGATTTATTTCCTCTCATTACATCAGCTGTTAATCATCCTGCTTCCAAATTAAAGTCATCATGTGGGTGTCCTTTATAACCATAAAGGACAATTTTGACAGAGAAACTTCTCAATATGAGGATTTCCCCTGCTAAACACAGATGGCATTCATCAACCCTTTGAGTAATTAATTTAAGATTATGTTTTCAAGAAATTCCCTGCTGCCACAGTTTTGTTCCAGAAGTTCTCTGAGTGGACTGGGAAGCTGACTCGAGTCCCTTCCTGTAAAGTCTTAAGCTGTGGTCAAGTTATTGTCATCAGTTATTTTTAAATCCTAATGACAAGACCTCATGTGGATTTCAGACACAAATCCAAGCTGCTTTTCCTGTTTGGTTACCAGAGCTTGATTCTGGTGGCTGAGAAAATTTCAAATGTTTACTCTCTTCTCTTTTCTCAAGGCTCAAAACGTGTTTTTCGTCAAAGTAAGTAGACACTGGACAAATAAATGGAAAGGGGTGAAAGTCATTTGTTGGTCTGAGTAGCTGTTAGAGAAAGGTCTCGTGTGGTAGGCACAGCCCTCCTGGAGTGTGTTAGATCTCATTAGCTGTATAGATGATCTGGATTGGCCAGATTCAACAGTGCACACACAGAAAGTAAAGTTAAGTGTTTGTTCCTTTCATTAGGTAGATGTGTGTCAAAGATGGTGTCATGTGAGGTCTTTATAAAACCTAGTTTGTGCCTCTTATTGCACTAAAATTACATTCTAGTCAACAGAGCTGATCTTTAAAAAAAACACCAGAAAGTCACTGAACAGTAATTACAAAGAACTTAATAACTGTTTGGATGAAAAAAATATTTTGATATTATATATTTCAGACTATTGAATGTTTAAGTACTCTAACCACATACAAAAATGGTAATGCACGAGAGGCACAAACAGACACTAGGTTTCTTCATCAACAGTACTTTAATTGTTAAAATTAAATCTTCCCAATTTTCCTGATTTTGACTTCTTTCCCTAATACATGATCAATGAAACAACAGAGATATATGTTTATATTGAGAGAGCAATACATCATTCGGTAACATATATCATGCCATGACAGTGTTGTGGAGCGGGGCTGTCGTGCCTGGAGATAAACTATCTGTTTTTAGATTGCCACTTCACAAACACCGTCAATACATTGATGTTATCTGCTGGTAAATTTACGACAAAGTCAAATGTGAACTAGTTGGCACATTGATTACATATCACTTTGCATCAGTATAGGAGGTGTCCTTGTTGACAGTTGCCCCAGAAAGCATACTGTACATTGGATGGTGTATGTTAAAGGGCACTGAACTTTATTGCACCAGAAAGGTCATCATGTTCCCCAATAACAAGCCACGCCCACTATGGAGTCTTCAGCTCCGTTTGTAGCAGCATCTTCCTGTAATTAGCATTTGTCCACAGAGAAAAGGGCGGATAGACAAGAAAAAAGGTTTTCACCCCCCTCCTACTGATCTTAACTGCATCTCACACCAGGCTCCTGCTCCCCTATTTCTATGTATGAACATGGATGTAGAGCAGCATCCCCACCAACTTCGCTCCACTGGCTTGTGTAAGACATCTGACAGTTCGTATCTCTTTCACCACAGGCCCCCAGCTCTCACGGTTCAATATTTTTTTTTTACCCCAGTCAATGTGGGGGTGTGTAGGGGTGTGTGGTTGTGTGTGTTTGTGTGTGTGTGTTGGGTCAGAGGCGATTTAAAACTGCACAACATGACAGAGGGAATCCTTAACCGCACTGAGATTTGAGTTTATGGCCTGCTGCTTTTAGCCGAAGCCACGTCACTGCACTGTTGGGGTGTGTGCGTGTGCGTGTGCGTGTGCGTGTGTGTGCGTGTGTGTATCTTTGTGTATCTGTGTGTGTCTTGGATAAAGATTTGCAGTTAGACAGATAGATGGATAGTTAGGTAAAAGTGAGAGAAAAAGGCAGAGAAAATAAGAGAGGTGGAGAAATCCCCTGCACCGATAAGGGTTGCCGTCAACTTTAACAGCCTTGTCCACTGCAGTGCTGCCCAATTAATTCAGGCAGTAAATTCCTGCTTGTCAGATTTCATTGGAGCCACATCACATCCACCCTTTCGATACTGAAAACCGAGTGAAGCAAGGAAGGTGACAAGTTAAATGTTTGGAAAGAATATAATGGAAGTAAATAGAGTGAAGGTATGATTCATGCTCAGAACCATGCCTGTGTCTCTTGTTGTGTAGCCACTCTGCTCATCTGGGAAGTACTTTCAAGCTCCTGTGAGAGACATAGCATGATGGCTTTTCACAGCTGATACAAGTTTCAACCATTTACTTTATTCCCAGTTGTTTTTTTAGAGCCTGTGTTAGGGTGAGGCTACGTCTGTCTGGGGACCCCCTGTCTGACTTGAAGTGAGAAAGTGAGATGGGAGGGGCGCAGAGGTAGGAGTGAGGGAGGAGTAGAAAAGCTATTTTTAGACCTGTGTTGCTGTAGTGCATGCACATTGACTTGAAGACCTGTATCTTTTGAATAGGAATAAGAGGGCTGACTGTAGTTGTTGTTGTTGAAAATAAGGATGTTTTTTTCAGATCATTGTGTTTTTCAGTGAATTTACAAAAAGGACAGAAGTCTATAAATTTAGACTGAAACAAAGCATAATAGAAAATGGTTAATCTATCATTGGTTAGTTGTTTTTTGCTATAACTTTCTTCTGCTCTCCCCTTCCTTCATTTCCCTGTCACAGATCCATGGTTTTACTTGTACAATTATTGAGTACATATCAACCCAGTCTAAAGATCCACACAGTGACTGACACGCCCCTGAGCCATATAGATCTCCTCTAACCAGCTTCTATAATTATCCTTCCAAAGCTCCCCAGGGCCTGCTGTGGCTCTGGCCTGGTGTTGTAGAGCTGGGTTACTATTGACTACAACTAAAATAACCAATTGGCTCAGCACACTTGAACTCCATTAGCACAAACTGTCACACGTGAGCATCCATGTGCACAAACATGCCATTAATAGGCTTGAAGCTAAACTGGAAAACAAGTATAAGGGAGACTGTGCTGTCTGCAGGATTAAAATTTTTATTTCATAAGACCACTCCGCTTACAAATATAACTGTCTGCACATGCGATAATAGCTGTCTGTACCTGATGTCTTTGCCCTGTCTGACATACTTGACCTGTGTAATCCTCTCTCCATTGACAGAGGGTGAACCCATTGAAGCCATTGCCAAGTTTGACTATGTTGGGCGCTCTTCCCGAGAGCTGTCCTTCAAGAAGGGCGCCTCCCTGCTGCTGTATCAGCGGGCGTCAGAAGACTGGTGGGAGGGACGGCACAACGGCATCGATGGCCTGGTGCCACACCAGTATATTGTTGTCCAAGACATGTAAGTGGTTTTATTTTATTTTATTTTATTTCTTAATTAGAGTATAATTTTATAAATGACTGAGGAATGCGTTAAAGTATCTAATCAGCACCATGTTTATGAGAGTGTGACTCAAGGCTGATCAATAGCAGATACATCTATACTGCTGGAACATCTTTCCAGGTATCCAGGTAACAAATAAGCCAGTAGCTCAAACAGTCAAACATCATGGGTGTTTTAAAATGAAATAAATATGATCATTGATTTCATGCAGCTTAGATAATTCTGTAATACTTTTATTGCCAGTTTCTTGCAAAACATTCTTGTCAGCCTGAATATTCCTCCGCTCAACCTCCCCTTCCAAGCTTCACAGAGCTGCTAGCATGACTGGACACTCTTATTACATTATTTAAACTTCCCTACAGAAGGTACACTTATGAAATGTTCCATTCTACTCCTGACTACATAGAAGAATAACAGTACCAGCTCCATTCAGAGCCTTAGACTTGTGTTTTAAAGAAGACTCCCTCAGCTTTACCTGATGATATCCCCGTAGGTCAAACAGCACGCTTGTTTTTATTGACTTTGTCCAATAAGAAGCTGCGGGCCGTCAGTTGGCTGTTGGGTCGTTCATTCAGGACCTTCAGCCTTGTTTGCCCCGCATACCACTGTCATCCCTGCTCAGCTGTGGAACATTCTTCATCCCCAGGGTCCTCAACCAGGCCTTCTGTCTCTGTCTCCCACTCTCTGCACTAACAAGCAAACCCTCTCTCGTGGCGAATGGTAGTGCCTAATTGACGAGATTCACTGTCTCATTAGCACAGGAACAGAATGACTCCAATCACTTAGTAGCTGGCCGACAAACGGCCATTTAGAATTGCTTTCTCTCCTCCCTCTTTTCTTCTTTCTCATGCTGCTGTCCTGTCAGTGTGCCTCTATCAATAATTCACCAGGAGGGACACTGCCAATTGGGTGTCTTCTAAGTTAATGAAAGAGCAGGGGAATTTACAGCTGTACAGGTTGTCCCTTGAGCTTGGTAACATCCTGCTCTCTACTTTAATATAGCAGGCAGAGGAGTGTAAGAGCACACAGGGTTGTGATCTTAACTAATCCCATAAAAGATCCCAGAATAAAACATGGACAGAGATGTGTGAGACCACTTCAACACTGGATGCCTCCTTCAAGGTTTGACTGTCAGGGTCTTCTGACTCTCTCCTGTCTCCCTGTAAATTTTGTCTACTTCCACCTCTGCAAAGTGCTCGTCCTTGCTCTGTCTCCATCTGTCTACACTCAGGCGGATACACTGAATAAGTGATTGTGTGATGTTGGCAAATGCACATCATCAGAGGCAGCAGTACAGCTCGGTAGCTCTGATTACTGCCATCTGACAGGCACCAACTGTACCCAGTATCCAGTCACACACCTCACTGAAACCTGTACAGCAGGTTTGTGTGTGTGTGTGTGTGTGTGTCAACACCTTAATGCACCAGCAGAATACTGAGAGGTCCAGGAATATGACTCATCTGACTCTCTGGACCTTGGGGGATAGAGGGAGTTGTGCTGACTTGCAGGAAATTGTCATCGAAGAGCGATGCAAATATGACAGATCGACTGGTTTGCTGATTTCCCTTTTTTTTTTTTTGTTTCATCTGTCCATATTTGTGTCACTTCCTCTTGCTCTTTCCATGTCTCAATGTCACTCTGTCTATGTTTCCCAGAGATGACAACTTCTCAGACACTCTGAGTCAGAAGGCTGACAGCGAGGCCAGCAGCGGCCACACAGGAGATGATAAATGCTCGGGAAAAGACATCGGCTCGCCCACTGACACCAGGATCTCTGAGTCCTACATTAGCAGGTTTGTTTATGTTGGTTTAGTTGGTTGTTTCCTCTGATGGACTACAACATTATAGCCTCTCTAATTTCTCTAATTCAGGTACCTGAATTAAGAATCTGGAATTTTAAAATTCAAATCTTTGCATTTTCTTTACAGTTCACAAAAGTCTGAAAATTTCCTGTTACAAACACCTGACTTTCTGATGAATATGACCAGTTTTATGTGTTCCTCTGTCCTGTACAGCAGCCGCATTGATGGATTTAAAAAGAAAATGCTCATGAGAAGTGAGAGATGCAATCTGAACAACCTCACCATGACCTGAGAATCCAAAAGAAATGTCAATACTTGACAAGAAACATTCAGGATTTGACCAAATTTCAAAGTACATTAGAATAACTGTTCATTATTAAAAAAAAGGCATACAGATTCCTTTTTGCCCTCAACAATGCAGCAGACATTAAGACATATATCTCTTAAGTTTGCCAAGAATCCAACTGTGTTCATTAGTGCCAGCTGACAGTTGTGATTAGTGTATGACCGCAACTTACCTTGGACCTCACATTGACTTCATCTAATAAGAACTGGCCAATCCGATAAGGACTGACAGTCTCGCAGCAGCACGTCTGCAATAACATCACTGTTACATCATCCAAAAGATGCTTAAATAGCTTCAGGTGTTAATACCAACACCAAAGACACTTAAACAATGAACTACTTTAAATGTTTACATAGATACATTCTTTGAATTCCTGTAATTAGGATTTGTTTTCAGACTTTTTCTTCAATGCAAGCTTGAGAGCAATTTATGAGCGCGCACTGATTTGCCTGTTGGGTGAGCAGGACAGAGGGAAGCAGGCAAAACCTGTACAGAGTGCACCCAATCCTGTGTTGATCCTGCTTCCTCCTGTCATCCTGTATCCTCAGCTCACCCCTCTCAGGATAATTGCCATCACAGGAATAAACTTCTCTACCCTCTATTTTATTCCCACTTAACTGACAGTTCTGGTTGTAAAATATGAGTATTAAATACCTATTAGTCATCGGCTGGTCCTACTGGAACATCCTGTACACACATATGCATAGTGGGTTATCGCACACAGAAAGAACACACACACACAATCACACCTCGGTCTTTTTGTCAGTGTCGGCTGGTTGCATGCCAGTATTTTGTCTCTTGCTCCTCTCTTCAGTGCTGCATTTCTGCTGGTGGAGTAAGCGACCTTGAAACGTCTGTTCCCGGCTCTTGCCAAACACACGAACAAATGCTATTTTATTCACAGCCACACTCACCCAGTCTACCTCACTGTTGAAATGTTGATCATTCATCCTAGAGGCAATATTTACTCCAGCTGCAGCAACAGTATTTGTATGCGGATAGAGAAATATATCTGAATGAATCATCTTGTTCATATCAACCTTAATGAAGCTCCTCTAACTCCCAAAGCAAGAAAAATACAACACTCTCTAGCTGTCACCAGCTCCCAGTTGACCCCCACCCACCACAACAATCACCACAATCTCACTCCCTTCATCTGATGTCTACTGCCCCCACTTACTTGTTTGCTATTCCATTCAAACAGTCCTCAGAAGTGTTAAACCAGTGAATCCTGAGCTTTATTTAGATATTTTCCTCTCCAGGTATTCTCAATCAATAACACGTTCACCAGACGGAACTTCTTTTAGAGTTTGGCATCAGGACTGAAGCAAGCATCCTCAGACTGTTATGTTACTGTCATTTTTAGTGGCGAGGATGCAGGATGTCGATTGATGAGATTACAACAAGTATTGCAGTTGTTCTGTTTTGTGTTTTTAGTGAGAGAAACTCATGGAGTGTCTTGTGATTTACATTATTATTAGCTGCGGCCACAATAAACAAAGGGTGAGCTGTCAGTGTGGTGACAGCTTGCAGAGCAGTTGCAGTGCCTGTTGTACTCCGTCCCAGAGGGGTGCTGGAGTTATGAAAGTAGACTGCTCCCCCTGCAGGTTGTCAGTGGCACCTGCAGTTGTTTACTATTACAGATTTCCAACTGCAGTCAGAAAAAAAAAAATTCTCTTACTAGGCAGACAGCCTGCACCTCTCTACCAATGAGTCTTTATTTAGAAGCTATTCAGAAGCTATTGATTGAGGTCAACTTTTTTTGTGCACAATAATACCTACTTTTACATTTTGTCTATACTCAGGTGTATGAGCAGGTATGGATTTCCGCATCTTGTGTAAGCACACACGTTTGGACTGGTCTGTGACTTTTCAGTTCATAATAGATGAGTAGCTCACTATGACTGAATGATGCAATTGGTGAGATGCCCAGTTGCAATTACATCTATCAAGAGTGACACATTACTTCATATCAGTACTCATTATTGCTTTTTGTTTAGCTCTGTGATGAAGCTGCTTTTAAATCTTAATAATGATGGCCATGACAGCATTCATTAGGCAGATGTAAACTCTTAAATGGAGCCATTCGCCTCAGAGGTGATTAAAGGATGAGTAATACACTTCGTGTTAATCATCAAAAGGAACCAATAATGCAGACATCAGTCTAATTAAAAGAGTGTATCTGTCATGATTCAGACTTCAGATATCATTGACTTAATATCCAAAGTTGTTGCCATTTTTGGAAAAATGTTCTCTGAAATGAAAAAGTGACACCATAATAAAATTTCATGATTGTTTTCTTTCTATCTTCAGAAAATCATTTCACTTTTATGAGATGTTATGTAGTAAAAATCAGATCAGTATATTATTAAACTCTGTTCCTTTGCAAAAAGTCATGCTCAAATCTCGGTATCTAGCTTCCAGACAGTGAAGTGATGATCGCTGCTTTGATTAAATATTACAGCTCTTGACTCATTCCGTCCGCAGCTTCTGTAGTGCTGGTAGTCATAAATATGCAGAGCACAGCCTATTAAAACCACACTGAGGAGGATGTGCTGTTCTGTTGGCCTTTAATGGTGCAATAGAACTGCTTAAAGGGAGTAGATGTTACTGTGGATAAACAGCATGCGTAACTTAGCAAGCATGCATCTTGCATTCACTTTCAGCTCTGTCTCTCTGTGATTCAAATGTCAGATTAGGTGTGTGTGCTGTGCTGGTCCAGGTTCAGATAGAGGACAGCCATACGGCTAAAGCAGCTGGAGCTTCTCCCGGGGAGCCTGTTTGGTGCTCTGACAAACCACAGGCCTCCATCCTGTGGCTGATATCCAGGTCCACTCTACCTGCTCTCCAGATAAGCTTGTCAGAGCTGTTAGGCACCAGCTCCAGGGTTCCTCTTACAACACTGTTTATTAATGATGCAGCATGCCCAAATATTGAAATATAGATAAGATAAGCTAATCTTTTATTAGTCCCACAACAGTAGAATTTGCAGCCTTGCAGCAGAAACAGCAAAGTGGATACAAAAGGTGGAGAGAATCTTTAATAAAAAGTAAAAAGAAAAAAGTACATGAGTGAACAAGCAATGTTAACAATAATAAATATTGAAATATAAGATGAAATAAATGCAATATAAGTAGGAAGCTGACTCAACAGTAGTGTTAAACCCGTAGAACCAAGAAAATATTGATATTAAACAGTCAAAATGATAATAAACCTGAGTGAGATATTGCTATTGCACAGCTGCAGTAAAAAAATATTACACCTGAGATACTGAAGACCAGAAGTACAGCAGTGAACAGTAATAGTGCTGTCAGTAGTTGGATCAGGTGTGTGTTTGTGTGTGTGGTCTACTGGGAGCAGTGCGGATTGTGCAGTCTGACAGCTGCAGTAAAGAAGGACCAGCAAATCCTTAACTCAAACTGTATTGTATTCAAAATGCATAATGTTGTGCAAAATATAAAAAGATGAAAGCTCTAATGCCATGAAAATTTATTTCCCTTTGTTAATTTCTCTCTTATCCTCAATATTATCCCAGCAGGCACAAGAAAAGATCAGAACCACCATCTCGACGGCCCCCTGCACGACCCAGTGATGTCCACTGCATGGTGCATCCCTCCCAGCACGGTCATGGAGGACACGGAGGCACCCCAGAGATGGGCTCCCCAGTTCTAGGCCACTTCAGCCCACGGGATATGCTGCGGAGTCGCAACCACATGCCTATGGACAGTCCTGAACGCCGCCGCCGCACTGGCCACGGCAGCCTCACCAACATCAGCCGCCATGAGTCGCTAAAGAAGATGGAGAGCCCCCCGATTCGCCGCTCTACCTCCTCGGGCCAGTACACGGGATTTACTGATGCTCACCACCACCACCACCACAGTGGCAAGCCCCTGGACCCGGAGACCATCGCACAGGTCAGCGCGGGACGAGCGGCGACCCGACCGCAGCTCCCTCCACCATCAAAGCCCTGCCCCGCCCTGTAAAAACATAGTCAGTCCCTGTCTTCTGCTTCCTCTGGCTGCAACTGTGTCCGTGTGCTAAATACACGCAAAAAGACTAGCTTCACAGGCAGCAGACAGCAGGGAGCATAGCTCGACATCGGGACTCATCACAGGTTACTTACTGCAGCTTTGCTTGTGAGCTTCAAAACAAACTCAGAGGAGCTGCAGGAAGCTTTTGCAGAATAAGCTGAACTCAAATGTGATCATTTTCACATATTTATAAATGGCAAAGCCTCAACTTGCATTTCTATAGAGGCTCAATTAGAAAGCAGAGATCACAGAGAGCACTTTAAACTGTGCTTGGCTGTCTGTCTGCCTACTAGGAGCATGCTTAGATGAACAATCTTGTCATCTCTGCATCTCCTTCACAACCCAAAGTCATTTGCATGCAGAAGGAAAGGTGCCAGTTTAAAGTAATACTCCACTAACTCTGCATGTATAATGCATGCTTCGTGTTTTCTTCAAAAACTGTCACTGTGGTCGCCTGTAAACACTTTTTTTTCATGTTTCCTACTTTTTCCAAAGTGTGTGCTGTTCCTATTATCTCTCATTTCTTTCCAAACTCTTCTACCTTCTCTTTAGGTTTTTTACTCTTTTTTTTTTTTACTCCAACCATGCTGTTTCATTCTCATCTTTCTCACCAGTGTTATTTTAATCCCCCATATTCCCACTCCTCTCTTACACACACTCTCTTTCTGTCTCCTGCAGGATATAGAGGAAACTATGAACACTGCTCTGAATGAGCTGCGTGAGCTGGAGCGGCAGAGCTCAGCCAAGCATGCCCCCGACGTGGTGCTGGACACCCTGGAGCAGCGGCAGACCTCAGGCAGTAGCGGTGGGGTGGGTCCCACGCCGGCCAGCTCCAGCGAGTCCCTCAGCCCAATCCACGGCGTCATGCTGAGGTCCACTGCCAACACTGAGCCACCCATCCGCCGCAGCACCAGCTCCTCCAGCGATACCATGAGCACCTTCAAGCCGGTGGTAGCACCCCGCATGGGGGTGCAGCTCAAACCCCCCGCCTTGAGGCCCAAGCCCATGGTTCTGCCCAAGTCTAGCCAGGCTTCACAGCCTCCAGCTCCTCAGGATCCTCTGGACAAGTCCTGCACCATGTAACCACCATGTTTCTGGAAGAGGAACCAGAGATGAAAAAACCAAAGCTCTCAATCAACTTCCAGGGGGCTGCAAAACATACCAGTGTCTAGACTTAATAGAAAAGATATCTGAGAGTGTAAAAAATACATGAAACAGGACAGGGAAAGATGTTTCCATGAGGTGAAAATAAGGAGGACTCCAAGAGGGAGACTGATGTAAAAGTTACAATGTAGATAGATTTGTCAGTCAGACAAATCTTTTGTCTCAAAAACTTGTGCACAATTATGTGTTTATATTCTTATGTTAATGTTATCTAACAAATGTCTTTTTTCTTTTTTTCTTTTTTTTTTTTTTAAAGAAATTCAAACAACAAATCACAAAGGCTTCCTTCAAGGTTTTAGAAGATGTACTCTAGTTAGTTTAGTTTATGATCATTCATGAACTGTGTATCTTTGAACAAAACAGGCTGCATGTACAGTAGCTCTGCTGTTGACCACTGAGCCTGAACTTGGAGCTTGATGAGAACTGTAGTGAAAAGAGTGGCATTCTCACACATACTGTACAACTAGATTATGTTACTTTTTTAGCTCCAACTCAGAGGGCCCTCAAAGGTGTTGTGAACTAGTTTAAAGGCCTTACGGACTTTTGATTTCATATATAAAATATTCTTAAGGTGCTGTGACTACCTGGAGAGAAATGGTTTGAAGGTTGGACTGATTATGGGCCAGAAGAGCCCTTAACAAGTAACGGTACTTTATTCATAGATTATAGTACTGACAGCAGTATGCTTTTTTTTTACTAGTGTAACTCAGCAATTTTGTTTTTATTTTTGGGCAAAGCATACCATCTGTTGTGTGTCTCAGAAATGTACAAAGATCACCTCTGTGCTGGATTCACTCAGATTCATTTGAACATATTTCCATATTGCCTGGAAGGACATATGACTATTGGATAAAACCACTACTTCGTTATGAACGTTGATTGAACATTTCGATGCTTTCTTGAATTCCTGCATTACCTGTGATGCTGGAATGAAATATGCCTAATAATGTATGCCTTTGCGTCTGTGTAATCTATGGGGAGCAGTGTGAAAAGTTTTTGATGAAAAATCATCTCCTACCTACAGTATATTAACACATTTGCTATTATATAGTGTGGAACACATGCCATAGCTTCTTTTTATGCCTAGCTTGGCTCTATCTACCCAAAGACATGACTGTGCAAGTGAAAGCATGGATGTTGACCCTCCATATATGATGCAGACATTCTTCATACTGACTGATGTGTACAGACTAATGGCAGAGCCCTGTAGGAGTGCTGCCGGTAGCCATGGACCTAATGACTGTTAGTGTAAAAGCCTCCTAATATGTTCACCCTGCTTCCAATGCTTCTGTTTGAGGAAGTCTCAACAAAACAGCAGCTTGCTTTGTGTCCCTGTAGTCTCTTTTATGTTCAGGAGAGAATGTCAGTAGCGTGTTGTTGTTTTTTTTGTATTGTTCTCAAGCTAAAACTGAAGATTTTCTCTAAGGATTGTATGCATTTGTGGATGATGACATCTCTTGGTGGCCTGACGTGTGGCAGAAAAAGACACTTGGAAAAGGATGGAGTCTCATGCAATCCGTGATGAACAGTTTGTGTCAGTCAGCTGTCCAGGTTAAGTAATAATTTCAAAAGCTATAGCCACATTAAAGTGTATGTGCCAGAGTTCCAGCTGTGTGACTGCACACCTGTATGTCTTTTTAAAAATAGCCTCTGTACTGTAGAAACAACAGAAGTTGGTGCATGTCCTGGAAATGTTTGGCTAGCATAAAAAACACAAAGAAAAGACACAAAGAAAAGTTTGCAATGAATAAGCAATGCTCTCTAACAGCAGGTTTACACTATCTTTGACTTGACAGATATTGTGTGTATAATAATCAAAAGATTATGGATTTTCTAACTTACTTTCATTATTTTTGTAATCATTTTTGTTATGATTTGTTGTGATTCTGGGTAGAAATTACTTAGGACAAACTGTAGAATAAATATCAAGAGAAATGTGTCCCACCCGCAGTTTGACACCAGTTGTCGCTATGTTAACATCATCAACAGTAGGACTCATTAATGCCGTCTGTAGGCTTTAAGCTACTCTGTGGTTTTCTGTACATCTGTAGTATGTACTCGTGAAAGTGCCTTTGAAAATGTTTAGAGGAACTTCAACATTCTGTATTGTTGCATTTTCATGCCAGAAGCTTTGTTTTTGAGAAAATGCCATGCAGGAAGAAGATACATAAGTAATGATGCCATTTTCCAAACAGTTTCAACATATATGACAGAATTAATAATAAAAAAAAACAGCTTACCAACTATGACACTGCACTTTTATGTATATAATTGTATATATGGCATGTAACATCATAACATTTAGAGTTCTTTGAAGGCTTATACCTCCAAGGATTTCTTTCTAATAAAGGAAGTAGTTTGTCGAGTCTGAGGTGGATTTTTTTTCCATCCACTTACTTTACTGAGTCACTTTAACTTCTGTTAATAGTGGAAAAAGTGTTTTGGTGCTTTTACAAAGCACAATGTCAAAAGACAACATTACAAGCATTGTCCAATTATTAAAACCTTATGTAGGCAGGAATTATACTAATTTATGGGAAAAAACAAAATGTACTATGCAGAATGGTGCCTTCCAGTGTTACATACATATATTTTTGTATTAATGTTAATCATGACGAAGTAAAATGTTGCTTCCATGATTATGTGGCAGTAATGTAAGGATAATTTTAGCTACCTCATATTTTTTGGGGGCGATTCAGTTTGAAATAATCCATAATATTTTCTCAAATGATTTAATAGTTTGTCAAATCTACTGTTGCAAAGCAAATAGAAGAAGTATACAGTTGGACAAATCAAAAATATTCAGGTATAGCTAAAGTACCTCAAAACTGTACCTTGGTGTACTGTTAGAATGTATTTACTTAGTTGCATTTAGGGCTGTCAAAAAAGTTGGGTTTTCACTCTTTCATTGTTTTTTTAACCTAAAGATCCCAAGATAACTAGCTGGAGATATCTATATATTAAATTCCATGAAGCTATTTTAGGCATTTTCCCTCTTTAGCAAATGAATTACTCTGAAAAATTGAGTGAAGGAAGGTAAAGGGGATCTGTAACCATAACTTTGCAAAGACATATAAAAACAAAGCTAATAACACTTAAACACTAGCAGTCTATGGGCTGTGCTCTGCTATGCATTGGAGATTTGTTGGGGTTTGGTGTTGCCTGGATCTAGTTCCAGCCTCAGCACCGCATGCAGGAGGACGAGTGATTCTCTGTGTGCTCCAAGTTTTAGTGTGTGTCTTCAAGGCCATCTGGTGAAAATAAAAAAGAGAGAGAGCGCATTATTTTGGAAACTGTCTCAAAATATTTTTTCTCCAACTGAACTGGAGTTTATTGTTGTATGACACAAGAAGAGCTGAGGTGACAAAGAATCCCACAGAGAATTGAAGACAAATCTGATTGTTTTTAGAGAAAGAAAATAAAAAATGGCTTACTTGAGCAATCTCAACTTTCCTCTCTAATGTGCGAATGTTCTGCTGCAGCCTCTTGTGTTTGTCCTTGACAAACATGTACTCGACGATATCAGGAGCCTGATAATCTGCCATCTGGCGGCGCAGGTGTTTGTTGAGAGCCTCTGCCTTTAAGCGTTCCTGAAGAGAGAGAAAGGGAGTAGAAAGGATGGATTAGACAAAAGGAGTTAGTTTACAGAGCAGGAAATAAGTGTCACTTAAAAAAATAAAAAAGAAGAAAGAGAAATTAAAAATTCAAGATTTCTGGGTTTATAGTCTGTCCTACATGGTGGAACGATACCCAGGTAATCACATATGAAGTACATTTGATTTGAATGTCCAAATTAGGTCAAAAGTTGGGTCCTGAAGTTTGTCAAATATTTGGACCAATAGCACACCTCCTCAGCACGCTGTATTTCGTCCTCGATTTTAGCCAGCATCTGCTTCCTGTTGTTGATCTCACTGCTGAGTTCTGTGGACTCCTGTGTCACACTCTGCAGCATCTCCTGTTTACACAAATGCATATACACTTATATTTTACAGGCTAGAGCTAAGTTCAAGGCAATGAGTTGTACTGCAGAGGTGGTTTCTACACATCAATGTAAAATAACAGAAAAATTCACTCTCAATGATCACCCCTCCCTCACATTTCTGATGAGTTACCTTGTGTGACCTGAGGAGAGATTGTGCTTTCAAACTGTTGACTTGAAGTTCATCCAGGTTTTTGTCGATTGTCTGCTCACTGTACTCCTGGAAAATTTCCTAAAACACACATACATTGTTACATTTACTGACTATAAAAAGTCAAACACATTCTTTGATTCACTGTTCGCTTCCTGTCTAACTCACAAACCAAACAAACAACTGATAGTGACTCATCAGATTTTTCCAGCTTTCTTTGCAATTTTTGACTTTCGCTCTTTCATTTTTCACCTCCTGCTCATTTTTTCCCATCTCTTTATTCTGTTGAAGCTGCTGCTGCAGCTTCTTCTCTTGTATCTTCAGTGCATGGATCTTGATATTAAACTTCTCCAACTGGGTGATCTGTTTGAGTAAAAGAACAGCATGAGTGGACAAAAGGAGGACATTGATATATGTAAGCAGGGGTTGTACAAGCATGTGAGAAAGCAGATAACACTCAAAACATGTCAAAAAATTAAAAATACTCATAGAGTAATAGTGACTCAACATCCCCATCCTGAATATGATTATTAGGTGTTATTTATCCATGCCAGACATGTTTTGGTGAATAAAATTGGAGTCATGAAAAAAAAGCATTTTGTCATCACAGATGTTTGAGCAGGGCTACTAGGAAGCAGCAGAGTGTAGTTCCATCTATAGATTTGACTATGGAATAATTATCATGCCAGAATGATGTTTTTATGTGGGAATGCGAATAAAGGATAGAACAATAATGTCATATGTAAACAAACTGTATTCTAAATTTTAAGTTAATTTATCAACATTGTGTATCATATATGGAGAGACATATTTGTATGTATTTGAAAACTGTACAAAATGTTTGGACTGTAAAAAAGGTGCATCTGTAAAAATAAGTACAACTATTTACTTTAAACAGCTGAAAACATAAACACATCCTTTATAAAATAATGTAAATTGAGAATTCTAGTTGTTTTAAAAAATGCATTTCATCATGGAATTAATTACCTAATCCATAAACCTTTGAATCTTGAATCTATTCAAATGCTACTTTGCATGGATTGAAGCTCATATTTACCAGTGTCTTATCTTCGATGCACTGAAGCACCTTCTGAGGCTCCTTTATTTCTAGCCTTTTGTCCTTCATAGGTTTGAGCAGTCTGCCCTCAAACTCACTCTTAGCCTTCCTGATTTCTTCAAGACGCAGTTCTGCCTCTTTCAGAGAGGCCTGGATAGATAAAAAAAGTGCTGTAAATGTGCATTTTGTGTTTTTTTGTTTATTTTATTTTTGTTTTATTTTTAAAAGGGTGTGTTTTAACCTTGTAGTTGCCCTGAATTCTCTCATATTTCTGTAGAAGTTTATCATGGTCTTGTTGTGTCTCTGTCACTTCTCTCTGTGCCACATAGAGTTTCTGACCCAAGGTCAGCTGATGAAGTTTATCTGAAATGTTGGACCAGGAACTCCACTTCCTCCCACGACCCTGACAATGCACACAAATAAAAACCAAATGATGCCGAGCTATCAGAGCACAGTGTGAAGAGGACCTAAACAGACCTTTAACAGACCTTTAGACCTAAACAGTACAGATCTTTTTTAATTGTTTTGAATTCTTGATCCAATTCTGTGACTTTGAGTAAGAATTATTCTCCATTCCTGAAAAGTGTAGTTCTCTATCCACATGAGTTACTTCTGTGTGTGCTGGGTTAAAATCTATCATCTTGGTGTTTTTTCAGTTAGAAACCCAGGATTGCAATATTTACTAGTTTTGAATCTTAAGTAAGGAGTCCCTACATATCCTTCACCTCAGCGTCCAGCTGGGAGGCTCCTGCTGCCCCCAAACCATCTCCTTTAGCCAGAGACACTCGGCCCTGGGGATCCACGCGGCCGATGAATCGCTCAAACATGTCATTCTCTGCCAGCAGGGCTGCATTTAAACATCTTGGGTGGAGATGAAAGTTGACAACTTTAAAGTCAGTTGTAGTAAAAGCTTGAGTAAAAGCTTGAGTAAAAGCTTGAGTAAAAGCGTGGTTGCGAAAGATGAAAATATAAAACCAAAATGTTTAGGAAGAGGGATCATCGTGTTTTAAAACTAAAACCACTAATTCACTTGCTTTTTATGTTTCAAGAAGAAAAAGGGTGCTCAACTTATTCTTTTGCTAGCAATTAACGCTAGTTTGTACAAAGGACCATAACATGCAAAATAATACAAAAAAAATGTATTTTTACATTGAGTTTGTTTATGGAATTAAGTAATGATAATATAAGATTAAACTTTAGATCCTCTGCACTCAATCATTAGCTCATGTTGCTTAGATACATAACTAGCTATTGGTGTTGTAGTTTGTAGCTACAAACAGCTTTGCATTAGCTTACAGCGTTAGCAAGTCACAAAAAAGGTCAGCTAATAACTCCATCTTAACTTAACAAATTTCACGTTTGAGCTATTTTTACGCATACGAGTGTTCTTGAATATTAATTGTCTTTACTTTAATTCTTTGACTCGGGTGATGAGACGTTCTTTTTCTTTTTGTGTGACCTCTTTTCCTTTTTCTTCCATGAACGAAAGCGCACCCTCCATGGTTACTATGGTACACTGAGACCCTGCACTGGTTGCTAAGGCCTATGTTGCCTTCATGAGCTTGCGTAATCTTCTAAAATCTGTAAACACTGCAACAAGTAAGACAGAGAGGAAATGTTGAAGCTAGGTCGACTTGTATTCATTTCAGTACTGTACTTGTTTCCCAGACTTGAATTTAACTTTTAATAATCCAAATGAAGCATTTTCATAACGTGGCCATACCAACTATAAAAAATCAGTTTGTTGTCCTCTGATAGTTTTCTCTCACCTCAAACGCATCCTCGAAACTCAAAGGTTATGTTCATTTTAAGTTTAAAGAAGTGTGATGATGAATTTGGGCAGGTCTACTGTTTTGTTGTTGGTGTGTTTTTTAAGTTTCGGTTTCGTTTCTTTGTCATAGTTCCTGTAAGAAGAGGAGGTGAGCTGCTTCAGCTTTGCTCAAACAGTGTAGGTATCCAGAGCAAAATCATCTCAAGATGACCGCAGTAATATCTAAATTTATCATCAAGACCCTGTGCAACAACCAGGGATGCCTGGACTACAAGCGCTTGGATGAAATAATCTCTCAGAGTTTCACTGTTGCGGAAACAGTCCTGCAAAGTGTCATCTTCGACGACAGAAAGATAGCAATTCAGGAAGGCAGACAGAGTGTTGTCGGTAAACAAATTGTCAGCCCGGATAGTCTGATAGTGGCTAAAACCAGTCTGCGGCTCTGTCAGAAAAAACCCGAAGAGTGCCACCAGTGCGTTGGGTTACACCTGTGCAGGTATTTTGTTTGCGGGGACTGCACCTTCGGGTAAGTACACTGCCATGCTACGTTTAGGTTGTGTATGTAAAATTTCTTTTGACAACTTTATTATTTGTTTTGCAAGTACCGATAATACTTAAAACGACATGATAATGTATATTACAATTCAAAACTGGTGAAACAGGAGGCATATATTCACAACTGAATGTGTTTTGCTGAGGTCATACACCATAAGTGTATTTGTTGTCAAACAGGCTTATGGTATGTCACTATTGATTAGACTTTTTTTGGTCTTTGCCTTTTTTGGGCGTCTTTTGAAAAGGTTGATTTTCATCTTTCTCTCATTTCGCACGTAATGCGAAATCAATGTCATACTTTATGGCTGATTTTTAGCAAAGCTCCGCCCAGCTGTAACCTGAGCACAGGCCTAGTCATGAATGACAACAACGGTCAATGATTGCAAGTTGTTAAAGGTACATGGTGTGAACTGAGTTCAGCCCAGTTTGGATCTACTATAATACTTCAACCTCTTCAAGGTGGGATATGTATTATCTTAACAGCAACTACAGCACAACTCCTTACCTTTACCCTTATGACTATGTTCAAGTGTGGCTAAAAAATGTGATCGAAATTCACTTCAAATGATTTGACAAAAGTATGTCAAAGACCAGATGAACAAAAATTCATACTGTAGTTATTTCATTTGACCAGAAGATGGCAGTTATTTGCATCCTATTAAAAACGTTATCTGTCTTTTTTCAAAATAACCTAAACTCAGTGCTGTTTACACAAAATTTCACACAGTAATTAATACCCAGGAACATAATGAATAAATGTATACCTTTTTCAGAGGTAAATTAAGAAAAATCTGTAACCATCATCCATTTTGTTATTTTTCAGACACAAATGTAGAAATTCCCATAGTCTGACTACTGCACACAATGCAGAGCTTTTGAAGAGATATGATCTTCATGATTTGACAGAGAAACAGCTGTTCCAGCTGTTACTACAGAATGATCCTTATCTGCTTCCAGAGGTAAGTTTTACTGGCAACACCTCGAGACAGAATTCATAATCCCTTGCTATTGTGTTAAACACATATGTAATTTCCTGAGAGAATGGTTGTATATTTTCTTGTTGGAATAATGTTTTGGTCATTCTTCCTCACACGTCTCTCCAGATTTGCCCACATTACAACAAGGGCGATGGTGTGCATGGTTCCTGCAGGTTTACCACCTCCTGCACCAAGCTTCATATCTGCCAGCACTTTATCCAGGGTGACTGTAAGTTTGGCCCAAAGTGTAAGAGAACTCATAATATCGATGCACAGGGAATGAAGCTCTTCAAAGGATACAGCCAGGAGAATATGAAAAACCTTTACTGGATCTACAGAAATAAATTCGTCATCATGGAACAACAGGACAGACAAACTGCTGTTGTTCCAGGTAAAGAATAATGACTTTCATGGAAAGTATTTTGGATTTTGAAAAATGCACAATACATATTTTATATTTATGCATGTCCCCTGCAGCGCTGCCAGAGATGAGAGTCCCCATTCAGCAGCAGCATTCCCACAGCAACCCTGCATCCTCCACTAGTTCTGCTTGTCCATCTAAACCAGTGAGTGATGCTGAAAGGAATGAAATCTGCCTCTTCTTTATTCGCAGACACTGCAGCTTCAAAGGTAACATTGCAATCAGTCACATCTACAGTAACTTACTACAGTAATGTGTGTAAATCTGTGTGAAGAGGAGATGTGTAAATAGTATATCTACCTCTGTCTAATTGTTTCTATTATATTGTTTTTTTCCCCAGACAAGTGTGCTCGTGTCCATTGGCACCTGCCTTACAGATGGCAGGTTTTAGACAGTGACCATGGGACCTGGAAGGACCTGCCCAATATGGAAGAAATTGAGAAGGCCTACTGTGACCCACAACATGACACATCCTCAATGGATCAATCATCATCCACCGTGGGGGACCTTTTCAAATTTCTGTCATTCAAAAGGTGCATGAAAGGAAAAAATAGATCATGGAGAAGTATACAGGAGTTCTCTGTCTGCTGTAACAAATAAATTATGACTGTTGTTTTGCATAAGTTTAAGTGTTTTGAAATGTCAATGAATTTGTGTGGTTTTCTTCCAGCTCTACATCCCCTGTAGAGCAGTCAGTTGACTTCATGAAAATGACACTTGGTGGGTCTTCGGTTCGTCGCCTGTCCACTGCCTCCTCTGTCACCAAGCCCCCCCACTTCATTCTTACAACACAGTGGCTTTGGTACTGGACGGATGGCAACGGGAAATGGCTAGAGTTCGGAGGGGTCAGTTGAACTTGTACAAATACTGCAACTATGTGTTTTTGTTTTGTGATCCTGTAAATTATTTATTGGAGAGATGAGTACTGTTGAATTCCCCTCTCTCATCCTTAAGCAATCTATTTTTACATTTTATCATTGGAAAACTTTTGCTGTCTTCATTTTGTTTTGATTTGTTTATTTTTTTGGGTTTATTTTTTTTTTTCTCTTTAGGTTGATGGTGACGCACAAGCCTCTGTCACCTCTCAAACTCTGGAGAACTTGTACCTTGCTGACAAAGATACAGAGATTCCTTTCATGGCTGGCAAACAGCAGTATATCCTTTACTTCAAAGGCGCTCAGGGAACCCAGCAGATGTATCAGCAGAATGTCAAATACAAAACCATGAGAGAGGTCAGGAGGAGGCCTCGCTTTGTGTCTTCTCACGATGTGGAGGGGACGCTAAGCAGGTACTTTTTATTATTATTTATAGAGATTTAGCATTATCCTTGCAATTTTAACATTGATGTGTTTGAAGAAGTGACTCAATAAGCCAGTTTTTTTTGTTCTCCTGTGTAGTACATCGTCAAACAGCTCCAGCTCAACCACACCTGAAAGTTTCCCATCCTACTGGGACAAGAATGCCCTACCAGATCTTGGATACAAGGTTTCTTTTTTGTGCTTAATATTTCTATTTGTGCTGTTTTTTTTTCCTTCTCAAGCATTGAATATATATTTATCCACAATTAATTTTTTATTCATATTTATTCACTAATGACCTGTTTCTCTGCACTATACTCTTATCTTTCAGCTTGTTCCTCTCTCTAAATCTGCAGCAGGGTATGACATGATTGAGAAGTTGTTCAAACGCACCATGCCCCAGAGTGCTATTAAGAGCATCCACAGGATCCAGAACCCGTCTCTGTGGAGAGTCTTTCAGTGGTAAATTACTGTTATGGATTTAAAGCTTGAAGTGATATTTTTAATGTAAAAATAGTCACATTTTTCATTCATAAAAATTTAAACAGAATTTTTAGAAAATCAATAGAGAAAAATGCAAATTTATGTATTACTATCCACCCCTGTTATTTGCATATTATGACATTAATAATATTCAATTATCAATATTCACTTATCACATTTTTTTCATATGATGTGCACAGGCAGAAAGATCAGATGAAGAAGAGGAATGGAGGGAGTTCTGTGAATGAACAGTACTTGTTCCACGGGACGGATGAGTCCCTAGTTGAAGCCATCTGTGAGCAGAACTTTGACTGGAGGATGTGTGGTGTCCATGGTACCTCCTACGGCAAAGGTATGGTGACACCGCTTCAGCAGGGCTTCTCTAATATGATCACAATTGTGAGTAAAATCTTGACATGTTGTAAAACAAATGTTTCTTTTTCTTAAATTCACTGTATTCTCTCGTGTCTTTATAAGGGAGTTTATGAGACAGAAACCTGAAATTGCCGTGGGGAAGCAGCATACTTCTCCATGCCAGGAGGAAAGAACCTTACAATTTTGTCATTTGTAACAGTTTCCTATATTTTTAGGGAGCTACTTCGCCAGAGATGCATCCTACTCACACAGATATGCCGATGTCAAAAAACCCTCAACCAAGATCATGTTTGTTTCTCTGGTCCTGGTGGGGGAGTACACCAGAGGAAGCAGCAGCTATGTTCGGCCCCCGCCAAAAGGAAGCAGCAGCAGAACTCTCTATGACAGTTGTGTTGACAGTGAGAGCAACCCAAGCATCTATGTTGTGTTTGATAAGCAACAGATTTATCCAGAGTATCTTATCAAGTATGCATGAGTCCCAAAACTTTTGACTACTTCTCTGAAGATTTTGCTCAGTGGGAAAACTCTTTTCAGATATTTTACAAAGCCAGAAATTGTTGCACCTCTCTATCTGTAATTTTCCAGCGGCACATTGAGCATACTGTAATTTGATTTTGTTGACCACTGCACAGTTTTTGTTCCCAAACAAAATGAGCTTAACATAGTTTTTGTGGTTTTCTCTCCTGGCACTTGACTGGATGCTGTTGGCTTGGTCCAAATAGAGTAGATCTGGGGGATTGTGGGTTGAAATGCTGGGAATTAAAAGCATCTAAGTTAGTTGATTTAGCAAAAAAAAAGTGAAATAATATTGTTGGATAATAATACTCATGTGGAAACATTTGAGGCAAAGTACAATGAAACTAATTTGAAACTGCTTTGAGAGTTACATTCTATAAACTGATATGTTACAAATAATTTCCTCTTAATTGTAGTTGAATGTTAAGAAGTTGGAAATACTTTGTGGGGTTTTTCTGTGGGATCATGATAATGTGTCCTGGTAAAAGATTAATGTGTCAGAAAAAACTTATTTCCTTTCAAAATGTTTATTTTTATTTTTCAATATGATTGTTGAGGTAAGAATGTCAAAAGTGATCAATAAAGGTTTTAATGTAGGGTAATGAAGTGCGACAACTCGTGTGTTGTTAAACATGTTACAAACTGCTGTCATGGCATGAAGAATCAAAGTTTACAGTAATGGCTAAGTTGCTATAGTTAAATTCACAGGATCAAGAGAACAGCTAATACTCACTGGATTCTTTTGTCCTTTTTTGTTGGTAGTTTTATGATTTCCTGAGTTCATTTTATACAGCTATTCAATATTTCCCCCTATTTTCTATCTGTCTTAGCTTTTGTAATAAAAAACAAAAACAGAAATCCTAAACATTACATTACATCCTGAGAAATCACATTTAAGAAAATAGAAAGAGACACCTACTTCCCAAAAACAGATTTATTTAAAAAGTCACATTTAACAAAATAGTAATTCAACAGACAGCAAAACTGAGGGGTTATCAGTCCGAAGCATACTCCTTCTCAGACACTGGCCTTACATTGAATTCTTTGGCCCAAACAGCTTATGTCAAAATCACTGAAAACGCTGAAATTATTTGAAGAACACATGACCCCATGAATGAAAATGTAATTTACATAATTCTTAACAAGGAGGATTTCTAAAAATTATCCATTTGTTAGAAATCTTTTTCACAACTCTTTTTACTCTTCTTTGTTCCAATTTGCTACAGCTAGAATATAATTTTGATATACAGATCCAAGGCCAGTATCCAGGAAGGATATGTCTAAATCAAGAAAACATAATTTTAAACTTGTGTCACGTGATATTAACAGTGACTCTATCCCTCTTTACAAAGTCGTGTAAATGCAGCTCCCCTCTCTGTTAGTTGATGGTGAGCACATCACTTTGGATCTCGTGGCTAAGCTGAGTCTGCAGGTCACTCAGCTTCTTCTTGAGAACAGCGAGCGCTGACATGACAATGGTCTCGGGTCGCAGAGAGCCACATGACTCCACGTTATAATAGAACCTGTGTGAGAGAAATGAGTTTAAGATGAGCTGTCAGACTTCTGACATTTGCATTCTGCTTTATTTTTAGAAGATAATACACTAGTTCAAAGCAGAAACATACTTGTACTTTGAAAAGTATTGTGGTAAAAAAAAAAAGTTAAATAATAATATGGTTTTACGAAAAAGACGAAAAAATCACTTGTACAACATGAACCCTCATCAACTTGAATATGAAGAAGATTCTTTCCTCACCTTTCTGGCTTTCCATTGGGGTCATAAGGAGCCTGAACTTCATCCTCCTCAATCTCTGAGTATTCACTCTTTGGCCTTGAAACCAGAATGATAAAGTGTGTTACCATCATCATTCAGTCATTTAATGTAAATCCTTTATGATCAATCATACTTAAATGAAAACATACCACTCCTCAGGGCGGGGGTAGACTGTGTGCCTCAGTGCGTTGTCTGGGTCGTACTCAAAGGACACTCCTGCTGTTGGATTCCACTTGGCGTGTTCCTTACCAAAGCCTTTCTTGGCGTACGCTCGGAGCCGCAGTTCCTGACCTTTACGAAGCTTTACCAGTAGAATGTCTGTGTTGTTTTGGTAAATGACAGAGTAGGAAGAAAAGTTACTAAATGTGTGATAAAAACAATGGAAAAACAGATGCCTGCCAATAATAAAGCTAATGAAAGACCAAGAGCAAACAACCACTGTGTGGTCTTAAACCCAGCTCTAAGCTTACCATCTTGTTCAACGTAGTCATTGGGATCATTGTCTCGACTCCTTGAAGTCACCTGGAAAGCCAATGACAAGTTTATGACAAGTTTGTTAACTTTATTTACTGCTTCCACTTCCCTTTAGTAACTCTATAACACAGAGAAAAGACTCACCGGTATGACTCTGGGGTTGTTAGACAAAAGGTCACGTGAAGTGACATGACGTGTCTGGTCTTCAGTGCAACGAACGTCCAGCGTCAATTCAACAGAACACTCTGGACAGAAATCATCACAGGTACAGTCCTGCAGCAAGATTGCATACAGAGTTTTTTTTACATATATAATTAGTCTTAAGAATGTGGAAAAATCCATCTTGTATTTCTACATCAGCAGTGGATATTATTAAACATCTTGTATTAAAAGGTCACTGGGCTACATCACTGATGACAGTACACTTACCCTTGAATACTGCATTTTGTCCACAATGTCATCACTTGTGAGAGGTATGAGACCTGACGACATAGGAAACATCAGTGTTTTTATTGCAGCAACGACTTGTATTGAAAGCTGATCATTACCACTGTTATACATACCAACTCTGTGGGCAACAAATTCATCATGCAATACTGATGAATTAGCATCAATCTGGATCCAGTCAATTGCTAAAAAAAAATAATAATAATACAAGTTCAAGTTCATGATCCCAAGTATTTGTGGCATATTACTGTTAAAAGATAAACAGACTACATTGATCAATGCTATAATGTTTCTGATGAAGTCACGCAACTCTCTAGTGCCATCTTAACTTCTTCAACTTCAGTCCGTCACAGTCATTTGACACCAAATAATACTGTGCTTTCACTAAGTCCTTCACACTGGACCTCTATTCTTATTATTACATCTGTACTTTTCCTACTGTGACGAGTCAAAACATGTTTATAACATACACTTAGTTGCTACTGTTTCTGTAAATCGACTACCTGCGAATGGACCATAATACTAGGCTATCTCTACTATGTTATTTACATGCAGGCTCCTAAAGAAGACTGAGCGAGTTCATAAGTCTGTAGTCAGTGCAAACAAAAGTTTACGATACCTATGGTGGCAACTTCGGACATGAACACACGGCGGATAGAGTTTGCAACCCTGGAGAAGGAGAAAGACGGATGTTTTCATTTTCATTAACGTTACACTGATAGAGCGCCTTCTATGCAACATGCAGCCCAAAGTGGTTCACAAAGCAAATACGAAACAACACAGATATAACATATAGACTACTACGATTCACAAAATATAAGAACAACAGAGAGCAGTTTATGTAAAGGGTTATAAATAAGTGATTTAGCAGATATAAAACTAAACTTACATGAACGGGATATGTAAGACTCTTTTAAGTCCAACTTTAGCATTAGCTAGTCAATTTCAACATATAAGTCACGCAAACTTTGGTTTCATGGTTAGTTACAAGTAGCAGCATTATTTCGTTGCGTAGTATCTGAATGGATAACATAACATCACAACATCAGTTCGGTGCTGAGATGAAAAATGGCTGCTCTCTGCCTCAAACACTCTTTTGAATGGATAAATATGTAAACACTTACGCTAAATCCGTATTTTCAATGACAAACTTTACATTTTCGTCTGTTAGTTCTGTGATCTTCACCGTCGGTTGGTTAGCATACGGCATCGTGGAGTTTATATAAACCTAAATCAATGTTGACAATGCACTCGCACACTCCACTATCACTCCGCAAACTCTCTTCTTCTACTCTTTCCGTTTTTTGTCGGGTCGCAACTGGCGTTTAGGTTCATTACCGCCACCATGGACGTATTTGGAAACAGCGTCGGAGGCGGACCCCTGTTTATTACTTCCTCTCATAGGAATATAACTATCCATTCCTTACATCGAACCAAATTATATACAAGCGAGGAAAGAAAAGAAAAACTACTCGGCTATATTGACAATAAATAAAAAAATAATTAATAAAATAAACTTTCTGTATTGATCGGAAATTTAGTTCGGTGCACAGAGATATAGCACTTATTTCCAAGATAAAGTACTCACTAAATAATTTGATAGATAAGTGGACAAGTGGTTGAATTTGAATCAGATAATAGAAAAATACACAAACATTGCAAATAAACAATAACCTTTGCTTTATTGAAGTGCAACAAAAAATTACAGATCTTTGTGTCCTTTTTACAAAGGGAAAAATGATCTGAGTAGGAGAGTGAAATCTTGGACAGTGAAACAAAACAAGACAAAGCCACTGGTCATGCAGGTGAATATAAAGAGACCGATGACCCATGACAAATAATAGCTTTCTCCTGCTGAATAAGAGCCACAATCCCATTCATCCATTCTCGTACAGCTGATCAGAAATAAAAGCGAAACCAAAACTTGATCTTCAGCTCGTGACACAAGCCAGACGTTCAGAATTAGTGTCAACTGGAGGTGTTTTGTATCATCGCCTCTGGTTCATTCCTGTAAGGTTCTTCAGCTGTATAACACAAGAAAAACATGAGCCACATTTAATCATTACATTTAAATGTCTCTACTTATTTTCTTAGACAATCCAAATTGTCTAAAATGCAGAGGCCCTGCAGGGTTAACTAATTAAAATTCCTATAATTAATAAAGCATGATTCAAAAATTAAGTTTAAAGAGAGGTAAGTTAAGGTTTTTCAATTAATATTATGGGATGGCATGTACATAAATACATATAAAAAGAGAAAGTATAAGAAGAGTGCATGTGAATAATAAAAATGGGGCAAAGACTTACTGTAAAAGCAGCTCCCATGAGCCCTTGCACCACCGCTTCACCAGTGGACTGAGCCTACAGAAAAAGTAGAACAGAGAACTCAAAACATTTGACCAATGAATCAGGTCAAAGGTAATCTAAAGACAAGTTAAAATCTGTTGCCAGGGTCCACACCTTTAAAATCCCTCCATTACACAAAGTTCAGATGACGGACTCTACAGAGTTTAACATGTGACAACAGTTGCAAAGGTTTTCAGAAATGTATTTTAGTGTACTGTCAGCTGCACTGTGACTTTATAAACTGACCAGCATGTTGGAGACAGAGAAGCCAAAACGAAGTACCCCCCAACTTGCAGTACTTCACCCACCAGTGTAAGTGTTAAATTAATTTGGACACTTGATCTAAAGTCTGTTATGGGATTATTCTACTGTTGGGTAAAGTTGGGAAAAACTGACAGATTGGTATTCCTACATAGTATCAAAAAAAGTCTTGAAAAACAACTCCTCAATGACTTCACTTCATCTGTTTTATCAGTTTGCTTAAATATTTATAATAAATGTGGTGCACTCTACCTGCTTCGCTGTAGTGGCCATGTTGACTACATCTTGAATGCGGTTGTCAAGGAAGTTCCAGGTGTCCTGGAAGTCTGGAGAGGAGTCCTGAACCATCACCAGCTCTGTGGTGTTATAGATGCCCGTCAACGCTGCCCGTTTAGTGTACCAGTTCATCTTCAAAAGAGAGAAGTGGTATGTGAAGTTCATATGATAGATTTTTGAAAGTGGCATGGTAATCTAATTACAGACTGAATACAATTCACATTAAGACACATTTAGCAACAAGTGATGTTATGAAGAACCAAATAAAATACAAGACAGAGCAACGGCAATAAAAACTAGAACATCTGCATAGGCCTTCTAATAATACTGGATGAGGCTGAAATGAAGAACACTTAACTTTCTGATAGTCCATAATTTGCCATTATGAAGATGTTTTGACATATATTATCATATTTAAACTATGGCACTTTACCAGATCCATAAAAGAAGGGCTGCAAATTAGTCTGTCTTTTAGACTATTTCTGGCCACAGTGGTAAGAGAATAAATTGTTTTAACCTTTACTTAGTTAAATTCATCACCACCTCTGCTCTTGTTACTTGCAGCCTAATGTGAGCTGAGAGTTAGAACAGTAACTTTACTGTTGACTGGAGCTACAAAAAGATGTGTCATTATCCAGTTTTAAAGGGCACCTGCCAGTTAATCAGTGATGCATCATTTCTATGGCCATGCAGTAAGCAGGGACAGAGTTAAGGTGTTAGTGGTGGGAGTAACCTGGGAGGTGGCAGGCCTGATATTGTGGGGGTGGTGATGGAGGGGTGATAGAAAGGTATGAGCAGGAGCAGAAGAGAGAGAGGGCCGAGGGTGATGGGATCCACTCACATCTGTGGAACGGTCTCCAGCGTAGTACCAGATGTCATCTACCAGAGTAGAGAGGTGCTTCAGGCTGTCTGGGATGTTGTGAGGAAGGAGTAGGATGCTCATAGCCTGAGAAAAAACACACACATATACAAAGTCAAGGACCCAGTGTTGTTTATACTTCCCCCCTGACCTCTGTCTGAGGATAAATAATTAAAAGGAAACACAAAGATGGACTAGTCCTTACGCTCATAATGCACACAATACCTGTGGCCATGATTCAATGTAGGGGATGTACATCCTCAGTCTGGTCTCTACAGCATCTCTTAGAAATTCAGCAGTCTTCTTTTTCCTGCAACACAGTTGCCAAAGCTAGAAGCTGAAATCTGGGCTCTAACTAAAACAAAAAAATTACAATTATGAAAACAGCAGACTAAAAATGACCTATTTAAGGTATTTATAAGTGAATTGGGATCATGCTTTTGTTATGTAACACCTGAAGTTAGGCTGTAAAAAGGTACAGAAAATTTAGACTTAATTTACAGTTGTTGGGCTGCGGGTGTAAGTTTACATACTCTGCCTGGCCCAACTGGACCTGGTTGTGTTGTTCAGCCAGGATCTCCGTCAGCTGCGAGTTGCACTGGGAGATGAAGTGCAGGACCAAGTCTCCAGCTCCATTATAGAACATACCAGTAGAGGCAGAGGACAGGCCCAGTGACTGGTGGCAACATGCAAACAAAGGCAGCAACACATAGAGGCGATTCAACATAAGCCAAGAAATAGTAACCACAGACTCTAACTGTCTTTCTCATTTATCTTTTGTTGTAAGTTTCTTTTTAGTTGAACTGCTTTTAGCTAGTTCGGTGTCTTTATCAGAGACTGAACATTGGAGAGTTGACATGATATGAGGAAACATTTGGAGGGCCTTAACAAAAAAAAAAAAGGTAAGGTTGAGTAGGGTTGACTCAACTCAAGTTGACTCAAACTAAGGAAGATGCAGTTTATAGTTGACGTCTTAAGCCCCCTCACCATAACAACCTGATTCATGCTTTAACTGTGCTAGATTTCATACGTATATTCCTTCCTGTCCGTCACATTAGAAGATTTTAAAAAAGCAGGATAATGTCTCTTGTTTCATTTGCAGCTCACCTCAGCACCGGCTGCGATGGCTTCCACTGACCAGCCATACTGTGGGACAAACTCGAGAGAAGCAGTCAGGATTCGAGCTTGAAGCTGCTCCTCTGTTTCATATTCTTCACCCTGCTCTCCGCCCTGGTCCTGGTAACTTTCCATACACACACAAAAAGTCAAGTTTAAGCAACAATTCAGCACAGAGAGTTTAGTGAGCTGTGGGTTCTGTCATCGTGCTGACATCTTTGTGAAATAAAGCAATTTCTTTATCCCAACCAGTGCAGTGAATACCAATACATGTTACGCAGCACTGAGGGAAAGTCAAACACACTAACAGGAGTCTTGAGCATAAAAATATTTTTTGTTGGACACTATGAGGGGGAAAAAAACCCTTAGTGTTTTTTAATTAAAAACTGCTGTGCCTGCACCAAAATACATCTACAGTTGTTTTTATCATCATTCACTCCCTCTGAATCGGACTGGGATCGAATCCTGTGTGCCTGGACATTTCTAACCCTCATAAGCACTGTGCTGTATATTCCGATCTTGTATTGACCAACCTGGTGTTTGGCTTGGAGGCCTCCTCAGTCGCAGAGGCTTCTTGTGAAGCTGTTGCTGTTTCCTGTTCTGCAGAGTGAGCCTGGTAGTGCTCATGGTAGGTTGTGGATGAGGAGGGGGGTTTGTCAGATTTGGATTCATCCTGAAGTCTTGGAGCTGCACGGTGGAAGCCTCTTCTCAGGCTGCTGCACTGGGGGTTTGTTGCTGTTGGTGCAGCCACCACTGTAGGGAGAAATCTAGTCATCAGCATCTCAGAATTTTATTAGGAGAAAATATAATCAAACTCAACAATGATAAAACTTACATGTCTTTTAAAACAACAAAACATGGACATCCACAGTCAAAAAGTGTTAGGACTTTGCACTTTGTTTCATGTAACAAAAAAATGACTACAGTTTTTAATTTAACTACCAATATATCACATACACTGTCATATTGGTAGTTTGGACTATTCCTCTTCTACAAGCAATTTTCTTGCTAAAGGATGCATGATCCTCTGATTTAAAATGTTAAAAATGTGCTCTGAATGCCACACAAAACCCAACAATACAAGTATAAGGGAGTACAAGGAATGGCCAATGTCACAGGCAATACTAGTTTTCTACCTCTGCATGTTTTGCTGTATTTTTTCTTTGTTTTTCTTTCTCTAGACAGAAACATGTTCTACCAAAAAGTTCTGATTTGATACAGTCTTTCAAAAGATTTTAGTTTATTCAGTTGTGAAAAAGTTCTTTTGGGTTTTTTTATTTTAAATTTCAACAGCAGCCTTCACTGTGTCACCTTGTGTGAACCTGTTTGGCTGTTGCTTAATGCTCTCCTGCATCACATAAACAAACATTCACTCTACTCTTTCACTAACTTGCATGCCTTAAATTCTTGTTTACTTACTGTGTTGTTGATACAGTGACATGAAAGTACTAAAAGGCCTTACAGCTGTAGCATTTTAATACAACTTCTTACGTGAATTTCCTCTTTCTTCTCCTTGTGGTTAAAGTGGTATAAAAAACTGACACAAAGCAGATGATGAAATTCAACCTTTCCCTACATAAAAATGGTTTAAATTTTTTTATATTGTAGATACCTTGTACAAAAAAGAACATCTGCACACTACAACCTGCAATCTATTTAATTATATGCTCACATTAAGCTGCTGATTTTGTTAAACACTGCAATTATTTGGTCTGGACTTATTGTCTGGTTTACATCAGCCACCAAAAGGAACAGGAACAGACTACAACTGACTGTCGGGACTGCAGAGAAAATCATTGGTTGCAACCTGCCATCCATTCAGGGCTTAGAAACCTCCAGAATCAGAAAACAGACATGAACAGTCACTCCAGACCCATCACACCCTAAACACAACTTCTTCAGACCTCTCCCCTCCAGTACACGCTACATAACACTGTACACCAACACAACTGGACACAAGAAGAGCTTGTTCCAACAGGTTATCACTGTGATGAACAACTGAACTAGACAGAAGGTGTTAATCACCCACTAACACCAAAATATCCACAGTATATACCTAGTTACCTAGTTTATTTATACCATGCACCCATAATGTACACAATTATCTTTCCCCCCTTTTATTTTGCATTACTTGTACTGCTACAACATACGTACTTTTAACTTATGCACATACTTTTTTATTGCCGTTTAAACTTGAATTGTAATGATTATTGATTAATTTAATATGCTATTTTCAAACCCACATTCTTTTCACATTTCATTAGAGAAGAGTCATTAGAGGCCATTATATTTTATTCTTTTAACCATTTTTACTTATTTGTTCATTTTTGTTGTCCTTGTGCCTGGCAGTACATCTATTTCTAGGTACAATGACAGCAGTGTGACAGGAGTGTCAAAGTATATTTAGTATCAAGTGTATTTAAATCCTTTGAATAATGCAGACACCTGCAAAACATCACTTGAGTACATATCACAGTGGAGCAGTTTCAGCTTACAACTTCTAGGAGAGCCAATGATAACACATAAAATATCAACTGTCCCATACATTAAATTATCACAGGAGGAAAAAAAACTATATTTTACCACTTAAGTATGTAATCGAGTACAGAACTCACTGTGCTTCTTAACCCATGTATGAGATTTTTGCTTGAACTGTGTGGTTTACAATCCTTTCACACTAAAATGATAAACGGTGGACCACACTGCCTTTGCCTTGAAGTAGCCTCGTACGATCCAGTGCCGCTGCTGTACGTTCAAACAAGAAAATCTAAGCTCTGCCTAAATATAGCCAAATTACCAGAAGCATGCTTTGAAAGCTTGCATAACCAAAGAGAAGACTCCCCCCCAGTTGCAGGAACTTGTTTACCATGCAATGCGTGTTTAACTATCAAGGTCCGAAGAGCCTGTAGCACCATGTCAAACAACAATTTCCACATAATTATTTTATGGTTAAAGCCACAGCCAAGATAATGTTGTCCCATTTCTGTCCTCCATGGTCACCTTCTGTGACAAATGACTTTGGCACGAATAGCTAACCTCAACACGGACTCGCCTCCATTTAATGCAACTCATAACTGGAAGTATGGACACTGCAAGGAAAAAATTCCGGGCTGTCCATCGAGTAGACAATAATAACACACAGTGGTCGCGTCTTACCGCTGCTCAGCCCCCGAAGTGCCCTTCCAGCACGTAGACCTCTGAGCAGCGCCGCCATATTTAGCTGCACTGTTAAGTTTATAACACACAGCTGCGTCACTTCAACGCGACTCAGATGTGAACTTAATCAAGCTAGCGAGAATAAGACCAAAACATCCGACGATGCAGTTTTTTAATCTAAAACTCATTATACTTACTTTAAACATGAGTAAATAGATATCCATCATTAACGACAGGAGACATGCGTTTGAGTGTGCGCTTTAATCATTTTTATCCCGTGTTATATGTGGCTTACCACATTTTCACCTGGTAATTTATTTAATACTAAATTATTAAAACGTAACAAAACATTAAAGACAATTTTATTTTGAAAATTCTAACAGGAAAATTAAAATGTCTGTCCGATGGGTAAATTTACAACTTCTTTATCGTAACTTTATGGCAGAAAAATTAGAAGATGATTGGGATTATAGTGACCTTTCAGTTCACTTTCATATCTGAACAAAAAAAATAAAGTTAGCTGGCACAGTGGTCCAGTAAGCACCGCATCCTACAAATGTCGAAATGTACTAAAATGCAAAGGACTAAGTACTAAAATGTGAACATTAAATAAAAAATTATAACTGTAGTTGTTTTATAATTAGAATATCACTTTGCTTTAAATATTTAATGTGAGAGTAATTTGATAATTCGATGTAATTTTGTTCTTGCTTATAAATGGTGTATTTTTAGGGTTGAGCAAAGCATAGCGATAATATATAGATATCATCATATTGGATTTTCATCTTAGATTTTATGGCAATAAAGTGCGATATGGTAGCCTATAAGTGTTGCCCTTTCTGTGAAACTTACCAGACTGTTTTATCTGTTCTAAAAATTATCTATACCTACTTTGTTATTATATCCAAATTACTTTTATTACTGAACAATCGAATTGTGTTCATTTTTGTGAAAACAATAACAGTCGTTCCTAAAATATAACAAAATAATTGCATTTTATCAGAAGTATTAAAACAGTTGATTTGTCCATATCGCCCAGACCTTTTGTGACATCGCGACTGAGAAGAAAAAAAGAATATTTGGCCCATGTTCATAGAGATGGCAGGAGTATACTGTATTCAAGCTGAAAATATGATTTTGATATGATTTTTGGCTCGTATTGTCCAGCCCTAACTTACATCACATATTAATTGTATTCTCCTTAAACATACACAAGCAAAATTTGCAAAATATCAAGTAATTGCAGTGTACTTTTCTGATTTTGATACGTTTTTCTATGTTCTATTTATTTCTCCAACATTTATTTATTGATACAGAGATTATGTTGTGTGTTTCTAAACGTGAAGCTTAACTCTATCATGAAATAAATAAACGAGGTTTATTATTAACAGTATTTACGACCCACAATCCTTTGTGCAATGAAAAAAGACATAACCTGGGTCACGTGGTATTGTCACTGAGGCGGAAATGAAAGTTCACTAGCGACAGCATCGGAGCACAGCCGAAAAAGGTACGGAAAGTCTACATTAAAGCCTTATATGTTAGTAATTCAACAGATGTAACGTGTTCTGACATGATCCACGTAACTAACAAATCTGCTTTACTTGTTGTCAGGCGACCAGAACAGTTTTTATCGACATGTCCTTTTAGACCCCCCCTCCTGCGACGCTTCGCTCGCTAGCAGTTAGCTTCTTGCAGGTCAAGTTAGTCAGAATTGGCCACATCGGACCGGACATGTCGCGACTTTCCCTTCAAAACAAACGTCAAAGAATTGCCAGAGTGATGACAAATATGATTTTCTTCTGGTAAAAAACGTTTTAAAATTAATTATGTGTATTCAACTATGTGTATTGTCCAAGTCCTAGTAGGTTGCAACACAGCTGTGCTTATCAGTTGAGGTTTAGTTTGGAAAAATGACCGGAAGTTAAGGTTTTCTTAGTTTCACTTTACAGTGATGCATATAAATGCCTTGATCATCTTCCTTGTTTGTGTTTCGTGCGCAGCAGCCAAGGGTATTTAAATACGGTTCCAATGAAATCTGTTTAGTAGTGATAGTTATGTCCTCATTAGTCTACGTGAAAAGTAGACATCCATTGAGTAGCGGATTAAGCTAACTGCGTAGCCAGCGAGCTTGTTTCACAAGGTTGAAGGAATATGCTATTGTTGTGATTGCCTTGATCTGTTTTTCGGCAGCCGGCGCAAGACCTCAGGTAGTAATTTTTTCAATACAGCACTCGATAGTTCGTTTTTTAGTAGGGCCAGGTCACATCTGGTCACGCATCACTTGGTCACATCTGATCTCACGCTGAGATGCCAACAGCAGTCACCTTGGTTCTGCAGCAAGTAACGTTACACTGATATCAGAAAGAGGATCCTCCTCACTAACCAATTTTAGGGTAAATCTCTCCTTGATGTACAGATTACAGAACAATATTAACAACAGCTCCAGACTAGAGTCAGTTTTACTGCGCACAGTCTTTAAACATGAGTTTCCCTTTGTATTCAGTCCAGCAGGCTACATCTCTGACTTTGCTCAAGGTGATGTTAATAAGGTTTGCTGAATTCTTAGCACTTGCTACATCTGATGGGGTGAATAAGTCTCGACTTACGAGACCAGGGTGCTGTGAAATCGTTTTTTGGAAAGGTTGTTTTAATGTTGCAATGATGTGCCAGTGTGATGTAATATCTTGAGTGAGTATGTTTGTGTTTGTGTTTCAGAGCTGTGAGGTCATGGCAGCTGCCAGCGTGAGCACACCTGGCGGTGCCCTGACCACTGAAAAGTCTCAGTTGATCTTGAAAGGTAATGATTTTTTTTTTTATTTGTCATTTTACAGACTTATTGTAGCACACTGCTTCTAAAATGAAAACTAAACAGAATTTTCCTTGCTGCAGTTTTACCAGAAAAAAGCTTGTGTGGTTTGTTTGAGATAAAAAAATCTCCTGATTTTGAGTAGAAGCAGTCTGCTGAGCTCCTACAGGGCGCCTTTTATAATGTATATATGTGTGTGTATGTTCATTTATGGGAGCTCATCAGCAGGATGTCAACTTTTCTTTCCACCCATCTTCACAGAGAAGTATTATCTCTGTAGGAAAACAAACTTGTGAAACTTCTCTATATCAATTTTAGCTACTTCCCCCTTGAAAATAATGGGTTAGCCTAAAACCTCAAAGACAATATTCCACTTGTCAGTTTTTCACTCTCCACTGATGGTCAAAAGGCCACGTCTGCAACCTCCCTCCCATTGTTTACACAGCCAACCTGCTGTTCAAACCTTGTTCAGACTAGGGATGCCATGGTGAGGAAAGTTTCCCATCATTTGATAACCTTGTGACAGTACAAGCGTTACACCAAACTTAACCTGTAGAGCACTGCTTATGTCATCTGGTGGGCAAGTAATATAATAGCTGTACCCCTGAACACAGTGCTGAAATAGCACTGCAGGTAACAGTGACTTCTGTGGCGGCTCTAGGTCAGATGTATGTGCATCAGTGTCATGGTATTTCTAAAATGGGCAAGGCATTAGGAAAAATCGTGTGGTGTCAGATAAATGTCTGTTTGCACCATTTTGAGCTGACCTGCTCACACATAGATTTCAAATCCAGGATGCTTACAGAATCTCATAGTGACTTAAGTGACTCAAGTATGACATATTGCTATACAGCTCAGGTGGTCTGAGCTTGGTTTGTAAAGATTAAAGACTGTGTAGCTCATTGTCATGGCAATTTTTCTCATCTTAAATGTTAGCAGCATCATTGACCATGCATCTTTTTTCTATGGTCCCCATTTAGCCTTCATATTTTATTAAAGGTTTTGTTATATTTATGTGGTCTTAACACCTGTACAGTAGCTAAACCCCCTGAATCACAGCTGTCATCTGTTCTCTATCTCCTCTGTGTCTATATTGCATACACTGATTAAAAGAAAAATATTGTCCATTAGATATAGTTTGGGCTGTCACAGGGTCATTATTTACTTTACAGTCATCATGACCTGAAGATTATAAATGTGAAAGTAATAAAAAGAAAAACTATTCAACACTATTATATAATAGTCAGTCAAATTGTATTTAATGTTTGTTTTTTTCAACTGTTTTTGTTTCTCTTTTTGGCAAATGAATTACACTTAAAATGCAAGTACAGGGAAGTAAATAGAGTATCTGTAACCACAACTGTACAGAAAAGAAAAATACTTTTTCTAGGGATTTTTTTTTTGCCTATTATGACAGAGTGAGAACTAAACAAATGAATGGGTTTAAGAGATGCTGGGTTGTTTACATGGTTATTGCATGCATTTTTGACACAATATCAATATTTTATTCTTAAAATATCAAAGCAATTGCCGCATGCACAAATGTTGTTTAATAAAAGACTTCAAAAGTGGACTAATAAATAGGTAGTGTTGACAACCTTGATAGAATAGCTGAAACTGGTATGCATGCATAGATCTAAAAGAGAAGTTTACATGTGTGTTGGCTCTATCAACGGCCAAAACCTAATAGAAATTACGACCAAATAAAAAAAACAAAAAAAACAAAAAACTCCTCCACTATGAATCAAATTGTTCCCTAATGATATATTACCTCTCAAGTTAATGAGAAAGCATATTTTTCCTGGAAACCGGGCAAAAACAATGAGATCAAGGTCTTCCTAGTTTCCTCTTTTCCAGACCACCTCTACCCTGAATTTCTGAATCACAGTTTAGTCACAAACCCTCTGCGTTATTCACTGTTGATCGTCTAAATCTCCCCCTCATTAACTTATCTCTTGATCTGCTCACAACTTGCTGTCTGACTTTTTTTTTCACTCTCCCAACCCCCTCTCACTCTGCTGAGCCCAACTTTTCATTCTTCCATTTCTGGCATTCTTCATCCTCTCTGTGTCACCTCCTTCTTCCCTTGAGAGAGCTGTGGATGTATCACATTTTGTTGCCAGATGTTTATGAGCTCAAAGGTGGTCAACCCGCGTTAGCCAGTGCAGATCTGTTAATGTCTCGTCTGTGATAGGAAGGAATGCAGAGGCCTTTTTCTCTGTCATCATTTAATCATTGCACCACTCTCCCTGATCACATACATCCTGAGAAACACTTTCAGGCTGTGTCCTTTTCAGTTCGCAATCCAGAAGTGATTCAGGATGAACAAATCGGTTCTCACATGACTGACACATGCTGTAACAAGATTCTCATCAGATCTACAGGAATTCAAAACCACTAAGCCTGTCTAAACCCAGCTGTAGATTTCTGCTGTAGTTGCAGTGCTTTTAATAGTGTTGAGATTCAGTGAAATGTCATAAAATGCAGAGAGATGTGTTCAGAGAAGAGATTCATCAGTTCTCTGTAAGCAGCAAGGGAATATCAGGAAGTTTTATTTTAGACAAGAGCAACACAGCAGGTTTACAACTTGTTTCAAGCATTATGTAAAGATGATTTTATGGTCCTACTTGTAAGGCAATAGAATCAAATCATTAACAAATCTGAAAGTTAAAGTATCTTTTTAAGCTGTAGAAGCACGCAGGGTCTGTGTTCTTTAGGCAGTGTGCAGTGTGAACTTTCTCTTTCACAGTCAACTCACTGAATTTGGTATTTTTAACACTGAGGCTTCATTGAGCCTAAGTAATCATGTTCCTAGACCCCAGATACATTCAAATGTATTATAGTGCTATGGCAAATGTTTTTTCCTACTTCCACTAGAGGGCAATGTTTGTATTTGTCTGTTTGCTTGCTCTACCACCGACAGACAGATTGGGTCCAAAATCCTTACAGCACCATAACATGTAGTGTGTTCACACAGGATAAGTGACAAAATGAGGAACAATAAAATTTAATACACATGCTAAAAAAAATGTAGATGGCAGTGCTCAAAGGAAAAAAAATGTGGCTGGAAAAATAATAAAAGCTAATTGTAATTTTGCTTGATGTAACACTTGCATTTTTGTAAAATTATTTTCCTTTTCTGTGTAAACTTTATTAGTATCATTGAAAAAAAACATTCTCTTTAATTTTGGATTTATTAGTGTCGGGTGGCATTCTCCCCATGAACTGTAAGAAACTTATGGAGTTCAGCAAGATAAAATAGATTTCATCCAAAATATCTAAGAAGCAAATTTAGAAGACAAAGTAGCAAACAGTCTACTGGTTAATTTGAAAACATTTAAGAATATACAGACTTAAACATGTTGTTATTAAAAGTAAAATTCAGTAAAAAAAAGAAAAGTTAATGCTTTAATTTCAGAAAGCTTATTACTTTGACTTTACCGTAGGTAAGTGAGGTTATAATATATATATATAACAGTTGTAATACATCATTTTTATTTTTCTTAAGCACCTGACACTGCAACTTGCAAAGCACTAAAACTGACGTGACATTAGGGGTAAACAGTTAACACAGGCAAAATAACATTTTTAATTGAGTTTAAGATTTCATCATGTAGGGCACTGTTATCATTCTATAGAAAAATATAAACTGTTTTGTAAAAATTGGAAGAGATGTCTTGTGTTTCCTCTGTTAGGTATTTAGATTACAGGGCATCTATCTGCAGATAACTTCATTTAGGAGCTCAATCTCACTGGTTGGCACAGAAGTTGACGATGTGTTATTTAAATTGAGTTGAGGATGAGGTGATTTGATATAAAAGCTAAACCTTTGACCTTGGACACACATAAAACAAAAAGAAATTTCCTTATTGTGGTTGGACTGTGGTCACAGTCACACAGTGTGTATCCTAATCTTTTCATATTAATCTCTTTCATATGACGCTCTGAAGCTCTTTGTTATGATATTTTTCCAATTGATGAGGCAGTGTCACATTAAAGAAAATTGCGTTCTCCCTACAGTTTCTAATGTTTCCTTTCTTACTGTTTCCTCTGTCTGTCTGTCTGTCTGTCTGTTTATCTGTCTGTCTGTCTGTCTGTCTGTCTGTGTGTGTGTGTGTGTGTGTGTGTGTGTGTGTGTGTGTGTGTGTGTGTGT
>JAQMCX010000050.1:2499190-2517305 GCA_029814765.1 Acanthurus leucopareius
CAGAATTCCTTTTATTGTCATTATACCAAAAAGGCACAACGAAATTAAAAAATAGCAGCTCTCACAGACAGTGCAAACAGAGAAGGTGCAAAATGGATCATCCATGAATAAACCAATACACAACTAAAAGACTTAATCTTACAAACTATCTCTATTCTTGCCACTGAAAGTCAGTGACCACTTTTACTTTTTTTGACCCTTTTCTGTTAATATGAATCTAACTGTGTGTGTGTGTGTTTAAATGACGTTTATTTCTGATCACTGCAAAGCTTCTTTTTCTTTTTGAGCTTCCTCTGTGGTTGCTGTTTGCATCCAATCTCATTCTTGCACCTCCAGGTCCCAGTTTCAATATCTTAAGGTCAGACCTAACATAAGCATTTCCTCTGCTCTTTTACCAGTCTACCTCTATTGCACAATTACATTTTTGTTTTCTTGTATCAGCATTTTTAGCAGGTGCATGAAAATTTTAATCTCTTCAGTAAAGAATATTCATGACATCCACTGAGGATTATCACTGTAGCCACAATTGTTGTGCACGGAGTTTCGTCCATCTGGCTTCAAGTAGTGAGACACTTGTCTTCTTCTCTCATTGCAAACTGAAGCTTTCACTCTCTTAAGCTGTCACAAGCAAGCTGGTAGTGGAGCACAGATCATGGTGTTGTCTGTGACACCAACTTCACTTCCAACTTTTTTCTGTAATTATGAATGTTACACTTCACCTTCCAACTGCTGCTTATTGGCCTTTATCTAAAAGCACCAATTATAAGCAAGCTGGTCTCTCCTCTGCTCTTGTGTGTGTTCACTTCCCAACTTGTTACGTATGAAGGTTAGGTTAGGCTGCTCTTCCTCTAATGGCTGCTTTAATAGCCGTTTGTTAGCTGGCCTGCATTTACCAGCACACACTTAGATTCCAGCAGACCCTAATTCACCAGGTCTGTGAGAAAGGCTTTCATCTTCAAGACCAAGACGGTTCACTTAATTTATCCATCTGCTCTACTACAGTAATGAATGGGGGTGGAGTTTTTTTTACTCAAAAAAGGATTCTAATTTGAGTTTCCAGCTTAGCCTCCAGTCTTTGAATTTTATAGTGTAAGCACTTTTGTGGTACACATTGTGTGGTGAAACATCAAAAAGACAACTGAAGTCCTTCTTATGACTTGACTCGCTTAATAAGACAAATATGCTGGAAAACAGCACATACTGTTAAGCTACAGCTGAGCGGCTTGCAAAGCTAATATCTGTGTTACTGGAAACCTCATTGACCAGACTACCAGGTGAACAGTAGAGCTTCACACAGGCCTAACAAATGACTGCTTCATGTGGCACCGCAAACACACAAGCAGGCATGAGGCAGTCAACAGAAACTGCACTGGGCAACAAGATAACATTTGTTATCTTATATGTTTGTTTGTTAGAGTTTGTAAGTTCCATTTATGATGCTTCACACCAGATCATTACCACTGAAATCAGTCTTCCATGTAAAACTGGGATCAGGGCTTCATGTGAGTTTGTGCGTGAGAAAGATGCATACACACACAAGTGTGTCATAGGCCAGTATGATGTTATAGACAAAGTTGTAATTGGCGGTCTCATTAATCCACAAGATAGGAGTGTAGTGGACATAGATAACACAATCCTGCTTATAGTATAGCATTACAGCTAAACAGAATACATTCAACCGCTACTATTAACCCCAGAAAAACATGTTTGTGCAAGGAAGAAACACAATATACTTCATGCAAACCAAAACCCGTAAATAACAATTAACTCCTGTTAAACTGACCACAGGCCTGTTGTTTTGAGCAGTTTCAGTCAGGCATGTTTCCTTTATGAGCTATTTTTGCATGGCATGAATCACAGGAATCACAGGTATGGTTTTCAACCAAAGCCCCCCTTACCCAGGAACCAAAACACACACATTTACACACACACACACAGTTACGTGTTGCATGGGGAAAAAAGAGGAGCCATTGGTTAATGTGCCACAAACAAAAACCGAATAAGTACGTGTTTCCATGAACTACTTGTGTATGATTAATGGCTGACATGAGAGCAGGAAGCAGCGGGGCAGAATGGAAAACATTGGGTCATCATGGATGAGGGAGCAACGTCAGGAGGAAAAACCAAGACACGGATGGAAGGAGGTGATGACGGAACTTTATGGGTGGAAGAGAAGTATGAGGGTGCAGTGGTGAAGGGGCACAGACAAGACCAAGGGATGACGGAGGTGGAGGAGCAAGAGAGGGAGGGACATGAGCCTGGAAGAGGAGTTTCTGAGCTGGATTCAAGATGGACTCTGAGTGTTACTACTGTTAGTTTGTATACATCAGCGCCTCCCACTTGGTCACACACACTTATACACACACACACAAGAATACACTCTATGGTCAGGTCGAGACTAAAGGTGGCTAAGGTTGCTATGGCGACATCCCACCAGAACGGTAATTACAATTAACATCCAATCTAAATGACCATCTCTCTCTTCTCTCCCTGTGCGTCTCTTGGGTAATTATAGCCTTCAGCTCAGCTCACCCATGCACTGTGGTTGGCCTCTTTTTATTTTACAGCTAAATAATCCTGTCTGGAAACAATGGAGGCAAAAAAGAATTATTTTCTTTAAGGCTTGAAGGCTGATTGCTGTTTCATTACATTAATGTACCAGTGTTATTATGAGCATTAAAGTCAATATGCGCCGCACATTTGTGCAGTGAACTGGTCATGAAAACAACTTTGCAATTCATGCAAGCAGAGGAAAGCTGGCTGCTGGAAGAATACTGCGCTATGTTTAGACACCACTTTATTAGCATGAGCTCTCGCTGCATAAATATCAAGTGAAAGATACATTGTGTTGAACCTGCTAAATGAAAGAGCAGGTAGAAGGCTAAGGGACAAAGGTGTGTGGTGTCAACGCCACTTATCTCGCTATGTCAGAATGGCAGAAAAAAAGGGAAAAAAAGAAGAGAAGAAGGATAAGAGTGCTACAGAAACACTGAAAGCAGCAGACCCTCAGTGGTATGTTCCAGACTGAAAGAGAGGCTGGTTAAATGGCACTCCTTCTTGGTGACAAAACCCATGCAGTGGTTAAGGAGAGAGGAGAGGAGAGGGGGAACATAGCAGAGTGACAAAAGAAACTATTCCTCTTTGGTTTACATGTGTTAAAATTAAAAAGGCTTTAACTTTATGGCAAATGAAAAAGCATGTTTGAAACCTGTAAAACTGCTGTGAAGCTTTTGTCCCTCACCGACACACAAGTTGCACAGGGAATATCAGGAGAGACGTCAGTAAAAAAAAGTCTAACATTTCAACACCAGTGCATTTTTATTAACACTGTTTCTTTAATAAATCTAAATCTGTATTTCAACAAGGACCTTTTCCTGAAGTCTCTGCTGAAACTAGATTGCTTCACTCCGAGAGCACTGGACAGGCCGTCAACTCCATGTGAGGCCTGTTAAAGCACATTAAACCCCTTTTTTTCCTGCTGGGAATACGTTTGCAATATCACTCCACTTGTTTTTTTAAAAACAACAGCAAAGCAAATCCAGATCCAGGGTATCACAGGCTTCTGGGCCGGCAACATTTGGCACACCTACAACTTTCAAATCAGAATCAAAATGCAATACATCATGTGGGATACAGTAAAACCATGAACAGTGGAGAAAAACAGCTGCCGTAGATATAAAAGGATATGGATGACTATATGTTGAGCATGTGAACGTGGACATGCATGTAATTAATCACATTATTAAAATAAATGCTGGATGGATGAATATTTATGGGTGTCAGAGCTGAAGCAGATGAGTTAAATGAATACAGCAGATTTAGTTGGCTGTTATGAGGGCGAAGAAGATGAGACGAAGACAAAGCACGTCGAAAGAAAAGGCTTGAGTAAGGGCATAGCAGAAGGAGCAGAAATAGAAAAGCATAAAGGTGGAGAAAAGGTGAAGGTGAGATGTAAAGAACAAGAAGCACTGCTGGCTTAGGGAGGAAGAAGTCGCTCTCATCATTTTCTTTCTGGAGGTTGGGATAAAGCTGCTCCAGGACACTTCCACCTTCTAATTGCGTCCACATTACACGAGGGGAATCAGATGCCTGAGGAATAGAAAAACGGCCATCCTGTCTACACCTCCACCCACCCATCTCACCTCGGCTGCCCCCTCCGTCACCCCCATCCTCCGTTGGCAATTCTCTGGGTCATTATTTCATTTCACGGCGCCAGCACCCCAGATGGTCAAATCATCTCGACAAAAGATGGAGGAGTCAGAGCACCAGTCCTGTTGTGTTATTCCTGTCCAGTCCAGTGAATTTGATCATCGCTAAATCCTCAATCTCTCCATCCCTTGGCCTCAGAGACAGAAATACAACAGAAGAGCAGAACTCTGGAGGATAAACTGCTGCCTGACAGGATTCAGCAGCAGCTAGTGTATTCCAGTGAATGTTGGCTTCAATATAAAATATCCACAAAATATTTCAGTGATCAGTGTGTTAAAATGCACACTAGCATATATCAACAGCAATGATCCTTTAAAGCTAAGCTAAATCCTTATGAGCTGTCATGAGTACTTGTAACTACTCCTTTGTGTGTTATTATAGTAAACTGACTAATGTGTGCATGACATTTTGTGTCCCATTCAACTTAATTGCTTGTATTACTTTATTTTTATAACTTTTTGTAAAAAATAATTCACATTCTAGGAGTTAAACACTGATCTCTATGAGGTCTGAAAGACTGAGGTTGGAAGTCTAACTTTATTTTTACACCCTTGGCAATTTTTATTATTTATAACCTTACAAGATTCTGTGTAACTCCTCTGATAAAAGAGAGATTAGACTCAACATGAGTCTCTACTTAACTATAGAGGACCGCTAGCCTTCCTCAACGCCTTAATCAAAAAGGCAGACTTGTCCCTTGACATGCAGGAGTTGGAGGTTAGTCACTGCTTTCCCTAGTTGATGGAGAAACCATCAGATAAGCTCCTGCGGTGTCCATCAAGGAGAGACAAAGCCTAAAGAATGTTCCATGTAGTTGCTAAAGCAGTCCACTATGTGTTCAAATTCAAATTTCATGACTAAACTTTTGCACACAGAATCAGATAGGGTTATCAACTATGATATTAGAGTGGCATAAATATTGATGGCAGGAAATGGGCCAATACATTATAATAAAGCAACTCTGACAGCAGCTCTTAACAATTACTGAACAATATCTGTTATTACCCACTCCAAAAGTGGACCTTGCGTGAGCTCAGTGGTGATGGAGGATTGCATAACAGCATGTCCAAGATAAAAATGTTTTTTTGGTACTGTGATAGATATGAAAAGACAAGTTTTCCTAACTTCTTTTACTCTCTATAGCTGCAACTTCATGTGTCAGAATCTTTGTGGACAGGACATATACATGAAACAAGGCTCAGAGAGATTTTTGTGTCCAGTTAATACCAAAATATTGCAGTAATATCTTATGTATCAATATTGCAAGTAAGAATTCCATAAATAGTTTTTTCTTATTTTGAATGGTATTCAAGTTATTGGTTTATATTCAATTTGAATGATAAATATGAAGTCCTTATATCTTTTCAACAGTACAAGTTAGAGCATTATATTCTTATTAAGCTAAAGCCTTTCCTTTTGTTTATGCTGCATTTTTTCCACTTTATTGCCATGTGCAACTCTTGTTAAAAAAACTCATTGTTAAAAAAATGTGCACAGTAAGAAAAAGTATGTGGTGTAAAAGGGCTTCAAAGGCATTTTTCATTTCAGTTTCAGTTTTCATTATCAGAAGCACAGTGTCAAATAAAGCTGTTTGTCAGATGCATTCTCTAACAGCAAAGCTCAACTTGAATTTGACATCAGTAAACCTCAGACAAGGCACATTTTATTTCTACACTGCAGTGAATTTGCTCACTTGACTTAACTAAACAAATGATGTTTGGCTCAGAGTTCCTATGTAAACAACAGCCAGTGGGGAATTTAATATTTTTAGAATTTCCACAGACTCTTTTCGGGTCTCTAAAATGCTGCAGTCTTATTTAGACCCTGAAAGGACAAGCTGCAACACAACATGTTGCAGCAATACTGGCTCAAAAGCATCAAATGGCTCAACACACAACATACAATCCAACATAAAGCTTTACAGATGTGTAAATCTGTACTTACACACTGAAAGAGAGACCCATTTTCTGCACTTTTCAAGGAGGTTCACCCCTGCAAGCCCCTGAAGCATTTGATTAAAGGAGAGTCATATAGCAAATTAGAGCAGATGCCTTCCACAATACAAGCTGAAAGCACAATTCAGAGTGATATATTTTGGCTAAAATGTCAAAACAGGTCTGCGTCATGCTTTTGTGCTTATGTGCGCTGAAAACAAAGTGCAGGAGCCAAACAGTGTTTCCAAAGTGCATTGATTTTCCCTCCAGCCGGCTTCATCTCCCTTTGACATTTCACAGACACTGTACAGCCCAGAGCCAATATACAGCATGATGAAAGCCAGGGTGGCCAGCTGACCTCTGAACCCTGTCTGATGTGTGTCTCAGCCAATCATTAGCTGTGACTGCGGCATTCTGGGATACCGCTATATGCTGATTTATCCCATCTCTCCTCTGCTGTGCCTGGATCCTGACTATTTTGCATTTTTATCTCAGTTGTATTTGATACAGAAATCTTACTAAAGTACAATTTACTCCACTAAAGTGTTGCCTATAGATGATTCTATATTATTCTCTAGTATTTTTAGTTTTTCCATTCTATTTCTTTCTCCCTTTCTCTATTCTCTATTCATTTCTGCTCTACTCAATCTCTTCTTTTTATCCGTTGTGCTCTCCTCCACCCTGCATTGCCCTGCTTTGCTCCTTCACGCTCTGTTCCCCGCCCTCTTCCCTCCGAACACCGCTCCCCTGTATTAGGCTCAGCTGTGGGATCTGAGGATGAGGACAGCAAAGCCCCAAAGACTGTTCTGAAATCACAGAGCGTGAACTTGTACAGAAAAACACACATCATCCTCTCACAATACAGGGTCAGACACACACACACAGACACACACACACCCACAAACACAAACCCAAACAGCCAACCCTCCCTGACTTTGATAGAAAAAAGTTGGGGAGGGTTTCATTTGGGATTGTCTGAGAAAATAATGCAGTGATACTTGTTTGCTGAAGGGCTTTTGAATAAATTTCATTTAGAGAGAAAAACACTTTTTGCAGCTTTTCCAATGCGACAACTCTGTTAAATGAGGTATTTCTCATAAAAACTCTCACTAAATATCTACCTAGCAATTGCAAGAGTGAAAAAGTGGTTTTGTCAGGATACCATTTCATTTAAAAGCTTCACTTTAAGTGACTCTTTGTGCTTTGGGCCACATTCTCAATATGACTCTGGGAATGATTTTTGGTTGGTCCATCCTTTTTTTGAACTGACACGAAGAGAAAATCACCCTGTAGAACCCCTGACATTTTATCTTGCACCATCAAATTTGATTTTTATGGATTAGTAAAATGTTTTAATATAAAAGAGAGGATTTGACACTGAAGTTGCTACATTCATGTTCTTCCGGGTTGTTATTGTAATGACTGTGACAATCTCTTAACTTTTCATCTTATACTGTAACCAGGTTAAACTGTCAAAAATGTGTTTGTTCAATACTTTTGTAATTTACTAAAAACCTACAAACTTTTATACATCAGCCTCAGCTGCACTTGGTGTTTTGATCTTAATGAACAAATGTTAGCATGCTAACTTTCAAGAGGCTGCCGTTTCGTATTTGGCCCAGTTGTGTCTAAATACAGCTTCACTTAAACACTGTACTCATGTATTGTTGTCTTGAGTGTGTGTGTGTGTCAGTGTGTGTTGAGTCTGACAGGAGTACAACTGAACTCCTTGTGCCTGTCTGAGCTCAGCTGTGTTCAGGGTCAGACCTGTGTGGCCTGGAAATGAGACAATCTATGTTTTGATTTAGCAACTTATTAGCAAAATTAACAGGACTTGTCTGAGGAGTCTGAGGAGGTTATGAACCAACAGTGGTTGGACATATGTGGTGCCTGAAAATAAATCTCTTTATACTAAAACTGCAGAAAACAGCTGCTTTGTGCTGACATTTATTGTCTGTAGCTCTTGACAATTTTGTGACCGAGAAACTTCAAGTGCAAGCCACTCTGAAGACATCAACAAATACATAAAGCTATAGGTGATTGACTAACCAGAAGCAAAACCAAGTACCTGATGGATTGATCTGACCTGTGAAAAAGCACAGAACCACGTGAATGCACATGTGTGTTATGTATGCGCTTATACACACAGACACCTGCAGGGCATGCATGAATAAATCACAGAGTGCAACGCAGTCAGTGGTGTTTTTGTTAAGGAACAGAACATTTGTAGTTAATGGTTATACAGAGCCTCTTTGTGAATAAAAAATCTGATAAGGATAAAGTTAACACATAAATGAACAATGAATCTTAGTTGACAACTAAATACCACAAAAATACATCCAATACCACATTAAGAGGATGGTTTAGGGAGCTGCAGCAGTAACTGGCATTTGCACAAGTGTGATGTCTGAGTAGTTAATAGTGGTAAGTGTAGGGTTATATTGTGTGAGCGGTACACCTGCGTGGGTATTATTCAATGTTACACGCTACACAGTTGTAAATGAGCCACTCACTGTAAAGCAGGATGCAAATGGCTGATGGCAAATCAGCCAGTAATCTGAAAGTGTGACTTCAGTGCTCTGCCTGAACCATGTTTCATTTAATATAGTCAGTCTGATAATGAGATACCCTAACCTGAACATTAGGGAGCCCAGGATTCCCAGTGGAGAGAAACTCGAGAGAGTTTAATCATTTCTGTCAAACTGACACGCACACACACTCTCATATCCACACAAAAAAAAATGAGCCCTTGAATCTGACAGTTCCTCGGTAAGTAAGCACCTTCAAAAATTATTTATTTTAAGAGAAAAAAGAAGTGCAATTCCTAATAGTGCAATTTAGCAATCAAGTCAAATTGAATCAAGTTAAATGTCTCAGCTATTGTACAGTTTGTTCTGGCTGAAATGATCCTAACAGTACTGAATACGTTAACTATGGAAATGGAGGTTAAAAGGTAACACAAGACTGTCTTTACTCTCAGGAGCTTTTTCAATGAGAATCAATTTCACATAGAAAATTGAGTTGAGAGTAAGAAAAAAATGAAATGTGTGGCTAATTTAAACCATTTATTGCTGATGTGATAATTGGATATAAAATCTAGGCAAATTGGGGTAACAATTAACTGAGCACAGTGCTGTTAAAATGCTTAATTTTCATAGGCGAGGTGTGAAGACTACCCAGTGACTCCTCCTGAGATTTTAAAACATTTTTTTGAGGAGATGCTCTGAAACGGATACACCGAAGAATCCTTCACGCGCTAAGCTGATCTTCAGCTGTCTGTGCACTGTTTGTATTCACACTTACAGAGGAGCAGCGAGGCTGTCAGTAATGATTTAGACAACCATGCTCATCCACAGGCCCCCTGCAGACGCTGCCCTCTAACTGCTGGTGGGCCACACACACTCACACCCACGCAAATTATATGAGTCAAAAGCTTTACTTCTGTAACCAGCAGACAGTTCTCAGAGCATCATGTTCGTGTTGCAGTTACTGGATATTCTTTCAGGTCCTACAGACACGCAGTTACTGTGAGTTTAATGTGTAAATGAGAGTCAGTGGCTTTTGAACACTAAGGCTGTAATGAGGTATTTACTTTCCAGGGGGAATTGGGTCTTTATTAAATGCCACATAAGGTCATTAACATTGTGCGCCTTCAGTGCATGATTACAAGTACCCTTCATGTCATTTTCCACCTCCTTTTTTCTCTTGTTGCAGAAGCTAACGGTGCAAATCACACCAACATGTTAAAACTTTTCTATATCTTTCAATTCTATTGTTTAGTTTTTTTTTTGACAAAGCTGTGGCACAAAAACACCTTAGGTTTAAAAAATTCATGATTTGATCTAAAATACCTGATTTTGTCACCACTGCTCTTACCAAACTGTCCCATCACCATCGCCCATCTATTCCTATTGATGACAATGTCCATTCACATGTAATATGAGTTATGCCAATTTGAAATTTCTTTTACAAACGTTTATGCTCTTTGTTTAAGATTCAAAAATTTAAATTTCTGTGGTTTGCAAAAGCGTACCATGCCAACATGTTATTCTGGCAACTAATGCTGTTGGTATAGACTGTGACTGCAGGGACAAACTGCAAGAAGAATTTGTTCCATCCAAGGGTTTATTTTTCATTCAGTACTTCACTGCATGAGGTGTGCTGTATGGGACTGCTAGCATCAACTGATACTGTCTGAATCAATGTAAACTTCACCTCAGCGTATATAAATGATTAATCCCCGTCAACTTTAGAGAAACGTCAACTTTATTGAAACAGCTGTTAAAAAAATCACTGAATGCTTCCTGCTTTCACAGTTGATACACAGCAGAAGTTCAATTAAGATGCCATGAGCTACTCTCACTGTGAAAAAAAAAAGGAAATACACACTGAAGTGGTGGATTACGTTCTGTGAAAGCTGTAGTAATTTCTTTTGGCATATATCCCTGAATTCTGACTTAGTTCGTCCGGTCTTGGCATCACATCCATCCATGGCAAACCCAATTTGCTGCGCTTATTCCTTCCAACCTTGCTTTCTTCCTTGTTTTCTTTCTTCAGCCTCTGCACAGTGTGGAAGGAAGGAAGTGAGCAGGCCTGGTCGCTTTGATGTCTTCTTAAAAAAGAGAAAATCTGCCTCTCTTAAGCACCTCATCTTTTTTTTTACCCAGACTGATCTGGGGAACCATCGGAGAGTGTGGCACCTTAATACTGATGTCCTCACTGGGAGGCTTTCATGGCGGGGTGCTATTCATGATACACTGTGATATCTGACAAGAGTTCTAAGAGCAAACACAAGACTGTGACTGAAAACAATTCAGTCGTGTCTTATTCTCTATGATGAGACTGTCACCTAAAGTCATTGGAGTAAAAAGTGTTTATCATAAATGAATCTTTATTCTAACAACATACAATTTCTCATATATTCATCTCACCACATACTGTGACATACTGAGATGGAATCAGTGCAGTGTTTGTAAAACTGTGCGGCAGAATGCAAACAAACTGAGACTGCAGAGAGATCTCTTTATTTATGCACACAAACCCATGTGTCCAAAGCTGAAAAACGTGAAAATACAGTTGATGAGCAACAACAGCAACAATTGCAATACCACAAAAAAATCCCATAAACCTGAGAATCTGATATGTGACTCAGAACTGTTTATAAAGAATAAGATAGTTCATTATTAGACACATCATAAGGTCTTAATGACACAGAGAGCAACAAACAAAGCAACAGCTTACATGATCAGCATCACGCCTTTTGTAAGTCCATCTTTGTCCTCCTGCTGCATGTAACAGTTAGTAGACAGCATAATAATAGGAGGAGCTCTTAAACTCAGGCATGATCCCAGACCAAAACCTGAATATGATAAATTATAAATTTTTTTTGCACTTTGCCCTCTTAAAGCACAACATGAATAGATAGAATCAAACCCTGAAGGCGGGTCCTGCTTCATGACTTAATCCCGAGTTTCTGTCTTAAACAGGGATTCTGCTTCAGCCTTTATTCAGCTGATACTAAATCATTTTGTGTTCACACAGCAAACCTGAATCATTATAACATTCCAATATAGACACTGGTCATCTTGAACAGGGATGGGAAGGAACCATAAGGGCCTAACAACTTATTTTAATTTAGCAGGTTGATTGAAACAGGAGCGTGTGGGATTTTCCTTTATGAGAATAATACATTTTTTAAATAGATGCTTTTTATTTGTCTCATTTGTCTTTCATTCAGCTCTAACTGCATCAAAGTGCCATTTCATTTTGCTGCATCCAGTTCATCTCAGCTGACAACTTAAAAGTAAAAAATAAATGATAAAAATAAAATAAAACACCACTCTGATGATAATGATGAATGATTTTGATCTCAGGTGCTGATGCAAATGCTGCTTAATAGAGTTTTAGTTTGATTTAATAAACCTACCAATTTATTCCTTTTGCACATATTCATTAAATACTGAATCAGTTCTGTCGCTCAGGTCTCATGTCTCTAATTAATGCAGTAATTAATTTGGTTAATTTGGTTAATTATTTTCTTTGTTTGACAGTAAAAGATACTTATAAACTACACAATGCCAAACTGCACTCGCAATAAACACACATTTAGTAAAAAAAGGCCAATTAAAGTTCACATATATTCATTTTATTTTTAGAATTAGGATATTGTTCTGCATAAATGAACCACCAAGTTCAAATAACATATTTTTTCCAATACGAGTTTTACAAAATAAGACATATCTGAACAAAAGACAGGTTTGTTCATCTGTACACTCGACACGTGCGGCGCTCTGCAGGGGGATAAAGGTGTGCTGGTGATAGCAGATGTATGTGAAGTGTCAGCTGTGTAACAGTAAAGCTGCTGTAGAGTCGTGGGAATATACGCTTTAATGAAATAGGCAGCACAGAGACATCTATGTCAGTCAGCAAGATAGTCAGTCAGCCAACTACTAACAAATCCACAGCGTATCAATCAGCATCCCAGTCAGTTGGTTAATGAAAAAGTAGCAAAACAGGCAGACAGCCTGCATGCCAGACTTCCCTGCAGACATACATGTGGTCAGTGAGTCTGCTGAGTGGTCAACCACCTCAAACCCAGTCCGTCATGGTGCTAGTCACCAGCCAGCAACTCAAGGTCAGCCAGCCAACCAGCCTGAAAGAGCCAGCGGGTCCAAATGTAATAATCCCACTTGCTCTAATCACAGATGGTGAGCTCTCAGCAGAATATATCAGTCCTGACCTCTGCACTGCTGCTCTATGAGGTGTGTGTGTGTGTGTGTGTGTGTGTGTGTGTGTGTGTGTGTGTGTGTGTGTGTGTGTGTGTGTGTGTGTGTGTGTGTATGTGTGTGTGTTTGTGTGTGCTTGTGTGTGTGCACATGATCTCTCATCACACCAGCACACTGAATCCCTGAAATACAAACACGTGTCTGCAGGTAACAGAAGGAGAAAAAAACAAGTACATACTGGACTCTCAGCCGAGTGTGTTTCTTTACCCCTGGAAATAAATCACAACAGAAAATGTTGCTCTGCATATGTTTTCAGTGAAAAGCTACATGAATGATGGGTGTTAAATGGCAAACTGCAGCACATTTAACAATCAGTTTTATCTTAATTAAAACAGGCTTAATTGTAAGTGAATAATTCCATCCCAGGCCACTAGAGGTCAGTGGCTAGTCGAGTTGACACCAGTGGTGAATTAAACAGGACTGCTGCGCTTTGGAAGCCCACAGAAAGCTTTGTCTGAGGAGGCTTTGACCTTCTCAAAGATAAGAACAAATCACCGAGGAAGTGATCATTTATTATGGCTGCAAACACTCAGATCCTACTTAAATCTGATGTGTAACTGATTACAATCAGAAATCTAACAAAACTAACAGTTTTACATCTGAAGCAAAATCACTGAACACAGATCATGCACAAATGAGCCATGAGAATAACGTCCGTTTCCACCCCAAACTCTTATATGTGTTTCTCTCAGGCAGGCCACAGCTAAAACTGTAACTCCATTGAAAAAGTACATGTGCATGCCCATCATAGGGAGGAGAGACAAGAGAGGAGCTCCTTGGGCTCCACCAGCCTCGGCTGAATAGACTCCTCCAGCTCACAAAGGAGAGCTTGTCTGCTAAGGTGCCTTGAAAGCGCTCAGGTCGTTGATATGCAAGGCGACGGGGCAGCCCCGCAGCTCGCCTGCTTTAGAGTTAATTAAGCTGCAGACCCAGTTGGCAGGATGCCCCCCACCCCAACACACACTCTCTGTCACACACACACACACACCCACTTCTCCCCCATGTCATCTCTCTCTGCACTGCTGAGCCCTGACACTGGCATTCCTACAGGCTGAACCCCTCCAACAGTCTCACCCACAATTCATAAAGGGTGTGCACCTAAAATTCACAAGACCTCATACAGCAGCACTACGTCATCAAAAATAACTCTTTCTAAGAATCACTACCTCCATTTCCCTTCCACTCTTGGCAATCCACTTCTCTGAGTCTTGAACTCTTTGTGAAGAGGTGTGCATCCGCCGCCCGAATCCCCTCGATCTGAAGCACTACATCAGCCATGAGGAATGTCCTCATGTTCCTCTTTGTTGCTCAGTCCCTTCCATGTCTGTAATGTCAGTGAGCATCTTTGCAATCAATCGCCTCTGTCTTCATTTCTTCTCCTTTTTGTCTTTGCTGCAGTCACTCACAATTGCCACACACACACAGACACAGACACACACACTTAAAGCTCTCCTCTTGCTGTTTCATCCACATACTGTAGCTGTGAAGGCAAAGAGGGCAGGCTCAATCAAACAGAGGACAGACTCCCCAGCGGCCTGCCATGGCTCTAATTGTGGATTCATCACAGACAGAGCAGATCAATACGGTACTCTTGACTCCGCGCAGCGCGGAATGATCTGAAGTTTGTCCTATTGGAATTTCTTTTACCGAGGGGGATTAGACACTTCCATTTGTGTTTGAAGATGGTGAGACCCTGCCCTAAGCCACATTTAGGGTGAGAGAAAATGGGAGAGAGCTACAGGGGGAAAACCTCACCTCCTTTTTTTTTTTCTTTTTTTTGCTGTTTCCCTGCTAATGACTCTCCACTGCCTTTGTAGTCAGAGGCACACACACATGCACACACACACACACACACACACACACACACACACGAAGGCTACCGTGTCCTCCATTTTAATGTGACCTTGGTGCTCCTGGAGAGAGCTGGCTATGAACTGGCGAGGTGGTGAGAGAAGTCCGCGCCATTAAACCTGTGGGGGCTTACCGTAACACTCAGCTCTCCATAGCTGCCCTCTAGAACTGAAACTCTGTAATAGTAGCTCTCCAGCTAATGTACTGCTGGGTATTCAAGGAACACAGAGGGTGGCGATGGGTTATAGGCTGCGAGAACCCACAATACAAAAAAATGAAAAATGTCCATCCTAACATGTCATTTGGGTCTGTAATGATTTTAAAAATCTACTAGACGGTGTAAATTGACCTGTTTTTGATTCAGATTGACTTGTAAATGCATTAAATAATATCTTCCTGTGGTATAAAGATGACATTGCTTGATTTGCATTGGAAAGTTCAGTCAAATGAGAGTGTTTTGCTCTCGTCTGTCACCACTAGTTTGTTTTGTTTGAGGAGCGTAACAAAGGAAGGCAGTCTAATATGATGGATGATGGCCTTTTGTTCCTCAAAAAAAAATTCCTTCAGTCTTTAAGCGCCGTTTAAACTTTGTTTTTTAAGGAATCGGCCAAATTGAATCATCTTCAATAAAGGCCAGATGGAGGGGTCTATTTTTTTTTCACCAAGTGGTAGACTCAGAAATTGTAGAGGAGCAGCAGTAACACCTTCTCAGTCTGTCACAGCCACAAATTTCCCTGCCATCACGCAGCGAGAGGGCTCCTCTGCTGTGTTTTGCCAAAACCACTGCCAACACAACTCCTCCATTCATCGCCTTTTCTTCAGTTTGTTCAGGACTCAAGGTCATAGCTGCTTATTTAGATTTTCTATTTGTATACGTCTGTGTGGGGACATTTTGAAGAGACAAAAGCAAACAGCTTCCATGTGGGTGTAGGTGCAGGTTTTGATACTGACTGAACCTACGTTAAGAAATACTGAGTTCATTTATTTAGTTTGTGTTTGTACAAAAACTCATTGAAAAGAAAATATCAAGAGGATGTAAAGTTTGTTTTTGAGGGGATTTGACTTTCATCTTTCCAACAAGGTAAAGCAGCACAATTAGGTAAGACACAGTTTTTATCCGCCAATCGAAGACTCTCACACATGCACACACACTTTCACACTCTGTTGCAAGGCCACTCAAAATAAAATTTTAAAAAAAATTTCTGATCGAGTTCTTTGATGCACCCTGCGGTGCAGCCTGGACACGGCGTCAGGGATAAAACCAGGGTCATCCTGGCCCATGAAACCCCCGCAGTCCACTTCAACCACCCCACAGCAGGCCGCCACTTTGAAAACACTAAAAAGTGATTTGTGTTCATGTTTTATTATGTATTCTACATTTTGTGAGTGTACACTATGATGACTGTGCAGCTAAGAAATTACCCCGTCGAGGTTCATCCATTCTCTATAATTCCACTGATACAAGAAAATCTAAAATGATAAAAAACACATGAGCAGAATTGTGATTAGTAAGTTAACTATAAGAAAATAAAGATGAAGATGAACAAAAACTAAAGCCACAGTAGAAAATAGAAGTAATATGGCACGTTGTAGCCTTGTGGTTAAGGCACTCACCATGAACTAGAACATCACAGGTTCATGGGCAAGTGCTGCAGGTCTTCACTGTTTCTCCCCCCTCTGCTCATCTCTCTACTGTCAGTTTTGTAACACAGTAAATGAAAAAATGCCCCTTAATACACAAAAGATAAATAACAGTATATCTGAGGCATGAAGTAACAGAGAACTTAGAGGAGGACTTAATTTAATTTACACTAACAGCTCTAAAAGCTCTAGTAGCAAACTGAAGAAGCACTTAATAAATTATTTTTTAAAAAATAGTACTCTTGTGTGTGAGTTTGTATTTGATTGTATTTATAATCATACTTGTGATGGGTTATGATATCTCAACTTACTGTAGCTTAGTTAGGCAAAGAAGCAAATGTGATACATATAATTTGTTTTTCTTTCATTTATTTTTAGATCACCCATTCTTACCTGATATTCCATATTTACAAAAATACAAATGATTGCAAAAAATACAGAAAAAAACTGGGGTAATATCACTAAATCTGAATTAAAAAAAAACAGCAATGTTCTTTAAATCATCATTCTCTTGATACCAGTGGAGCAAACAGCTTTGTTATGCTTTATTTACAGCATATATGAAAAGCATGTTTGAAATAAAAGAAAGCTCAGTGCAAAATTTAACCCTCTGATTTAAGAAAAAAGGAAATAAATCCTACATAAATGACCACACTCAGCCGTCACCGGTGACATTTTCTCTGTATGTAATCACTCAGTATCACTACCATCAGAGTTTTTCAGGATTAATGAGCCCCGTCGCCCATCTTGAACTACTGACACAAAACAGGACAGAGAACAAAGAGCCTGTGAACATACATTTGTCTTTGATGACACTAAAAGTGAACATGTGTAAAATATGTGTAATATATTATTAGAAAGCTTATGGAGCTTCTGATGTAACTGAATTTTTACAGTCAGATTAAATGTGCAGCTTATGAACATGACACGAAAAGAAAGGGTTCACATGATGAACAGCATAATGGCATTCTGTTCCCTTTTAATAATCCCTTTATAATATAGAAATAAAATCACTCCTGTTTTCTCTCGCTATGCTGAATGTTTTTCCTCATTTCAAACTAAAACTGAGATTAAAAATGGACAATGATTAATGAAATGAGATTGAAGCAAAGAGAAGTGAAAGAACAAATCGTTCTGTTATGACAAAGCAGGGTAAAATGTCTGCAATGTAATTTTAATATAGCCTAATAAAAAAATCAAAATGCTCATATATATCATATGAGTGGAAATCTGTTTATCTTTCTCAGTTATTGCAATGTTTTAATCGATAACGTCCTGAATATTATCCACTGAGAGATATTTTCTATATCTGAGCTGATAATCCATTCAGTTAAACACACGACAGTGAAAAATCGTGCTGTCTTAGTCACCGTGGAGAAATTGAGGCTGAGACGAAATAAAACGTTATTAATTCTGCGATATTAAACACGCCCACTCTCCCTCTCCACTTTTTACATATTCATCATAAAATTAATGCAATTATCAATACTGTAATCTATTTGGTGGTCACATGGTGCAAAAAGTCATTACTTGTGAGCCTTCTTTAATGAACAAATCTAATGAAGTGCAGTAATATGTTAGAGGCAAGATTTCTCTCACCTTAGGGGGGTGATATACCAGTGTGTGTGCATGTGTGTGTGTGTGTGTGTGTGTGTGTGTGTGTGTGTGTGTGTGTGTGTGTGTGTGTGTGTGTGT
>JAQMCX010000050.1:2517405-2586611 GCA_029814765.1 Acanthurus leucopareius
ACACACACACACACACACACACACACACACACACACACACACACACACACACACACACACACACACACACAAAGACAAATATATATCCACTAAAACTATTGTCCCCATCAATAAAACACTCTAGCAGACTGTTGAACAAAAAAATAAAACAGCAATCGGTCGATTTAGATTTGCAGGGGAATATCTCTGCACAGACCCACTGCTGATTTCAATAAGTAGCCTAACTCAGCCCTGATTTATAGACTTAATCCCCCACAGGCAGCATGTACAGCTAGCTATAATGAAACACATTGGTTTGGATGTGATCTAAAGAGTTCAGATAGCTGTGCCATGTGGAAAAGAACATATGGATCATTGAGCTCCTCTCCAGCATTCCTGAACAATCTGGACAGGACATTGAGCGTTTTATCACCACCAAGGACTTAGCAGTTACACTGCCGAGGCATCCAGTTACTTGTTCCCAGTGGAATAAGCATCCTATCTGTTCTCTGGAAACACAGGAAAAGACCTCTTGCACGTTGCTACCACAAAGTCATGTTTTGTAACTTAATCTTAATCATAGTTTGTTACTTTTTGTCATCGTGTCAGTGGATTATAAGATCCAGTTTAGACTCTTTACATGCTTGTGGTTTTTCTGCCCAAAACAAGACCTCAAAAATAATTAAACATACATCCCTTTTTTCAGTAACTCTGCTGATGTTTCATGAAACTCATTTCATTATAACATGGACTCAGTGCGAATAAATCTATGTGGAATGCTGGATGAAGAAAAATGTCAGTAAAATAAAATATTGTTATATGAGGTTGTCTGTCCCTGCAAGAAGGGCTTTGTGCCCATTTCTCTCTATACATTTGACTCAGTTACAGTTACAGAAAAATACGATTTAAAAGACTTGAAACCCATGTGCCTTTCTATTCACGTTCAACACATGGGGTTAGGCTTCAAGAATCATAAATCACAAAGGGTCATTTTTCTGCAGGCTCCAGCAGGTGTCACTCTAACTTGTTTGTCTCCAGTGCAGACACGAGCGCTGCAGCCACCAACCAAACCTGGCTGGGGCTGTCTGGGGCTGCAAGAGGTGGGGTCAATCAATCAGTCATTCAGTCGTGGCTGTGCCTTCACTGCAGGAGAGTTCACCAGGGGTTCAACCCTGCCCAGCACAGGAGTGTGAAACCCAGACTGCCAGCCACACTCTGCTGAACCCTCAGCCTCAGGGGGAGGAAATATTTTCTCATCGCCCGCTAAAAAAAAAAAAAAAAAAAAAGAAAGCCCTTAGCTCTGTGTTTGTGTGCGTGCACTAAACTGCTTCAGCTGAGCATTTAAGCCACTTCAAGATAACGATCATTAACGCTCTTTGGCGGCTTTGGCGTGTAGACCGTGAGAGCATTCATCTCAAGGAAATGCAAGAGGAGACACATTCTTTCTGTGAAAACCAAAGAAGGTTTTTGATTTCCCAGGGCATGCACGGCTTGTGCTGTTCAAAGTGTCAGACAGGAAAGAAACGGTCAGGCCTACAGCACTTGAGAAATCACTGACAGGCTGTGTTTCAAGGACACAACCTTTCGTTTGTTTTACTGAGAAGTGAAGTCGAAAATGTGGGCGTAATTCTCTATTTGTTTCTGGACTCCAACGTCCCTGAACCCTTTCATTTCTAATCTTGGGGGCACAGCTGCTTTCATACACAGTGGTTTCATGCATTGTAAGCTCATGTGTGCATCTTCAGTGCTCTTTAGCATGTAAATCATCATTTATATTGATAGCAGGTTGCATAACTTCCACGGCAGCTGCAGCTTCACAAACAGACAGGAATTTACATGTTCTGGACACAGTTTCTATTTCCTTCTCCGTCTCTCTCTGCATGCGTATGTGCGCCTGTGCACATGTGCAAGTATGCCTATGTGTTTAAGAATAGACACAAACTAAAATTATGCAAAAGGAGAAACAGAACATCAGTTTTAGCGGTGGCGTAAGTTGGATCAAAAGCACTTAGACTGTTCACAGCTTCTCGCCAACTCAATGGAAGTGCTACAACATCTTAAGTGGGTGATGTTCATCCCACAACAGAGGAGCTGAAACCTGATGTGTCTTTTTAAGGTATACCATGGCAGACACTCTGCTTGAATACAGACTTTGTTGTAGCATGAGCTGCATTAGCGTTTTCCTTTTCTTTTCTTTTCTTTTCTTTTCTTTTCTTTTCTTTTCTTTTCTTTTTCTGTGATCACATGTGCAAAGCTGGGCTACATGCTTGTTAGCAGACATCAGTTCTTTCAGTATCACTCTCTATTTTTAAACATCAATCTGTAAACATCAAACCTAAAGCTACTTCAAAGTCTAGCAGATATGTATATATGTACATATGTATATGCTTTGGCTGACCGTGACATGTATCATACTTGTTGATCTTAAAGGGGATGTTTTGGTTGTCATGTTATTGTAACTGAATACGACCTCCATTCCACAACATTTTTCATGTTGTCTTTGATATACTCAGCAGAAAAAACTTTACCCTTTAGGCCTGTATGTTGGAAGTTGTCATGTTATGCAATTTGTGAGCAATTTGTTAAATCTATAATTCCTTTTGGCAGTCTATATTGGTCATTGATAGCTATGTTTTGCTATCTCATAGATTGTTCTTGTGGCCTATCAAACCATTGACATTATGCTCATCAAAGGCACGTCAGCTGACCATCATCTTTTTTTTTTTTTAGCTCACAAAGCTAAAACATTTTGACAAGCTCATGATAATTCATGCATTTTTTTTGGTTAACCAACGTCAGACATCTGATCTAACATCTCAAGGCAAACAGCGTCAGCTCAGACCATTGAAAGAGCATCTACAACTGGTCTCTGCTGATTCTGGTCAGCAAGCTCAAGGCTAAACACATTTACCCACCAGTAGAAAGCACCAAAAAGATGAGGAAGAGTTTGATTGACATGGACAACCCACTGGCCTCGACATTTAGAAATCGATTACAGCCTCAAAGATGGAAGAAACACCCTTCGTGGCGCACCACCAGCACTTGATCAAGGCCTCTAGACAGAGAGAAGACAGAGAAAAGTGACTGTGAAAACAGTGCTGCATACATATCAATGACAGTCCATGGAACTGCAGATAGATGATATCTGAATGAAAAAGAGGAAAAATAGGTTGTAAAGCAAAATAGATCTTATAACGGAAAAAAAACATGAGTTGTTTATACTTGATGTGTCACCATTTTGAAGGATGACTGTGTGATGACTGTGTAAGACTCAGGAAGTATATGTCATATGTATTAGTACAAGCAACCTCTTGCCACCTGAAATAAAGACAGTAAATACTACTTTCTTCTAGTGGAGGCTACATCTCTTTAGACCACGCAATGAAGCCGATTTGTCTCATGCAGATTAGTTGGGCAGTTTCCAAGGCAACCTGTCAATTATTTGTTCCAGCAGCTTTGTCTGGAGACTGGTAGAGCTCTCACCCTTCCCCTCCGACTGTGACCCAGGAGGCCATGTCCGTCCCATCCTCAGTTACACTGTGTCAATGATAAACCTCTCAGGAACACCCAAAGACCATGACAGGCTGAGCGGCATCAAGAACGTGCAGTGCTAAAGAGGCACAGGGAGAGACACAAGACAGGACGTTGCAACACAGAACGAGCACCAGGAGACACATTGCTGAGCACTCAAAAAATAAATTTCAAGAAAAAAAGAGAAAGAGGAGCCATTCAGTGTGCGCTGGATTTTATAAGGCATGACAAATTGCTTGATTGCTTAGCTGCATGCATTGGTGTGTGTGTGAAGCATATGGGATAATTATGTGAGGCTTTGGGTCATAATTTATACAGCTTGTTTGTTGTTAAAGAAATAACTAAAGCTCAACTGTATAGGAAGGATGTGCCACAGTCATTGTCACACAAATCTAAATTCTGTTTACCGTGTTGAGTTGCATGGTAAACCACCAGTTCTTACAGGCAGGAAGAACATCACACTTGAACATACCAACAAAAACCACAAGAAGATTTTTGCACAACAGAAAACAGCTTAAGGGCGTAAGAGTTGTCATTCATAAAACAACTTAGACGGGCATCTTTTTATTACCATAGTTTTGTTTCCTCTTTTAAAAAATATTTCCTCCTCAGAGTTATCATGTGTCATTATGACAAATACGTGGTTAAAATGAATACCCAAGCATGAGTGGGTACCTCTCACTGAGTTAATTATGAAGCTTACAGGAACAAAAATGAAAATTCAGTAATTGTTTACTCACTACTGTGGCAATGGAAAATTTGGTTTCTTAGGCCACAAAACATGTCAGTGGCTTCTGTGGCTGTAGCATTCTTTAAAACCAATAAGAAAGGGAGGGTCTTGTTTTAAAAATTGCAAAAAGACAAAGAGAATTTAAGTCTCCAAAATCCCCAAAGTGATTGTAAAAGATGTCACTTGTGGCCTTTTATTCACTGAAATCTTTACTGTATCTGGCAATGCTAAAAGCATTAGCCTGCAACTTGTCTAAATTTGCACATGAGCTTGAACACATCTCTCTTCAATCAGCTAGGCTTCATGCTTTCCCAGTTGCTTGCAGACTTTGTTTTCACTGTTTTTTTGGTTGTTGTTTTCCAAAAACTGACATCTATTAAAAATTGGGCTGCTCATAAACAGGAGCATCAGCACATTAATGTACCTGATATGTTCTGGTCCTGTAAAGTAAGTCACGATGCAGGATTAATAAATCTCTGGTTTTGTTGTCTATATCACCAGCCTGACTGTAATACAAGCAAAGATCTCAACTCTACTGAGTGTTCTCCTCCAATCTAACGCCACAATCCAGCTCAGTAAAAGTGATTTTCCTAAGGAAATGTCAATTTAACAGTCAAAGATGTTTCCCATGTCAGTAAACAAGAAGCAACCCTCAGTCTCACATGTGTAAGGTTATAATTAGACCAGTAGGACCAAACATTGTGGTGCAATTTATGGGTTTGAATGAGCACAGTGGCTAATTCAATGCTATACAAGAAGGTAGAAGTAAACTGACTTTCCCTAAACAATGCATTTTAAAATCAGCACACACGCATTTCTTTATATGCGGTTACCTGTGTCACTCTATTTGCATGTAACACACTGATCAATTTTTAGCCAATAAAAGACAATGACAGAGTGGTATCCAACAGTAGATGGTTTGTATCAGTAGTGCAGAAATATTTATCTTCATATTGTGTTTACTGTGATGGTTCAGGCTGTTTTTTGTGTATCCTTGACACTACCACACTTTAACGAGACGTAGCTCGTGTTTAACTCAGTGTGGTAAAATGTGTGTGTCCTCTAACTCTGCGGGCTGCCCTCTGTCCTGTGTCAACACCAACAAGAGCATCCAGCACTCAGTACAACTCACAAGTCTGTAAACACACTCTGTAAGCCATTATCATCATTACAGTGATTTCAATTCTGTCTGTTGTGTATGTTCTACTTTTTCTAATACTTTAAAACACTTCAGAGTCTTTACTCAGCCACAGAATGAGGTATCATATAACACAGATTGAAAGCAAAACTAACAAGGAAGCTGTTGTTGCAGGTGACCTGGGAAGACACGTGTTACCAAACACACTGAAAAGGAAAATGAAAAAGCAGGTCAGAACAAGGCCCAGTTTTTTTTATACTGTTAGAATTTTATATTTGACACCTACATGCTGTACACAACTTGAGTGTTTGTGTTCAATACACAGCTGTACATTTGTAATGAATGTATTAAATGTGTTGCTGTTTTTTGTTAACATAAGTAAATTGAAAACATTTTAAAGGTATTTAAGAATAAATGTGTGGGTACTAAAGTGTCATTATTCCCATTCTGTTCAAACACTTTTGACGTGGACCCTGATGCACACCTTTTGTGTTAGAAAATGGAGCTTGAAAAGTTTACAATTGTGAAGAATTTACAAAGAATTTCTATGCAGCAGCAAAGAAACGTTATGCAATGTAATGAAAATGTAAATACACTTTAACACCATAAATGCTCACATAGTGCAGATCTCTGGTCTTAAGGTTGTGTATTCAGTGGCTGACGAACAAAAGGCCTGGAGCCCTTCTGTTTTTGTGAATTTAAAAAACAACTCAGTAACCATTTTAACTTCATTTTCAGTATGATCCTAGTTCTTTCTGGCTAGCTTTGACAGTCAGCTTCCTGCTTGATTTTTATTTAATTAATTATCAATATGCCGGATTTTTTTTGTCATATGTATCCACATGTACTGTGAAATGTTCCTCATCACTCACTGGGATTTGCAGGCCACTGACTCATAATTGTCCCACATGATGAACTTGGGGGAGGAGAGATAAATTAATCCAGTGCGTTTGCCCTGGACCATCTGTCAGTCTTTGTGTCAGTCAGCCCATCCGTTTAACTTGTCATTATCTGTTTGTCTGTCAGGGTCAATGTCTTCAACACTCCTTCCTGGATTTTACCGAAACTTCTGGGCAGGATTTCTACATTCAGACATATGAAACAAGCCTAATTGATGGCCTATGCATGAAGTGCTGAACATTGGTTTAAGTACCTGTTGCACACCTTGTAGACACAATGTTAAAAATTTTCATAAAACCATTAAGGGAAGTTCTTCATAGAAAACTAGTATGTTGTAGCTTAAACTAGGCAACACAAGAAGTCAGAAAGATTTTATAGAAGTCACCCGTTTCTAACAAAACACTTGCTGGGAACTGAAAGGTGAAAGTGAACATTAATTTATCCCCCAAATTGTTGGGAAATGTCTTTTGCAGAGCTACATCCTGGTTCCACTAGGCCAGTGAACACAATTTTGCAATGTAATGCAATGAATGAAAGTGCTGAGCATTTTGATGGTGTGTGCCTTTTTGATCTTCCAGTAAGATGTCCACATAAAATCTTTACAGTGCACTTTGTGAGTATGTCATACCATTAAAAATTGAGGGGTAAATTTTAAAAATGACCATATCTGTTTTTAAAATTTTTAATTTTGATAATTGGAATTTTTGGAAATGATATAGGAATGATAAGTCTCATGGCTCCACTTAGCTGCTCTTACAACAGCACTGACAGGCCTAAGGCAGGGACAGTTCTTACAACATTTATTCAGTCATAAACAAGGAATCAGACTTCTTTGTCAGACTTGCAGGAAACATAAGGATGCCTTGTATCACTTCACTATTCAGGATTGATTATCCTGAAGGCAGAATGTTTTTTTGACCACACACACTTCCTTGTGAAAAGAGACTGGCAGACTGCTGTAGAGCCAGCAAATAAAAAATACATAAATCAGCATTTTCCTTAATGCCTAAGTCCCACTACAGGCTTGACAACCTGTTGGCTAGTTTTTGCTTAAGCCTGAATGCACTTACAAAGTGTGTGTGTGTGTGTGTGGCTCAGGAGTAGGAGCAGGTTGTCCATTTGACAGCCGGTGCTTCAAATGCATTTAATTTACCTTTTACAAAACAAAGATATAAAACAAAACCAGATAACACCACCATAAAGACAGTTTAAAGACAGTTTAAGGACCTACACATATGAGAAGTATACTTTTTGTTATGTATTTATACTGCAGTAAACTGCAATAACCTGTAAGAAACAGGCTTTCACAGTGTTCTAATATTGTTATGTCATATATACATGCTTTTATTTCAGCACAGTGCTCAGTCTGTCCCTTCAGAAACATTCCAGTGTCTTTTTTTAAAGTGTGTAGCATAAATAAACAATGCGCCACTGATGGCAGGGTTGCATTACTTTATGGTTTAATGCCAGGCAATATGGGCCTGCATACCCTTTGGGCCTTTAAGACCTCATTTTCTGCCTGTCCTATGGTTACATCACCACATAGTTGTGCGGTGGTCAGCTCTATATGATGCGTGTACAGGATGCAGGCCGTGTGACATACTTAAACTGGATAAGTAATTGCATAACTCGTTGCAAAGCTGTATGACTTAGAACATGCACAGTATGTGCTGAGGACAGAGATCATCACTGGTGAGTTTTTCCACAGTGAGACAAGGTTCCAAAATGTGAACGTTGACTCATTGTGAAAATGTGCTCATTTAATATTCCCACTTCATTCATCTTTGTCCCACACTTGTGCGATCAAAACACTTCCATGGAGACCTGTAGCCTTTTACTTTCAAAATTTATTTTCCGGTCAGAGTACTTTGATAGGCTATGGGATGGAATTGCTCCGCTCTAATGCACTGCTTTAGGAACAGAGCCCGCGTCCACATCGACATGTTTAATTTAGGGGTTGGTGCGCATATTGCTGTGAGTGCATTTTAGGGTCGCTGGTAAATGACAGATTACTCACATTTGTGTGAGCCTATGTAATCCGATTCCGCTCCAGTTCATTCTGTGCAAATCTCATGTCGTCATACTGTATGGAGACTACTGTAGGAGCGCTTCAGCCTCACGCAGGCATGACTAAACACCCGCAGATTAATCCAACCCTGATGCACGGATGGGAAAAGAGATAATTGATCACTTCATGTCCAACAACCTAATCATGTAACAGTAATTAGCCAATGTCGGTACATGCTATTATTATTATTATTATTATTATTATTATTATTATTAGTAGTAGTAGTAGTAGTAGTATTAGTATTAGTATTAGTATTATTATGAGTTGTTGTAGCAACAGTGGTATCATTATTCATTTTTTGTTCTCATATTTAGTTGGAGCAGTGGTCGTGATAGCAGTAATAATAGGCTATAATTCATATTGTTGCAAGCCATGGCATTTTATCAAGTTATTTTTTAATCAGTGTAGACTTCAGCACAAAATTTAGGCTAAACAATAAAAATACGAAGTATCATTCATTGCTGGCTCTAAATAAATGAATAAAATTGCCATACCTTATAATTTAAACTTGTAGTTGCAGCTTCAGTAGTAGTAGTAGTAGTTCTGTAAGTCACTATAACTGTATTTCTGTATAAATTTGATTTCATTTTAACATAAGAATTCTAAATTATTGTATTTTAAATCTTGTACAAATGCATCTCTTTGGCTGATGCAAAGCACTTTTAGCCGCACATATGATGTAAATGTATTTTTTTTTTAAATTTAACTAATCTCTATTCTTACGTTGCTTTTTAAAGGACAAAAATTGCAATTAAGGTCCATTAACTTGTTGTACTATCATTTTCTCCTGTAAAAGATGATGGTGATTATGACGACAGTGTCCTCGTTTCTTTTTATAGTGTTTGTTTTGGAGCCCAGAGTGATGCACCTCCTCGCCGCCTCAATCGACTCGCTCGTCGGTCGACTCGCTCACTGTACACCAAACTCGCTGCGCTCTGACCATTGCAACTTTTGCAGAGACTCCTCACTCCACAGACATGTCGCACAATAGCTGAAGTGAAAACCTGTCATCGTGGCTCATCATCTGAGCCTCCAGAAATATACCGCAGGTGGGATTTTAACTGCACAGCCTCTCCTCTGTCGCTTCCCTCGCATCGGAGCCTACGTTTGAAAACGCCTGGATATGAATTATGAGCATTTTCCTCACTAATGAACTGGGCCAGTAATGCAGGAGACCGCGGCGACTCTCTCATCAGTGTTTCAAGATGGCAGATTTTCATTGAGTTTTGAACAGAAATCTCGCTTTATTTTTTGCCATGAATAACAGAAATCCTTGCACCGATGGCCCCTGTATACGAAGGTAAGATGGTGTTGGAAATGTGCTGTTTTTTTCCTCCGTACGGGGCTCAGTCACTCACCCTGGTGTATCAATCGTGGTACAATTGAATTGCGGCTGACACGGAGGGAGAGATGCGATGCACCCTCTCCTCTTTCAATCAAAAATCATTAAACATGTATTTACAATATGTTTCCCAGATGTACCACATGCAGGCTCTGCAGCTGTAGCTCTGTTCATCAGGCTGGTGCTTTTGGTCCCAGTTTAAGATTATGAGTAACGTTGAATACTTGTGCTGCCAGTCTGAGCCGTGTCTGTTAAAATAGAGCCGATCAGGCTGCGAATCCTCCTGAATAAGGTCAAAAGACAAGTGTTTTGTTTTACACGGACCACAGCAGTCTACATGTGTCCATACACCTGCAAATGTTGTGTTCTGTCCTCATGTTTGTTCCTGGTAGAAATTATAGCTCTGCTTGAAGGCAGGAGAGGGAATGAAGGTCGGAGACCGATCGGTCCGAGACTCGCCTCTATTCACTCTGATTCTCCTGTCGTCAGTTATTTGGGATCAACCTTTAAACTGACCGACTCTACATGTTTTGGTGCATAGATTCAAATGTTATTTATTTTTTCTTCCGGAAACCAGAGGCAAGCTTAAAATACAGCAGATTCGCTATCGCTGCAGCATTGTAGCTGTGACTAATCCAATTGAGAGATTGCGAACCCCGCATGCTGAAATTGTTTGCTGTCATGCTTTATTTTAAGAGAGTAATTCACGCACAGTGTGTTTGCTTTGCAATGTCGTTGCAAGGTGGGTTAAAAATGTAAAACAAAGCAAGCGGCCCATTATAATCCGTGCATGATCGGGGACCTGAATGGTTTAACTGCAACTACACAAATAATAGAAGAGGTGAATAGTGTGGTTAAAACGGGACAGGAAGGTTAAATGACATAAATATTGCCTGTAGCATTTTTCAATTGATGATTTGGAATTATTCAGCTGTAGTAGTGCATCAGTCAGAAGTAGTAAAGCCTACTGTACAGATGCTTTCTTATAATACAATAGGACAGATAACCTCTGTCAGTATTTATTAGAGAAAATGAGATTTACATACTGATTAGAAGCTTATGCAAAGTGAATTGTGGTAGAACAAAGCAAATAATGACCCTTAAGGTTTGCAATATTTATTTTTGAAAGCCTAATGTTTAATATCGTCTTGTTTACTCTCTAGTCCCTCTGGTGGTGTTGAAGGGAACCCCTTCACTCTATTAAAAATAAGTATTTAGAAATAGAACTGTTGAGAAGTAACACTTGAACGCGTTTTAAAGTGATATTATAGAAATATCACCAGCAAAAGTGAATCCTAATAGGAATATTTAGTATGTGTAACAGGCTATAATAGAAGATACAGCAGCATGAGCTACAGAAAGGTTCCTCCAAACTCTTCATTAAGTGCTCTTATCGCTAAAGGGATATTGTAGTGATTCTTCATGAGGGGCGTTGAAGCTTAGAGGCATAGCCTGAGTCTACGATGTTCCAACATGAAAAGGAAAGTTGAAATGAGACTCCTATGCAAAAGGTAATTAGTGTAAATTACATTCTCCGGCTTTTCCCTTCACCACGCAGAGGAGGAGAAGGGAAGAGAAAGAGGCGACAGGGGGAATTAATTACCTTGCCTGTACTCCTCAGTGTTGGAGAGGGCTCCTATGTAGAGCAGTCATGGAAATGACCAAAGTGTTGTGTTAATCTTTTTTTTTTTGTTTGTTTTAGAAGGGGGGGGGGCTCTTTCGGAGACACAGTGGACTTGTAGACTGGCTGTGAGGTTGATTACTTCCCCCTAGGTACAAGGCAACTGTTAACTTAAAAGTCTATGATTAACAATTCCTTTGATTGTTTAAAGTCAAGCTAGCTAAGGAAAAACAGTAGACATCTGTTCTTGTGTGCTAAACTTGATCTTCACATTAATAATCATTTATCAGGAATTATTTTCTTAACCATGGTTGAGATGCTGGCCACTGTACTTGTGTAAGCTTGCGTCCATGTTCTGTTTAGTTTTTTGCTTTTTTTCAGTCATTTTTTTGGGTGTTTGCCTGAGGTCCTTCTTGGCCTGAACAGAGGGCCATCAGGCAGGCCTGCTGGCAGGCAGGGCAGCGGTCTGATCGCCCTGGGAGCCTGGTGTCATAACCGAAACTGACACCATGATGGATGTTTGATGAACGGAGTGGGTCTAGCAGCCCTCAGCTGTGGAAAAGCTAATATTCAGACACTGCAAAAGGCTGCCTGCTCTTCCCTGGCTGGATATGGGTGTTGTGGTGTTGCTCATGTCTGCAGTGCGCACATGTCTCTATCTGTGCATAAGTCCGTACACATGTGTTGTCAGGCTAGTCACCCATTTGTAGGAAGGGCCTGTGAGAGGATTAGACAGCTGGAGAGCTGGGCACAGGACAGGAAGGCAACTTCATTTGCAGATCTACCTTTCACAGGTCAACCAGTATGATTCCAGAGAGAATTGATTTCATTCACTCTTGCCTGGAAAAATGGACGGAGTATGACTCAGAGGTTAATGATGATGATGGTGACAGGCAATGCACCATCACAGGCAGATACATGTTTTATCCATCCACGCAGCCATTATGTGTTAATGTGACTTTGAATTACCGTGTGGTTTCCTAGTATGGGGAATGAGGGAAAGTTACTCCTCTGAGAACAAAAGGACGGAAAGAGCCAGACTCTCTCAGAAAACCCTCTCTGTCTCCCTCTCCTTCCCCTCACGCTTGTTTGGAGCCGCTTGATTGATATCTTCCTCACAGGCCGTGACCCAGGCTGAGAGTCCAAGGTTGCAGCTTTTTAAACTTTGATTAGAATTGCAGGAAGGACCCTCGGGGCCTTGGGGGGCCATGGCAGGGCCGCACCCTGTGGCAGCGTCAGGGGAACCAAGGAGGGTCTCTCTTCCTCACTGTTATGACAAGCAGGGTGGTGTGTTTAGCTCTTCACTGCCCACAGCAGAGAAAGGGAAAGGCCTGGGGAGGGAGGATAGCTAAACAGTTGGTAAGAGATGGAGTGATAGCTCACAGTAAGAAACAGCCATCCCTCTGCAAATCCTTGTAGGGTCCATTGTGAATGTTTATGTCTTATTTTTCACTTTCACTCAGTGGCCGTTTTGATCTGCTTGTTGACCGGATGCATAGTCTTATGACTCGTTTGGAAAGCAGTGTGCTCAGAAAGGGTTATGAAAATGGATAAGCTGTCTTTACATGTAACACTTTTGCATTATTCAATGCTTCCTATCTGAAAAGGAAGTGAAATCCAGTGTTCTGGGAGTCTTTGTGCTATTGATTTGTTGAAGCATTTAGTAGAAGAAGCCGAGGCTTTGAGGGAGATAGAATGTGATTTTTATGTGAGATGAGGTGTGTGTGCAGCTCTCAGTGGAAGACGGGGGAATATGCGAGCTCTCTGATGTGCTGAAATAGTTCACAGGTGTGATCTGAGGGTTTTGGAAACAGATGGGTGGGGGGTGGGGACGGGGACGTCAGCCTGAACTGAAATGACAGGTTAGCAGAGGCCAGTCTGACACAGGAGACCCAGCCTTGAATATGAACAGAATACGTCTGGCTATTTCAAAAGGCTCAACTTTTCATACACTCTCTTCTAGCAAATTTCTCTGGAGTAAAAAAGCCTCCGGTACTCTGGTGCATCATTCTTTTTACTCTATTTGGTGCGTGCGTGGAGGAAATTCAGTTGAGATGCAAGGGGACTTTGCAATTCTCATTTTCTTCTCAGTCAGTAAGCCTCCTGTTTTAGTGCTTTTGCCATATGTTTCAGACCTCTCTCCGAAACGACTCTGAAAGCCAGGCTCTGAGGTCCTTGAAGCGGGAGCCCACATCAGTTGCTGACATTAGTTGTTTTTTATCGAAGTGGAAGGGGGGAGGCTGGCTGGGATGGAGCCTCAACCCTGTCGACTGCTTACACAAGGCATTTCCGTGTTGGTTGTCATGCATGTGTGAAGGGCTTTTTTTCCCTGCACTGTTGTTTCACATTGTGTTTGGTGTCAGCTTGTGTGGAACAGCTGCCTCTGTCTTTGACTTGCAATGTAACGTCTCTATGATCTGTTAAGGAGGAAACTAGTGTTAAAACACTTTTTTTCCAATGTTGAAGTGGCAAAAATGGGATATCTGCATTTAAAACTTATGTAAAATTTTAGTATTTTGTGTGATTTGGCACCCCCGCAGTTTGAGTGCAAAACTGCTGTCGTAAATACAAATCTCAGATTTGCGATGGTGACATAAAAATAATGTTAGGTCCTGAAAAGTTATGTCTTAAAGTAAACATACATGCTTAAACACTTTTCTCAAGCAAAAGACAAAGTTTGCAAAAGTGTTGCACAAAACTCAGAAGAGCAGCACACTAAGCTAACAAAACCTGAACCAGAGATGGTGGGCTATGCTGACTATAGCATGATACTGGCTAAAACTCTTCTAAAATGGTCTGACTTGTGATCAATAGAAGTGATTTGAAAAATTTGCCAATACAGTCAAACATTAAGTGAATGCAACAACACGGGGCAACTAGCCAGCTAGTGCTGCTAACTAGTACAGCAGCAGAGGTTCACCTCAGGGTCTGTCTCATGGTGCTCTATTTTACAAAGCTCATTTACTCTTGTCTCTCACTCGGACACGTGATGTCTGTAGAGGCTGTTGATCTGGGTTCTCTGCCTCAGTAGGTCACGAACTGACACAACACTGGCTCACCAAGCAGCAGCTCTGGTCCCCCCTCAGCCCTGGACACTAAAACCTCCTCAAAGTGGTCTGAAACTGCTATGATAACCTTGCAAACACTGACGCTCCCTTGTGTTCCAGGCAGTCAGCTAGTTCCGTGGCTGGTTACTTTTGCAACTAGTGAATGGATGTCCATCAGGACATTGATGAAAGTTGAAGCAGAATAGGTGGACAACATCAGCAGCAGAGCATTTTCTCTTGTAAGACTTTAAAATAGCTGCATAATTTTGTTTTAAATACTCAAGAAGTAATTTTATGTGATGATATAAAAAACATCACAGTCACCTTGATTGGTGAAATAAACACTTAAACCACAGACAGTCACACACACACACAGAAGTACACACACATATCCTATTTTAATTATTTTAATACTGAATGGGTCATTTATTCCCTAAATGGATTTGTATCATTGTGGAAACAATTTACTTGTTCTCAGTGGGATGCCTTAGTGCCTAAAAAATGTTCACCTCCTTATATTTGATTATCAGGGTTAGAGAAAAAAAAAAGAATATCTGTGTTGAGTTTAAATAACCTTCTGATGCTTAAAGTAATGTAGTAACTGTCCACAGCATAGATGAGAGTAGCATCTGTTAGAAAGCACACTGCTGAAGGTCTCTGCACCTTATGACACATGCACTGCTTTGATCTGCCATGAGAGCCACGGTTCAAACAAAGGTTCACATTTTACTGCTGCTCAACACAACACAGAGTGAATGAAGCCTTTTGTGAACTTGGGCCGGTTAAGCAGTAATTACATGGGGATTCCAGCATCAAGAGCGCTTTATACGCTGCTAGTGTCAAATGTTTTTTTTTTAATATATATGTTAATAATATTATACAGTGCAGCATGATGTGCATTGGTTTCACATACCATATATTGCATGCTCACTTTGCAATCATCATCCGCCAGTGACCCCGCCAATTCCTACCCCCACCCACCCACCCACCCCACGTTTCCCTGCCCCACCCCACGTTTCCCTGCCCCACCCCCACATCTATCTCTTATCTGTCCTTCCATCCTGGTCTGTTTGTTGATAAGCCGAGAGGCCATTGGCTAGCACACATGGTGCCCATGTGACACTTTAGCAACAGCCTGATGGCCAGATTGGAAGCCCCCATGTTTGTGTGTGTGCGCGTGTGTGTCTGTGTGTGTGTGTGTGTGAGTAATTGGAGGCTGGTCTGAGAAGACGTTAAACTACTGTAGCTTTTTTGTTCTCCCTAATCATGACCCCCACCCAAAAGCCCTTAGACTCCCTCTTCGCTTCCCGCCTCACTCAGCCTCCCCGAGCTTGTCTTACTGCCATCACTAAGCTACCAAACCAAACCACTGGCCGGATTTTGGTGCACATTGCCCCGGGTCCTAATCCTATTGTTTGTGATGATGTTCCTCAATACCAGTCCACTTGACATCACACACTGTGGAAGAGAGAGCTGCCGCTGCTGGCTGTATTTATCATTGGCTCATTTGGCCGTTCAACTTGACACGTCACACAAAGCAAGTAAAAAAGTTGAACAAAGCCTCGAAATAGTTGCAAAGACAACACTGATGATGTAAGGTACTACAGCTGGATGCTGAGAGCAGCCACCACTTTCGCAGCCACTTCATTTAAACAAAAGATCCCAACTGTCTCTTCATATTGCACGAAGCACAGAGTGAAAAACCTCCATGTTTTTCCTCCTCTTCTGAGGGAAAGAGACGTGGGAGGATGAGGGAGAGGGGGTAGTGTTGACAGGCAGATATTAAAATGATCAGAAAAATGACTGAATTACAGGGTAAGATTCAAGCATCTTGAATCTTGAATCTTGAATCTTGAAGATTAGGCCACCGAGATTGGAGTTTTTTCAGGATATATGCTGTAGCATTCATTGACACAGACGCAGCTATGGGCTCTACCATGTGTGGCCAGCCAGTGTGGGCTAAATACTGCTACCAGCCCCATCACCATTACTAGCTATGGCCCCTCTCGGTCATGGAAGGGAAGTGAAGCGATAGGTGGCTGCTGGCGGCCCCTTCACAGATGGCTGCAGGTACAGCGCTACGCTTGGCTGATAACCAAAGGACTTCAAAGCTCAGACGAGCGCTCAAGCTCATTTCTGTCCAGAGCCAGGAGGCAAAAGGCTCAGACCAGAGAAAGGAGGCAGCAGTAGGCAAGGACTGGGATAGTCAAAAGAGTCAACAGGCATGGAAATGAGCAGCTTTAGCTCTTTCCTTTTTCTCTGCTCGCTTTTTTTTTGTGCAATATTTGCTCTCAGATTCTCTTTCACATACATTCGCTCTCCACTTGTCATCTGCTCTTTTAATCTCCTATCATTTTCTCTCTGTCTCTACATGCTGCATGATTCTCATTATTCTATTACAGTGAAAACAGTTGTAATGACACATCTCAATGCAAGCTAAAAAATAGAAATAGAATGTGACGGTCACTGTTATGGATAGGCACTCCTTCCTTTCAAGTGATGTCTCTTTTTTTGAGGGTTCAGCTCAGGGATTCTCTCAGGGATCCTGTATTAACTGTGAAAAATCTTGCTACTAAACTAACAAATTGCACTTTAAAAGGAGCCGGAGGTGGAAGTGTCAAAATATACTTATAGAAATCCTTTGAAGGCTCTAAGAACTATGTATCAACATTGTCTCTGTACCTCTTCAACATTAACATATACATATCAAATGATGTCTTTATTGCAGCTGAATGTTGGAAACCAAGATTTTATTAGCTTTTAAAGAATAATGTAGATAGAGGAAATGTAAAAAAAACCAAAAACATTGATTCAGTTGTGCAATTTTGTGGCTTCTTTGTACCACTCCAGCACTGACATGAGTAAATGCTGAATGTTTTAATTGCGGTGAATGGGCTATTTCCTCACAGCTGCATGAATGTCCTCAAAGACATTTAGAAGCTCGACACACCTGGTTTAACCTCTGTCCTGCGTGATCTGATCACAAATGTACAACTCTAACTGTGTTCACACTTGGCATTGCAATGCGTCCCCACATGTGTGACTACTTGTGTTTGGATCCCACTGCTTATAAACTGCATATACAAAGTGGCCGTATACATCCCAGACCACCCTCGAATGTGGTCTGAGTTATTGGATCTTCACACACATTGAGTATGCACTTAGAAGATGTTAATACCAGGTGTTCACAGCCACATAATAGCATTCAATTGCAGCATAAGTGAATGATTATGGTTATTTAATGGCTTTTTGAAAGATTGTATTAAAAAAAATAGATATATTTAGGATCTTGAGGAAATTATTATACCTTTGCTATTCCTTTTATTTAACTGTTATAGTTGTAGTAGAACAGAGTGCTTTTTCAGTTGTTTTAATTCAGTAGATTTATAGTAGAAGCATGCACTGCTTTGCTCTACTTTAAAGAACAATTGTGTTCACAAAGTTCACGTCCATGGTGAACATCGCTACAAAAAAAATTCTGTAAAAGAAACAGCAGCACCTGTTTGTGTTTCTGGGTCCATGAATGTTGCAGCTTTAAAAAACAGGCTGCACACCTTCGCAGACCCACTCCTCACTTCAAAGCCTCAGGCACATCATGACGAGCCAGCAGCTCTCTGCCTGGCAGCCTTTTGAACTGACCCCTCCATTTAACCTGAGAGACAGAGAGTGAGAGGGAGAGTGACAGAGATCGAAAAAGTAAAGTAGAAAATGGAGGGGGGGGTGGGGGGTGAAGGAGAGCTGGGGTGGAGGGATGAATACCTTCTTCTGGGGGCCCAGGGGCCTCAGGGGCACCGCCTGAGGTCAGAGGCGCTTGGGCATTTGGCTAAGGGGTGGAGGGGGGATCACCGGTCTTAGAGGGGTTATAGTGGTAGTGGTGGTGGTGGTGGTGTTGGAGGTCGTAGATCTCATCCCTGTCCTTTCCTCTGACTTGTCTCCTTCTTCTGGGATCTGCGTTGCCCCGTGAGGCGCCCGTCTCCTCGACTCCCCTGACTGAGCCCAGCAGCTGCTAACACACAAACATGCTCCCGCCCCACAGTCACTTTTAGGCAAGCTGGCTCAGAAAAAGGCCAGAAGTTGACCTTTAGCTATGAGGACCTGTTCTCTTTCCCTCACTGCTCCAGAGCGCTCCGGGCCAGAGAAGTTGTTTTCACCTCATTATGCCTCTGTAAGGCAGAGACAGCATGTGAGGAGGAGTTCTACATTTGTAAGCATTAAACGTAAAGATATTTGGGCATGAACATGGCAAAGTTAAGATGCATTCTTCTCAGTTACATTGGCCTGATTCAGACCCTTTCAGCATTTCATTAGTCAAGGCATAAAATTAAGAATAAGAAAAAAAACTCTAGCTAGGTTTACGGACTTTTAACATTTCTATCTTTATTCATAGTCAAGCATCTTACAGTATGATGAATCATTATTTACCACAGCTCATCTTTTCCATCTGTTAAAATCCCTCTCAGCTACTACTGAACTGGGAGTTTAGAAACAACTCAGACCGCAGGAACAAACCCAAACTGGCAAATTATCTCAGATGAATCTGGTTTCATGTAATTTACTAAACAAAGTTTGTCACAATGGTTATAATTGTAAAACCACCAGCTCTTGTTCTCCTTTAGAGGGTGTTTACTGTGCAGCAGCCATCGAGCATTTTCAAATGTGTGCTTCTCATACAAGGCCACTCAGTATGTGGGTGTTAAACTGATGGTCAGAATAGCCTTTTCCTGCCTGGTTTTGCTATTTGTGACTGTCAGGACACTGTAAATATAATCGGCTAAAGCCATGATTTTCACGCTGAATCAGACGCAGAGGGCTGAGTTGGCTAGCCATATTTATCTCCTCAGCTCTCTGGCCAGAAAGACTCAACAGCCATGTTTACGACACACTGTCAGTTGGATTAAGGACACATATGCCTTGCTAAATTGGTATGTGAGAACGTGTTTGTGTATGTGCCGTAATCTTTTAAAAGCTGTTTGCATATATAGTGTAGTGGGCCTCAGTACTTTGTCAAAAAAAAAGGCAGACAGAAGGTAGAGAAGCCACATAAAGAGAGAGGGTTAAAATAGAGATGAAGAGAGATTAGGAGTTTGAAACAGTTTATTGAGCGTTCATGTGGATGAGTCACCTGCAGCATGAAGGCAGGAGAGCATGTCAAGGCATTTTTGAACATTTCTGAGGGAGAAAAAAAGCATCTGTGGTCTAAATTAGTTTGATCTGTGAACTTAATCGGCCCCAAACAGCAGCTTCACACTCCCTGCTAAAATATCACACACTCTTGTTGCCTGGGGAGGCATGTGTACCGTCCCCATCCTATATTTGATCACAGAAAGCATTGGAGGATGGGGTAAACTGGGGGGGAGAGAGAGGAGCAGAGGGCCAGCCACATGTGGGGAGGAGTAAGAAAAATCTCAGATGTGAGGTGGATTAAAGTTGCCTGTTTCTTTCACTGTCCGCCGTCTTCCAGGCAGTAAAACATGAGCTTCATGCTTCAGCATCAGCACTTGTAATTATCAAACACTTTGACTGCCCTGTGTGTCACAACTTGTCATTCAAAAACACCCTGCGCCATCCAGGTTTCAAGCTGACAACTTGCAAGCGACAGGCAGCTGAACGTAACAGCCACCTGTGCACAAAGCCAACAAAACACAGAAAATAAGAAATCAGAAAAGCATTTTGATGCAGTTTTACTTTTTTTGCACAAATCATGCCTCTTTTTTCAAACATCTCTATCAGCTTGCTGTTTGAATACAGCTGTGTTTTGGAAATACAGAAAGTGCTGGTGCTGCCTGTGTGTGATTGGTCCCCAGGCGCCCTGTCAGGTTGGACTGGTTCCTCTGTTGATGGGGTTCATTGCAGGGTTTTGAAGAGGTGGGGCACCAGACTAATCCCTCCGTGTGTGTGTGTGTGTATGTGCATGTGTTTGGGGTGCTGGTTCCATGCATGTTGTTTACACATAGCTGAGATCTTGGAGCTGTGACGAATACTTGAGGAAGAAGCAGCAATAGTCATTAAATTACACATAAACACACACACGTGGTGTCTCAGCCGCTCCTGGCTGCGTGTCTGTTGGTACACGTCAACCAACACGTGCAATCGCACATTCTGCACACATCAGGAAGTTGTGTGTGTGGTGATGGGTGCGTCCTCAGTGGAGGTGGGCGTGGCGAGCAGGGTTTTATCGCAGCTGTCTCTGGTGGATATTAATGCAGCAGCAGACTTTGACTCCTGAGTTCATGAGCACGCCCAAAAACCAATTCTTAGAAGTCTGTTTCATGGGACAGAGGAGGGTGCCAGGGTGGAACAATGATGCCGTCTCCTCTGATTTTACTGTCTCATATTTTTGCCTTTGTTTTTTTTACTGTCTCCCACTTTTTCATTCTCTAATTCCTTCTGTGCACAATTAAAATTAGTAGTTAGCCAAGTACAAATAGTGCTCATATTCCAAAGTATTCTGTTAAGAGTAATGGCTATTAACTCATTTAACACATTGGATGTGATAATCATATTAGTGGGTTAATACAGTCCCGAACCTCATAAAGTAATTACCTCCTCTGAATATATTGGGCAACCTGTGCATAAATAATAAGGGGATCACACAGAACAAAATTCAGGCTGGATTTTAATGGGGGTTTTCACATTTTTCTGTTGATGTTTTGATTTGTTATCAATTAACTTTTTGTCTGAGAATATAATTATATTTGTGTATCAAGGAAGAGGACATACTTTTAAAAAAAAAACTAAGGTTCCTGAACAAAATACAAACTACACTTTGCTCTCAGTCCTCTGTTGATTGAACCTTAAGTAAATAAAAAAGTTAGTATTTGTTATTTTAAAATCTCAGGTTTTTACACATTGTAAGAACAGCAAACAGAGCTGCCTTTCACGTTTCTACTAACACTAAAACCTTTTTATTTTGTTGATAATAGCACAGCACAGTCTGCACGCAACAAAATCCATTCTACACTGGCCCCCTTTTAAAATCAATTTACCATTATACAATGCTTTTTCCCACATTGTACCCATCTGTGTGCCCTCCCTGTCGTTCTCTGTGTTGAGTTACTGTTTCTTGCGTGCAGTTCTCGTATGTTGATCTCATTATAGTACATTGTGTCCAGCTGTCATTGTTGATCCTAATGACATAAGAGGAAGTGTGGCGTAGTGGGGTCTTTCTTGCTGTGTGTAAACGATAAGCATTCTGGAGAACGGCTGCTTATCAGGCGTGTGTCCCTGCATGGCCCCGCACTGTGTTTTTAACTGTAGCCGAAGCTGCGCAGCTTGATGCATACAGTGGATGTCGATGGTAGTGCAGTCAAGCCATTAGCTAACAGGTGCCATTGGTTTATGGTTGGGCACGTTTTCAGCTGCCTCCTCCTCATTATATGCTGCCACACACAAGACTTCTGCACAGAACAAATAGCTGCTTCTTATCTGTTACACATTCAGTGTTTTACCTCTGCTGCAGCAAGGGCATACGCTACCAGGCCTCTCTCGTTTATTTCCTTTTTTTTTCTTTCTAATTTTTGTTTCAGTTGGGAGGAAGTTGGCTGCTGTGTTTTCTACACTTGCTTCACTCGTGATTTGATTAATAAGAAATCCAGCTCAAGCAGGGCCACTCTGCCACCCGCTCCTCCTCCCTTCCTCCCTCCCTCCTCGCACTCCTCCTCATCTCCCGCTCCTTTTTTTCTCCACCCTGTGCTTTGGTTCAGCGCCTGGTTAGGCTGACCTGGCAGTATAAACAAGACAAATGTTTTTCTCACACCAGCCGTTTTATGACCACACTTAGAAAGTAAATGGCAGCCTCCTTATCTACTGACGGTTACACTGTGACACCAGCTTTTTCCGTTTTACTTTAGATTTGAAATGTTAATATTGGTATTTCAAATGTAAATACAGAAGTTATGGCCCAAATAGATTGTATTCAGAGTTGTGTTTCACATCAGTGAGTGAATGTGTGTCTTTGTACAAGTGCTCTTATATGCACCTGCACGTGGACGTTTATGTGATTGCCTGTGTGTTTCCGTCCCCACTTGTGTTTCTGTGCATGTGCAACTTGAACAACCAAACATGTTATCTCACAGCTAACACATGCTGTATCTTTGGCTGTTTGCTTCCAGGAAGGGGAAAGTTGAGGGAGTGTCACGTTTACAGCAGGCATTTTGCTGATTTCAGGGCTGAGATGTCCTGTGTATGTTTATCAAACAGCATTCATGCTGGCTTCTAAGACTGTCAGTATGTTAGATGGATATTTGTTCTTCCATGTGTGTTTTTAAGAGCGCTGAAAGAAATGGCAAAGCATTTCAAACTCTTTAAATACTGTGACCAGGATGAGCATAAAGGCTGATGGAGCAGCAGCCTGTGTGACAGTATTTCCCCACAAGCTTGTCTGATGCATTATTCTATAAATAAGCAGAGATGAGAGAGCTTTAAAAGCAGACAGGATGGTCAATAGTGACCATGGGTGAAAGAGAGAGAGACACAGAGAGATATGCAGTGTCAAGCTCCAGCTCCCCCACTGAGGGAAGAGCTCAGGCAGGAGACATCAACACATGGCTAGGCTGCTCTGTATGGACAATATGTTCCTCCGCTGTGGTGCATTCACTGTCGTATTTACCCCCAAAGTCTTAGTCAGTATCCCCTTGGCAGGTGTTCCACTGGAGGTTTTATAGGCCAGTGATAAAGATGTGCATGTCAAATCATTGAAATTACAGATGTGCATACAGATGGGTGCCAAATTGATTAAAAGCCTGGATAAATGAATAAACCCAACCCTAAGAAACTAATGCAGACTGTTTCATCACAACACGGACATTTGCTTTGCAAGGGTATTAAATTCTACCGTATTAGTGTTATTACAGAAGATAGGATGAAATATTTTGTGAAATTGTTACAAAGTGTTTGTTCATCAGTTTCAAAAAACACTTTTGTTTTCATTCTCTTAAGGGCAATTCTGACTCATAGTTATAATAATAATGATTAGGTAATATTGCTAATTGTGATACCATTAAACCAAGATGTCTTCTGAGATAGTTGTCGCACAGTGACAGCCCCATACTGTTGCAACCCTAACGCAGATTTGTTGCTATATAGTACAGGGGCTGAATAAATGTTCTGATGAATACAAAAAAGATGTGAATCATAATGCTTCGGCCTCTGCCGTCATCCAAACTGTCCACATATGGTAGAGTTTGGATTGAAATGCTAGACATCCCTCTCCACCACTGTCATCAAAATGCCAAACGAGGACATGCCTTTTGGTAGAAAAGTGTTTACAACTGCTGAGGATTTCCAGAAACTTGGATTAATCTACAACAGGGTGTACTGAAGTTGTTCTGGTGGCCCGAAAGATTACTAAGACACAATATGTTGATCAGTCTTTTAGTTCAAAAAGGGGTGGAGGTGTAGCAGAGAGGGCCCAGACACCAGCATGCAAGCAGCAGTGAAGGGTGAGATAATTCTTTGTCTAGACAGTCAGAAGTTGTGTCATTAGCCCCCCCCCTCCCTCCACTGACCAGTCCTGTATGCACTGGGGTGTCCAGTAAAGAGATGTGATCATCAGAGTGGCCTCTGTGTCTGAAGCCATTAGTGTCGGTCGCCATTAGGCTCAGGAAGTGGTCCAAATATATCCTGGTCCTGGGACGTCAACCAGATAAACCTGACTTGTTGTCTCTGGATAGTCTCCTATGTGACAACTAGGACATATATTTAAATTGATTTTATGCATTTAAAGATTACATTTCTTTTTATCTCAACCTGAAACCATTTTTAAATTATGGTTGGTTTAAAGCACAGAGAACTTCGACGTCAGGCATGGATGAGTCGAATGATAAACAGGTTTTATATTAAAAGACTATTTGTAATTACAAAGAGCTGCTTGGCAAGTTTGGTGGTATCTAAAGGCATCCTCATCAATACTCTCTGTCATGTTGTCAGCGGAGAATAAATGACGGGTTTAATAAAAGAGAGCAAACAGAAGCAGGTCACAGGCTAGAATGTGAGGGCCACTCCTGTTCGCGATCTATTCTCCTTCCCTCCTTTTCAGTCCGTCTCTTACCCTCGCATGGCATGCAGAACGGCCCTGATCCTCCCAAAAAGAAGATTAGCAAACCCCTGACAGAGAAGTAATCTCTCTGAAAACATTGACTACTACCATTTCAACATGCTGCCCCTAAACAGTGGAAAATGCCTCTCCAGCATGCTTAATTGCAGCATGTGGTCCTGCATACACACACAGTGTTCCTTTAGGTATGCTAAATGGAAAGCTTTGACTACTGAAGGCATTCCAACATTGTAAATGCACAACAATGGACCTTTACAGTTTTGTGCTTGGCATAGAGTTCAGAAATTCAAATAAACTTCAATAGGATATTTTCAAGGGAAGGTCTTTTGCACTGAGTTTGTTTTGTTTTTTTTCTTTTTCTCTCTCTCTGACAACAGTATAGAGGGTTTGGTTGTTCGGATTCTAGATCATAAATATGTTTGTACTTCATTTTTTGGGTGCAGAGTGATTCACAAGGACTGGAGCCATTTTCCCAATGAACTATAATTGGTCACATTGTTGCTTGTGTGTGTTGTCATGAGATAACATTCCAGCCATTTGACCTCTTACTTTTGGTTCATTTAATTACTTATCTGTGTTTGCCACAGGGCTCTAAACTGTGGTGCGTTTGTTAAGCTTTGAATTTTGTGGCAAAACCAACTGCACCGAATTACTAAAGAAATCAAAGCCGAATTTCAAGAAAGAGCACATTTTTGTCTGTAATATTGTAAAAGCTTTCCTTGTTTAGGGGGGAACATGTGTGGCCCTCAGTTCATTGCACTGAAGGGAATGTGAGGCGAACTCTTTGACCACAGTGTTAAAACTGACAGAGAGTCAATGAGTGACTAAGATCAGGGTTTAGGAGGAATTTGTGTGATGCTAATGCAAAGAACAGCTAGTCTCAATCTGGCCTTGTAAAACCTCGAGCTATCCATAATCATGCTGGCAGATATGTAATGCTGGAATTTTCCATAAGAGGAGCACGCCAGCTCCGCGACTGTCCATCCATCTTTGTGTCCATCAGTCTGTGCCTGTGATTATCCTGTCAGGCTCTTAGTCACACACTGTTGACGCTGTTCTGTGACGCAACCCATCATTCAAATTATTTTTAGCGTAAAGTCCAGGCACAGGAATTGGTAATCCAAGGAGTGACATCTGGCCTCCAGGGCTTATGTGATTAGCAGAGAGCCTTGCCCCTAATAGCCTAGCGGACGATCTTCATCACCTCTCTGGACCAGCCATATTTACAGCACTGGTCATGTAGTGGTCAGCATTGGCAATTAGGCAAAAGTAAAACAAACTTCATCTTAATGGTTGTACCAACACATAAGCAGATATCATAACTGAGGCTCAAATAAGTGCTACATGGAGGTGCTATGCTACATCAGCTACTGTAACACCCGCTAAGCTTCCAGTGAACCCTCCACTGTGCTCTGCAGCTTCAATCCTGCAGCATTAGGGCTAAGACCAGATGACCACGCAGATAACAAGTGAGTCCAAGCTGCAGAGAGACAGAAAAAAATTCTTAAAAGGAGGAGGAAGAGAGGTCAGGAGAGTTAAAACAGACAAATGAAGCAAACTATAGTGGAGGGCTGCCAACTTCCTACTGAATTAATCATCATCACCTCTCAAAAGGCTAATAATGACAAAGTATCCCCCTCCTCTCCACTCTCTGTCCACAGAATAGAGCCCACAATTATGGAAGTCCTGCAATCTTAGAGGGAAATGGGCCTCTAATTATGTTTAAACAGAGCAACACTTCCCAGCTTTCAAGATGTCTATTAAACACACAAAAGCAGCAATTTTTCCAGCAGCAAACAAAGTTTAAGGGGTATTTGCATGCATTGATTGTGTGAGTGTTTTTTTTTGTGTGCTAGCTGCGACCGTATCATTCTTTGATTCACGCATCAGTTGATCAACAGTTAGCCCTAATTGTGTGGGCTGCGGCCCGGCCAGGTGGAAGCTCTTAGTTTGTTAGCAGCAAACTAATTTTGGGTTTGCTGGAAACTTGTTTACACACAGCATTACTACAAGTCTCGTATAATCTTCCTTGTGCCGTAATAATCATTTCAATGTTACAAACAAGCCTGTTTGCAAAGAGAGCGATAAAGAAAGGGACTATTTTGGGCAGTTGTTTGCTTGGAGAAGCTTTTGCTTATTCGGAGGCAGCTTGTTCCCAGGAGTTCAGAGCACAGCCTCGCTGCAGATTTGCTTTTGTTTTGTTGTCTTCAAGATCTGTAGTTGAGAGGGAGTTCAGTGCCCCTCTTCTGTTCTCACAGTTTTCTTGAGCGAAATTTCTTTCACCACCTTCCCTAAACTAAGTAATTGTGTACCAATAAATGCAAGGGCTGGGTTGTGTGAAGGAAATTGCAATCATTCCTTGAGACTGTTTTGTGGACCTGTTTTTGTGTATGGTTTCTTGTTGCTCTGCTGTCTCTATGGAGTGTCTCATGAAAGGGTATTCTTTTAGTATTCACTCAGCCTATTTACTCTGCTGCATATGGGAACAGTGGGGAAATGGCATTTCCTCTGGATGAACCAGTGGTTTGCATAAGCGCCACTCAATGTAAACCTGCATAGTTTTCTGCCAAACGTTCTGGCTTATTTTTGTTTTACAGCAACATTGAAAAAAGGCCAAATTTTGTTAAAAATCTCTGCCTCACCAGTTTTAATGACTTTATTTCTGACATTTTATTGTGAAAACACTAGATGAATATGCTACATAAAAACATCTTGATGCCTAAGCAACAAATGCTTACTGACATTTTGAAGGTTATATTATGCCAGTTAACTTACTGTAATGTTTAAAAGTTCAAGGGGTTAACATGCTGACACATCAGCATATATGCTTGGTGTTTTAATGACCTGCTCTGACCCAAGCTGTCTTTATTTAAAGCTTCTGGCTACTGCTCGTGTTTCAGACACTCTCAATTTCCTAACCTCTCACTTTCATTCCCCTCCTGTCCTCTTTGCTCCTCCCCTCTGTTCCCCTCTTGTCACAGGTATGGCCTCGCAAGTGCAAGTGTTCTCCCCTCACACTCTCCAATCAAGTGCCTTCTTTAGCGTGAAGAAACTGAAGGTGGAGCAGAGTTGTAACTGGGATATGACAGGGTACGGCACACACAGCAAAGTCTACAGCCACAACAACAGCAAGAACTTGTCGGCCGCCAGTGGCCCCCTAGGCATCAACAGCTCCCTGCAGGTCGCCAGCTCCACCCTGCCCTACGAGCAGGCACTCATCTTCCCAGCCAGCGCGGGCCACATTGTGGTCGCTTCAGCCAGCAGCACTTCGGGGGCCGTGGGGTCTCTGCTTGCCAGCGGGGGTGGAGGCAGCAGCAGCAACAGCAGTGGTGGTGGAGGTGGCGGCGGCGGCGGCAGTGGTTTGGGCGGCGGGGTTGGTGTTCACAACCTGACACGCCGCAGCACAGTCAGTCTTCTAGATACCTACCAGCGATGTGGGCTTAAACGCAAAAGTGAGGAGCTTGACAACAACAGCAGTGTGCAGATCATTGAGGAGCACGGCCCGCTAATGATCCAAAACGGAGCAGCCAGTGGAGCCACGGTGGCCACAGTGGCCACCGCCACCTCCACGGCAACATCCAAGAACAGCGGCTCCAACAGTGAGGGGGACTACCAGCTGGTGCAACATGAGGTGCTCTGCTCCATGACCAACACCTATGAAGTGCTGGAATTCTTGGGGAGAGGAACCTTTGGACAGGTGGTTAAGTGCTGGAAGAGGGGCACCAACGAGATTGTGGCAATCAAAATCTTAAAGAATCACCCGTCGTACGCACGGCAGGGTCAGATCGAGGTTAGCATCCTGGCGCGGCTCAGCACGGAGAGTGCAGACGACTACAACTTTGTGAGGGCCTACGAGTGCTTCCAGCACAAGAACCACACGTGCCTGGTATTTGAGATGTTGGAGCAGAACTTGTACGACTTCCTCAAGCAGAACAAGTTCAGCCCTCTGCCGCTCAAATACATCAGACCCGTCCTACAGCAAGTGGCCACAGCGCTAATGAAACTTAAGAGCCTGGGGCTGATCCACGCTGACCTGAAGCCAGAGAACATCATGCTTGTGGACCCGTCTCGACAGCCCTACAGGGTCAAAGTCATTGACTTCGGCTCGGCCAGCCATGTGTCCAAAGCAGTCTGCTCCACGTATCTGCAGTCCAGATACTACAGGTAAGAGCTGCAACTTACCATACAATAATAAGTTTATTTATTCATGAGATGCATATGAAAGCTGTGGTTTAGGTGTTTTATGTAACATTGCAAATGTGGAGAGAAGATAGAACAAAGAGAAAGAGAAGTGTCTCTCTGTTTGTTCCTGCTTGTTCTGTTTGGTTAATCATTGTGTTTTCTGCATCTTGTTTGATTTATCCCCGCTTAAATAGCAATGTTTTCCTAGTTGAGCCGAGTATTTGGCCAAACACCCACATTTACTGCAAACTTTAAGAGCTGCTGCCGAAGTTCTCTCTCTCTTCACTCTGATCTGCCTGACCTGTTGGCTTGTTTACCACCATAGTTAACCCCTCCTTCTATGTGAGATAGGACATTAAAATCGAAGGCTTGCAGAGAGGCCAGCCTCTTAAAGCTGATGCGATAAAACCACAAAGTTTTAGTGTTACTAAGCCGGTTATCAAAGGCCTTAAAACTTGGGAAAGACACGACAGATGACAGGAAATATTTGAAGCAGTGACATTTTTTTGTGTGTCACTGAGAGGTTCAGGGGAAGAAATTGTTTTTCCTGTTTTTCAGTAGGGTTTTTTTTCTGAAAGATCTCAGACAAACTCCCTCATTGAAGAAGGGCACCAATCATGCAGGGTGGCAGTCTTCCCACAGGCTTCTATTCACCCCTCTTCTCCCCAGGCCTCCAGATCCTGTGCCCCCCAATACCATGGCTGGCTCCCATTTCCCTCGGGATAGAGATGAGGGGTCAGCCTGAGTTCTCCTGTAATATGTGCCTGTAATCCACACCAGCGGGCCCTGCATTAGAACCAGATGAGTCTCTGGGAAGGCCTTTTCTTTCTTCTCCCAGTACTTTTTAAATAGTATTTTTTCGGCCATAGCAAACAGTGTGTTTAGCTTTCAGCTGAGGCAACGAAGGGGGAACTGTGCAAAGAATCAGACTGCGTCCACGTCTGTACAGAGAGAAGCTTTGTTTAGAGCTCAGGCCTGGTGCCGAGGCCGAGGCTGGGGCTGAGGGAAGAACAGGTGTGTGTATGGTGCCACACACGTAAAAAAACACACACGACCACACACATATAACCACACACATACACACACGCACGCACGCACACAGATGCCAGGTGGTGGCTCTGCAACTGCGCATAGTGCAGATTGTGTCAAGAGAAGTTGGTGGCCTCCCTTAAACGGTTTCTGTTGATAGAAGAGTTTGGTTTTATCTTTACAGTTCATCACTGGCATTTTAAATATGCTGCACTGTAGGCTGTTGTTTCCTGTTAAAACAGGAAGGTGGCAAAGCTTAGGAGAACTTAAAACATACAGTAATTTTTCAACTGTTATTCAGGAGATTTAAAAAGAAACTCTTTTCAAAACACATCTTCCCAAATGTCTCCTCAACCTTCAGTGTATTTAGGTACTTGTATGGGAATCGGATTGTACGTGTCAACAGGGCAATGCTGTTATGTCAGTTTAAGTAGCTCTTCCTGAGGTAAACACCACTAGTAGCCTGTTGTTGTTACTCCTGGGCTGTAGGTCAACAAGCAGGCCATAAAATGTTCTTGTTTGTTTTCTCGGGGAGTGACGAGTGGAGGAGAGCAGAGAGATCATCCCTTCATTTCCTTTTGGCAGAGTAGGAAGGGAAAGAAAGGCTTACATTGACCAGAAAATTACCCACCAGACACCAAAATCCTCAACCAGGGACTTGGTGACCCTGGTATGAGGCATTAAAAGTGGTTTGTGTGTGTGTGTGTATGTGTTATAGGGCTTTCTGTACTGTGTAACGTCATGCATGCGCAGTATGTCAATAATAAAAGTGTGAGTGCTTCACCAGGAGGAGAGGAGTGAGGCAAGTCTTTCAGTTCAATTCAAAGAATGAACTCATGGGAGATGAGCACCATGGGTATCTAAGCATCGCATGCAGTTTGGGCAGCAAACAAACTTTGGCTGCGGATAGAGTTCATGGTGAGTTCAAAAGCTTAGAGGACAACATGGAACCATCTTTGATGATTTCAGATGAGAAGATAGCAGGATAGTTTCTGTTTCTGTTGTGCAGATGATACCTTTACAGGAAAGAGATTACATACAGGTGGGATTTGCCAGCTGCAACCTGCTGGCTCTGTGTTACTCGATACCCTCCACTATAGCAAAAACATCCCCATGTCGTTGTCTTTGATTTTTGTTGAATAAAATGTCTGACTCTTTGTGCACTTGAGTTTTTCTTAAAAAGCCCTGATTTGGAACATAAGACATAAGAGTAATAACATAAGAGTTAATGGTAAGAAGAGATTGTGAGAGCAGCGACTTTGGCTTTCTTCTTCCTCTCTATTTGTTTAATCTTTTATATACAGAAGAGTGAAGAAAGAGTCATTTTAAGCCCATAGCAGACATTAAAGCCATCATCACACACTCTTGCTTACATTCATTTAGCAGAAATCTCAACCCTCATACCACTCACACATGGCTGTTTGCATTTTGGATATCAAAGATGTCGCAGGCCGTACGTGCTGTAAGATCCTCACAAATGACTTATGGATTTTCCACAAGGTTGACTCATGCAAATAAAACACCAGTATTCAAAGTAAACAAGTGATGTGCTATTTGTAAGAATAACTCCGTGGGTGCTTAGAGGTTCAACTTTGTTCGCTTCAGTGCTTAGCCAATACAGGCTCATGTAGCTGAGCTCATCTATCCCTGTCAAACACGCCTGTCTGCTCGGTGCCACTGTGCTTGGATTCAGTCTGCCTCCGTTTATTGAAATGTAATATTATTACCATAACATTTCTGTTCTTTTTTTGCTGCGGTGTCTCAACTCTTTTTAATTATTGTGTCGTGTTTATGTCCTCATTACATCAACTTGTGACCTAACACTGTTCCTACTTCTTTTATCGCCCTCTCATTTCCTGCTCCCCTCCTTTCCTCTTCCCTATTGCTAATGATGTAACAGGTAAGCCAGCTACTCAAGCTTACCCTGTGCCAGATAAAGGGATTATTGTCTTGTCCTAGTTGGGCATGTTTGTCCTATTTATCTCCTCGGGTAAAGGCCATGAGATGGGTGGAATGCAGGCAGACATGATTCAAGTTTATGTAAAGTTTTACCGAGGCAGTAAAGCCTGCAGAAGTCAACCTTGTGATGGCTTTATTTAGTTAAAGGGAATGTCTGCTGGACATTCCAAGGATTATGTAGGTATGGTTTGGTGCCTTCAAGGTACTCTATTGTTTCAGTGTTGATGCATATCCATTAGAGGTCTTCATGGACCTGGAACACAGGTTCAACTTTTGCCGTTCAGAATAACTAAAAACTAGCATTTCCCTTAATTTCAGTACTTTCTTTTCCAGCTTACCAAATCCTTTCTGTGCCCTCAAAGGAAGAGTTTCTCACAGTTGCACTATAACAGGGCCTTGCTCAGCTGCCACATGACAGAGAGACAGAGACAGAGCAATTTCCTCAGGTTAATTAAACATTTTAAATATTGACAGCCCAGAAGCCTGAAGCTGTACATGCTGCACACATGCCTCCACCTTCTAGCTTGTACCTGTAATTTAACATGCATACATCACAGACTGCATACTTAAACATGAGTGAGCAACCTATATGGTACATACTTTACAGTAGCAGGGCCTGACGAATTAGCCTATTACATGTTGTGGGTGAAAGGAAAATGAGTCAACAGTGTGTCTGAAAGGGAGAGAAATGGGCTTGTTGATGTCACCAGTGATCTGAAGTGGCCAGTGTCCATGTAATCTCAGCCCTATCAGCAAAAAGCCTCTGGCAGAACAGATCTTAATGCATCCAGAGGGAAACTTCACAAAAAGCTCATATTGTGGAACTCTCTGCATTTTCTCATTCTGCTTTTAGCGCTCATATCTTTATTCATGTTGGCAGTAAAGATGGGTGCAGCTGATGCTACAGTAGGATCTCTGACACCGCCAAGCTTATGTTCTAGCCTTAATAACTGATGAAATATGTATCTGTCTCCATCAGGGGTGGTGCAGTCCCAGCTCGGGCAGAAACGGCTGAGTGTAAGACGAGCCCCTGCCCCACCTGTCTATCTGTCTCTCTATCTGTTGTTAGTGTTGCACAACCAGACAGACAGGGCATGCGTTCCAGCACATTTACCCTGCCTCCGTGCGAAACATCAAGGGGTGTTTTAATGAATGAGGTTGCTATTAGTTACTGTTCTGTGAAGCGTGTGCTTAAGTGTGTGCGTGTATGTGTCAGAGTCGAAAGAGAAAGGTGGGTAAAGGCTGGGATCTGGTTGCTACAGAAGAAGGATGAGTTAGAAAAAGACTGAAAGGAAGATTCGCTCAGATGCAGCGGCGCTGTTAATAGTGCAGGTGTTGTTTATGTGAAGAATCTCAAGAAAGTATGTTGAACGGGAAGGAGAACGGGGGGGTAGAGAGGCGAGGTGGTGGTGGTGGTGGTGGTGGGGGGTGTAGAAGGTCGTTGTTTTGCATTCTTCACCAAAACCTGGAACAGTTCTCCCTTTCCCCCGAGCAGTGGCAGACTATTACTAATGCAGATGAGCTCTCATTAGGTTCAGCCTGACTGGATAACTGCTGTGGCATGTTGTTACTTTTTTGCTGACTTTCTGGTTGGATTGTTTTTTTTATGTAGCTTTATATTTCCTGCTTGTGACCACTCAGGGGCATGAGCCATCTTGTTGATGTTGAAATCATTGGCTATTATCAAGAACTGGCATATAAAAGTGTGACCCCTAAAATGGCCAGTCCTTCATTCTCTATTCTCTCCTGTGCTTTTTTTTTATGACAGTCATAACACCTTAGTATGCACGACAGAATCCTAATAACCTGGTTCTCATTTATAATTTGCCTCTGGGCAGCTCTTCCATGTGTCTCCTGAGCAGCCAGCAAGCAGGAGACATGTAGCAGCTAAGCTAATTAACCACTGGTCCGATAGTCAAGCTTATGCATAGTAACATATACTGTATTCAAATGCTCACAGTCGTTTTGGAAAATAATGAATGTGAATTATTTAAATCTTTAGGAAAAGGTGAACTTAAGCACCTAGCTGATGGATACACCTCTCTGACAGGCTGCCCAGGTGTGTGTGTGTGTGTGTGTGTGTTTGTGCAACCCTGCTACTGTGGTACAGTGTGCTTCTGGATAAGACAGAGCTTTCTGAGTTTCCCCACATCATTTCATTCCAGCTACTCGTCTTTGTTCTTCCTCGCAGTTCCATTTCCATACATTTCCCAGGATATTAGGCTGACGGAAATTAAGCTGCCTTGATAAAACGCAGCGAACCGCCCACTTAAGCTCACTAAGGCTGCAATCGGTCTACTCTTATTGATTGGTCTATTTGAAACATAGGATTTTTTTACCTCACCAAAGCTATTGGATAGCCAAGTGTTGGTAGCACACAAGTAAGAGCTTGTTCAACCACACAGGTGTTTGTAGAGTTGCTGGCTAACTAAGAAAATCATAAACTTAAAGGTCATTGAAATGTCCAGAACAAACTGAGGGGTTACAGTCAAAGAGCAATGGAATTTTCTTCTCACTCAAGTCTGAAAATCATTAACTTGACAGGTGAAATGCTCACAGCAGTAGTCATATATTAATTTTTCCTGCTCGCCACACATTTGTCTTTCTTTTCTGGATTCAAGCGCCTGTAGGCAGGCAGGGTGATGGCAGCCATCAGCAGTTGACTGGCACAGGTGCCCCCGGGTCTAAATAAATCATGAGGCCTCCTGCTGACCCCCCCCCCACATCCACCATTCCTGTATGCCCGCCATCCCTCCGCAGGGAGCTCCAGAAAGGGGGCTGCCCCCACTGCCGCATGCTGCCTCAGCTCCTTCCCGCCCTCCTCTCCTTTTTCTTCTTTCCCACCTCCCCTCACCCCCCTCACCTCTTCCATCCACTTACATGAATATTTAAAAGCTAACACCAAAATGGAAGAGATGTAGCGAGAGCAATGAAGTTTTTGCTAAAGAAGAAGAAAAAAAAAAAGATATTTTGGGATCCTGAGTTTTCTTATTTTTAAAGGGAGGTGATGTGAGTGTTGATGAAACTCCGAGTGGTCCAGTGACAGAGGGGAGGGGAGGGGTGGTAAAGACACAGAGAAGCAGAGACCATCAACAACAGTTGGACAGAGAGCAGGAGAGACACTGAAAGAGACTGATCCAAGCTATAGCTGTCCAGCTGCGGAGAGGATTGGGGGGGATTGGGGAGGCACGGCAGGGACCTGCAGTTGGCACCATACTGGCTGTGTGTGTGTGTGTGTGTGTGTGTGTGTGTGTGTGTGTGTTTCAGACTGACTGCCACTGTGACAGAGAATGCCTGGTGTGCAGAGGTCCATGTAGGTTCCTATGAAGTTTTCAACAGAACAAAACAGATGCATTTGTTTTCTCAATTGAAGGAATTTGCTAATGTGCATATACGAGGGTAAATAGTTTGGCTAATTTGCAGCAGGCAAGTGGGCAGAGCTCTCTGTCGCTCAGCCAGCCAGCCGGGGCCCCTGTATAGAGAGAAAAAGAGGCTTTGATGACCCCCCCCCCCTCCTCTCGTCTCTCTCTCTCTCTCTCTTTCTCTCTCTCTCCCCCTCTTCATTAAGTATCATCCCTGGCTCAACACAAAAACTTGATTTTCCTCAAACTACCATTTCAACAATTGTTTATCCGTTTGCTTTTATGTCGCTCCTTTTTTAAATGTGTTCATCGTGTTTGATGGAAGATGTTCGACAGCCCAGTTAAACAGAGCTCATGTTCTTAGTGACAGTTGTCGCTCTATAAAAATGTTGCTATTTTTCATTGCTGATGGCTGAATTAAATGAGGCTCTGTTCTTACCGCAGAGGCTATTTTCAGCACCGCTCATGAAGTCATAAAGGAAATTTGCCATGTGACTCTCTGATTCCAATTAATAAGGCAGCACTTTGCTCTCATTTATGGTTGTCAATTCCAGATAGGATCAGAAATGTTTTACACAAGATTTTTCACCTTTAGTTAAGAAGAAATCATAGATATGAAAAGAAAACTGTTTGAACAGAAACCACAAGATAGGCTTTTTTGAATGTAACAGAAATATAAATAATAATATAATAATGTTCCAGTAATATAATGAAAAGATAAAAGAGTAATGCTATCTATCTTTTGTAACTCTCTGTTAGCATTGTTGAGCAGATTGTGGTAAAGTCTTATACACAGACTTGTTTAGACATCATGTGTTTCAGTGAACTCCTGACATATGGATGTCTACAGAGGAATCTGAGGATGAGCCAGAGAAGCTTTTAATAAAAAAATGCTTTTTTGGAATATAAAGGCCAGTCAAGATGCTGCTCAAGCAGTATGCTAGTCATAAAACAGGTCTGAAGCAAATCCTATTTCACCCAAGCTTGATGAATAATTTAAAATGACTAATAGCGCCTTGTGACAGAAAATGTATCGCTGTGGTGTATCAGATTGCGATGGTTTTGGCCTGAGGCGTAATTTGTTTGGAAAAATAATTACTCCTGTATTGGATCGTGGTTAAATATTAAAAGGGTTAGCATTAGGAATGGAGCAGGATCCAAGGGTGTTTTGGTCTACTTCTGGGCAAACACGTTGCTTTATTTTCACAATTGCAGACAGACAGCCACAAAGAGGGGGGGGGACTGCTGGATTTTATTGCAATATTAAAGAAAAAAAGAGCAACACAAACTGATGAACTTTGCCTGTGTGCTTGGCCACCAAGCTTTTGAAGGCTTACACCAGTGTTTTATGAGTAAGGAGCGTCGGATTGTCTGTTGGGTTCAGCTGGTTATTGGGTGCACAAGCTGGGAGGCACCAAAGAACATTAAGAGGCTATATATCAGCTCACAGAGGACACCCAAAAAAAAAACCCTAAAAAAACATGTTCCAGTGAGATTGTAGATTATAAAAAGAATAAAAAGCAGAAATTCTACAATAAAGAGAGGAGAAAAAGAAAGGGAATAAAGAAAAAGAGGCAAATTACTGCTGTAAACGTGAACAGCAGCTCCTCAGCTGCTCAGCTGTGCTGTGTGTGTGTGTTTGAGACTGACTCATTAAACGCAGACGCTACGTCCTGTCCTGTTGAACACAACCTGCCAATGTTTACATAATCAAACCACCTATGGCCCTGCAGAATCAGACTGATTTATAGCATATTGGGAAGATTTATGCACATATACACAAATACATTGTAAACACGTGCAATGTGGCACTCTCACTGAGCTGAGAGAACACAGCATCCCAGCGTGTGTTATCATTATAAACTGGACATAACTCACATCACCTCCCTTTAAACACTAAAGGGACGGGAGGGAGTCGGCAGCAACACCGCACTGACTTTCATTACAGCCCAAATCTAAGCATATATCATCAAACAGATGGCTTTTCTTAAAACAAACACGGTGTTGTTGTCTGAAGGTGAAGGAGTCTTTGTGCATTAGTCAGCTTTAAGCTCAAACTGCCACTGATCTTATCTTTTCAGATCCTGCAACAGGGTTGTCCATGTCCCCAGCTGTTCCCAGCTTTAGGAAATTAAGTGCTTTTCATAAAAGGCTCACATGACTGTGTAGAAGGTTGTTCTATATGGGTTTTAAACTGAAATCATGGTTCATCACACTCAGTACAGACACGTTACACAAGTCCATTAGCACCCAACCCTGGAGCCTGCACAACCTGCTCTCTGCACGCAAATAAACTACAGCATAATGCTTTCATTTGTGCAGGAAATGCTTTCAAAGCCAGTGACTTCCATAAACATTCTAAAAATGTACACACACACCTTTTCTAGCCCTTTTCTCTTTTGCTTTTTTTTTTGGACAAAATAAATGAAGTACATTAGCACATGAGAAATCTAAAAAAGAGTCTCTCTGTTGCGGTTGTCACCATAGCAACCGAAAGGCGGCTCTTGTTCCAAAATTGTCCGTTTGCCTCTGAAGGTGCAACACCTGAACTAGACCGGAGCGGTTTTGATCTGCCTGCCTGCCCCGACCGACAGCTGTGTACTTTGGGTGCAGGGAGGGCCCTTGAGCCACACTCTCATCTCACTGCTATTGTTTGCCCAGGTGGACCAGGACACCCTGTCTCTCTCCCTCCCCTCCCCTCCCCTCTCCTCCCTCCTCTCCCTCTCATTCTGCCCAGCGCTCCTTCTCCTCCCTTTCACTATCTCATTCCCTCTCCCTCTCTCACTCTCGCTCTCGATCTCTTCCTCTTTCTCCCTCGCTTCTCTCTCTGTCTTTGTTCCACAGGGACCTGTGGTCCAACTGAAGCTCTCAGTTACACAAAGAAACCAAATTGGCTTTCATCTGCAGCCTGTTACCAGCTGTGTGCATTGTGCATTTGTGCTCCGTCTCAGCGTAGAAAAAGTATGGATTTTACCCATGACTCTGTTATTATTATCGGCTTTGAGTCATAGCTCTCCTTGCAGGAACACTTTCTTCTCTGACAACTCCGGAGCAGTTTTTCTAATTTCTTATTAAAGTCTTTGGCGTGACTTTGCTGTTCGCAGCGCCGTTATAGAAAGTATGTTCCCATCTTTCCGGTTTTGAAGCAGGTTTTAGATGCATAAATTTTCAGATTTTTAGAAGCCCCCTGAAGCCCGTTCACCACTTCCCTCTTCAGTGAATATGTGTTCCAAGCTCTTGACATAACAGATGCTGGAGGAGCACAAAAAACCTCTAAAATCCCACACCAACCCTGTTGTTCACAATGGTGACAATAAGACTTCAGGTCAGACACAGAGATATGTTTCTTTTTTTTTTGGTGTGCTCATTCACCATTCATACTGTGTGTGTGTGTGTGTGTGTGTGTGTGTTTGAGAGAATGAAGAAGGAGGGTGAGATAACCCATTTTGCATACCTGGAGTTTATAGCCTTGCAAACAACACTTTTCAGGGTGCTGAGAAGAACAGCTGAGAAAACAACAGGGAACTTTCATTAGTGATCCCTGCCCCTTGTTCCCTTAGCCCCCCCCCTCCTCTGCCTCTTTTTTGCATCTTTCCATGCAACGTCCTTCTCCCTCAACCCTACCCCCATCTCTCCCTCCGATGTCCTCCTGCTACTGCCTATCCCTCCCTTCCTCTCTCCATTTCCTCTATCCTGACCTCTGTCCCTCACGCAAATCTGCCAGGCATTTCAATCATCACATCGAGAAGCCGTGTAGGATCACAAAGCCTCATCCCTCTCAGCCGACCACGAGGGCAGAGAGCTTCGATATATGCGCAAGTTATTTCTGCATACAGCTGCCAGGTGTCTAGTAGGAGGTTTGAATGAAGAACACTCAACAGAGTGTCATGCACAAAACTCAAAGAAAAAAGAAACATCTGACTGAAATCTTTTAGCATACTCGTGTGGAAAATGTGCACATTATACAACACAGAAAAGTTGTGGAAAAAAAGTGTAAATATGGGTACTGTTCTTCCTTTTAGCACAGTAAACAGGTGGTTGAGGGGAAAAGAGGTCAGGTACTTTGATGTGGCTTCCTTTGTGCAGGCGTGTGTGTGCGTACAGATGTCCTACAGTTAAATGTTTGTACCCACAAGGCTTATAGACACCTCTTGAATCAGTCAAAGGCAAGCGTTATGACAGGAGGAGAGCGTTTAACAGAATCCTTGAACTCCTGCGCTCGTCTTTGTGCTCCAGTTCTCCCCCTGAAATCGTCAGTGCACACTGCAGTTCAAATCAATCATAACTACAGCATCTGTTCCACAGAAATGTCTGCTTCAGTTAAAAAGACCCTCTGTTTGTTTGTTTGTCTGTCAGTAGGTCTGTTTTGTTTGCCTTTTCTTCACAGGAACGGGGAAGGGAAGGGGGGGGGCGTTGGAGGAGAATGAATGACTAAGTGCAGTGAATCATAAATGAGTTAAGAAGAGCTGCACTGGCGAGACTCAGTGTGATAGCACCAGCTACCTGTCACATTTCTGTCTCCTCAGTGTTTTTAACGAAGAAAAGGTTCTTTTTGTCCTCAACAAGCTCTACCAAGACTTGATTTAAAAAAAGAAGCTATTTCTCGGGGCTAATTGTATAAAGAAAAGCTGCTGAAGCAACAAAGGAAAAGTCATAACAGCCTTTTTTAGACATACTGCAGACAATTGAAACAGGGCCGACCCTGGACCGGAGCGAATCTTCGGTCGTAAATGTTGTGCTTGCATGCAACAGATGATGACCCTCAGTATGCTCTTACAACATGAGCCCAGTTTTGAGAGGTTTGAGTGGTTTCACATAGAGTTGGCTGCAGCAGAACAACATACTATAAGAATGTCTGAGGATTTATAGATTACTTATGCCAGGAACAAAGGAAAGCAACTGTGTCTTATGAAACAACCATCAAGTAAGGCCAGCAGCATGTACCAGCGCACCTCCCGCCTCCTTTCCCGTTGTTAAGCTGGGGGAGAGGAGTGCTATTTGCATTACAAGGTTCCTGTGGAGCAGAATGAGACGCAGACAGAGCTGTGAGCAAAACGAACACTCTCAGGGTGGCCCTGCGCTAATTGCGACCGGGGTGCATTTACTGATTATAGTTAAGTGGTCCAAAATGGTCCCCTGCTCTCTGTTGCATTGACCCACTCCCTCCCCTGGTGGATGTGGTCAATAGCAGGCCTGTTGAGATGCCTTTCCGCTGAGGGAAGAAAACAGTGTCCAATCATGCCTGTCTCCTCGCTTCATCTCCCGAAGCACACGGGGAAGGAAAGTCGGAGGGAGGACGCGTTGATTTTAAATTAGAGTTTATCACAAAGTGAACAAAGGAGTGTCAACATCAGGACGCAGCAGGGCTGCTATTTTCATAATTGACGATCCTGGTGAAATAAATGTTGATTCAAAATACAAACACCAAATTGTATGAGCGGAGGCTGTTTTTTTTTTTTTCCAAGTGCGAACAATGACTGTAAACCCATTATGGTTCCTGAGACTGTGTGTCTGCAATGCATGTGCAGCTCATGACTATTCATATTGTCTGCAAAAACATGCAAGTGTGGTCAAATGGAAATTAATGGAATGCAAAGTGGAATGTAAATGTGGTTGCAGAAAAGATGGGAGGGGGGTAAGTCCTTGCTGAAGTAGCCAATGAAGGTTGCATGCACAGACAGGACCTGGTCAGTGTTTTGTATTCCCTCTCTTCCCTGTTGCCTGGGCCGTAACAGGAGGCCCCGCAGTGGGAGAGCAGACTGGGGGTGATATAACAGCCACTGGATCACACAGGCTTTGATCTCCCCTCTGGGTTTCTGAGCGACTATGGGATAGACTTTAGGCCTACTGATGAGGAGGTGGAGATCTCACACCCCCCTCTAGTGCCGGTTCTCTGGCAGGTCTCTCTCTTTTTTTTTACCACACAGAACAAATCTTATGCCAGGGAATCATTCTGTTACTTTTTTGGATTGTTTGTGAGATTGTTTTCAGTTTCCTTCATTTACAGCATCAAGATGTGCATAAAAGTTTCCCTTAATGTGCTTTACTTCAGTGTTTTTCTTGATGCCTAAAGCTGCCCTGAACACAAGCTCTGGTTAAGCCGAATGAGCCATCTCGTACTCCGTCTTTTTTTAAGGAGCTATTTCCCTCTAAATGTTTTTCTCAGAGGGGGTTTGAGTGTTACAGCAGGTCTAGTGTTTTACATAACCCCAACACAGTGATGTAATTTCTTCTGGTGTCAGAAACACTGGGCTGTGTCCCTCTAGCCGTTCTTGTGTCATAATCCCTCTCATGGATGGCCCGATCCCTCTCCAATTTATGTAATTAACTGATGTCACTGCTCTGGATTCCTTGCAAACACTGTATCACTGCAGCCCTGATTCCCCTAAAAGTAACAAATCCTTGAGGGTCTGTGGTCTATTAATGCTGTTATTCACATAGCTCATAGTTATATGTGGGGGGGATATTAAAAGTCAGAAAATAACAAGCCCCATTACATAAACATGGAGAAGTAATTGGGGTAGAAAAAAAAGTTTCTTTTATTATAGGAGCTAGCAAAATTACTACATGCCAATTAGAGAGTGAGTGTTTTATGAGTTTGGCTTGCTGACGTAGAGGGATCTGTATGTGTGTGAGTGTGTGTCTTTATGAGTGTGTGTGTGTCTGTGTGCAAGTGAGTGTACAGAGTGAAATAGAGGTTTGCCATGTGTGACTAATACAACACACAACCTGTGCTTTTTTCAGCACAAACACCAACAAGAGCATATAACAGTGAGGTTCTGCTTTACAAAAAAAAGAAAAAAATCTCTATCATAGCTTGGTGGGACTCCTTTTGTTTGTGGACATGACTGACTGTTTGCACTCCTGTATGCACATCTGTGTGTACAAGCACAAACAAACATCCAACTGTGCTGGATGATTAGATTTCCAGGGCATGGTCAGTGGCTCGTATGAGATCATGCATCCATACATGTGAGGGAAGGCAGACTTTCTGGCAAATGAGCAGACCTGACCCACAAACAGACACGCAGACAGACAGATATAAAGACTGACGCTAAAACCAGATAAACCAGGGGGAAGGAGAGACCAGAACTCCGGCAGATTGGTAAGAAACAGACAAATAGAGGGCAGGGTCTGGCTGCAGGGAGAGACAGGCCCTTTAAATGAACATTTAGGTTAGACAGACTGGGTGAACGTGTCAGGCTTTGCCCCTGCCCTCAGACGTAGATCAAACACAGAACCAACCATCCAGGACACATCACATCGCTCAAGGCCCCCAGTGTCGGCCCTCCTGACTCGGGCAGGGACTCTGTTTCCCTCCCCCCCCAGAGGGAAGGAGATCCAAGGATGTCTCCTGAAGTTTCCATGGTTGCACATCCAGATCCAGCCTTGTTTGTTTCGCCTGCAACATGCTCCGCTGCACCGACCCACATTAATAAAGTGCTTGCAGTCTTAACCCTTAGGTGGCCAGCTAAATGGCTGAACTCACACACATTTGCATGGTGCAGATGCGCCTTTTGTTCCGTGTTCTCATTTCATAGCTAGCATGACATTTAGGCGAGCATGTTATGGGGAAATGAGCTTGGTTTGTGTTCCCTCCGTCCCATGCACCATGCCTGATGATAATGAGGGGGAAAAAGGCCATAGGAGAAGGGTGGAGTCAATATTCTAATAGTGGGTGTGCATTTTGATGCCTCACTAGCAGCATGGAGTGTTTTGGAGAGATGGGCCATAATTCCCCACCTCCTTTCCCCTCATTATACCCCCACGTCTCTCTCCATCTCTGTCCTCCCCCATCCCGTGTTTTCCGCTCTCATCCCTCTACATGCCCTTCACTATCTCCTCTCCTCCATTTCTCCCCCCTCCGCTCCATCTCCCCTCCTGGTACTCCTCTCCTCACACCCACCCACCCACCCCCCAAACACCTCTCTCCCAGAATATGAGATACATTTGTTTTCCTCGGCCAGGCTGCGAGAGTGAGACGCGTGGCGTGCAAAGTGCTGACGTGTTGGTTCCTGGGTAATTATAACATCCCTCGGTCTCCAAGAAAACTCTAAACTAATGTTTAATTTGCTTCTCCGCTCAAAGGAAGCCCTCCTTTGTTATTGCTGTGGCAATTAGCTGAAGCGAAGGCCCAGGCATTTCCTGTGATTGTTGTGATTTGCATAGAGAGCAAATCAGAGAGAGTATCAAGACCCTGTACTCCTCTTCTCTCACTGCCAATACAGCCACCCACTCCTCCCTTCCTACCTCTGTGACTTCCTTCCCTCCCTCTATCCCCGATGCTACTGTGCTTCTGCATTGTGATCCAGCAACCTAAACTTCATCCCCAGCGTGTCTGACGCCTCTGTGCATTGTGGCTGATTGACAGAGGAGGAATTGACTAACTGGGGGACACAACACACTTGTTTTTATTATATTTATTGAGACAAAAGTGTCAGCCGGTCATGCATCTCATCCCTGCATGATCCTTAATATGGGATTCTCTCTTTTGAGTCACTGTCCTCTAATTAACCGCCAGTTCGTAACCTAGCCTGTGGCAGTCCACAGAGGATGGCGCTAATAGAAGTTGCTAATTGAAGGCATAAACATACTGTCTGCAGATGAATATGTCACACAGGCTACGTGCAAACCGGACACACACATGCATGCAGCCTTTTTGATTGTGGTGCAGCAGCGTGGAGACCTATGTGTAGTTAATGAGATTATCAGTCATAAAGTAAACAGCGAGATGTTGGTGAGCGTCCCTCTTTTGGTCCTGAGGGGAAACCATTAACTAGCATTGCTGCCTTGTGGTGGCTATTGTGTTTTCTGCTCAGGCCAGATAAGAAAAAGAGTCATAGGCTGTTTAATCTCAGAGCAAATGCAGCTGCCATGTTTTATAACAGCAGCGTTGGCACGTGTCAACGTTCAGAATAATTCACAATTGGCATGCGTTACTTTATTAGCAGTCATGGCATATTTGTTATCACTGAGCACTTATGAATCTCTAGATTATAATGTGCCAAACCAAACCTTAATGAACTCTTATACAACAGCTGATTTCCACAGAGGCCCACCTTTACAGCTTTGCTAAGCTTTAGTGTCATTAGAATACCTGAATGAATTTGCATTTTCTTATCAGCACCTGTCTCTGTGTCTACGCTCACTATTATAGTACCACTTTGCGATATGATATCCACATTTCCTCCGCTGCTTCTCTCTTACACTCTCATCAGATTATTAGAACTGGTATTTTCCCATTTGCGGGTTTTAGTGGCTGAGAGCTGTGGCTTCAGGGAGGCTGTTTAGTGGAGAGAGATAGAAACAGGGAGCAGAGAGAAAGCAAACGAGAAAAGGCGGGGAAGGCAGAGGGCTAATGGGGAGATAGCTTTAAGCTGTAGGGGCCGTTAAAACCTGAGGAGTGGCTAATCCATGAAACGGGACTCTGCGCTCATCTGCTCTGGACTGGTGTGGCATGGTCTGCGAGTGGCACATCCAGGGCCCCAGCAGTCAGACGTAGCCTCCTGATCTATATTTCAAAGCCGAGAGTGGAGAGGAATCCAGTAATGAGCTCCCATCTTCCTTTTGGAAGAGGAAGACTCTCTTTGTGGAACTAATTGAAAGTGGCATGTGGAGTGCCGGGGAGCTCTTTGGGGGCTGTGCTGCGTTTCATGGGATGTAGAGAGATAAGCCTGCATGCCGCTGCGGCTTTTGTGTCACAGGTCTGAAATAAACAGGTCTCTTAGAGGAGAGTGATGCACTCTATGGCTGCCATTGTGGAGGGCGTTGTGTTATTTGTGTGTGTGTGTGTGTGTCTGTGTGTGACTGTGTGTTTTTGTCTACAGCAACCTGTGTCCGCCGCTGAAATTACACCCCCCCACACCCCACCCCCACCCCACACACACACACACATTCCACATCTCTCCTTCCCTCCCCTTAATAAATCTAGTTTTCTGTGTCAGCTCATCAGAGATGAGGGTGGGTGTTTGTGTGTGTGTGTGTGTGTGTGTGTGTGTGTACGCGCGTGCATTTGTGCAGACATGTGTATGTTATTTGGGGCTCTCTGAGCGCAGCGGAGGAGCCGCTCTGATGGGAGATGGGCTTTTTCTATTACAGATATGGAAATGGCCCGAGACGTATGCAGTTAGACTGATATACTGCGTGGCATTTACTGAAATGATGAAACAGAGTCTGGCCTTAACTATTTACAGACACACAGATCCACTAACACTTACATGTTCATGCACAGACACACTCACACTCAGAGACACGAAAATGTATTGCCGATGGGGGGATATTTTGTGCTGCTTGTCAGGTGTGTGGATTCAGCGTTTCTGTCCAACTGGCCAGCTGTAAAAAAAAATTTCACATTTTTCACATATGTCACTGAGGCTCCTTTATCAGTTTTTGGGGTTTTTTTTTTGTGCAGATCTGCTTATTCTTTAGTTGTTTACTCCTCAGTTTTATTCTTCTGTGTATTACAGTCATTACAGCTGACCTACAGGACACTGCGGGATATAATGTGCATTGCATTTCGTTAGATATAATCACTGAACATTATTAATTAACCATGTACACTTATTTGCACTGGTGATTTGATTTCAAATAACACAGCTATAAGCCAGTTCTTATATTAATATTTATGACCTGGTTTGCTGAGACCAGCTCAACTATCAGTCAGCTCATTTCTCCTTTCTCTGATTGATTGTTTGGTAAATGTTAAACACCAATCTTCTTAAAAAGGCAGCAAGAAAAAGGAAATAACTGCTTGAGAGAAGCTCAATCTGCACAAACTGAAATTTTGTTGATTCCCTGTTATGATCTTGTGAGAGTCTTCATTCTATGATACTTTTCGATTTGTCTCATACCTTTACATATTATATTATTAGATCGGTTTTTATGTGTTGAGTGCTGTTGCTGTTCGTTGGCAACAAGATAGCCTGACAGCCGCAGATGAAGTTATTAGATTGTGTCGTCTGTTTGCTGACATGTCTATTTACCTCTGTCAACATGACACACCTTAAAAGAGAGGAGTGCTACAAGAGAATAAAACGATATTCGATGAGGGCAGAATTTGAAAAAAACTCATTAACATCCCGGCAGCTCTTTGTCATCTTGATCTGCTGTTTCCGAGGCCTCTGCAACTTCTGTCTAACCTCATCATCTGAGCTGTAAATGAGCCTATGGGAGCAGGAGAGATGTACACTCATCTGAAACACTTTAAGACAGTGATGTCATGTAAAAAGAAATGTTCTTTCTCAGGGTGGTTAATATAGTGAGCAGAGTGGGGTAGAGGGTGATTGGGATGGTGATGGTGAAATTGGAGCCGGGGTGGGGGGTGCAGAGAACAGCCCATCTCGACACCCAGCTGTGAAGTTGTCCCTGGGGCTTATGGAGGCTGTGGAATGTGGCTGATGTGAGCCTGGGTTTGGGTTGGAGATAGCAAAGACCCGGGGCATGCAGCTGTGAGCAGTGTCAGAGTCTGGGAGATGGTATGCATGTCCATACCTACATGTCAAAAGCAGGAAAAGAGAGGAAACAGGAAGATAACTTGTGGACGTGTGTATATGTTTTGTCCTTCTGTTTATGGGCATGTTTGTATTTACACATGTCACGTTGTTTGCGAGCCTCCGTCGGCCACAGCTGAGGCCCGTCCCAGGGAAAAGGAACGACATTCGGACTCATTTCCTGTTTGAGGGTTCAGGGCACGCTCTTTCGCCTCGCTCACCAGAGACGTCTGGAATGTGAGACAGAACCAGATTATAACAAGCGACCTCCCTCAAGGATTGTTCCGTTTGCCAGTCAGCTGAGAGCAGCTTTGTTCAGAGAGAGGCTGTCAGGCAGAGATGACAGCTAGCTTTTGTTCTGGAGATTTCCTGTCCTGTCCTGGGCAAAGGGTCGATTAAAGTGCACAGAGGAGCCTTAGCACCACTCCCTTGCTCCCCCCTGTCCTTCTTACTCGCTCCCTCCCCCCCTCCCTTTTTCCCGCCACTTGAATCCCCACTGCTCATATTTCCCACCCACCAACCAATTATAGTGCCCTATGTGTCGGGGAGAAGTGATCTGATTGGCTGTGTCGGGGGTGTCTGGGAGGTCAGAGCTGTGTTCATTTCACACTGTGTCCTTTTGGACTCCCTCCAGCAGCACCCTCAGTGTGCTTGCACAGACAGCAAGAAGAAGAAGAAAATTCACAAGAGGGAAAGAGAAGGAGAAAGAGAAGGAGACCATCGAACGACAAAACAGTGAATTCCTTCTCTGCACAGCCTTCAGTGCGATAGGATTTCTTGCCTTAGAAATTGTAAATGTGTCATGTTTAGTGCTGGTTTAAAATTCACATTGACTTCAGCAGCCACCTCGAGTGCTGCTGCTCAGCACAGTTTTCTGCTTTTACTGTAAAACTGTCTGTTGCCTCCGACTCCACAAGAAAAGAAAATGTTCAGAGCCAAAAACACCTTTGTTGTTGTTGTGTGTGTATGTGTGTGTGTGTGTGTGTGTGTGTGTGTGTTCAGTAAGAGGGGACAGTCCTCCCTCTGGGCAGGGAATGCTAAGACAGGAAAACACCTGGTTAAGGCAGGCAACCATCAGTTATGGAGCTGTCACAGGACATGCATATCTGCGCGGAATGTTTTTATCACATGTAAACCATGATGAAAGCATATTTGTTATCCCTTCCCTGGTATGTGTGGTCATGGAAAAAAAATCTTGTGCATCCATGAAAGAGCTGAGCAATCTTGTCTGTCATTAGACTCCTGAGAGCAACAGTCTCCAGTCTCTGGTGGTGCTATCTGATCTTTTTATACTTTGTCATTTGGCTTGTAAACATGTCCTTATCCCCTGTCTGTATCATTGTTTATAGGTGTTTAACTTGGAGAGGAACAAAAGCTGAAGACTTTCATGTTTAAGGGCAGTTTGACTTGGCCTAGCCATGAGAAAAACACAGCATGCTCGCTCTTCATTCATTATGTCTTGCTGGCAGTGTTTCCATTCATGTTTACAGGCTGGGTTTATGAAGGATGATTGATAAGTTAGTGGCCTAAAGGTGGAAAGAGATGAATTATCCTGCTCTCATAACAAACACATGCAGTTCGACTCCTTGAGTGATTATGCAAATAGTTAGAAGTTAATAACTTTTTGTGGTATTTCTTTTTTTGAGTAATTGAAAATTGCAAATCAGCCTTGTTTGATTAAATTGTCAACAACAGCCTTTGTGCAGTCATGACGGTTAGATTAAGAAGTAATCAGAATATTTTGACTGTATAATTCAACCCACAGTTCATCTAAAAACAAATGCAATTTGAATACATCACCTTGACTAATTGTGAGGGGTATATTTCAGCATTTTTTGTGGTGGCATATTACAGACTAAACAATTAATGAACCAATGAATCCCAAAAATTAATCAATAGGTAAATTAAATATTAAAATAATTCTCCATTTCAGTCCAAACTCCTTGCCAGCTCACCCCAAAAACTATCAAAGCCCCTTAATTTTTAGTGATGACCTCTTAAACAAAGTTCAGGTGTACATCATCTGGGATATAAACCCTCATCATCACTGTCTTTACGATCCCTAAATGACAGCATGTTGCTTCTTGAACTAATTTCTCCCTCATCATGAGTCAAAGTCAAAGCCTAATTAAGACAATATAATTTCTCCAGAATGTTGCTTAATCAGACACATAAATGTATCTAATCCTCCTCTCTGTGCATACTGGTCATGGTTACCAGAGTAGATGATGCATTCTGAGTTTTGTTCAAATTACTATTAAGATGGAATCAAATCTGTCTGCTTTCTCCTTGAGCGAGGCCACGGCAGCAGAAATAACAATGTAATTTTGTCCGTAGTAATTGAATCTTCAAGTAAGGCTACATGAAAAGGATAATGCCATATTGATTGTTGCTGTATAGTAATTGTTTTCTCTCAATAAACAATGTAAGGGATATTAAATGCAGAGCATGCCTTCATTGTTTGTCATGGTACAGTATATAGGGGATGGGAGAAAATGATCGCTCTCTATATGACAGAGGAAAGGATAAACAATATAGGAGTATTGTCACTGAGAAGTGATTAACTGTGACTGTACTTACAAATGACTGCAGGGCAGTGTTGCTTGGCCAAATTAATTACCTTTCATTGTGACTGATTGTTTTTGAAGACATCTCTTGTTATTACTGCCTGCTCTATAAAGAGCTCTTACTGCCTTCCACAATGCAGCGGCAGCATAGACGGAAAAAAGCAGTGACTAAAGGCTGAATTACATTTTGTGCACCTGTTTCTGATTCATATGTGGCTCAGACAGAAATTTAATGTAAGTTGTTCTCTACGTGATGATATTTTTAATTCTTGTCAGGGAAGAATGCAGCGTGACAAACAGTGTTAAGAGTGTCTGAAGGCACAGCAGGCAGGCGGCATGAGTCTCCCCTCCTCAGACACGAGTCTGAGGCTGGGAGGCTCACGATCGGTGAACGCTTCACCTTTCCCACTGAAGGACAAGTGTGTGTATTTAGGGGATTTATGAGAGGGGGGCAGGGTATTTATTGTGTTGGATTTAGATCTGACCACATCTGGGTGACAATCGAAATCAGCCTCTGTCGGGTCCGTCCCATCCACTCTCTAATTAATCACGAGCCTTCTGCACTCCAGGGACTCACTGAAACACACACGCCACAAAGACGAGAGTAGCACCATACACTGACTAACACACACTGAGGCAAGCAGATAGAAAGACAGGGCAACCTTGGGACATCATATCCACGAGGTCCCCCTTAGAGAAAGATTGGGAGCTGCTCTTTAGGACCTGTGTGAGGTTTGGTTACAGCTCTCTGTGGCCCTGTAGCTTGTCATGAGGCAGCGCAGCCTTGGGCTCCGAGAATTCATGTCACACACAGCAGAATTTGATTAGGCAGGAGATGGTATTACTGCCCGACAGGGTGGGAGGAAGGAAGACGGTAGTCAAACAAGGGACAGTGATAGAGAGATGGGGGGTTGGAGGGAGGATGGGTGGAGGAAGAGAAATGTATTGCGTGTACTGTATGTCAGCGGGTGCTGCGGTGGGGATAAGGTGGAGGGGAATTTTTCAGTCTGCCTTGCAAATGTTTCCCCCATGTGCTCTTTCACTTGCCCCAGAAATAAGGAACTAGTCAACCAGAGCAGGGTTTATGATTGAAACTGTGTATGTGTGTGTGTGTGTTTTGTGTGTGTGTTTGTGTATTGAATGGCAGGGAGGCGTATATCATTACAATGGTAGAACGGCGCCCCCATGGCTCCCAGCTATATGTTCTCAGGCGCCACATTTTTAAATGGATTTTTTGGGCATCTGTTGTTTTACCATATGTCCAGTATGTATGGCTCCACATGATGACAGTATTGATTTTGCCCCCTCCTACTCTCCCTTATCGCTTGATCTCAGGGTTACATACCCTTTATTGACAGTATGGGGTGTATCAATGCAGAGTCTTTTAATTTTTTCACTCCAGATTGTAAAGTTGTAGTAAAGCAACTGCTGGAGGAAGCTAGACAATCAAATGACAACAACAAGAGCAGGAGACAGAGAGTCAGTCAGTCAAGCAAGCAGATGAGATTGTGATTGGTTTGTCTAGTAGTTTTCATAACTCTCATGCAGGGCTATTTGACTAAGACTGTGATATAATATTGTAAAATAACACACAATTTATTCTGCAGTTTTTGCCTGTGCTCTGAGCTGCCCTGTTGCACTGGACAGATTGGAGCCAAACAAAAGGTTTAAGTCTCGTTCACAGATGTCCTCATATGTTCTAATTTGCTGATGTGATCAAGGCTTTGGTTTGAGCATCCCTTTGCCACGAGCAGACACAATCTGACATGCCTGACTGACCGCCTGCGCCCCTCTGCAGAGTGTGTCTCGCTGCCTGTTATGCTGCTTTCCTGTCTGTTTCAGTGAATGTCTCAGCCATGGTGACAGGCTTGCCAGCTGGTTAAGTGGGTTGACTGAGAGACTTTATGTTAGAATATGTTATCATCTGTCTATATTTCTGCCTTTAGCCTGGCTTTACCTACTCCAAGCAAGCTCTCTGCGTGAGCTACATATTCACCCTTGGCTTGATCACAGTGGAGAGCAGTAAGTAACAAAAAAAAAACCGAGAGTGTAAAGGCATCATTCTGAATAGTTAGCAGTGACATTTAATACCTTCCAACTCTCACTCTTGAGATATAGTTTTTATTGCCACAATTACCAAATTCAAGTTCTTATCTAGAGATTCTGCTCAAGTCCTTTTTTCATGGAGAGCTGAGTGTGTAAGAGTAGAGCTTCACATGCCTGAGAGTTGGGTCAGTGTCTGGCCAGTGGCTGGCAGAGTGGCCTAATACTGTCTGACTAATAAGGCTGGAGAGACTTGAGGCTCCCTCTCTGTATCCCCTACATCTTCTCACCAGGCTGTCTGTGCAGAGAGCATCACTGCATGACAGATACCCATCATTTACCGATTGCAAAGCCTTGCCGGCATTCTTCCCCTTCACAAGAGAAGCAGAAGGGAGAGACTATGTTTGTGTGAAGGTGGGTGGGTGTTGATCGAGGGAGCATCTATCTACCATTGTTTTTCCCACCCCACCGTCTCCATCTTTCCCTGCCTCATCTCTTCTCTGTCATTTCTGCCTCTACCTCCACCCAGTTCAAAAGAAGTCCGTCCCTTTGACCCCAGCACCAGGCGATGGGGGTTGGGGGTATAGATGCTGCAGGGAGCCGGTCCTCTGGTTGCAGGTGGAAATTAAATTTATTACCTATAGGATCAGCTGCGTAGTGTAAAGCAATAATAACACAGGAAAGAGGTAATTACCAACCAAGACCGATGAACACTGCATTGACGTCTAAACCGACAACTGGGCTGTGCTCATTGTTTGAGAGACGGCAGGAGGAAAAAGGTGTTACTCTGCCTCTCCAAGAAAGACTCCGTAGCTTCAAGTGAATTGCCAGGCTAATAAAATTTGTATTTGACGTTCTACATAGCCTAACAATAAATCTGATATGTTATCTAACACTGCTGTGAGCACATCATTTGAAAAACAACCCGTGTGTAATGACATAAGGGGATGCCATGTGAGAGAATGTGGCACATCCTGTGTGCTAATATTGACCGTGCCACGCTGCGACAACAGGGCTCCATGTGCCTTGTGTGCCACACTGACAGGGGTGGCTGTCTGCCCACTAAATATTTCATTATATAAAATGCCTCAAAGAGAAGGGAGGAGTTAAATGTGAGATGGAGAGACTTGGGAGAAGGAACAGGACAACCTTTGTATGTACAAATGCTATCTACATTAGCTCTCAGTTACACTTTATTCAATCTGAGGCTGCGCTTAACTGAAACAGCAAGAGCCTACACCCAGCTGTCATCAATATTTCACATTAGCATGATATGATAGATTTAAATTGCTATTGTTGCAGTTGAATTGCTAATATACAAGTTCCCTATTTCCTCTTGCATTATCATGAGTCCCATGCTTTTCAGTGACTAATTCTTTTGATGCCGATCCCTCCCTTTGTATGAGCCGCACTCTTTTCTCTTTCCTCCATAGGCTTTGTACACCTTGTAGTATTGCATTACTCACAAGTCAAGCTAATACTGTAACTGGTAAAATAGTGGTAGCATGATCAGAGCTTTCCCCGTGCCTTTTTCTGAGAGTGAGAGAAAGAAAAAGAAAAAGGGAGACCAGTTTTTGGGACCTTGAACACCAGGAATGTTGCCCCTGCTTAAGGAATGAGACAGAATTGCTCAAGGACTTTGTGAAAAAGTTTGCCTTGCCCTAATACTCCACATCCTCTTCCCACCCCTGAACCACCTGGAACATCCACTCTTAGAATTTAAAGCTGTCTACAGTCAATGCCTACATAAATGTGCATTTACATGAGTATGCCTGGCATGAGCACTGCGCGACAATTTCTGATGTGATAAGCACAGGGGGAATGGTTGCATTGGTATAGCGTAAATGTGTGTGTATGTGTGTGTATGTGTATGCGTGTATGTGTGTGTATTTGTCTTGGGTGTAGGCAGGTTCTTGGGGGCCACAGGTGCACAGTAGGGGATGTAACTCTGCACATTGATTTCACAGTCAGCGACCACCATGCAATATATCTAGAAAAGTGTTTTTCTATGGTGCATCTTCAAAGAGGGCTGTGGAGGAACCTTTGCAGGCATGAATATGTAGATGAATACCCCGGGGAAGGAAGGGAGTCATTCACAGCACCAACCACAGCCTTTTACATTAGGCAAGGGCAAAAGTGATGGAGCGAGGGGAAGAGGCAAAGAGAAGGGGGAAATTAAGAAAAAGAGAAGGACACAGAGGGGGGAAAAGTTAATGGCAGCCTCTTTTCTCATGAAGTGCATTTTCTTGTTAGCACTGGACAGCTATCTCTCTTCCCAACTGTATGTCGTAAGAGTATTGTCAACATGGCCAGAATAAGATCTTATTTACCAGTATGCATACTTTAGATAGAACTGCCTGCCCGCCTATGAAATAAAACATAGTTACGTAAGAGTCAATGATCAAGTCTGGGAAATAGAAAGGAAAAAGATAAGGCCTATTACCATAGACTGGCTGACCCATGTGTGTGTGCGTGCATGTGTGCGTGTGTGCATGCGTGTGTGTGTGCTGTGCGCTTATGTGTGTGCAAATGCTGCAGGGTTCCAGGGATCCATCAGTCTCCCGTCTGGAGCCAAGCTAAGGGAAGGTCAGCCTGATGGATACATCCTGACATGCAAACAGCCTGTGATGTCAGTTGTGTGTGTGTTTGTGTGAGTGTGTGTGCATGTGTGTTTATGTGGGTGTGGGCTGGCAGGCCAGCCAAGCGCAGGCACGGTTCAACAGAGCAGAGGGCGGACAGGCGAGCGGGGAGGGAAGCACTAGCCTGGCCTCGGCGCCCTAGTTTGAGGGGTTTGAAGGGGGTTTTGCTGGCAGAGGGGTTGTAAGGAGGGGTGGATGGTGAGGCAGGGTGAGGTGTAGGGGTTGGCTGGGCTGGCAAAGGGGGTGGGTGAAGGGGTTGAGGTGTAGGGGTGGGCTGGGGTGGTAGAAGAAAGGCTCCATTCATGAGTCGTGCCATCTCTGGCTCCCAAGGGGACTGGGGCTCATCAATGACCAGGCCAGCTGGGAGGATGTCAGCATGCAGACTCTCTTCCTCCCTCTCTCCCTCCCTCTCTCTCTCTCCCTCTCCATCCCACCCTCCCTTTTCTTTTGTAAAGGGCCAACGCTGTCAGAGCCACTAGCCCGAACACTGAGGCCTCTCATGCAGTCGGGTCCCCACTGAAAACTAGAAAAAGTCTCTGGTTAGCCCATAGTTTGCACACCGTCTGTACTGTATGTGACATTTATGGCCTGCAGCAAGAAGCTCACCACTTCTCTCTGAGAGACACTGTCTGACGTAGCCATGCCAACTGGAGACGAGCGAGGTGGGGTGCAGTTTAAAGGGTGATAAATTGGCAGTGTCAGCCGAATGAATAATGTTCAGATGGTGTATCCAGGTACCTCAATTCTTGAGATTACCAAGTGCAGGGGTTTTTGCCCACACTTGTGGTGTGGCTCTATGAATGGTAAGACATCTCCTGTTTTTCCTCTGGCGCCACCATGAGGTTGACATATGTGGCTAGGATTGAAATATCTCAACAACTGAGAATTTGCTGTGAAACTGGGAAAAGATATTCATGTTTACCTTAGAATGAATTGTAAAAATATTTTAGATCTGCTGATTTTTCATCTACCATAATAATTATGTCAAAAATTTAATTTATAGTTTTATACCAAATTTGTGATAATCTCATTAGCATCGGCTGTACCTTGTGTTTAGTGCTAATAGGCAAATGTCAGCATGCCTACAGGCTAAACTAAGGTGATGAACATAGTAACCTGCTAAATATCAGCATGCATTGCAGCATCATTATGGGCTTGTTGTTATGCTGATGTTAAGTGCATGTGCCTAAGTACAGCTTCACAGAGTCATTAGCGAGGCTGTAGAGTGATAGTCTTGTTAGGTCTTTGACCCACAGGAACACTGAAAGAGAAAACAGTTATTTCTTGTAGACCTTGACTAAGAATCTTTTGTTCTTTCTGGTTTTTTTTTTGTTTGTTTTTTAGCGCTTACTTAAGTCTTGAAAAATCCCAGAATTCTGTTAAACATTAAACCCCTGGTTGCTCATATGCTGTTTTACCTGCAGTGGTAATTAAGTGTATCTTCTTTTTTTAGCATATAATGGTCCTATCTGAAGGAATTGTCAATTTCTTGTACTCTAGGGTTAGGAACAGGGGAGAGGAATGGAGCATGTTTTGTGAGCTGAGCAGATGTGTGCGCTGTTTATCACTGCCAGTGAAAGGCCTGCATCAGCAACAGCTGTGGGGCGCTTTGCATGCAATGGCAGTGGCGCATTGGAAGAGGCAAATTTGCATTTGTGGTTTCATATCAAGAGCAACAATAATACTCTCTCTCTTCCTTCCTCCCTTTCGTTGCTCTCGCTCTCTCTGTCTTTCTCTCTCTCTAACTCTCCCTCTCTCTCTCTCCCTTTCTCTCTCCCTCTGTTTCTCGCTGAACGGGAGGAGCTTTCTGTGTGAGGCAGAGGAGCCATGAGAACAGCCTAAGTAGAGCACTGGAGCATAACCCAGGAAGGTTCAGGAAGAAATGGATCCAAGCATAACATCAACACCAGCAAATTTTTCCATCACACATAAGGGCAAAGTCCGTGCGGCCATGGCACACAGCTATACACACATTCACAGAAACACTGCACTAAAGCTAAAGACCTCGCACTAATCACACAGTAATGAAAGAAGGTCCTGTTTAAGTTGGCTGTCAGGAAAGCCACCTCTCTTTGACATCAAATGTAACACTGGGTCAGCACCAATTTAAGCTCTGCTGTTAGTTTTTGCTTGTGTGTGAGCTCTTCGAAATTACATACCATGGTTCTAATTGCTGTTGGGAGTCATTTGGTTCAGTGTCTTGGTTTCGGGGGGGGGGGTCTTGTGGTCTGCATGTGTCGGCTGGAGTCACAGTGATCTGATGAAAGCATTTCCTTTGGCTTTCATCTCCACAATGTGTTGTGATGGGGAAGAATGTCCTCACAGCTGAGTCAAAGAGCTTCATATTGTCGAACAACCACAACCATTTTTTTTCCTCAATGGCTCATATGTATGGCATTTTCTCTTTCTCTGAGTCAAATCAGGTTTTTGGAAAAAACTCACACTCACATAAGTAAGGGTGTTCATATTATGTGTATTTGTGTAGGAATGAGTGCATTCTATTGAAATGACAAACGCACTGCAGAAATGTTGGACCAACTAGGCACTGGGCTGGGCTGTTTCATTATGTCATGAAAAAATATTGCAGAGTACATTTTCTGTGATGATGATGATGATAATGATTTTGATGGAGAGCTGCCGGCTTCCATTATCAACCACTGTGCTTTGAGTGTGATAAGCACAGAGTTTAAGGAACAACAATGATATTTGAATTTATAAATAGAACTGGATAATCCTTACAAAATTGTGTCTGTTAGTCCGTGTTTGTCAAGGAGTTTTTTAAGTGCTCTATTGATTTGACTTCAGTGTCTGAAGAATTGAAATTGAACTGGACCCTGTCTGGATATGAGGTCGTATCTTGAGATATCTGATGAGAATATAACAGTCACTTTTGCTGTCAGGACACTGCACAGATACGACCGGTGACCATTCTTGAGTCTGAATATGAGGGATATCTGTTGTGTAGATATATGATCATATCTGGAGATATCTGATCAGAATCTACCAGTTAATCCGATCAGATGCCCCCCTGTCTTCCTGCTCGCACTCTGCCCTACTGTGCATTAACCTGCACTCAGAGCGTGTTGCCACTGCTGCTGCAGACACTGCGAGACATATGTGATTTCAACTTTTAAGTTATTTCAAGTAGCTTTTGGAGGACCTCCGTGGGCAGGGGGAGGGTTTGGACGGACCCTTGAAGCCATTCTAACCGGCTTTTAGAGCACGACCATGCTGATCCTGGTCCTGCTGTCCATCTCTTCTCTTTCCTGCCTTCAGAAGACCCCACTATTCCCTCTGCTATTGCCGCTTAGCAGGCTCCTTTGTGCCTCTTCGGCAGCCCCTTGATGGAAGTCTTGGCTCATTGTGTGTAAAGGTGTCTTTGCACTGGTGTGTAATGGCGACCTAAGATACTTTTGCTAAAGTGTTGTCTTGGTGTCTGTTCCACTGCGGCCCCTGCAACCCCAATAACCACCCTCTGTGACAGGAGCTCTTCACTGAGAGGTGCACTGCTTCCCCTCATTCACTTTATTTGTGTCTCTGTCGCTCTTGAATCTCTCCCTCTTATTCCGGTTTTTGTTTCTCTTACCCCCGTATCTCATCGTCCATCCTGTCTTCTGTCCTCCAATTTTAGAGAAATCTCAGTGGGTAATGGTTTGCCCTCACCCTTTCTGAGTATGTGTGGTATGTTCACTCTTTCTCCTCCAAATCCAAAAGTTGCCCTCAAAGCACCTGCCCATTGCCCCCTTACAGGCCTATAAAGTCCTATAAGCTTCCCCACATGCTGTTTTCTACACTCTGTTTTCCTGGTACCCACAGTTACCTACAGGATCAAGGCCAGACCCCCTGCCTGCATTTATCACACTGCCAGAGCCCAACAAGGTTTTTAGAGGGGAGCGCTACCCTAGTTACCATGGTCATGGCATTCTGCCTTCTGTGTTATTTGTAAATAATTTAATATTAAATCAGTCTCAGTAGTTCAGGCTAAAGATAGGACAAGTGCTTTGCCTGTTTCTGTTAGTGGAGACCAATTTTTTGGAGCTAAGGAACTAAATTTCACCAATGGGTAACATTATAGACCTAAAACAGCCCCCCTACAGTGATCACAGCCAGCAAAATCTCTTGAAAGTGCTTTAGATTGTCAGAGAGCAGAGTCATTGTGTTCCTAGTTATTTTAAGCTCCATCAGAGACGTGAGGCTTGCAAGGAGTGCATTAGTCTTTCTGACAGGATGTAAAACATGTTGAATGAAAGTTGAGAATTGTTTCCGACTGCAGTGCTGCTCAAATAATGGGTATAATATTTCTTCGTTTTTATCAAATAATAGATTTTTATCTCTTTTTACCACAGCAAATGTCTCTTTGTGCATCATTGTATGTGTATGTGAGTGTGTATGACTGTGTAGCTGATTCAAAGCTTGGATGAAGCTTATTACATGCTCTACAGAATAAGTACCGTGTCTCTGTAACTCCGCAAACATTCCCCTTTACCTTTAAGTAGTGGCATTCTCTTGTTGAAATACTAAAGATGGGCTCAGTGACTGATGCTGCTTTGTTGTCAATCATTTTTTATGAAAAAAAAGACACCTTACCGGCTGAAACTCAAGTGAAAATGGATTTTAAACATTTTTTGAAGACTTCATTGAGTGATCACTGCCAAGATAACATAACAGCCTTCAGACAGTGACGATTCATTAATGAGCCTTGGTTGTTGTGTTTGTGCACAAAAACTGTGAACTTCTGCGTGTTTGGTGTCTAAATAAATAGCATCAGCTTTGGGAATCTTACTGAAATTAGTGGACAGTTTCCAGCACACTCCTACACATGCAGCGTAGATCATTTCCACTTCTGACCTGTGCGTACTACACTGGGCTACTTTCCATGAGCTCAAAGTGAGTGTGAAAAGAAGCTCCTTGAAAGGCTCTTGCAGAGAAGGATTCATATTGAAAAATGACTATGTATTCATATTGCAGTTATAGCGTATCATATTTTCTACGGTTATAGTTCCAGATCTTTTCATTCTGTGAAGGAGAAAATTATATGATTTCTAATTATACTGTGTGTTTTTCCTTTCTCCAGGGCTCCCGAGATCATCCTGGGTCTGCCGTTCTGTGAGGCCATAGACATGTGGTCCCTGGGCTGTGTGATAGCCGAGCTCTTCCTGGGATGGCCCCTCTACCCTGGGGCCTCAGAGTACGATCAGGTAACATGTGATGGTTGCTTGGCCTTTCAAAATGTTTGGGTGCCAGCATACCCATTAATCAGAGTTCACATGAAGTTATGTTTCTGCATATGCATTTGTGTGTGTTCTCTCTCTCTAGGAGTGTGTGCTTTTGAGTGTGTTTGGAAGGGTGGAATGCTTCGCCAATCCCCCTGACAGCCCCTGATGATTCTTGCGCAGCCTCCCTGTTTATCTGAACAGATGCCACAGAGCCACTTGTCCAATTAGCGCAGCCCCTGTGCTCCAGAGCAAGACATTGCCGTGTTCCCCCTTCTCTATCAGTCAGACGAGGCTCAGTGGGAAAACCTTGAGCAAGTTGTGCTCCATCACCGAACAAGTTTTCCTGATTTTTCACAAGCCCCAAAACTTAGCAAAGTGTCTCATTTACAAGTCTCAAATCAATCTCAGACTCTTAAGCTGAGGTCATGTTTGGGTGATATGCATATTTTAGCCAGATTAGTCTAGAGTAGTTAACGTCAGCCTGGATTTTTAAACTTCCAAAAGAACATCCATCCCAAAGTTTTAGCCTTTTTGGCACTGGAAATGTAGAAAAGATTCATAATGCTCCTCGGTGTAATTACGATGCAGCTTATGGTCATGCATATGATTTAAAAAGTCTCAACGCATTTTTTCCATCTGATGTCTTGCAGATCCGGTACATCTCACAGACACAGGGTCTGCCAGCAGAGTATCTGTTGAGTGCAGGGACAAAGACCACCAGGTTCTTCAACAGAGACCCAGACTCTACCTATCCTCTCTGGAGACTTAAGGTACGGTTGGGATGATACAGACAGATGCATGCACACAAATGGAACCAAAAATACAAGCTGATAGCATTGAGAACATCCTCCTGGGAGCATGTGATATTTTTGCCTTCAATACCTGTAAATGTAATATTCCAGGAACTTTAGCTGCACTGTGGGAGGCATATAGGGCTCTGTTTTTTATTATAAACAAGGTGAGAGGGTAATGGGAGCAAATTTGGATCTGTGTGAGAGGTTTTTGCAAATGGAAGCTCAGTCTGAAAACTCCAGCCTAGCAGGTGTCTTTTCTAACTCTGTACCATTGTCCCTCTATGTAGGCCACTCAGTAAGGACAGCTCCTTGTTTCTTTTTTACCCGCATTTAGTTCAGTTGAACTTTTAGAAGCCACACTGTGTATATACATACTGAGAGTTCTGACTGTTAGACTGTTAGAACTGCAAAAATTGATCCCTCTCTGCGGGGCATGGCAATATTTTTCACCATGTCTGCACCTCCTGTGCCTCAGATTCGTCTGTGTCAAGGAGCCGAGAGCATTTGCTTCATATGATTCTCAGAAACATACCACACTGACAACAACTGATGATGATGATGATAGACTTTTAATGAAGATGTATAATAAACATAGAGTTCATAGCGTACATGTTCTCAAGTCAACAACCCATGAGCTTTCTGCAGGTGGCAGGTAAAAGTTGCCCAACTTATTAAGGTTTTAATCCAGTTTTAAGAACTTTTCGGTCCTCTCTGGCAAACTGTATGACCTACAGGCTTATGAGGCCTTTTTTCAAACAAATTGATGTCAGTTTAAAAAGGGAGGTTTCTGAGTTCCCGAAGATAAGAGTTGACAGCAGCATTGTGGGGAAGACACAGAGATATCTTACACTAGACACCATTGCTCTAACTTCCTATGATTTTGTAGTTTCTTTGGTATGTGGAAAATCAAACCTCAAGGCATCTGACCTTCTTTCCACTCTGAGGAGCGTTTTCTCAGCTTTAATTTGACCTTGCCATGTGGTTCCATGTAACAGCAGCTGCATTGCTTTGCTGACTGTAATTAAAAATTCCATGCATTCGTTCAAGAGTTTTCTAAAGTCAACACAAATTAATTTTGTGTACATTTGCATCCTTTGATAGGGACGATCGTATCTAATTATACTTGTTTGTGCATTTTCATATAGATATGTAAATGCATGTCCATGCGCATGTAAAACTGTTTGTGCTCACTGCAGCTTCAGACCTTCATATTGTTGCAGTGATATAGTGTGTGTCTCCACATGCAGTCTCCCCAATCTTTCCTGGTTGTTAGATGAGTATTTGTGTGCTACCCCAGGGTTGCTCAGAGGGCAAGCCGAGTCCTGCTACACATCAACAACAAGAGGCTGTAATGAGCCAAATGTAAATAGTGTGTTTCCAGAGGGGAAGTGTGATGGGATTTGAGAGGAACATCTGCTTCTTGTCTCCCACAGACTCCAGAGGACCACGAGGGTGAAACAGGGATCAAGTCCAAGGAGGCCCGCAAGTACATCTTTAACTGCTTGGATGACATGGCGCAGGTATGCTGTTCCAGTGTTGAAAAAAGCATAACTCTTCTCATCCCAAGAAACAGACTATAGTTGTATTATTTGCATTTGCTCTGGCTTTTGCTGCAAACACTTCCACCTGTCTCACATTCAAAGCCTTTCTAGGCAAGTCCTGCCACTCAGGAGCCAGCTTAGGAATGTCACCAAGCAGTTAATTCAGGCTACCAGTATAGGATCTCTGTTTAAATGAATGGGGAAAGAGCCATTTCTTCATTTTAAATGATCTCAAGGGTATAGGAACTGCATGTGTAGAGTCACCTGTCAAATCTGATGAAAAGCTCTTAAAAAGTTTGATGACTTTACCCCAACAAAATAAGGTTTACAAGTCTTTTTCCCTTAAGTTATACTTATGCTACACATGCCCAGAGTTTCATGACACCAGCTTCTTTTCTGACTTTTCAGTCCACGGTTAGATATATTTCCCAATTCAGACAGAAGGCTGACTCTTGGAGAGAAGGGGCTGAAAGTGTCAGACAACTATCATCTCTGGCTTTCCTATTCAAAATGATTTAAATGATTTTCCCTTCTCTTATAACATCTCTGCCTCCAGTGATGGGTCATCTTAGGTCTTGCGCCAGTGTTATCTTTCACATCCAGAGAATTATCTATCAAATATTTGAAATCCTTTAAAATATTTATCTCACTGAGGCCTGGTCTCCAGATGTGGTGTAGCTCTGCTGCTATATAGAATTTTACAGAGTAAAATGAAAGCAGCTGTTCCTGAAACCCCTCCTCAAATTAGCCTCTGTTCTTCATTTTGTTTAACCACCATCTAATAAGTTACAGACAGATATTGGAGCGGAAAATGTGGTGAGGCTAGTTAATGTGTTTTATATGTACAGTTTTCTTTCTTATTTAAGCTGTGAGTGAGTGTTGTGGCTATGTCTCCACTTTGTACATCTACAGTGCATGTAAGCATGTAGAGGGTAAGGGTGCAAAATGTGGCTCTCACTCTCCCACTTATTCTCAGTGTCTTACATGCACACACACACACACACAAACACACACATTCCTGCAGGTCCCCACCAGTTTTCCAGACCACCTCATTGGGATTTGCGCCGTATTGTGTCTACATGACTCAGCTGGTTCGCCCCTTTCCCTCTGCAGCCCCGCATGTCATCTGTGGGAATCTGTTTGTTTAGAAGATCTTACATAACCCCAGGAAGTGACTTATATGGCAGACTTATACATGGAAAAGCACTGCTGCTCATCACAGCCACATTTAATGTCACTCTCCTCTCTATGACTCAGAGGGAATTCATCTCCACAATGGGAAAGTTCACAAGTAGCTCTGACATTTTGATAGGACGTGGCTGACAGTGAGATGATGGTGACTTTTGTTTTGTTCACCCTCACTTGGCCAAATACTGGTTCTGCTGGCAGATACCAGCGAAGATGGAAAATTACAACGTTCTTCCAAGGGCCCCTTTCGATTCTGTGGCAGCACTCTCTTGTCATCATGCACCTTGATCCTGCCTCTGATAATGTTGAGAGAAGAGATAAGAGTTAAGCAGGTGAATTACCTCTTTTGGAATATGGCCATCTTGGTACACAACCAGCGGCAGCCTCTGGAAACTGTCCATGTGGATACACACCACATCTAGTGACTGAAATGATGGAGACAATTATGGTTGTCCAGTAGTGCCTAGGGCCGCTGTCAGGGCTGTCTGGAATAACATGCAGTCGGCAGGGACAAGATAGTATCTCTGCCTGGGCTTGTTGAATTCACAGTTACCACACACATAAACACACACACACACACACACACACACAAACACAGCACAGAGTTTAATGAAACCAACATGCACTTCTATGATGTCCCCTGGGTCATCTCAGTCTTCTACGCTTCAAGCTCAGTGTCCCATCTTCCTCTCACCGTTGCACCCAGACTCAGCTTACTATAAAAACACAGAGGAGATGCAGCAGAGCTGCACAAGCTTAGTGTGGGAGAAAACTGCCTTTTTTGCCCCATCTCACTATCCCGACCATATAAACAAGTCAGCGTTGTGGACATCTGTCTCTGCGTGTATAATGGATGATATAGCTGAGGGCCCTGAAAGACAGAGGGGCTGGGTGCCAGAAAGAGATAATGAAGCTTCTTTCAGTCGTGGGAAATGTGGGGAGGCTTTAGTCACAAGTATATCTAAATTGAGTAAATCAGAGACCAACTTAAAGCAAATGCAGGACCCTACTTGAGGCCCGATGTAGACAGATGAGAGGAAGGATTCACATTGATCTGCTGTCCTTTAATATATTTGTTGATTGGAGTAAAGCTATGGCGAGAAGCAGAAGCAGCATGGTCTTTACCTTATCTTTCCTACATGCACTTACAACTACTCTTGTCCTTTCTTCTGCTACTCTTCCTGCTGAGAAAAAAACACAAGGGTAAACTGCACATGTTGCAGTGATGTGCAGAAGACAGGCCTGCATCCACATCTCCTGAGGCGTAGCCCAATCTGCCTCACTGCTGGACATCTGCCATCCCTGTCCTTACTCCAGAGTGGCATGTCAGTGGCACAGATGTGGCTCCATAAACAGTCATTGACATGCAAGACGCACACGGCTGACCATGTTAGTTGAAGCCCTTCAAGTCTTGAAGATTTTTTTAAAGGACATTTTCTTTTTTATTTCAGGATTAGAAAATGTCAGATGTTGCCTTGCGCTGTTATTGGAAGAAAATGAAGCATGAAAGAATGTTTTCAACCTAGGAAATTCGCATACCTTAATTTAATGGATGATAGGAAAATTCGGATTCCTCCTCTGGGTTTGTTCTTATCCAGTCTGATTGCTGTTGCATTCCTCATCCAGCTCCCACCTGCTATGCATGTGCAACCAGACTGCATGCATTTTTACCAAAGTCATCTCTTCTACTACCAGAGGACAATGTGATTATTTCTCACCTCATTCTGCAGATTATTCCTTTATCACTGCCAGTGGAGATGGCAAGCAGGGAGGAATGGTTACAGAGCCTGAATAACCTGCATAGAGAAAAAGAATTGAATCAGATTTGCGGTGTTGACTGGCAGCACATCTGATAGCCCCTGGAGCAGGCCTACAGATAAGCGCTGCGTCTTTATTAAAAACAGGCCTGCTACCTCTGCATGGCAGTCACAATAAACAAGCCTGTCTGTCTGTTCTCACTGTCCCCGTCTCTGTCCTCACACTGCCTGGTGATGTTCTTGTTCGCTTAAGCCCAGACTTCCTCTATCATGACCTTGTCCCACTTGCTGCATTTGTCACCCCACATGACAACCCTAAAAGTAAACCCAGGCCTTAAAACTCCCTGTCTTACAAATAATTTCTTCCTATTTATGTAGCATTTCATCAGAGAAAAATCTGCAGAAATCTGCTTTTCCCCCAGTATTTATCCACAAACCTAAGCCGCAGTGTTTAATACAGATGAAGCAACGTGATGTTCCGAGGCAGCTTCCTGGAATTGCCTCACAACATATTTAGGTTGAGTTGTCTCATGCCTGCTCTCTCAGAGTCTCTCACAAAATGGTGCCCTTTGTCAAAGGATTTTTTATAATGACTCACCAATGGCAGTTTTTGTTGGGTTTCGTGTTATTTGTTTGTTTTTACATTTCAGGAATAGATAAAAATCTCAGTCAAGGCGCCAGTAGATATTCCAAGTGGTGCCAAAAATACCAGTGCAAATGTTTATAATGTCGCTAAGGTGCAAGGTTATCACTGAGCCCTATGACACACATACACAAACACACACACGCACATCGACACCCTAACTGATGAGGCCTTGTAAGTATTAATAGGTCTCTGCATGGGAATAAGCTGTGGGGGAGATTCATCCTCTGTCTCTGCAGAAACATTAGAGACCTTGAATACTCAATCAGCCATTAAAGGAGTATTAGAAATGTTAAAATGCTCGTGTGTTTGTTTCATGCCTCCAGGTGAACATGACATCAGATTTGGAGGGGAGCGACATGCTTGCGGAGAAGGCTGACAGGAGGGAGTTCATCGACTTGTTAACTAAGATGCTGACCATTGACGCAGACAAGAGGATCACCCCTATCGAGACGCTCAACCACCCCTTCGTCACTATGTCACATCTTCTCGATTTCCCACACAGCACACAGTACGAGCTGAGCCGGCCCTGTTGTTGTTGTTGTTGTTTTTGTTGTTTGTATGATTATCACTTTGAACAGTGAGACAACATCTCTCCCTGTCATAAGATAACACAGTACTCATTCCTCCCCTGTCTTCCGTCACTCTCTGTACGTGCAGTGTGAAGTCGTGCTTCCAAAACATGGAGATCTGTAAGCGTCGTGTCAACATGTACGACACAGTCAACCAGAGCAAGACGCCCTTTATCACCCACGTGGCCCCCAGCACCTCCACCAACCTCACCATGACCTTCAACAACCAGCTGAACACTGTGCACAGCCAGGTAAACCTGAAAGACATCAGCATCCTTACTCAATATGTTGTAAGGCAACCACTTGAAATAAGCTTTTATGCCACCAGATGCAAGTATGCAAGCTCCTTTTACTGCTGCATTTACACGGTAGATTCCAGCACAATTGAATGAAGAAATGCAGCTTAAGGAAAATAAACTACAGATCAAAAATAAAATTCTTTATGGCCTTTAAAATAAAATAAAATAAAAAAAAACCTGAAACACCTATTTTTGGAACGTTGCTTATGCACTTTACATGTATAAATATATGTATATGAAAATGCACATGTATCACAATGGATAATTGAAGCTGTGCAGAAACCCTCAAGCAACGTCATAAAAGATGCATCTCGCTTATACGCTCAGTCAAATGCCATCTTAACCAAATAATTGTATTTTAAACAGCTAGCTGTCAGTAGTTAAACAGCTTTGCGGCCCGTGAGCGGCTGTCTTTGTCTTTGTTCTTTTTTTTTTCTGTCCATTCTTCCTGTCTGTCTGCTTGTTTCCATGCTTACTGGCCTGCCTCTCTGCCTTGGTGCATGTATATGTCTGTCTGCCTGCATTTCTGTCTGTGCCCCAGGTCCTGTGGGATTGTCACAAAGTGCTGATTACACACATGACAAGCCCCACTTCCTGCTTGCCTTGCATTCTGGGGCTTTCAGGCCTTAAGAATCCCTTTACCAGGCTTCCTCTCTTTTTCCTCTCCTCTCACTCCTCTTCTCCTCCGTCTTCTCTTTTTTCCTCCCATTTCCCGAGGTTGAGCCTGTGGTGCTTTACCGCTCCGTTCCCGTATGGTCTGTGAATCGATAATGCTGACTTTTTGCTCATGCCGGAATCACCGAGCGTCGGGTTGCAGTGTTTTCCAGATTGTGCTTAGTTACAACTCCTGCTTCCCCCCCTCCACCCCCTCTTTAGTAAACAGAGTTCTTTATCACCAACTACATCGAGCCGGCTCATACTGTTTAGCATGCGACAAAAAGCCCATCTTGCTGTGATTTAAATGGATTAACATTCCCTCAGCTTGTCTTTTTTTTTTCTTGCGCTTGGCTCTTGGGGCATATAGACAGACTTAAGTTAGTGATTTATTCAGCTCGATTCATTTGCAAGGCTGGAATGCATCTTCGGCTTGTATTTTGCTGCTTCCGTGCTTGTGTATGATGAATGCCACAGTACCATATTGATTATGTTCCCTCCCCTGGTGTTCATTGAACACGCTAAAGAGAGCAAATGAAAAATGAAAGTGCTGTCTCTGTATTTCCCTCCGCCCCTATGTACGCTTAATGAAAGGGCTTAAATTAGACAGTGTCTCGTGGAGCAAATAGTACTTAGGAGCTGAGCAAACGGTGTTTCTTAAAAGCATTTATTTGTATCTAGGTATTCCCAGGCACTAGTAGTATTCCACATGTCTTATTAATGTTCAAAACATGCTCGAGTTACCTAAGCTTATGTAATTATAGAATGACTGTTTGCTTTGAAATATAACTCAGGCTTGTCAGGCATTCAGAGGATAGATGCTGAAGCTACAACTTGAAATTTCTAATTATGTTGCCGCTCAATATATTGGCTGATATTGATTCTGTGACATTTACATTTAAACCAACACAATATGATCTCCTTATGATTTTATTGCCGACCATTTAAGTGTGATCATTAGGGAAATGTTAGTGTTATTTTGTGGACCGCAGGATCTAAATCTTTGATGCTTTGGTGCTCAGCTAAATTTCCCAGATGCTGTACTTTTAATTTGAAGTTGTCGACCATATTATCATCACTTTCTTACTGCTGCTGTTTATATTCCACCAGATGCAAATTCAAAAAATTGCACAGAACTATTTCCTGGGTTTCAGGTCTACTTGTATGTGTATATGTATGTGTATATTATTTACTGAATGTATTGCCCTTTATTATCCAATTTATTGTAATATATTGTATGAAGTACTGACTTTAATTACGTTTTGCAACCCTGAGTTGCACAAGGATTAATATATCACCTTGGAATATTCTTACCTTGCTAAGTTGTGTACTGAGAGATATGGTGTAAATACACCAATCAATACTTGTTCAGTAATGTCAGTGTAGATAATATACATTTTCTGTCCCGCGGCACAATATTCTTGTCCAAAGAAGTATGGTTTGTTTGCCAGTCGCGCTGTAAATGATACAAAATGACCAAAATCGTAGTCTAAATGTGCTCTGGCGACATTATGCTTATTGATGGTTGATTATTCTAAGAATTTTAGAATTGATTGCATTCCTCCTCACATTTCTCTCCCTCTAATTAATCAAATCAAGAGTCTGCATATTTTAAGACACTTTCAAATCAGTCGTCCAATTTCCCTATTCCTCCATTGGCTCTCATCAGTGATGAATGCTCTGCCATCCATCTTCTGTTTGTCTGGTGGTTGTTTTGCATCTTCATATGTACATTATTTTGTTAGAATATTGTTATATTTCTGTTTTTGACCATGCCTGCTGTTCAATCCTTCCCTTCTCGAAGCACCTCCAGTTCCTTGTCATTCCCATCAGTACCCCCACTCTCATGATTTTTATTTTGGTCCCATCATTCCTTTAGGCCACCAACCTGGCTCCCTCCTCCACCAACAATGCCACCCTTTCCTTTGCAAGTCCTGATGTCTCCATACTAAACTACCAATCTGCACTCTACCAGCCCTCCGCTGCCTCCATGGCAGCAGTGGCCCAGAGGAGCATGCCCCTGCAGCCTGGGGCTCCTCAGCTCTGCGCTGCCCGGCCCGACCCCTTCCAGCAGGCGCTCATCGTCTGCCCTCCTGGCTTCCAAGGTAAGGAGGTCTGACCAATCACAATGCATTAATATAAACAAATAGAGTGGGATTTGCAGTCTTCTGTGCAAAACAAGTTCTCAGTCCTGAGCACCTGCAGTGGAACAGCCTATGATATGAGAGTAAAACATGGAGTGAAACAGCAGTTATCTAGAACCGTGCATACAGCTCTATAGTTGGTTTTAGTTCTATCTCCGTGCACAGTTTTCTCCTTTTTGTTATTTTGTTTTGCAGCCTCAGCCTGGCACCCCACAGGCAGTGTCAATCGTACCATACAAACTGCGATTCAATGATAACTTAATCAGGCAGTGAATCATTTGAAAGGATATGTAATATCTTTGTATAGTGCTTACTCACCCCCCTTTTGTCTCCTCTGTGTTTGCACTGGGAGGGCAGAAGAGTTCTAAGGCTTTATTCTATTTGTTTATTTATTCAATCTGCAGAATGGGTGATAAAAAGAATTTCCATTATTAGAAACTTTTTTTAAGCTATTTCCATGACTACTGTTTTTGTGTTTTTTGTTTTTCTAAGTAGCGTTGCCATGTTGGAGCATAGCAGAGGAGCTATGACATCTGTTGAATGCAGATAAATCAGCGCCATACACAACACATTATCTGATCTCAGAATTTTGCAGATGGCATGATGTTGTTTATAACTGACAGAAGGGGGGGGGGGGGGGGGGGGGGGGGGGGACGTTGTTTTTGAAAGCCGAGGGGGTGGTGGTTTTTTTTGCACAGGGGGGCAGGGGTCCCCCTGC
>JAQMCX010000050.1:2586711-2612184 GCA_029814765.1 Acanthurus leucopareius
CCCCCCCCCCCCCCCCCCCCCCCCCCCCCCCCCCCCCCCCCCCCCCCCCCCCCCCGCCCCCCCCCCCCCCCCCCCCAGTGCTGTACCTATTTGTTGACATCCTCAGAGGATGTGCTTTATTTGTGCACAGGGCTGCAGGCGTCCCCTTCCAAGCACACAAGTTATTCTGTGCGGATGGAGAATGCTGTTCCCATTGTGACCCAGGCCCCCGGTGCCCAGCCTCTTCAGATCCAGCCTGGGCTGCTTACACAGGTAGGAGGGGATTCAAGTATCACCAAGATGGCACTAATAGAGTTTTTTTTTGGTCTTAACAGTAACAGTACCTGTCAGACTTGGACGTGCTTACATTGAAACAAAAGCTCTCTGCATCCCTTTTTTTAAAAAATTTTTTATAAGCCTTCACTAAGAATAGTATTTATCGATGGAGGCTGGAAATCACTCAATGGTCGTGACCCTGCGCCTGCTGGCAGCTGTTTTTTCCTGAGTGCATTCAGGCCAAGCTTTCCTGTGCATTGCTCCCTGCCTCTCTTTTCTCTCTTCCTCTTACTCTCTCCCCCTCACTCGCTCTCTCTGCTGCCCGCTCTCCTGGAGGCTGAGGCTGCCACGGTCTGATGCGCACAAAGGCAGGAGCCTTTCACACAGTGAAGGCCTTCACTGGAGCCTGCACAGTGGAGACGGAGCTTTAGCTGCTAGTATACAGTTGTCGGAAGTAACAGAGAGTGACTGTGCATCACTCTCTCTGCACACACACACACACACACTGTAGACCACTTCCATCGCCACGCCAACTCTTTCCCTATGGAAATTTCCATGAAGGCTTTAAATATCCCTGAGAATCCAGGGAGTTTGAAGCACTCCCTTATCTCCAGTTAATCATGCAGTAGGCAGGCAGGCAGGCAGGCAGTGAAGCTTTGTGCGTGTATGTGTGTGCGCGCGCCTGTGTTTCTATAGTGGGTTAATCTGTCAGATACCAAATGGTGATTAGCTCCAGGGCTGCTTCCAAGTCAGGCGCTCCAAATTACAGGCCTCAGAGGATCCTGGGAGGTCAGAGGAAGCCTGGATGAGGCTCTGCATGACCACCAAATTCATAACACTACCAGATCCATGGATATGATGGCTCTATCAGGGGCAAAATAAAACAAAACATCCATGTCTTGGTAAGGAAAATGTAAATTACATGGCATTACACATCAAGTGTGGCTCAAACGTTGCTGCCATGCTCTGCAGGTAGTCACCTCTGTCTCCACAGATGTTAAACAAAGACAGGAAATAGTTAACACAAGCAGATGGTTTATATAGGCCAGCGAGCAGCTCACCTAATAACTGGGTGTGTGTTTATTCCTTTACTGTGGGAGGTCTCACAGGCTTGGCTGAGTTGTTGTTTGCCTCTCAGCTGCATTCTCCCCACCTGCGCCTTCACCCACTCACTGCACACTGTTGCCCATGCACCCTTTGCCCACTTCGGACCCACGCAAATTTAGCCCCGAGCTCCCTTGGCGTATGGGGGGGGGGCAAAGTGAAGGAGGCTCCAAGCTGGGAGGCAGAGAAACCAGCAGGACCTTTATCTGGAGCAGGAATGCAGAAAATGTGGAAACAATTGGGGAGTGAGAGCTGGGGCTTTCAAAGCCCCGAGGTGACAAAGGGTTTTCACCCGGGGAGTGTAGGTCGAGGTGGGAGGCGGTGGGCCGCTGATAGTGATGGTAGGCTCTGAGAAGAAAGAAAACGGCCTCTTAACTGGGTTACCATTTCAGGGTAGACAGGCTTGTTACACAACGCAGCAACGCAGACGCCTAGCGAGAGAGGCCAGGAATGGAGATAAAGCGAGCAGGGGACTGAGGAGAAGGAGATGGATGGATGTATTAGAGGCTCTTAATGGCATGTTGATAAAAGGCCTTGGATGTGGTCTTAGATGTAAAGACCATCACCAGAACCAGAATGTTCCATTAGAGATGTCAGTCATCAGTGCACAGACAAGGCAGCTCTGCTGGCCTGCAGATGCCCCCTGCAGCACTTCAACCACATGGTGGCTGGTTTGGACTTTGCATCTCAGACAAAAAACAATTCAGCTTCCACAAGCCTGCAGCCAGACTACGGAACAGAACAACTACTTTGTGTCAGAGTTTAATGGAAACAGACAGAGTAAAGCAAAGACGGGAATACAAAGACGAAGGTTAAGATAAAGATAAAGTGAAAAGATAAAGGTAAAATTAAAGTTACCTCGTAATATACACATAGAGATTAATTGCTTTGCATTTTTTATGGTGCCCCCCCACCCCCAACCCCCCCTTTGTCTGTCCTGCTCTTCTGTTAAACAAGTGTGCTGCAGTACATACTGATGCAGTTGTAAATAGATGTGCAAATGGTATTAAAGGAACAATTCATTAGCCCTGACATTAAAGTGCTAATCAATAGAGCTGCATTAAACTATTAGGGTTACACACACAGTAACACACAAACACGCTCAGGCATGCTCACACTCACACTCATCTTGGCAAATCTTGGGGCATATTGTGCTTGATACTCCTCCTGTTCTGCATCAGAAGTACAAAGTAACCTCTTTCATAACAGCTTGAACAGGCCAATGAATTTAATTAGAAAATAGTTTGATTTGACTCAAGTGAAATATATAAACGAAAACAAAAAGAAAAACACACACACAAACAGAAACACACATACACTACTTCACACACGGACAGAGAAAAGAGCTGCTGTAGATCTTTATCAAGTCTTGGTCTTATCTGTTTTGTCGATGGATGTCTCCTTGAAGCCCACGGAGTTCATTTTGCATGCCTAGTAGCTTGTTTAAACCAGCTGTTATGCAGTTTTAAAAACAAACTGTAATTTATCACAACACCCTCACACGTATCAGCCAAGTTCAATGAGTTCTCTGTGTTCACACACTTAAAATGTTTAGCTTCAAAGACAGAAAATATAAATTCATCGGATGAATAATGAGTAAATCTGCAGTCCTGTGACAGCTTCCATAAAACAATATCAATGAAATTCATAGTTTGGATGTTTTGTAACATGGTAACTGACAAATTTCTGTCCTCTTCTCTTCTCTTCTATTTTCCTCTTCCCCTCTTTGTTTATCCCCCGCTCCGTGTTCTTGTCCCTCAGCAGGCCTGGCCCAGCGGCACCCAGCAGATCCTGCTGCCTCCAGCCTGGCAGCAGCTCACCCACACCTCAGTCCAGCATGCCACTGTCATCCCCGACTCCATGAGCAGCACACAGCCTCTCGCCAACTGGAGGTGAATAACACTGCTTCCTTACTTTTAGCTGCTCTCGGCATTTATTTATGTCTGCATATTGTGGCCTGCAGTGTCCACCTTTCTGTACAAAAGAATTTTTGTTGGATGAATAAATCTCAATACAAAATATAAATATACAGGTTGACGTGTCATTTCTCAGCTTGAAAAATAAAGCATTTTGTTAGATTAATTTTATACATATAACAATAAAAGCAAGTGTGTAGCTCAGGTCAGATCAATTGATTTAAAAGACCAAAAGTGGTTTTATGGCTTTTATAGGTCAAAATGTGCTTTAGTAAGATGGAATGTCATAAGACTGATTTACCCAGAGCCTCTACCTCCCTGACAGCTTGTCCTGTATCTTCAATGTATCACAGTCTCAGTGTGAACACTGATGCTTCTGTATGAGCGGATATACCTCAGGGAGATGGTATATATGTATATGTAGAGGCATCATGTTGAGCATAGCCTGTCACCACAATGACTTGATAAACGGATGGATAGATGGGAGAAGGCGATCTGCAGGGAGATGAGGAAGATGCAGGTATATAAATGTGTTTGTGGAGGTATGCTCAGGGCCATTTAATCTCAGATTTATTTAAAGCTGTCCATCTGTGACCGGGCCCCCCCCTGTACCCCCCTTGTCTCTCCCTCCCTTCCTGTCCAGTGGCAGCTCTGTTGTCCTCAGAGAAATGATTGGGAAAGTGTCGCACTTCCTCTGCAGAGCTATCGCTCCACAGCTGCTGGTGTCAGCTCCTCTGCCCTCCCTCTTTGCTCTCTCCCACACTTGTTCCTGCTCCACCTTTCGTTCCCTATAGAAAAGCTATCTGCTGCCACCCGCTGGCCTCTGTGGGAAATACTTTTTCAATTTTTCTTCATTATTGTTGTGTCTGATCATCCTGTTATGAATGTCTATGTTTTCTTAGATATTTTATGCTTTGCTACTTCACTCTCTGGTTTTCTATTGTCGTGTTAACATAAAGCTGTGTTATATTACAGGAATTCCCATCCTCATGGCAGCCATTATAATCCCATCATGCAGCAACCGGCCTTGTTGGCTGGACACGTCACGCTCCCAACCAACCAGACGCTTAATGTTGGAGTGGCACATGTAATGAGGCAGCCCTCAACCAATAACAATTCTTCTTCTAAAAAGAATAAACAGCATCAGATGTCTGCCAGGTACTTTCACACTCAAGTGACTCTAGACTCACAGGATATTATCATGTTAATCATTGTAGTCCATCCAGAATTCGTGAATTTTTCATCTCTATGAGATATTTAACTCCTTTTTTTATTTTGCTCATTTATTTAATTTTTTCTATTTTTAATTGAAGGAACATGTCAGCCTACGAAGTGTCGTCGTCTCAGGCGGTGTTGTCCCCGCAGCGCTCCAAGCGGGTGAAGGAAAACACGCCCCCTCGTTGCGCTGTGCTTCAGAATGGCTCCACTTCCAACTGCCCACCCCTGCAAGGCTGTGGGGGCAGCGGCTGGGGGGCTAACGAGGCAGAGCAGGCTTCCAGCACCACCCGAGACCATCAGCACCAGCACCACGTCCCCAGACAGACCATCATCATCCCTGACACACCCAGCCCTGCAGTCAGCATCATCACCATCAGCAGTGACACAGATGAGGAAGAAGACCACAAACAAAACAATAGGTCAGTTCTGGATTTAAGGGATTAATGAGGTTCTGTTTAACTCATTGATACAGATTCAGTTTAAGTAAGTTTATTATTTCGTTTATTGGTGCGTGTCATGTTTTGATGAATTGCTGCTGTGGTAAAAGATTCGTAGGCTCATTGTTGCAATATTATTCTTTACAAACAAACGCAATACAAAGGGCTGCAGTCTCAGATCAGCCTAGACAGAAAAATCTTTTTCCAGATGATGACATGGATCTGCTGTGACTGAGCAGGATAGAGATTTACTTTTTATAACAATTTCAACAAAATCAATGAGTCAACTGTCTATCATCATATTTTTAAGATTTCTTTTTGAGCTATGGTATGTTTTATCACATAACTCTTTGTTTCTGATATCACAAGACCGTGTTAATATAAAAGTTATTATTACCTGAAATCACAAAATGCTAACTATGCCACCCAAGGCCAGCAGTAATATCTGCAACCATTGATCAAATCAAGTTTATTACCATGCAGTCATCTGACAACAGATAAATGGGTGTCAGATGACTTGTGTTTGGCATAATGTGCTATACTCAGACACAAAGTAAGCAATCAGAGAGTAGGAATAAAAAAGAAAACTGGTTATTATTTTGATAGTAGATTTATAGACTGCAAAACAGCTTGGATATCTGTTTTGACACACATTTTAAGTAATAGAGTGAGACTTAGGCTCTTTATTTGTTTTCAGCAAACAGTGTACACTTTAAGAGTAAATGTAAAATCTGGTATTAATAATTATAGAGAAACATTTTGCCATAAACCATTAAATGTATTATTAATAATATTGATGGCCATGAGTCACTAGAGATGATTTCTCAGTAGCGTTTCTCTCATCCCCTTCTGTTTCCTCCAGTTCATCTTCAAAGCAGCGGAAGAATGTCATCAGTTGCGTGACGGTCCATGATTCACCTGACTCTGACTGTTCTAGCAACAATAGCCCCTACGCTGTGGAGTCTAGACCCCCCAACAACAACAGCTACGACACAAAGTCCACCATCCTAGACAACTACAATAATGGAAACCCCCGCACCATCATCATCCCCCCTCTCAAAACCCAGAACAGTGAGGTCCAGAGTGAGTGTGAGCGCCTGATGCCAGGTAAACGACTGCGACAGATCCCTCACAAGCCTAAAAACACTGCTTCATTAGCTAGCAACTACCATGTTGTTAGGTATAAAAGTTGCTGAACAAACTCGTATCCTCTCCTGTGCAGATGCAATGAACCATCAAAATTCAGCTTACAAGTTCAAGTCCTCCAATGGAGTACTGTCTGGCACCAATCACATACCAGGGGGCGTAACTGGAGGCGGGTCCTACCGACAGCAGCGCTCAGGGCCTCACCCCCTTCAGCAGCAGCCTCTCAATCTCAGCCAGGTATGATGAAACACCTCTTATTACTATCAGTGTGTGAAGATATGTGAGTGAGACCGAAGCTATCAAATGTCAACTTTTTCTGTTCATGTTTTAGAGAGAGAGAGTTGGATATTTTGGGAAATACACTTTTTTTTACCTTCTTGCCAAGAGTTAGATGAGAGGATTAAAATCAAACTCAGGGCTGTATGTTAAATATGAAGCTGCTGTTTGCAGCCAGTTAGCTCAGCATTAACTGGAAAATAAATGGCCTGGCTCTGTCCAAACGTAAGCCACCAGCACCCATAAATCTCAGTTATTAGCACATTTAATCCGAACAAATAGCGTGTAAAAAAGACACGCTTTGGTTTTAGAGTCATGGGATATTTCTTGGCTGGGCACAGTTGCTTCCTGGGATCTCCGCTGGTTGCTGGGCAACCTCATTTTGAAGTTATTGAGTTTTAGAGATGCTGGTAGGTATTATTCTTGGAAAGAGCCAGGTTAGCTGTGACCATCGTTTACATACTTTGAGCTAAGCAAACCAGCTGCAGGCAGTTGCTTCATATTAGCAACAGAGGAGAATGATATTTAACCTCTCATCTAATTCTTAGCAAAGCGACATTCACCACAATGTCAAACTATTCCTGCTTGATAAAGCCTTTGTGATATCTATGATATGCGATATTTTTAAAGTGTTAGAAAATTATATTTGAGGCTACAATGGTTATAAAGAATGATGTTTTATAATATCTTATAAAATAAAAAAAATGTTCAATTCAGAAAATTGACCTTCTGTCATCTCTTTGTCTAGGCCCAGCAGCACATGGTAGCCGAGCGAAGTGGAGCTCACCGGCGCCAGCAGGCCTATATCGCCCCCACCATCGCCACTCAGGCCCCATACTCTTTCCATCACAATAGCCCCTCTCACACAGGCAATGTCCACCCGCACCTGGCTGCCACACATCTGCCCAGCCAGCCTCACCTCTATACATACACAGCTCCAGCTGCTCTGGGCTCCACCGGCACTGTGGCCCACCTGGTGGCATCACAGGGCTCAGCGCGTCATGCAGTACAGCACGGGAGCTACCCACCAAGCATCGTCCACCAGGTCCCAGTTAGCATGGGCCACCGCGTGCTACCCTCACCCACCTTGCACCATAGCCAGTACCAGGCCCAGTTTGCCCACCAGGCCTACATCAGCGCCTCACCCGCTTCCACTGTCTACACTGGATACCCGCTGAGCCCCACCAAGGTCAACCAGTACCCTTACCTCTAGAGAAGACATAGACTGACACTGGAGAGCCTGCCCAGCTCTGCTGCTTCCCCCAAAACCCAGCCGCCCTGAGCCCCATCGACAACCTAAACATCCTTTCCTCAACCTCAGACATAAACAGAGACAAGAGGAACATGCAATCCTCATCAAACTGTCACGTATAACTTGAAGATGTAACGACAGAGAGAAAAAGAAAAAAAAAATTCATGATCTCTCTAGAAGGGAAAAGATGGGGTTAATTTTCAGAGGGGTACAGTTCAAGAAGTTTCTTTTAATTTTTGTTTTTTCTGAAAGGGCCAGTTTTTGCTTTTATTTTCTATTCTTTGCTTTACTTTATGAGAAAAGGAACGTCTCATTTGTTTTACAGGGAAGTTTGAAACAGGCCTTTTGGGACAGTGGAGGTTTTCTGGTTGGTTTTCTTTGATTCTTTTTCCCCTCTTAAATTTGGGAAGTGACTGTTGAACAGGGGTTACTGACTGGAAGTTTGGAATCCCAAGGGATTTGGGAGAAGGTGAAATACGGAAACCTGCTGCTCTTCAAAGAAAAAAAAATATTGATGGCCTTGAACTGTCTTAATATTTCCAAATCATTCATGGTGTGGGGAGAAAAGAGAGGCAACTCCCCCCACTCCACCTTCTCCAGCCGAGGAGGTTTCTGGAAATATAACCAACAGAAGACAACAAACTTTTTAGTGTATTTATAGATATTTTCCTTTATGTTTCACCTTTATGACAATACTTCAGTTTTAGCTAGGTGTCTTAGCTGGGCCCCGTTCTTAGAATGTAGCAGTCTGCACCTGTTTGTTTAAAGAAGAAAACTTTTTTCCGATACCAATAGATTTATTTGTTCCTCTTTTTTCAATGTGATTGCACAAAGTGGTTATAATAACATAGGCATGTACAACGTGATTGTCTGTGTGTGCTACTGTCAGCCATGCGTGCGTAGTCCACCTCTTCAAAATTCTCCTCAGTCTTTAGGTTTTGACCATTGTTCCCTTGTAGTGCCTTACAGATATAATGACACAGTTTACTTGGCTTGGATCCTGAGAGCCACAAGAGACTATAGCTATACTTAGACAGACATGTTTCCTTAGTTTGACATCCCAGTTGGGGCAGTTGTAGCTCTCTTCCAGGTGTAGGCTCCGCCCTTGCTGTTTCTTGTCCTTAATGACAGCATACTATAGGTGATGAAGATTAATGTCAGAGTCGATACCATGCTGAGCTATTTTATTATGTGTGCATGAGATAACTTGCCTGGGGTACTTACCAAAGTCATAGAAAAATTCTTGATACATTTGCTCTTGATATTAATGTAAATATGGAAATGTACAGTGTAGCTGTAGCTGTAAACCTCTATCACAGTGGCACTCAAAATGCGGCTTTAGTTTGGAGTATGTTTTTTTTTTTAAAACCACACAAGGGAATTCATGCATCGTGATTACAGAGCAGAGATATTATCTCGGTTTTCATGTACAGGGAATGAGTTACAGTACAATGTTTGAGACACAGTAGAGGTTTTTTTTCTAAGGTTTAAAGCTAGTCCGAGAGAAGGGCCTGACAGAAAGTGATGGTTGCCATGAGGTTGATTCTGTGAGGCTATAGAGATAGCCAGGCTGCAGCAAAGAGACTGAGTAGCGAGGGTCGTTTGAGAGATAGGCACGAGTGAGGGGGCTGGTTAAAAGCATAGAGTCAGTTTAGGTAGGGACTGTGGAGGGCAGGGTGAAACTCTCTACCTTAAACGGGACTAAAATGGTAGCAAGTTGGCACTGAGCAGGTTGATAGTAACACTGAGCCCGGGAGGTCGGTAGGAGCCGTAAGGAGGCACTACCTAACCTGAATGCACGCTTCGAATCCTGACATGAATCCCTTTGTTGTTGTCTTTGCTGCTGTTGTTGTTTGTTTCTCCAGCAAAGATAATTGGAAGTTATATGTTGCGCTTGAGGTTTGAGTAGCATCTCCAAGCTGCAAGAACAGAACAGAACAGAACAGAAGGGAAATGCCACAGCATACACCTGGAAGGGCACCTTGTGGCCCGCGTGTTGTCACTGTCCATTTGTCTTCGAACCAGGTACACCACAAACATCGCCACGCCAGCTGAACGGGATACCTGAACACTTAGAGAACCAATAGGGCTGTCGCTTTGTGTGTTTTGCTGCTTGATTTAACATAGATCTTTTTTTTTTCTCGTAGCCAATGATACAAATAATCTCCTCTGTTCGTTTGTCCTCTTGAACGTGGGCACATCAGAACCGCTGGTGGTTTAGTGAAAGCCTTCCCCTCTCCTTTATGGTATGCCATAGTACTTGCATTTGAAGTGATTTTTTTTTTAACTTAACATTATCTTGAACTTTTTGACATGGCTGTAGTACATTGTGTTTATTTTTAGAGATTGTTGCAATAATTCTTGTGGACGTTTTATCAGAGTGTGTGTGTGTGTGTGTGTGAGTGTGTGTGCGTGTGTTTGTTTTTATTATATGTCAGGCTTATTTCTATTTTGTAACCCGGGGCATGATGTACAGTAATATTTAGTATTCCTTGGAGGTGGTTGCACCTGTGTAAAGTGTTGCAACACTGCTGACGATAGTAAGTGTGAAGCTGAAGATAATCCCATGGGCCCCTTATATATAGTGCTCTGGCTTGAAGGTGCCACACCCAGGTTTGACATCCAATAATCTCTTAAAAAAGTCTCCTGATGGGCCCAAAAGTGGTTTGTCATCCTGGTACTTGTTTCTCCCAAAAACTCTTCACTCCATGTCAGCCCCAGTAAGCAAGCAAGCCTAGGGTGCAGGCAGTTAAAGATGTGATTGCAAAGAAAATTGCTGGTTACATCATTCGTCTCTGTTCTGTCATTGTCTTTTTATTTTATTGTGTCTACTTAATTTTCTCTAGGTCACTTGGGGCCTAAGCACACACATATAAGGGAGATGATTTTTCCATTGAAATCTTTTGGCTCCTCTGTTATGAGACAGACTACTGAAACATTCCACTGTTGGAGGGAATTTTGTTGTTCCCTACGCTACACTGCTGTCCTGTCTCCTCTCCTGTCAGCACTGGGATAGCATGGTCACTCTAGGATTTCTTTCACTCCTCCCACCAAAGAATACAACCATCAATCGATCATGTACAGCACAGCACATTACAGTACATGCAATCTGCCACAGCATATGCTAGAACAGAAAGGCAATAACCTCCGGTCTCATCTTTACAAGCGCTTTTTGAGGACATGTTGTTTTACCATCACACAAACGCATGGGTGCATAGGATGTACAAGTACACAGGGAGGATTCATACAACGCAGTCATTGTTTTTAATTAAAATCTTGACATTCAGCTGTGCAAAGAGCTGCAGTCTGTTTTAAAGCTTTTTTTTTGTTTTACTTTCATTACTCCTCACACTTGGCCCCTGTCAAGATGAAATGATCAATAATTATCTGACCTCTCTCCAAATTGTTAAGCCAGTTATTTTTTACATTGTTGATGTTGTACCTTTGTTGGTGTTGTATGAAAATGAATTTGTAAAAAAAATTAAATGTTTTACATTAGCGTGCCATGGAATAGAATGACCTGTAAAAATGAATTAATCAAAAATGTACCAACTATACCTTTAAAACCATGGTCACCTGCACAAAATGAATGTAATATGTGACCTGTGGCATCTAAAATGGCTTTAGATTTTTCCTCTGTGGGTGACCATTCATTTGATTTACACTCCATTTGTTGCCATGCAGGATGCAATAATTGTACATCTAATCTCCAGCAAACTCCCATGTGAGAGAAATAATTTAAAATTACTATTATCCTCTTGATTAGGGGGGATATCAAAAATTTTCTTTTTTCTCAAATAAAAATTCCAATGAAGTGTATGTGCCCTGTATGCGCAATATTGGGGGAAAATTACCTGATGTGTATGATACCTTTATTTTTTGCTCTGTTTCACATAACCAATGTTTTGTGTTTTATGAGAAAGGGGAATCTGAGATGTGAGCATTAAAGTAGATTGAGTGACCTTACAATTACCAAAATGTGCTTAAGTAGAGTGTTCAAATGTTTTGTGTTGTTAAGGTGAGCATAGCCTTCCCAGTTAGCAACTGTATTGTCAGAATACTGCCTTCCAAATAACCAACGATACCTCCAAAGGTTTATGGTGACATTTAAATCAGACAAAAGTAAATAAGGCAGTAACTGACTCTCTGTGAAGCCTGGCATTCTTTCTCCTATAAAATACACTTAAAACTTCCATTTTGCTCTTGGTGTTATCATGAATACTCCTCTTCCTGAAGCTTTGGAAACACAGAGAAACATTCCTATGAGCAAGATGGCACACTGTGCTACATTAGTCTTCAAAATAACTTCTTTATGGTGACTCCTAGCATAGAAAGCAGTGAACAGACAAACCACAACACCACAACCAGCTTACTCGCACAGTGTAAACCATTTGGCAAAGTCCCAGCGGCTTCCCAAAGTACGAAGAGGTTAGGAACAGGTTTTAGTTGGATTAATCATGAGCTGATGTACTTTCTCTCACTAGGAAATTCATACTCTAGCTACACAAGCATTCTTAAAGCCCTTTTGGATGAGAGTGTATGTCTTTGTTTTTTTAAGCTTTGTTGAGGAGATCTGCTTTGCTGGCTATTCCGTGGGGTAATTCAGGGTGAGGTGGTCAAGGTTTGATGCCATCACTGGTAGAGGGTGTCAGATGATTACAATGTCCAAATTAAAGAACCAAATCTTATTTTAAATATGATTATTTTTCCAATTATCCTCAGTTATTCTAAATTTTATAAACCAGGCAAGAATATGACTTAATTTTTACCACCTTAATTTCCCCAGTGTGCTGTGTTGTTAGATGTATGGTTCAGCGTATCTTGATTAAAAATGTAGCCTCTCCAATGTTATTTTCAGAGAGATTTCTGGCCAAACAGTTAATTTTTGTGGTGTCAGTAAATTGAATCTAGAAGTCATAGACCAAAGCTACATTCAAAGCCAGATTTGCCTGTTTACACTACGAAATATTCATCTTAAGGTTAAGATCTTGAAGTCACGTAGTCAAAGTCTCAATCACTTTTGGTACGTTCTCAAACTTCTAACAGTAAATTAGTGTAGCTCACTTTCTCGAATAGCTACTTGCACAACATCATTTATACAATTGTTTTATCTGTGTATTTACATTTCTAAATACCTAAGAGTGCATCAAACCCTGACCCTCTCTTGTGTCCATTGCTGTATGGTTTCTCAATGGTGTAAAATCTCATTCTTTGTTGATACAGCTAATGTGTGCTGCAGTATTTCCTAGTATACTTATCTGTTAATTGTCTTTTTCTTATTTACTTTTTGTTTATTGGGGTGTGATGTCTCATTATTTCAATCTGTTGATGTAGCGTTCTATGTATACCCTGTTCCTTAGCTTAATATTATTAAGTATGTTATGAGAATGGATATTTTACTGGCTTTATAGAATGTTTAAATAAATATAATAATGACAATAAGAAGAAGGATTAATTAAACCTCCTAACAAGTTGAGTACTTGCTACTAAGCGCTTGTGTTACCATTATGATGTTGTGTGCTTCTCTTAATCATTTTCGTTGTAGAAAAATGGAGTGAATTTATATTAGGCTTCGAAAAAAACTAATGATAGCATTGTAAATTTTACAGGAGGATTTTAACAGACAAACAGCTTCGTCAGATAGAAGAATATAGTTATTTTAATTGTCCTCTTTACTAACTGTAGGGTGAGAAGGGGCTCGCGTTGTGGTGAACTATGTTATAGCTTGTTATTCACTGTTACTTTTGATCATTTTTTCGGTCTCCGAGGTGAATCGAGTTATTAATGAGAATTTGTATGCTCACATATGCATATTGTATATGTGTAGAAATGTAATCACACTTTGTCTTGGATTTACATTAAACTGTTAAGTCACGGCACAAGTCTTTTGTTTCATACTGTGGTGTGTGTGTGTATGTGTGTGTGTGTGTGTGTGTGTGTGTGTGTGTGTGTGTGTGTGTGTGTCCGAGCCTGACATTTGTTGTGAACACTTGCGCTTATTAACTCAGAAATGAAATAAAAATATACACTAATATGCAATTACTCCACACACCATTACTTCTAAATTTCAAATTTGCACCCAAACCAGCATTTCTTACTTATGCTGTCTGATTAGATTTAAGATTGATGTTTGGTGGAGCAATCCTGGGAATTACGTTAGGTGACCAAACTATTACATTGACTGTGGTGCTGCTTGCCTCACAACAAAGCTAACAGGTGATTTAGGGAGACTTCAGTCAAGCAGAGTCTGGAAAGAGGTATAATCTGGTATATTAAGTTAAAACATATGTGTTAGTAGACCATGGTTGTCTAAGGGCTTCAGTGTGGGACTTACTTCACTTTGGAAAATGTATTTCTTTCATTTAGCTTTTTTTAAGCATTTTATCCTCCATGTTTAGAGATCAATCATCTGCCATCATTGGTGAGCCTTGTTGAAGTGTTACTGAGCAAGACATTTAATTTAGTAGTGGAAGCAATATTCCATTCCCTTATATAAGTAAAAGTACAAATATTGTGAAAAAATTGTAAAATTACAAACATGGAACAAATTCAAAAATAAAAAAAAATGTGTAATGTGCCAAACGGCAAACGGACACTGTGAGTGTTATTTTTCATTTATAGGGTTGCTAATACTAATGCACTGATGTGTAAGCTGAATTATGGGTAATCATACTTTATGTTTTGTATGTAACATCTGAATCAGGAAAGTAGCTGACAGATAAATGTAGTAGGGAAAAATACTATGTACATCCAAATTCAGACTGATTGCCTACTGTACTTCTAATGCAAGGTTAGTAAGTCATATTTTATAAAGAAAACATACATAAATCTTAGATTTCATTTTATATGACACAACTGAGCACAGAAATCTTGATGAATGTCCAGACAGAGGTAGCAGGATGTAACTCAGTCATACTTATCTGGCATCTGCAACGTTAGTCATCCTAAAGTGCCACTAGGTGGCGGTGTACACCATATGTTGATGCATATAAACTGGCACTGAGGTGATTAGTTTATGCTGATCATCTCCATTACTTTCAACCACAAAACCTTGCTAAGCACCATGTTTACAGTATGCAACATGGAGGCTGTGTATTTATCAGTTTGTAATTTGGAGCCTTTATCCCGGGCAGAAATCAGACATTCGGGGCATAGAAACACAAGGTGTGCATTCTTGATGTGTCTGGTCAGATTTCAAGAGTGAACACACCGTCTAAATACGCTTATAAATTTTGAAGAAATTACAAGTCATTGGAATACAACAATCTGTATTTTATTAAAATAATCCCTGCAGAAATACAGATGGTGTCCGTGTGATAATTCTTTGTATATTTTGTGCCTGGATGACTAAAAGATCAAATCTATTTTGCCAGTAGAAAGGCTGACAGCGATACATCCGTCCAAGTCCATACCTTGTGAAGTGCATCATCGCATGAGGCAACGTTGCCGTGGAAGCCGCAGACGCCAGTCGAGGAGGACCAACCTAATTTTTAAAACCCCACTGTGACAGAAAAGCGCTGCAGCCAATGAGAATGGGTTTCGATAAATAAGAAACTAATCAGATCAGCCGAGGGGGCGGGGCTAATCCAACCTTCGGGACGAGAGAAGGTAACTGTTAACCAAAAGAGTGTCAGATAATAGCCAGCTACCAGCGCGTGCTCAGTGCGTTTACAGTGAAATAACTTGTAACGCAGGCAGGTGGTTTCATGAAGGTTAACGACGAAGCCTCAGACAGTATTTTATTTCTTCCAAGGATATTTTCTCGGGACTAAGACAAAGGAATTGACAGAGTTGCAGCTCCGTTTTTTGGTAAGTCTGAATGCGCAGCTATGAGCAGGCTGACAGGAATGGCTGGGGGGAAAGGCGAAAAAAATCGCGTTTTTTGTGCACTCAGAGCTAGCTTTGTAATATAATACTTAAGTACATTAGCTAACCTATTTTTTAGCATTTTGATGTGACAGTCAAATGAGGGATGTAACCTGCTTTGTCTAGCCATATCAAGAGCCACATGACCGTTAAACTTGCAAGTAACGGGACGGGATGTAGGACAAGAGACTGTATAATGATGAGAGAGCGACTGAAAGCTAGCCGTACAGCTGGGGGATAAAGTCTGTGCTGGGTCTATGAGCCGTCCTGTTTTCCCCTTGGTTCCCACTTAACACAATTATACTTCATGTGTGGAATCATTTGGTTAGTTTAATTTCTCTAATGGGATGATAACTCCTTATTTGTGTTTATATAATGTTGTTAATGTAAATTAATAATGACCTGGGAGGCTGTGTGCATGGTCAGGTTTCTTTTAAAACGAAATAACACATAAGAGAATCCTGTATGCACAACCCATTTATTACATTTTAACATGGGATTTAAAGGCGTTATTTTTATTTTTTTATGATATCTACCTCTGTGGGGAGATGTATGTATTTTTAAAAAAACAATCTTTACAGACTATTGCATGGAACATGCAAAATGCAGTTGATGAAGTAGCTCATTTCCTCTGGTATATCTGGAACTGTAAATTCTAGAGGAATTTTCTTGTCTCAAGTGACCCATTTGTCCTTTCTAAGATTTACCTCTCTGTTGATACAGGTATTGCTATTGATATGTGTTTTGGGAATGTAATCATAACCATACAAGCTTTAGAGAGAAGATGCGCTTATGTGCACTTCAGTTTGGCAATTTATGTTCCCAATGACTTAACTGGTTAATTTAATTGAGTGATGGTCATTTTGAGCTTGCACTGATCTCTTTTGTGTTCTTTCGTTTTTTAACAGCCATTCTTCACTGCAAGCACATCATGAAAGGAAGGGCCTTACTCTAAAGGAGACAAAACTAAAAACCCCTAAATAAACCAAGCCTCGATTGTCTCTTTAGAATGAATCTTCTCTTCTTAACTGGGTGAAATGCCTTGACCTTACCCCGCCATACCATGGCCGGTTTAGTCTCCTCTGTGGGTTTGGTGGTAATGTTTAAGGCTCTTATGCATGCCCATAGCCAGCATGGAATATTTCTGGGGTTGACGATGTTGGTAACAGTGATCACAGCTGACACAACTATTACAGGTAAGATAACACCTTTCACTAACTCACACAACATGATCCTCTAATTTGTGTCTTGTATTGCATAACAGAGATCATTGCCTTGTACATTATTCAATTAGCTTTGAAGAAGAGCTTTCCAGCATATGGCATCCAAGATCTAACCTAGGTTTAATCAGGATCCTTTTTTTGATGGATTAGTTTCTGTTAAGTTATTGTATTCTTAAGAATTGGGTTAAAAGGAGCTCAGAGAGCATCTATCTGTTTATTCTTTATACTGCCTGCCCAGTGCAGTTTCTCTGTAAGTTGCCCAAAATGTTTTAACCACCCTATTGTTTTTTTCTTTAACCTTTGACATAGAGTAGGTTTGCCTGGCATGAATGCACATTTTCAACAATCCTTCACACAGTTACACATGCACACACACACGAACACACAAACACGTGCACACATCTAGGAGATTTTTAGTACAACCGCAGTCTTGTTTGTGGACAACTGAGCAGCTGCACTGGTGCACTTGGGGTCATTATGTGCTTTGCTCAGGGCCAACTTAACCAGCAATCTTCCAGTCATAAGCTTGCTGCCTTAACTTTCAGACCATTGTTGCTTGCTCTTCTATTTAAAGCTTATCATCCCCTCATTGAGAAGAATTTACTTGATAGATGATGTATAGAATTTATAGTGCAACGTCTATGTGTTTTTCTTTCAGTTTTGCAGTGCATGTGGTGTTGAAAACAAAAAGTTCAAATCAGGTAGTTTATCTCAATATGAACTTAACAATGTGTTTCTGATACTCATCTGAGCTAAGTCAGGGCTGCTGCAAGACCTTGGATAGTTGGGATATTCATAATAAAGTCACTTAAATGTTTGATTCTAGATTTACAGAGAAGGTTAGGTAGCTCTATCCCTACTGTACGCAGACTTTAGAGTTAAACCCATTTCCAGTCATTAGAGAAAGAGAAAGGATCTAAATCTGTCTAGTTGATAAGTGTTTCTTTGCTGGGCTTACTTTTATAGATAGTGACATGATCCCACCAAGACCTGTTCCCCTAGACATTGCCCAGTTAAAAAAAAAACTTGCCTTGAAAGTGCCCAGAACCTTATGATATCATACTGTAATAGTACTATGTAGTGTTTGCCAATCTTCATCATTATCATAAAACAATTAAAAGCTCTTTGAATTTGATGACCAGTAAAGAGGGCTACATACTCTCTTTAGTTTTTATGGCTACTGCATTTGTGAAGCCCTGAAATGAGAACCTGAGTCATATGTCTGATTTTGTTGGATTGGAAACTTAGTGAAGACAAAATACAGAAAAATGAAAAGAATTCCAAAGGTTTGCATAACTTTAAAATTTCATTATTCTTGCATTAAGTATTTTACGTCCTGTTTTGATTTCGCTCCTCCATATAATCACCCATGCATTTTGCTAACAATCTTTAATTTAATCCTCATGAGGAGATGGTTCTCTTAAGGCTTGTAATAGATGATATGACCAATAGTTGTAGAACAACTTTGCTTGTTATTGGTTACAAATGCACATAAACTGAAATACTGTATAATTTAAAAAAAACATTTTCAACTCCTACTATCTTACTGATCACTTGGCAATATCTACCCTAAGACTACAGACTACAAGATTTATCAGAATAAATTAATCAATCATTACATGGACAGTTTTTTTACAACTGCATGCTGTTTTGAATGAAATATTATGTTTTAAACACCCCAATTATGGACGAACATTATTACAGCTTTGTTTAAGCATTGCTATTTTAAATGACAAGACTCTACAATAATTGTCAGTGCTTTGCAAAGTTCTACATGCAAAAGATGTTACTATACTAGGCTTTTGATTTAATACTAACTTAAGGTTAGCAAGCAACCAGCTGTCTCAGGTGAACTCTGGGTGCTTTTCTCAGGGGTTTGGGGTCACGTGTCCAGCCGGCCAGCCCTCTTTTTCATTGTTCAATCTATAAAGGTGAATAGTTACAGTTCATGGTGGTAGGAGAAACAAAACTTGGTGCATCAGTCTCTTTTTTTCTCCAAGAGTGTTCTTAACTGTAGCATCCTACGTTTATGGCATCCTCCTCAACTCAAATGCTGAAATCTTTCCTCCTTCGGCTTTCTCTCAAAGATAAATTTACTGGCGGCTTAAATGAATTAGAGTCACACAATAACAATGCTCCCTCGTGTAATGGTAGTAGGATCCTGTTTACTTAGCCTGATCACACATACTGCAAAAGCTATCATCAACAGTTTTGGAGGTCTGTACTGTAATTTAGTGTACAATAATAACATGACTTTGTACAGTACACATAGATATGTAATAAAGTATAAACAAAGAAATCATTACACATTTTTACATTACCTATAAAAGACAAGCTTTTACTAGCTAAGTGAGGAAAATATTGGTAGAGCTTGCCTGACGCTTAATTCATGCTTAAAAAATGTTTCTTTTTAACCGGAAAACGTATGTAGTCTAAGAAGTAAAGGAAACAAGTGGATGAATTGAAGTTGCAATTTGCTCTCATTAGCTGATCATGATAAGAACTTCAGTGTCAGATTAACTGGGCCATTGCAGACCTCCTTCCTCACTCTTGTTGTATCATCTGGTGTTTCCTGTATTTCCCTGGAAGTTATAGTGAGGGGGTGAAGGAGATATAACTCCAGTGAAAGGAGACCAAATGAAACAGTGTAACTGTTCATAAAATTACAGATTTCTTTAGGTTTGAATATTTTTTTTAATATTTTGGAAAACCCAAATTAACAACTCAAGTATAGTATAAAATTGGTCCAGTTGTTTTTAGACATTTTAATCTGTAAAGAGTACATATTATGCCTTAAATCTAAGACCAAACACTGTTCCAGCTTAGAAATTGACCTTGACTATTGTTAAAGTCTTTTTTTTTTTCAAATAAAACTTTGTTTCTTGTATGTGCCAGTTAAAGGCTTGATTAGTTAATGAGTCAAAATGAAACTACAACAGTCAGTGTAGTTTAACTACAATGTTAAACTTTTTGACCAAAAATGGAAATTTGTTTAAATAGTCCTTCTTTACTGTATGACAGGAGGTGCTCATCCCCTTCACCTATCATTGCACAGTACAGTTCACTTAATTCATGTCTGGTATGACAACTGTGTTTCAATGTCATGTTTCAGCAGTAAAATCACCATTTACATGGCTTTCCTCTTACAGACTCACAAAAGCACGCTTTATAGTTTCTAGGTCAAATAGAGCATGGCAACTGATGTATAATTGTTCCCCCAGACTCAACATTGTAACTTTCCTTTTTCTTTCTTTCTTTCTTGTTTCTCTTGGTCTTTCTGGTCCTCTGCTCAGTTTTTATGATATAAATAGTTTAATCTATACCGAGGGCTTACAGTGAAGATGCTTACAAACTTGTAGGATAGATTTAAAACTTTGTATGTGATGTAATAAAGTGCCCTTGCATTTTCACTACAGCAGTCTCTGTCTGCACTGCAGTGGCTGGCAAGTTCCGCACAGCAAGCTGCAGGCCAGCAAAGTCCTGGCTAATTACCAGCGCAGTTCATTGCCATGTGAAATGTGATCTGTGTGGGATGACAATATGGCCATTCATTATTCATTAGAGCTGGGAGCCAGTTGCAGATCAATGGGTAGAACCTATCAAGAGCCAAACAGTGGGTACTTTAGCTCTCACCGGGCCTGCAGCTTGACCAGGAAGATCTATTGTAAAATGGCCGGTGGCTGACCTTGTCTCTCCACTGACTGGCCTGTCCCACCATTATTATGTTGAGCTGGTCAAGGGTTGGTCAATGATAGCAGAGAGACACATTTTTTTAATAAAGCATTTCAATGTTATCTTTCCATTCCCAATTCAGTGTCTGTCATTATATCTTTAGATTTACATTCACAAGACAAAGTTATTACACTTTTAAAGCTGTTTTGGCATTTTAAGGATGGCATCAGTCTCATTTACCTATTTTTTTTCCAGTTATCTGCTATTACCTATGTCTTATTGGTAAGTTGTGATGTGAAAGTATGTTAATGGGAGCTTGTGAATGTGCATCTGTTAGTGATTTTGTGTACCCTTATTTGCGTTTTACCAAGGCAATTTTCCAATGCAGTTCCAGCATCCTAGAGGTAAGCATGAATATTGTTTAGTACAACAATGATTTTGATCAAAGACTGAAACAACACACCTGTGGCCCTTTTTGTTTTGGTTTTGTTTTACTTTGCCATTGAATTTCCAGTTATTAATACATTATTGATTTTTTAATGCTTTAACCAAGCTATAAGGATTATATATTCATATTTTTACCAGATTGTGATTACAGTAGTAGAAATGACAAATTGTAGTGTTGTAGGATAATATATTAATTAATAGAGTTCATTATTATGTGATCCATTGCACACCATTCAAATGATGCATTTGTTGCAGCTATAATTACATTTGTCTAGTTCCATATTTTTGAGCTGAGTTTTTTAAAGTGCCTGTAATCACAACTATAAAACTGAGAACTCTGATATCTCTCAGACTGTAATAGTAAGAGTTCTCTTGTCAATGGTAAATGGTGCAAAAGCTTGCATCAGACCATTATTAGAAATAGATTCACAATTTAACAGAGGGGCACCATTAAGGCCATATTGTGCAAAGCCCAAATGACTATGTGCTCTGATGAACTGCAGCTGATTATTTATATATTTATCAGAACAGATGGTGCCGTTCAGCCCAGCCTCTTTTGGGCCACTCCAGGCTAAATTATTTTGGCCTGGACCATTCAACATCACAGTAACTTCTTAGAAACAATATATATTTCACCTAACCATGCACAGATATTCCCCTTTTCTGCCCAAATATTTACTTCTAGGCGTATGAGAAAACAGCTTCCTTCGAAGAGAGCTTAAGGAAACCTAGTGCTCAGTATTTGTTCAGCCAGGACCTAAAGCTGTAGAATGGCCTGTGCTGGGAAGACTGAGGCAAAGTAGAGAAGAGCACTGAGTGACACAGTCGTCTTGGCCTCTCTGGTTACAAGTCTTTGCCCTCCTGTCTTTCCAAGGACGACAGAAATTGTGTGTGTGTGTGTGTGTGTGTGTGTGTGTGTGTGTGTGTGTGTGAGTGTGAGTAATCGAGTGAGTGAGTGAGTGAGTGTGATTTTGGGCTTTGTATTTGTGTGCATAGTAGTGCTGAACTTTAGTCTTTAAGTCTTTAACGGTGTTATACAGTAGCCCTATGTGCTACACATCCCTAAGGACTCACTGAAAGACAGCTTTCCTTCTAGCTAACTGTACCTTTCACTCCCATGTCCTCATTCTTAGTCTGTTACCTCGCTTTTTCTCTCTCAGTTGGGCTCTTGTAGTGTTTGCCTCCCCACCCCCCTTATCCTGCTCCCTCTCTTTATGCACTCCCCTTTGTCTTATCTTAAAAGTATTCCCTCTAGAAAAACAAAACAAGGGTCACATAAATATCTGATGAAGTGCAGACTTGACCTCAGTTACGTCTCTATTTTCATGCTTATTTTTGACTGAATCAGTCCAATGAATTAATTTACAGTGGATGACGGCAATCTGTTCAGCTACAATACTTTATTGTTTTGCTTTGCCTTTATTGGCCTATTAGATCAAGGGCAAGATTTTGATTGCATTCAAACTAAGATTATGTTTGTAACCTTATGTTTATCGATTACTATCAGATAAATCTGCTCTTTAATCTTTTATTTTTATAGTGTAGGCTTAATTTGTCATGTAAGCACGCTGGAAAGCAACTGGTGTAGGTTTAAAGTAAATGCACTTCTTATGATGTCAAATAATTTTTTATTTCTGTGGGGGGGCTGCTTGAGCTTTAGCAAGGAGGTGGATCTAATTGAACTCCACTGATAAAAACAATGGAATCTTTCCCATCTTAAAAGCTTCCCAGATAAACCAAATGTCAACACGGCTGTATCTTGATTGTTTAACTGCACTCAGCATATGCAGCTCTTGCCAACTGAAAAGAGCCAGTCACGCAATGGGCTTAGCTGAAAACAGAACCATGTGTGGGGTTGTAGTTAGCTAGCATTAATACCAAAAGACCCTTTCTTCTCTCCCTTCCTTTTTTTTTTAAATGACACAACCATTAACTTACTTTTTTTTGCATAAGGAGTCTGGCAAACATAGGAAATGATATCATTAGAGGGCTCAGGAACTGGTATCTCAAATTTCTCAACACACATAGTCATGTATGCTTTATTCTGTGTGGTGTGTGAGCATGAGCACACACAGGCACATGTGTGTGTTTTTTACAGCTGCTTGACTGATACCTGCTGTGAAAACTGCTATGTTCTGATTCTTAAACATAAGTTGGTTATTATTAAATTTCACAAAATTTAGTCTTGAACAATTCGGCTTGATCTCATCTTTGTGTGTTTCTCTGTTTGTGTGTAATTTCTTTGTACTGTGAAGCATGCAGTTTGCCTTCAGTTTGGAAGTAATATCTCCTGCGCTCTAAAATAAACACACTTGATCTTTCACCCGTGAAATCTTATTTTTGCTTCACCTAACCGCCTTGAATTTACTGACAACTGAGGCAGAAATGCACTTCTTGTTTTTAAATTCCGCTGCCAACTTGTTTGTTTTGTCTGTGCACTTTCATAAGCCCAAATATTTCACCCAGTTTAAGGATTATTTTATTTTTACCTTTTTTCCTTTTCTACATGTGTTAGCACCAAGTTTGGTCGAGTAAAGGAGACCAGGGAAAGGTATTTTGTGTGATTGAATTCCAGACATCAGCAAAGTGCTGTCTGCAGACAGGCAATATCAGGTTAACTCTGTTTAAGCCCTTGGATCTGTAGTCATGAAAACGCAGCATAGCCAAAATCAAATTTTATCTAGTCTGACTCACCGGAAGTAGACTGTGGGTTTAAGTCTCCCATTGTACGACTTTTTCAGTGGGCATTCTTCTCCGTTATCTGTTGGTAACACAAGACATAGCGATGGATTTAAGGAAATACAGCATTTTTTCTCCTAAAGCTGAATAATAATCAATGCAGCCAGGCCTTTCCTCGGTGGAGATAGGGCTGGAAATGCAAGAGAATTATGAGATGTATCTGAACATATTCCCACTTACCATTTTGTTGAAGGTGGATATATAATAAAATCTCCCTGTTGTGGTTGCCCTTTAAAAAACAATTTGTCAGCATTCTGTTAAAATTCTTCTTAATTTCAATGTATAATAACCCATTTTTTCTGACACACTGGGCCATTATATAGGTTATCTAAACAGCTTGGCACATATACAGTATAGCTTAGTGAAGATGTGATGAGCCAATATGTGATTTTATAAGATTTTGCCAATAACCGTCCTGTGTAAACAGGTTAGTGCTATTTCAGAAGTCTGAAGTTGTGTCTGCCTTCAGCACAGTCTCTCTGCCCTGTTCCATCTCCTTTTATTCAATTATGGGGGTTTTATAAAGCAACATCAGATCAGCAAACAGCAGTAATAATCCCTTGTCCCTCGTCAGAATCCTTTTTACATGATTGAAGGCAGTGATCTAAGCCTGTAACTGAATGTATTAGCAGAGGCAAAATGAACTGACTGAGCCCCACTAAAGGCATTATTTTTGTCCTTAAGTATGGACAAACTGGTTTTCACAGACTTGGCTTTTACAGATTTATTATTGAAATGGTAACAACAAAGATGTACTCCACATATATTTTTGTACAACACTAAATGTATTTTATAATACTAAATCCCCTAAATCCTCCATGTCATTCTTGTGTGCATCATGTGACTGATCAGTTTCATAAATGTAATGGCACGACTAACTTCCTGTTTACAAGCTACTAAGGTAGAGGATAGAGTAATTGACAAAGGACTCGAAGGATTCGTTAGCTTGTCAATTAATGCAAATGAAAATTTAGGACAGCTCATGTACAAGGCAGCGATTCATTAGTTGAAGTCTAGGCTAAAAGACACATCAAGGTCTGATGAATGGTAATGGAAACTCATCAGCATGGGATTTTTCATATAATGAATAAATGAAACTCTCACTGCATTAATTCTGTAGTGTTGTCAGAGTAATGAGACTATGCTGTACTTTTTCATTCACATTTTTTACAAGGAGATAACTTCTTCATTAGGAAGTAGAATAGTATTCCTCTATCAAGACTGCTTATATGAATGTTTATAAACTAGAAATATAAAGTGTTTATCACTAATGCAATAACAGCCTGACTTCATTCCTTTGATTAGCTTTTACTGGCAGTTAAATGAGGTTGTATTGTAGAAACGATTTACATACTCTAGAAAGAGAGGGTGACTGACTTGGAGAGAGAGATTAGGGAGAAAAAGAAAAAATTGTACCACTCATTTTGCATGAGCTGAGCGCTTGACATTTTTACTCTTGTGACCTGATATTTAAAGGTCTCCCTCTACATGGGTCTCAGTGCTTAGTTTCATGGACAGACCCAACAATGAGTGGCCACTGGAGTGTGACACACTAGTGTTTCAGGGGACAGGTGGCAGCGCTGCTCTGCCTTGAAGGCTTTTGTCAATTCCTGCTTACTGTAATGTCAGCCCCAGTTCAATCCAGTCTCATTTGCTCTGTGCCTGGCTGCTCTCTGTTGTACCAAGCTCTGACTGTCATTACCCAAGATTAGCTATCACGTATTAGTACTTTGTCTGCTTAATTATAAAGACCAACCAGCCTGGCTCTACACTATTAAAAACCTATTTCAGTTTTGGCTTAGCACAGTTTTGGTTTTTGTTTTAATGATTTCAGTGGGTTTTTTTCATTGACTGTATAAAACACTGGACAAACCCTCCGTGACGTCACCCATTGGTTTCTGCCGGAGCAAAAGTGAAGCCTC
>JAQMCX010000050.1:2612284-2657675 GCA_029814765.1 Acanthurus leucopareius
TCTAAAGTTGGTCATTTTAACATGGGCTCCAATGGGAATTTGCTCCCTTTTGGAGCCAGCCTCAAGCGGCCAGTCGAAGAATTGCAAGTTTTTTTACTTCCTGGTTGGCTTCAATGCATAAGTAGAGAGTTTGCCCCTTGGTTTTTTTTGAAAATGTTGTTATAACTATAATTTTGACTTTATGAATCAAAGATTAAACTAAGGCAATGATTCAATGATATTAAGACAGTGATTTATTTTTAGAGCATTGATTTTTAGTACTGAGTATCCATCCTAAATACCATCATTATCATCCTCACAATCATCATAATTAGTGCAATTATCAGTGTTACCATTAACTACCAGCTAATGATAGTGTTTTTTGTAATTGGCTAGATGTTCTTCATCTATCTATGCACGTTTTGTTGTCCTAAATGTGACTCTAAACAAAGCGTGTCAATGATGTGCTGAGATAAGATGACATTTTGGGGTCAACATCGGCTTGTTCTTCCAACAAACACGGTCCCCTATAGAGCCTGTCTTCATAGTTTTAGTGCGTTTTTTAATTTCTGCCAAATGCAAAGACTAGTGCAGAGTTGATCACTATAATGTATATTTCAGTTAACAAACACATTCACATTGAACACACACACAAGTGGTTAAATACTGTGCATGGCCTAACAGCTGAGGTTGTAATTCCAGCATCTTTCTTGCAGTTAGCTGTGGGAGACTTGACAGAGTACAGCACAACAAATGCTGTGGATTCTTTCTGCAATGCTCTGTTGTTGTTGTTATTATTTTTAACTTCTGCACAAACCGGAGAAATCAGGCCATCATTTAAAAGCTTGTATGAATCAGGCAACTAAACCTAACTATTAATAATTAGGAACATTTGGTCTGCACACAATATGTTGAGTGTGTGTGCATTTGCCCAGCTGTGTGATAAATTTCTGGGAGACTGAACACTGGGCACAGCAGACAAGGAGCTCTGTGGCAGTTTAAAGAATTTGCAGCACAGACTCGCCCTCAGAGAAGAAAGTCTTGGCTTTTCCTTTCCAAGTTTTTTTCCAATGGGCTCTGTTATAATAGCATGTTGACTCAATTAAGGTACCAGTGTAGGTTATAATTAAGTTGGGAGTTTTCTCTTGGGCCAAGCCAGAGGCAGCCTTCTTGTATGAAGCGATGCAGCAAATTGAAGATGACGCTTCAGAAGTATGTTCTTTTTTGTTGATTTTTTTTTTTTTTTAAAGTAATCTATTCTGTATTCCCAGTGTTAAAAATAGTCTTTTCCCTCAGCTGATTCTGTGGCTATTTTCAAGTGTGTATAATTCTGCAGAACTGATGTACACTACAAAGAGCAGAAACATTACCAGCAGCTGCTGAGTCACAATGAAGAGGCTGTTGGTGGCATGTTTCTGGCAATGGCAATAAAGTGTTGCTCTTTTCGAGGCCTATTTTCTAGGACAAATTTAAGACATGCGGTCTGCATCGAGCTTATTTGGCAGAATTATTGGTCATTTTCCTTTAAAGTTGTTTGTTTTTTCTTGTATGCACTCTATGCAGCAATTATGGTTCATTCTGATTATCTTTACCTCAAAAACCATAACATAATGAAATTATAATTTAATGTACAGAGACACTTTAACTTATTGCACTTTACCTGTCTTGTTAATCTGTTACTAGTCTTGTGTCACAGTACTGTGACGGCAACCATGTACAAAAGTTTCTTTTAGCATGAAACTTCTTTTGAAGCTTTAAATGTTGTTTCTATGAAAATATATGAATCACATTTGAGCATATGGTAAGGACAAACTTAAACAACTTCATGATACTGTTTAAAGGTGTCTTGCCATAAATTATTTACATATTCTTTTTCTTTCCCTTTTAAAACAAGATCCAGAGCAGTTAGTGTTATTTTGGCATTTTTCCAATTAAATCATGCATTATGTTATGCAATATAGAGAGAAAGACCTATTGTCTTCAAATCAATTTTAAAACATGCTACAGCAGCCACATTTTCTATTTTTGCAATCTGGCATGTCTAATGTCACTCTTGTTGTGTCTCAGAGGTAGACTTGCTTCCTGATTAGCAAAAAAAAAAAAAAAATGCGCCCTCTATCAGTCCAAGGTCAGCAACCATTAAAAAAGTTATGAGATGTTCTTTATTACTACACAGGTAAAAAGATTTTATTGAAGTTATGATCCAGAATATTCATTTTGGAACATATGGTAAGTACAAGCTTGTCAGAATATTGGCTTACTGTACTGTTCAAAACTGGAAGTGAGAAAAACAGTCATTGTCAGCTTTTTTTATGATTCCACATTATAGCCTAGCACGATCTTTTTATGTTTGTCTATAAGTGTATCGACTTTGCACAAACACCTGTCTAGAAACAAGGTTGAATGAGTAAAGTTTTGTGGTCAGAGGTCAAGGTCACTATGACCTCACATTACACAGAGGAATACAGCCATCTGGTGGCACTTAAAGTTTTCAACCCTACTGATGTCATGCACTTGTTGTTGTTCATGTTCATGTACACAACTTATCTTACTCATCTGCCTTAGTTATTATCAAGTTATATTTGTACATTGGTGTACTCATTCCTGTAATTTACTAAGTTTGAAGTCAGTCAGCAATATTTATTTTGTTTAACATTAATAGGCATTCTCTTTGTTCCTTTGTAGATGAGTCTCTGTTGGACCTTACACAAGAACCCATTGGATTACTTAGAGATGTTCCAAGCTCAACGCCTTCAGCCTTTCCAGCCTCACAATATTCTACCTTTGACAGCCCAGAGTCAGCTGCTGTCCAGCCACACAATCTTGAACAAAACTATGAAGTAAAGACTGCCAATGTCACACATTTTCAGTCGAGACCTGTTGTGTCAGAAAACTCAAAATCCGTCACAGCAAGTGACCTCCTTGGTCCACAATTTGAGGCACCGGCTAAACTCTTCACAGACTGGAAGCTGGCCAGGACAAATTCTGCCAAGCAATCTTCCTCTCTTTCTCCAGCCCCTACAAGATCCCAGCTGCAGCCTCAGTCAAATATATCCTTAACATCGTTAAGCCCCACTGCTTTTGCAAGGTCAAAAAAACCTCAGCTAGGTACTACACCTGAGCAGAAAGCAACTTTCAGCAAACAGCAAGATGATACATCAGAGCAAACACTGGCAATCATGACCTCCCATCCGGATCAGCCTCTTGAGTCCCCTAAACTGGCTTTTGCTGCCTCTCCAGTCGATGAATCGTATGGTAATATCCTGGATGTGAACCAGCTAAGCCCTAGTAGTGCCCCTTTGGAGGAGAGCAAACCAGCACGTGACACAAACATGCTTCCCAACCCAGATGAGATTCTGACCCGAGGCTACAATGTGCCTTTCATCACCCCTCCTCATACATCACCTTCATCTGAACCCACTGAAGTCTCTCCAGAGGACTTCTACCCCACCAACACCATGGAATTCGACTGGGGATCTGGGGACTACTTGGAGACAATGTCCTTCTTAAATTCAGAGGGAGAGGACTACTCTCTTGTCACCAAAGTGCCCTCTGACTCATATGATTTTGAGGACTATACAGAAAACTATGACACATCCTTTCCTTCCAGAGTGGGTATATCCCCTTCATCTTTGCATCCTCTTCATGTCTTACCTTCCTCCACCCCCATGACAGAATACAGCAACATTAGTCCACTAAAATCCATTTATCCCTCCCCATTTTCCTCACAAATTCACTATGCACTGGAACCTACTCCCACTGCTAACAGTGATATACCTGACTTGTCTGACATAGATTGGCCTGATGCTTTCACAATTCAGCCAACGGATGTCCTCTTACCTGACATGAACAGCTTGGAGTATTACACCACTCAATTGACCAAGGAAAACAATGTTTCAGACACTGGAGCTGAACAAAGAGGGAACATCACAATGGTGTCCCTCAGTGCTACAGACATCTCACCCACTAGCAGCTTCACTAATGACACCAGACTGGCTGAGGACGAGTCCTCCAGTGATTTGTCAGGATTTGAGCCTCATGACGAATCAACCACAGTGGTGACCACAGAGGAGAGCCCTCAGCTGGTAAATGTGTCTGAGCCTTTCCTTGATCCTTCCATCGTCCCAACCCACTTCTTACCTTCCTCCTCTAGTCAGGTGCCCACCACAGATTGGTCTGCACCCACACTAACTGTTGGTCTGGACAGCACAGCATCAAGAGAGCCTATGTTTCTCAGCGCCACCCCTTTGCTGCCAGATGATGTAATGTCTTCCCCCTCTCTGACAGATGTCCATTGGTTTGTTACTGAGACATTCCCACCAAGCACCATACATGCAACTCCTGTCTTAACTGCAACCATAGCCTTCTCCCCTGTTCTCAATGAAAGTGCTACCAACACTACTGCTGGTACAACAGAATTAATTCCTCAAGACTCCTCTTTTACAACTGAACAAACGCTCAATTTCACTTTGGTTTCAACTGAGCCTGCATCCAATGTAACCATGGTCCTCCCAGATGAATTGGGTGATCAGGGAATGACTGAAGATGGAGTTGACATCCCAGCCACAATTCCAACCATGATCCCAACTAACAGTGAAGCTAATACAGTCTCTGCTATACCCACAAGTCAACGTGCCACCACTGAAACATCAACAAGTGGAAAGACCACACCTACAGCAACAACATCTAGGCAGTATCTCTGCAACCTTGACAGGCGTGCTTATTTAGTAAAAATTGGTAAGTTTGACATGATAAAGCCTTGTGTTAGTGCATTTTTTTATGTTATCCATAAACATGATAAATGAAATGTGTGCAAATTTTACTTAAACATGTCATTTGAATTTCAAATACACATATATGAGAACTTAATTATATTGGGGAAAGGCTAAAACCTTTTTTGTGTTGTCTCTGAAGGTTTTCCCTCAGGAGCCACAGTTGGATATGCCAAATCTCAAGTTAGAGACATACTGAAGGGGGAATTCAACAAGTCAGTGGAAGTCCAGGTAAGTGTCTGTCAAAAGCAGTTAAGCTGTTAAAATAATTTCAGTGTTATGAAGTTTTTGTGTGTGTAACTACTTGCAAATCACAATGATGCAGATGAACCATTAAGGCTTGAAATTTATTTCAGTGATTACTTTGATAAAGAAGCCACAGGAGTGGTCACATCAAGATTCACAAGACCATAATGAGCTTTAAAAAACGACAGCTGGTTATTTAACGTAACAGGTGAAGTGTGAATAAATGAATGATTCTAATGATTGACTTGTCTAAGTCAGATGTTCCTGCTTTGTGTCAAGGTTGTGGACCCCCCACCGAAGTTTATGTTTCGGGCGGTGTCTGGTCCTGTTGTGTACACAGCCATATCTGTCATCAATGCTCTGCGAAGGTCTGGACGCCGCTTCCTGTCTGTTTCTCCTGACTGGACAACACCAGACCGTAAATATCAAATCCATACAGGTAAATGACCTTTCAAGAAGCTGTCTTCTTGTAAGCATTTAGTTGTTGTGATAACCTTTGGTTTTAAACTTAAGCTTAAACTCTTTTTTTATATACTCTCTGCAGTGCTGCAGTTTGTTCCTAGACACATAGATGTGCGCTTCTGCAACTTCAGTGAGAGCATTGAGAAAGGTCTGACCATGGCCTTTGCAGAAGTGCGTCGGCGCTCAAAGGAGTCAACCAACTTCACAGTGCATGTGAGTTGAAATAGAAAGCAGAGACACTGATTGGGATATTGCATTTTCAACAAGGGCTTCTTGTCATAGTTGTTGAAGCTTATTGATTTCAGTAAATGGATGATGAAAGAAATGGTTACAGGGTAGTCAGAAAAAGCTTGTTAATATCACTGTTCACTTTAAGACTTATATTACTAGATTGGTTTGAAAGAATCAGATTCATGCTCAATCTTTTGTTTCATCCATGTTCTATTATTCATTCACTCTAGGTGACAGTGTTGCCATGGTGAGCACACATGAACCATTAAGGCTTGAAATTTATTTCAGTGATTACTTTGATAAAGAAGCCACAGGAGTGGTCACATCAAGATTCACAAGACCATAATGAGCTTTAAAAAACGACAGCTGGTTATTTAACGTAACAGGTGAAGTGTGAATAAATGAATGCTCACCATGGCTCAGACATCAGTCTTCCCATCTCCAATTCTTACTTTTGGATTTCATCCCGATAAGACGCCCAGAGCACCTCAGTCAGATCCTTACCAACATAAAAGAAAGGCTTTTCTAGTGCAAGCTCATTTTATAAGTCTCAGTGCTCTGTGAGCAAAGACACCTAGCAAAGGAAGCTAATTTTGGCCAGCTTTATCCACAGTCTCCGACAGTCAGTCAGTCACTACACAGACGTTATGACCACAGGCAAGAATTCATGCATCTTCAGGCTAGGCTCTTTCCTTTCCATAACTGTCACTGTGAACACCAGTCCTCCTTTTCATCTTACTCTCTGTCTTACCCTCACTCATGAGCAAGACCCCAGGATACTTCACATGGATACTTTTTCTTGAGTTCATGCTCTAGTTGTTGAGTATTAAAGAAGCTTACTATTGTAAATAAAGAGCTTATTTGGCTATGTGGTTAGTTGGCTGCAGTGGGGTCTGTGTAATCCTATTACACTGATGCCTGTATTATAGTCTTTTAGTAGGAATGTAAGGATTAAATCAAGCATTTGTTACACCATGGAAATGTTTTATGACCAACAAGTATATTGTGCCTCTGGTCACTCTGCCTAATTTTGTGCTCTACTTAACAATCCAGAAGCTGGTGATTTTTTTCAGATTGTGAATTTCTTTGTGACTCTTTAAAGGCAAACAAGCTCTCCTAAAAACTAAGTCAGACAAGAATGTGTTCTACATATTGTTGTGTAATTGTCTGTCTGCTTAACACTACATCTCTGTCTTATTTGTGTTTTTTTCTGTTGTATTTGTGTTTTAGATTGTAAATATCACCATGGCTGCTCCTAAATATCAGGAACAACGGCTGATAAGGCAGCCAGTGGACATCACCTTCACTGTGCGTGGTTCAAGAGGTTATGTTATAGGGTCAGAGGTCAGCAATGCTCTGATGAAGCTTACAATGGTGGAATTCAGCTATTACATGGGCTTTCCTGTACTGCAGATTGCTGAGCGTGAGTACCACAATGTTATCTTGTGTATTTTCTTTTAATTCCACTTATTCAAAAGTCATGGCTAGTAACTGATGTGTTTTTTGCTTCTGATCATCAATAGTAAACTTTGGGTGAACCTACCTCCTTTTTAAACATGATTTTGTACCTTCTAGCTTTCCATTATCCAGAGTTGAACACAAGTCAGCTGCTTCGCTCCTCTTGGGTTAGAACAGGTATGATTATTTCAGTTCTTGGCATGATTAAAAAAACTGTTATAAACACTTAAATTTAAGACACCTGGCACTGATACTGAGTACATTTTTTCTACCTTCTGTGTACATACAGTACTCCTGGGTGTGCTGGACCAGAAGGCTGGAGAGAGAACTTTCCAAGCCAATATGGAGCGTCGGCTGGCAATATTACTTGGAGAGGCAATGGGATTAGTCATACGTGTCAAGCGAGCCACGACCATAGGCAACAGCAGTGTTCAGGTACTGTATTTATGCATTTATAGATTAATTCAATACCCAGTGATAGTATTCAGAATTGCATAGCCTTTGGAGAAGACATATGGGGCACAATCTATTAAGCTTCACAAGAAATTACGAACTATGTAGATTATTTCACTTGTATAAAATAAAAAATTGCAAGATTTTGTGCCCCATCTCAAGTGATATATCTTAAAAATGGTAAGTTACTGTGGTTGTGTAATTTATTTTAAATAAAACATAAAACACAACATACAGTTTTCTAAAACAAGTCAAATTTTTAACTTTTAAATTTTTTTAAAAACAATACAAAGCTTAAAAACAATCTTTGTATTGTTTGTTCAAGTGTTCAAGAGAAGCTTGCAATGCTTGACCCTGGAAATAGTACACAGTATGTAACAGAATAACTAGTCAAAATTCTTGTTCATTACACAACAGGCTTTCTTAACTTTTTCAACACAAAGTTTTTTAATGGATTGCTCACTAAATTTTGTAAAAGGCTTTCTTTCTTGTACCATTTATATCATTATTCCCTGATGCAAGCTCTCTTTTAACTACCTTGCCTGAGCACTGAGGCCTCATTATGTGAGCCTTGCAGTGTTTGCAACCACTGAAAGCCTTAATGCTTTACTAATCAGTCTCTAGCTTTTGTGGGTTCCCTCTGCACCTGCTCTGCTCATCTCAAAGGGGACAGGATAGGGCTATGTCTCCATGGCAACAGCATCCCATTCAGCCCAGGGGCAAGCCACTCAAAGACGACAGCCTAACAAGTCCTTGTTCATTCTCCTCTTCCTCATTTCTCCGGTCATGTTGCTTGATGTGAGCTCCTGTGAACCACAGAGCTGCTAAGAGCAGATCAATAATTAATTGTTTCTCTTTCTCCGTCTGCATCCTGCAGTTGGAATGATTACGAGTGTCTCTGTTGTATAGAGGGTAGACATTATGAAAGAAGAGATACAGAAATTAGGTTGGCTAAAGGATTCAAAAATCAGAGGAGCAGAGAGAGCCAAACACTCAGATGAAAGAATTTTCTTGTGAGAGACAAGTGTTGTATATTAGATCTGAAATCAGGAGGTGCATACGGGGTCTTCTAACAGAGGGGCTGTCAGAGCGATAGATATCATTCATGGATGAGTAGCAGCCTCACCCTTTCTAATCTTTTTGCCTCCTGCATAGTTGTCTCCATAAAACCCACAGAGCAGCTAAGAAAAAAGAGGATCATACTGGCAGTGAACCTTTCATATGTGACTGTGCAAAGGTTAGATCTCTGTTTTTTGGTTCAAGGATCCTTTTTACATTTCCAAATCATATTTTTATAGTCACAAATATGAATATGTGTTTTAAACACAGTGCAGGCCCTATGATATGGTTGTACCTTTCAACCTTGATAGATGTTTTTCATAAGAGAGGCTAATATTTTTTGTTTGTTTTTCTACATTTCAGAGACTCTTCTTTGAGTGTCTGTTGGATATAATGAGAGTAAGGTCATTTATGTTTAGCTATAGAAAAATTCTTTTGTCTGGCTCTCATGTGCACACATACACATAGCTTAAACAGATGCCCTCAACTGTCATGATAGAATCAGTGTGGTGTCGTCACCTTTGAGAATACTTTATGAGTCTGCCTGACAGATAAAAGAGGAGGTTGAATTGGGGTCGTGCAATAACACACACATTCACGCTGCCATCTTTCCACTCTAATAATCATGCATGGACTGGATTAGACCCTGGATGAGGGAGCCTACCCAGCGTTTTTCTGTGTCAACCCAGGCATGACCTGCGCTCACTCTTTCCAGTAATGCAGACAGCAGACTGCACTGCGCCTCAGGGCAGACAGAGGAAGACTGCACACACACACAGATATGTTAGACAATACTGAGAGATATTTAAACAAGGAATACTCTATTGGGAATACAGAAAGTGAGTTGATACATCATATGAGTGTGCTAACATTATTTTTTATGTGTGTGTGGATGCAGATGTATTGCACATTTCAAGACAGCATGCAACTATGCTCAAAGTTGGTGTCTGAACTTTACTTTCTGCATTCCATAAAAAACTAAATGATGATTTATATTGCAGGATTTTATGGAAATGAGGTACTGCATCCTCCATTTAAAGGTCCTCTTTATTTTGAAGTTGCGACACTTTATGGTTAACAGTTCATTAGGGCTTTCATCAGATATTGTGTCTTTAATGTTGAGATCCTAAGTTCATTTTTGGAAGCTCCCTGCTTCAGATGCTTATGCTCTGTCTATTAGCTACAAAAGTTGGAATGTAAAAAAAAATGAAAGATCAAAATATCAATATTAAAAGGCTTCACACAACTAATGTTAATTTTGATGGATTTAAATTTAGGCTCACACTACCCTTTACCTTGTGTACATTTTCAGTGTACGAAACAAATGGGAACAAAAAAAGAAAGAGTGGTCCAATAGGTAAAAGACTTTTAACAAGATGATGAAAGACATAAGATGCCATGATGTGTGCCAACTGTGCCAAAAGAGCGGTGGACAGTACTGGCAGCAATCTTGTGTAATTGTGAAACTGCAAAGGAATATACAGTAGGGTTCTGGCATCATTTCCACATACAAGACAGTTTTTCCTGTGGAGCAATGAAGTTTCCACATGATTCAATATATTCATGGTCCCAAACATATGGCTAATAAAAGAATAAGGGTTTTCTTAGAGACGAGGGTGCAGTCAAAATCTTCTAAGGTCTCACAATTGCCAGATTCAAACTGAGTTTTTATTGGAGACTTACTTCTCTCTTTTATCACTTCAGAAATTACCCCAGCACAGTAGCTCAACATAAACAATTGAAGACATGGATAACAGTAATTAGAATCAAAGTAGCTCTAATGACAAAGGTTCACCTTACATCTTACTAGGTAATCAGTATTTTTTGAGAAACCTGTTTTAATATGAACTTTCATGTTTTTTTACATTTCTACATTTCGCTGACCCTCACGTTTATCTGAGCTGTTAGAGCGTTTCATATCTGCATTGACTCATGATATGATTTAAAGAAGATGGCTGGGTAAATAACAGAACTTTTCTGCCCTTTCCCCTCCTAGATTGTAAGTGCCAGCCGGCTGATGGGCGGGGACCATCCTTTGGAAGTAGTGTATTTTGTGGAGGGTTCCAATGGTCAGAGGATGCCTGCAGTTCAAGCAGCCAACCTACTGAACAGCATGGACGTCCAAAGGGCTGCCATCATCTTGGGATATCGTGTCCAGGGCATTTTGGCACAGCGTGAGTACCTCTCCCACATTAGAGAAGTGAAGTTCAAGGAAAGCAAAGTGATGCATGTGACAAGATGGTCATTGACCTTGACAGACCAATTAAAAGCTCTCTGTAGTGACGCTTTGTGAGAAGCCACACTGATGAAGTCACTGAATTCAACTGGATGTCGGAATGGAGTTAAAATACATTTATTAAAGTTTTAAGACAAAAAAAAGAGGATTTTATATGAACAATAATTATTTTAGTCTTATAATTTTTATTGCTACTTTTGTTGTTCTGTTGGTATATAACTTGCAATGCAGATTACTGCAAGGGTTTTTTTTAGCTTTTGTGACTTGCACAGTTCATAATAAATTTCAAGGTCTGCTTGCATTTAACTTAATAGAACTGAAGAAGTGTGTTACACACAGAGGGATACAGACAGAAAGAGAAAGGACACATTAGGACAACTGTGCACAACTGTGGACTCCTAATAGGGATTAAAAAAAGGATGGAAGCTAACTCTTTACTCCATGCGTTCCTTTGTATGTTTATAGTAACATTTGAGTTAATTATCTTTCGCTGTACACATTGTACCAAAGCCTGTCTTCCTCATTAAGTATCTAAACAAGGAATGAAGGCCTAATAAGAGCCCCTCAAGGGACTTCTGCGTCTGTGCTGACTATGTTCTCTTTCGGTACTCTCCCAGGGGATGAAACGAATGTTAATTAAAACTAATGAAGGTCTGCATTGAAGATTACGGCAGTGAGACAAAAGCCAGCACTCTAGTGATACCACATTTAGCTTTGCATCTTCAAGGTGTTTGCAAAATATCCTTAAAAAGAGAGAAGAATATGCTGGAAATATTAGGATATACACACGAATGAAATGGCTCAACATGGTGCATGTTTGTTTCTGAAGCTGGAGTAAAAACTAAAAACTCCTTAAATCTCATTCTTTACAGCTGTAGAGAAGGTAGCATCCTCACCCTCTGACACTGAGAACACCAACATCTGGATCGTCATTGGGGTGGTGATTCCCCTCCTTGTGGTCATCGTCATCATTTCCATCTTGTACTGGAAACTGTGTCGGACTGACAAGCTGGAGTTTCAGCCGGACGCCATGACCTCCATCCAGCAGCGGCAGAAGGTAAAGTCGGACCAGTTATTTACAGTTTTTCAAGTTGATAGTAGTTGGCACTATAGTCACAGTTATAGAAAAGACAATTTCTCAGAAGGTTTAAAAAAAATCAGTGTGTTATTACGTGACATTAAAGAGATAGTTTGACATTTTAGGGGAGGAATAGCTTCATCATCAAACTCTAAATAAAACCACAACATTTGGTTTTAAATTTTAATGTTTGCAGATTACATGAACAAGATAGAACATGTTAATTAGCTAGTAGATATCAGAGTGGTGCTGAGCTTCATACCTAAGTCTCAAAATGTCAGACTCTCCTTTAAATTATTGGCACACCTAATTTAAAAGCAGCAAGCAACTTTATCAAAAGAGGCAACAACTTAATCTTGCATAATCACTTTTCCAGACATGACTGTGTTCTGCATAAAAAGATTCAAGGCAGCTAATGTGGAAAGCTAAAATGATGAGACCAGTTTTAAATCTAGAAGAAACTTAAAATTAATTAGGTGCATCTGTCATTGCCATGAGTGTGCTGAAAGACTGCAGAGGAACTGTACTTCGTCATTTCTTCTTTTAGATGGGGTTGGTAAAAATTTAATGATCCCAGTTGAGAGACTTATTAAAGGACATGAGCTAGATTAGAAGTCACAGTGATGCTAGCCCATGAAATGGGCTGCTCTTTTATTTTCTTTCTTTTTTTCTTTTATTTTACATACTCTTCCACTAAAGCACCAAAAACTCTACCCTTCAGTTTCTCTTTGTCTTGTTTTATTTTTAAGTGTGTGACAGTCAAAAAGCTTGTCCTTCCTTTGTGCCTTCACTTAAAATAGAAATAAGGCATTTGGCTGCGCTGAAGTTGTTTCCCATCTCAATGTTCCCTCTCTCACTTTAGAGCTCATTTTGCCCTTAAATAAATTAACAAAAGAAAGATTTCTTCTGCTCTCTGAGGTCCCTCTTAAGATATTAAACATCCTGATAAACAAAAAGTTTACAGTGACCATAAATGCTTCAAGAGTCAGAAAATTTTGGTTAAAGTCATTTGAAAGCGCTGGAATGGTAGGAACCCTGCAGTAAGTAATATTCATTTGACATACTGTATAGTGCACCCCGTTGCAAATTTATTATGATGACTGAAAGCAATACCAATGCCCAGCAAGGCTAAATTTTCAAAAGCCCAGTTATCACACAGCACTAAAACAACTTTAAAACAATTTTTTTTTTTTTTTTTAAGTACAAAAATATTTTTGTTCATAATGCAATGTAGTTTAAAAGTGACTTTTATTGACATTAATGTGAAAGAGGGCTGCACTGGTTTTGTCTGTAACTGGAGCTCAGTCTGAGCCCACACCCACCCTTCTTAGCTGCCATGAAGTCAAATATCACTGACACAGGAAAACCACTCCAATTCAGTGCTATCACTGAATTGTTTGCATGTTGCCGGTTTTGGAGGTTCGTGGGGTTTTTTTTCAGTTTCCTAACTGATTGATTTTCAGCCTTTGTGTCTGGCTCTCATTTCCCTCCTTTTGCATTTTTTCAATTTAGCTGAGCTGTGAAATAAACCGTCAACAGCAGGTTGAAGGCAATAAATCTAATGTGCAGAAGTAAATAGTACTTAGCTCGCCTTCTCTGCTTAACACAATCATCTGTCACTGAACACCACTCCCTTTCTCTCAGTCTACTACTTCATTTAGAGAATCAAGGACATCTCTTCTCCAGACACTCCCTCCAGCTAAAAAGAACATAGGTTTTAGTGAGCAGGAGTATGAGGATGAAGAGGAATATGAAGAAGAAGAGGAGGAGGAAGATGAGGAGGAGGAGGAAGAGGTTAAAAGAGGGAAGGTACAGAGAAGTGTCAGTGGTGGTTTGGACATATGTATGTGTGTGTCTAAAAAAGTAGTTGTTCTTATCTTAGTGGAGCTTTTAATTTTTTGGAAATCTCAGATACAAAGATGGTAACGTCATCACTTCAAGTACTTACGCACATTACAATTGCTTCTGCTTAGAGACCAGTAGCTCTTCCTAAAAGCAAAAAGAGTATGAGCAGTGAGGAGGAAGAAGAGGAGGAGGAGGAGGAAGAAGAAGAAGAAGAAGAAGAAGAAGAGGAGGAGGAAGAGGAAGAGGAAGAAGACAGTGACAAAGATAAGACAAAGAAGAGCTTTAAAAAGGAAGGCATTAAACCAGAAGAGCCAAGAAGACAAGAGAGCAAAGCAATGACCAAGAAAACAGGAGAGACAAAGAAAGAAGACACAATGAAAGCGTTAGCTAAAAGGAGGAGAGCCAAAGAGGAGGTATATTGTTCAGTAGCCATAGAGACTAGTGCTTGTTTGTGTTAATAGACATTAGGATCCGGCTTTACCCTTCTGTGATATCCAGACATAGAAAATCCAGTATTACACATTATGGTGGATTTCATTGTGGACTAAAGTGTTGGTGTGGTTATAGTCTTCAGATCCCCAGGATTAATACAATAATACAGTGTTGTGAAGTAGCAGATTTATTGGCATAATTTTGTGTGTGTTTGTTGTGATTCCCCAGTTTCCCATTAGACCAGACTTAGTAGTAATTAGTGAGTATAATGTGTGGGAGATATCAGTAGCTGTGTGTTTTCTTTCAACTGGCCTCAGTGTAAGTTATTATGAAACAGCTTTTACTATTTCAGCTGCAGCTTTTTGAATGCTTTCCCTTTCAATAGCCTTGTTTATATGCCATGGAGAGCAGCACACACAAACATATTCACACTCTCTCTCCCCTCCCTCTCTGTCTCTGTCTCTGTTTCTCTCTCTCTCTCTCTCTCTCTCTCTCTCTCTCTCTCTCTCTGGATTAGCAGTTTTGTATGGGCACTTGCCAGTATAAAACTGGATTAGCACTTTTATACCAACAAGCCTCTCCTAAGCCAGACAATTTTGCATGAGGGTACGATGTATAATTCAGAGAATTAACAGGAACATGTCATGTCACTGTTCCCCTCTCTTGTATACACATTCTGTGTCATAGCACCAGAGTCTGATTTGAAATCCAGCATTCTCTGTTTACTTCTTTGCTTTTGGAAAGTCCCGAGGGATTTACACTCAAATAGTCTCACCACCACAAAGGGAAGGAGGGAAGTTAATGTTCCCCAAATCTCTCCCTGCTCTCTCTTTCTCATAGTCCCTCTCTATTCATCTTTCTTGTCTGAGTCTTCTTCCTGGACACCCATCCATTCATTTAGCCTATTTATGTACACATAACTGCTCTTTCTGCTGTATGTCCGTCACTTCACTCACTCACACTTCATGTTTTGAAGAAAATCTCCATGCACCAGTCCTGACTAGTCAATGTGTGAACATGCTGCATATTTGTCACAGTGGTTTCAAATACAGATTTATGCCATATTCAAATAGGATTTAACTCAAGAATGCAAACACTACATTATTAAAATGTTTTTGTAATTTAAAATTGCATCATTGATCATCTTTTCCTTACTCCCTCTTTGACTTCACTAACTTTTACCACATATCTTTGAACCATTCTCCTCTCTTTCGGCCCCTGTCCTCAGTTGCAGGCTCCCAGTGTGAAAGGCTTTGACTTTGCCAAGTTGCACCTTGGTCAGCAGAGTAAGGATGATGTCATGGTGATTCAGGAGCCTGTCCAGCCGGGACCTGGCCCAGGACCCCTGCCCATGTCCATTAAAGATGGTCTTAGTCCATCTGAGAATGGGGAGATCCCAACTCCCATATCCAAAAACTCTGCCTCCTCCACCAAGGCATCCCGCAGCGGTCGAAGGCGAGAAAGGTCAGTGCTCTTATGTGGTACAGGGCAGGAGCCTGAAAACTATCCATGATTATTTTCAAATAAATATTAAGGAATTGAACATGAGTCAGTTTTGAACTAGTGTATCATTAATTGATTGGTACTAGTTTCTGATCATCTAGTGTTTTGAGATTCTCAATTCAGCATCTTGTCAGACAATGTTACACACATTTGGTTTAAATCCTCTACCTTTACAGATATTAAGATATTTGTTTAGAATTTTAAGCAGAACCTGTTTGTTTACTCTCTTTTTACTCTGATTTTCACTTTCCTCATCTGGAACGGGCAGTTAACCACACAAAACTTTGACAGCCTGTCCCAGATTTAACTTACATGGATAGGTATTAGTTGTTTCTCCCTTCTTGTTGGCTTTGCGGAGGAAAAAGAATTGGAAATGTAATTATTCTATCAGTCTTAATATTTTGATCATTTACCACTACAAGCTTTAAATTATGTTGTAATTTCATGGAAGTATCCCCTCAGCTATTACATTGCTGGAAAAACACTGCTTTGTTTATGCATGGCATTTCTGCATGTGGTGTGTTCTTGGGCTTTTATTATTAATGCATGTCTTTTCTGGGTAGGATCTCACCGTCTGACGGTGACTCGGTGGTAAGTGACCATTCCAGTGAGCGGGAATCAACTGAGGAGAACCTGAGAACCCATGCCACGCCCAGCGACAGCAAGCAGACCCGTAAGATCCCCATCAATGTTTTAAATGGCAAGTGGCCTTGGCAACACTCACATCACTCCTGTAAACACAGAGAGCCAATATGAGGGGGGAGGGGAAGCAGGAAAGAGACTGAATTGGGCAGACAAAAAGATAAAGAGAGAGCAACTCAGGCTGCCATTATTTGATTGACAAGAGGGCCAGATTGAGGCCGAAGGGAGACTGTGAAGTGTTAAAAAAGAAGTGCTTGACAAAGGAAGACTAAATTAAAGTTGCAAGCAGCGTTGTACGAGTTCTCGCACCCTGGCACCTGTCAGGGAGGGCCACAGTCACCCCGGTACTTGTGAATGTTGTTTCTATGCATGAGAATTTAATGTAAATCATATCATAACTGGCATACAGGTTTTACTTGTGGTAGATCTAGGTGTTTGGGCCCTAATTAATGTGCACTATCAACCCAAGCAGATAACAGGTTACAGAGGGGAGCAATGAAGGTAGAAGAGACGCCTGGTTGGAACTCAATTTGGTAAAGTCTAGACAGATGAGCTAGAAGGGATAGGAGTGAAGTCAGTCTATCTGACAGTTTGTTGATAGATTCAAGCCTGCAACGACACTCTGAGACTATGTGCTGGAGCCAGAGGCAGTCTGGCACACAGACTGCAGCCTGACTCACCCACAGAGGAATGGTCTTTGTTTTGTTATTGATAAATCTCTGTCTGAGACTGTATATGCTCTGCCACAATGTTTAGGAGTAGGTTGTATATAACACACACACTGTGTTATGTAAAGTACCATCTCACTTTTTGCTCATTAATCCCTTGCTTTGGTAAGTGTGTGTTTTCTGCTCATCAGAAGCAGCTCCTTTCTCTTTTTTCTCTGATTAATGATCTTCACAAGCTCAGATGAGAACCTTTTATCAACAGTGAAAATGTCTCCTCCCAAGACCCACTTGCCTTTCCCTCTCTCTCTGCTCCCCTCCTCTATTTTTCATTTCATTTTTAAAGTTTAAAAAGCACTCCTGGTGGCCAGGAGTAATTTCAGGCTCCCATTACTCTTATTCTGTAGTCAACACACGGTAACCCCTTTTTAGGTGCTTTTATTTGATCTCTTTTGCCTAAATAAAAATCTTTTCCTCTCTATTGCGGTTTGCAGGAAAAAATAGAATTGGTAAGAGTTTGTCCTCTCTCTGTTTGTGTCCTGACTGACCTCAGCTTGACCGTTAGCAGTCTGTGTCTGTGTGTTGTCTGCTTGTTCCTGTAATCGTTTTGTGCCAGATTGTTCCCACCATTCATCAGTATCTGCTGAGCTGTCAGTCACCATGTAGAGACAGTCAGCTTCAAAAACAAAGGCGAAGCCATTGTTTGCAGTGCAGCTAAGCTTTCAGTTAGATATCAGTGTTCATTTCATGTTACCACGTGCTTTTGTTTTGAGCAGTATTTGAAATGTAGTCAGTTAAATTAAGTAAAAAGGGAAATATTTCACAGTAGTCATTAGTGCTCTGCCCCCTAGTTAAAAACAACATTAGCATTAGCATAACTAGACTTTCAATGACAACACTGTGCTGTGTAAGTGAAGACATCTTGTTCTTCCTCCCTCCTCAGGTCCTCCTCCCATGAATGGTACAAATGAGCAGCTGTCCTCAGCCTCCATCTTTGAACATGTTGATCGGATGTCTCGAGCCACAGATGCAAACAGGAGACTCCCTAACAAAGTCCAGCTTATCGCCATGCAGCCCATGCCCGTCCCACCACTACACAGCCCACCTGTCAATGGCAAACTGTCTGACACCAACCAAATTAACAAAGAGGTTTGCTCCAGTATCCTTCAGCAAAACATGCTTGTCCAACATCACAACCCATCTACAGTTACTCTTTACTTTGTACATTTTTATGTTATCATCCCATCATGAATTTCTTTCTTTTAAGATCCAGGTAGCATTGAGGCACAAGTCAGAGATTGAGCACCACCGTAACAAGATACGTCTGCGTGCTAAGAGGAAGGGCCACTATGACTTCCCTGCCATGGATGATATGACAAGCGGCATTGCAGATACGAAAGACCAAGATCGAATATATCAGAAAGCACAGCTACAGATTGATAAGATCCTTGATCCAGATGCCCAGGTGGCTTCCATCTTCATGGGATCCAAGAAAAGGTTAGGACTCATGTTTTACCTCATTAGTCTGTGTATGTGCGTGCGTGTGCATTTGTGTGTGTGTGTGTGTTGTGTATACTAATTGAGTATTTTTAATTGCTTATGGAGTGATACTCATTTATAGATAAGTACAATTTTTAAAACATTTTTGCAGTGGTAGAGGGAGGCGCTCTCCGAAACAGAGAATGAAGGAGCAGCTGAATGGAGGCATGATGGAAGCAGACAAAGACCATCTTATCACTGAAGATGGTGATGCTGCTTGCAGAAAGTGTCCAGGAGTCAACAACGTGGCTTATGTAGTAAGTAATACAAGAGGGTCATGTTTTTTTACACTCTCACATATATATGAATAACCCTTGAGTTTCTTACTGGCTGTCAATATGTTGTGCTCATTCCAGTCGGACCCTGACCAAGGCCCTGGATCCCCTCACAAGAGCCCTTCCCCCACAGATGATGTCTTCCTAGGTCCCGCTTCTTCTCCTCCAGGCCACGCTCCTCCCCCACCCCCCTACATGCCCCCACAGCCCTCCATAGAGGAGGCACGGCAACAGATGCACTCCTTGCTGGACGATGCATTTGCCCTAGTGTCACCCACCACTCAGGGCAGCACAGCAGGGATCACTCTCCCAGGGGTCAACACCAATCCCCCTGCCTCCAGCCCTCCAGGCCGTGGTCCCAGACCTTGGGGTCCCTCATACCCAGCTCTCGGTCCTTTTCCTGGTGTAAGTAACCATCCCTGGTGGTTGAATCTACATGAGACTTTTCATAGATCATTCATTTAACACCAAAACTCACTACCTTCATGTTCCACTGAATACAGTTACATATTAGCAAAAAAATTACCCTTTATAGCATCTGCTAGTTTCTGAAAAGTTACTATAAGCTAAAGGAATTCATTTGTTAATTCCATTCCATTCCAGTCTAGCAATTAACTAGGGATTATAGTATACATGTTTACATTTGTGCCAGCAAAAAAAAAAAAACTAAATAGACACATGCAAAATCCTTGCATTCACTATCTCCTCCCTTTCTCAAGGATTTTTTCAGCTCACTCCCTGCATGAAGCCTATAGCTTCAAGTTTAATCGTGTCCTCTTAGCAAACTAATCAGCTAAGTATTCCTCCATCTGTCACCTCCCATGGAGCTGCGACCTTACAGCCCCTGTCAGCTATCTATGGCTCCATAGACTACAGTAATAATACCCTGCATGTGTTTAATCGCCATAAGCTATTGTCAACTGATAGTTTCAAAAAGGTGCAGTCATATCACAGTTCAGAAATATAAACTCTGTAATTGCTTAAGTATTTTTTTTGTCCTAATATTTAAGATATTTATTGTGCAAAGCAGCAATATACAAAATGTATTTATGCAGTGCAAAAGTCCATAAAACAGTGGATGTGTGACACCTTGTGTTCATAGTGTTTATGTTATTATGAAATTATATTTTGGAGATACAACCATGTGCCATCCCCAATGGAACAATTAACAGAAGTATAGTATCTTCTTATGTTGTTTATACTAATTAGCATTATACCATTAAGCATTTTTTTCTCGATTATGGCTTAGTTACCACAGTGGTAATTGAACATCATTCTTTAATGTATTTTATTGCTGTCAAAAAAATTTACTGAAACTCTGTCCTTTATAGTCCAACATTTGTTGCATAACAGGTGAAAAAAATTTAGAAAGAAACCTAACAGCAGCTAAGCTGTAAAAGAAGCTACTCACTGGTTCTGCTTTTGCTGGATCAATATCCTTTAAAAGGTCAGCTGTAAAAAAAAAAAAAAAAGAAGAGAGAGAGAGAGAAAAGAAAAGAGGGACATCTAAGAAAACCATGCTGGTAATAAATGCAAAGTATACTACAGTATATGAGGTTTTCCTACTTCTTAAATATACTGCTCATGGCAGTAGGCGCCAGAATGCTTTGCTTCTGTAGTAAATATCAAGATCCACTGCAGGCTGTATTAACATTGATGGCAGTATGTTTCTGCAGTATCTATATCCCATATGAAAAAAAAATTAAGTTTTTGAATATTACTTGAGTTGATTATACCTGAGAGCCACAAATACATACAGAAAAGTGTTTAGCTTGTATTTATTCGTCATAAATCAAGTTACTCACTTTCTCCTTTGCATTGTGTTTCTTTCTTTGTCTTCCTCAGAGGTTCACTGAACTTGGCATGTCCCCTCCTTCTGTCCAAGGCCTGTTATCAAGGTGAGTAGATCAAGTGACAAAAATTAGCATTCATGAATAAATTAATAAATAATATTTAGAATTTATCTGACATTTTTTCTACACCTAAAACAATTTCTTATTGATCAATATAGCCTGATTTCCACCACTTTACCAGTGGGGTGTTTTCTTCTAGATGCACCCAGTGAGTTAGGCCTCATGAATAATGAAGGAAGCGTCATCTTTATTTTATTGGGTTAATGGATCAGGTCCAAGCCGTGGTCTCTTAAATGGCTCCCAAAAGACCCGGACATACTCACACATTCGTGTCACCGCACAGCACCAAATATTTGAGCAGCCTTTTTTCATGAAGTCAAATCATTTTCTAGAGAACAGAGCAGCCAGAGGAAACCCAAATGATGTATTTGTGGTACAAAAACTTTTCACCACTTATTTAGTTCCACGATAGAGGAGCTAAAGTTTCATTGGCAGCTGTCAGCTACTGGGCTGCACTTTGTGGTTGTAAATAGAGAAATGTTTAAGACCATATGAACTGTATGAGACTGATTTTAAGTTAGACTTATTTTACCAAATTCATGAGGAGCATGTTAGCATGGTCATGCTTGCTAGCATCAACACAAATACACTGTAGCAAATAAATGAAAACACATTACTTCGTATTTTAGGCAGGGCCTTGGCTCCAGCTACCTGCCACCAGGAGAAACAGTGGGTCAGTGTGAGCAGCTCCAGCCGGACAGCCTGTACTCCAGCAGGGGCCTCTACGCTGATGAGCTCCCCTCTTCTGCCAGACCACGGCCAGTAGGAGGAACGACAGGTACAAGAAGGAACCTTACACATACAAAAATACAGCAATAGACTTGTTTTCATGCCTCTTAATAATATTCAGATATTGTTCTTGGATACAAATTATGTGCACATGTTTTAATTTAATGTCTTCTTCTTACAGCTTAATTTAGTTATAATAATATTTATCACTACAATTAAGACTTGGTTAATAAATATTGTTTTTAAATTAACATTTGTCTGCTGAAGCAACATTTTAGATTTGTTTGCATTTGGGCCACGACAGCCACACACCCCCACCCCATAAACCTGTCGAACCGAAAGAGCCTTGTCCTTCTCTTAAAATATTAAAGGAGCTGGAGTAATGCTGCTGCTGTCATGTGACTTACACTAATAGAAATGGATTCATGCATTTACCCTACAGAATGCAGCACTATACTGAGAGACAGAGTGCTTTTCACACTGTAGGGATTGAATCAAAGTATATAAAAGGGGCTACTAAGAGTTGTGTATCAGATGCTGAAGCTCCAGTGTGATGTGTATATGGGTTGTTTGTGTGTACGTGTGTAGGCGCCCAGCTCCATCATCTGACACAGGTGGGACTGTCCAGCCGGATGAATGGATACCCAGCAGGCATCAGGGCTGCTCCAGGCCACAATGGAGGCATTGGTTGGAACCACTACCATGACGACAGTTTCTCCAGGACAGAGCCCGAAAAAGATGCAGTGAGTGAATCGCAGATTGTATTTCTGTCCTTTAAATCCTGACCCCTCTCCACTCCCACTCTGTCATTCTGTCCCTGGATATTCCTTTTTGCAATTTCCCTCTATATTCCTCTCAATATTTTTCCTCCTCTCCCTCTTTCTCCTTCTGCTGTCCCTTCCTTCCTGCCTTCAGTTCCTGGACTGTCCTGACTACTCGCCCTCCTCTATCTTCCAGACACCCAGAAGTGTTATCAGGGAGCCCTTGGCACCCCCTGTCCACCTTGAAACCCCTGGGGTGGGTTATCTGTCAGCTCAACCACCCTTGGATACATCTCCTCCTACCCACTCCTCTGCCTCCTTGATCAAGGCCATCAGGGAGGAGCTGTTGCGTCTCTCCCAGAAACAGACAGCTGTGCCAAGCTACCACAGCTGAAGCCCCACCCTCCGGTCTGTAGCTCTAACCAGTCATGCCACTGACCCCGCCTGCCTGCTTCGCCTAATCTGACAATACTTCCCATGGAAGTCCCTGAGGGTGTACAGCAGAGAGATAGTCCTGCTAAACTGAAGTGAAGAGGTGGCTAATAGAGATTACTATCTGATGAAAAACTGTTCAGAGTACAGAATCAGATCAGCTGCAGTATGTGAATCGGAGACAGTGTAATGAAAAACATAATGAACAGCACAGGATATGCTGTACATCAAATCTGCTGCCCATGTGTCTGTCCTGCACTTCACTGTGGATCAGGGTAGGATCATGCCAAGTTCTGGCCACTCTTGATCCACATTGTGGACTTATTTGAGATTGTGCTGCATTTCTTTGGACTCGGTGGTCTGTGTCATGGTTTCATTCTCATGCTGCCTTCACTGAAAAAGAAATTACCCCTGTGACACATGCCATTTTAAGAAATCCCTGAGGTTTTTTACATTACTTTTACTACCATAGGTATTTGTTTTTTTGCAATGCAGGCCCTTAACCTCTTTGTCACCATCAGGTGCTACTTTCTGTTTTCTGCCATGATGAGCCATGCTACGCCTTGACACTGTGATGTAGTTTACTCAACCCAATCTACTGTACGAGCCTGCAGTATGATCCTAGTTCACAGCCAGCGAGCCTGTTCAGACAGTAGGCACAAAGGGGCATCCATGGAGACTAACAACACTTAATAAACACTACCTATTCTTTCCGTTCTAATTGCAGTAGCACATAGTTGGTCTGAGTGGATATTTTTTTTACCTCTTGACTTACAGAAATACTTGTTTTTTTCAAGATAACTTGCATTCATATTCTTGTTTTTTAAAATTTATGTTTATTATCCAACAGATGGCTAGACCAGTGGTTCTCAAACTTTTTCATGCATGCCCCCCTTCAGAAGAGCAACAAAGTTAACACCCCCAATCTTAAATTTTTAGTCACTAACACTGCTAGGGGAAGAAACAAATAAAAATGTCCAAGTCAGTAGAATCCAAGCTAAGTAATGGATAAATGAAAGTCAGTACAGTATTATTAGTAAACATATCATATTCATTCAGCTTAGTTTCCCGCATAAGGTCATCCCCCCTGCTGTGGGTGTCATTTCCCACCACAGTTTGAGAACCACTACGCTAGACAATCATGAAAAAATGGCCTTGACATCACTTTAATCTTGAAACATGACTTGAAAGGCAGGTTTTATAGAAACTGGCAAAAATGTGTTAAAGACAGTTGAGGTGTATTGTATATAATCACTATTAGGTTGTAATTTGATGCACTGTATGCAGACTGCTTGGTAAAGCTCAGGTCATTTGAAAATGGTTCCAGACAAATCAGTGTTAAGAAAAGAACAATTAATGAGGGAAAGTCATGATCTGTTTTCTGTTTCACCATGAACCTATACTGACCATGTATTGATCAACCATCTCTTTTTCATGCAGTATTACATGTTTGCTTTGCCTTTTTGTTACCACAGCAAGAAAAAAGTGTACAGTATTTGTTGTCATTCATGGTTTACATCAACCAGTCATGCTGATGTTCTTTTTCAATTTTTTTTGGATTTACCTTGCCTCATGTAATTTGGCTCACCTTAAATGTTATTGTATTTACTGAAAGTCATTATAGGACACCTTTTTTTGTACATGATCCTTCCCCAACATGCGATAATGTTTTGACGCCTGAAGTGATATTTTATTTAAGTGAAATAAAGAGAACATTTTAGATTTTAAAAGCAGGGCTTGAAGATATATTTTGGAGTGTGTAGCACTGTTTTGTGGTAGATTATAAATCTTCCCAACAAAAAAAAAATGTTAAGCAGTGAGTTGAAACATTTCACTAATGTTAGCAGAGTGTACTTCCCATCCTCTTTTGTTATCAGTGTGATGTGCCTTTTGGACTCACTTGAAAAGATGAAGTATTTTGGATGACAGAAGTTTTCTGTGTCCTGCTTTGCTATCATTTATTATGTCATGTGGTATTAAAAGCTGTGACTTACAGCCTAATCTACAGCAGTAATTAGTACCTTGAAAAACATAAATATGACACTATGTATGCTGTCGAACTGTTAAAGTTGAAATGAAATTTTACACAGGTAACGGCCATCAAATGCTGTCACTGTATGGAGCTTGGTTTTTAGTTTTTCCATTTCACTTCTTGTGTTCATGTTTTGTTAAAACAATGTCACACTGTATGCCTCCATCTGCTGGTTCTCTACTGTAACAACAGCTCCTCCACCCATGTTCATCCTCAACTCTTGTTTTTTTATTGTTGTTTGATTGGTGTTCATCTATTTCTATGATCTTTTATGAAAACGATCTGTTGGCTGGCCCAACTTCATGTTTGATTGACGCTGCATGCCTCATTTTTGTATGTCTTTTTGTTTGTTTTGCGCATGCTGTTCTGAAAATCTTGAAATACAAAAATGAAATTTTCACTCAACTCATCCTCTGGTTTTAACTTCATTACCATACATCTAGATATTATTTGATTTGTTTACACTGTCACCTCGTCTTTTGAGGTCTCATGCATCATCTTTACATTTGAAGACCTGACAGTTGATGCTGCTCTGATTTATTTAAACTCCACACAAAAGTAAGACTGTTTTGTTTTTTGTTTTTTGTTTTTTTTTACATTTAAATTTGGATTTGAATCACAAAAATACCCCATATACACCCCATCATATCTCATGCCATCACTCCATATCAAAGGCACTGTTACAGCACCTGTACTTACTTCAATCATCCAGAGGGTGTCAGCACTGGGCAAGGAATCAAGGAAAGGAAAACTATATACTCACAACAAAGACTGCTCCCTTGGCTTCAGATGATTGAATGAATTCCCACAGATTATTCTTGGAGTCTCTTTCAAAATATTCTTTAATGTGCTTCTCACTGTTCATGGAGGAACTGTGAACACCATGGAGCAGAATGTGTACGATCATGCTATTTGAAATCACTGTCAGAAACGATAACAATTACTATAAATGGAAACCAGCATGTGTACGGTTGTAAAATCTGCACTGTCACTGGAGACAAGGAAGCATTTTCCTCAGACTTATGAACTGGATCAGTTATAGTTCACCTCGGTGCAAATCAATATCATTAGTCCTGTTGTAGGCTTACGCTTCCACTTGTAGTGAAGGAGTACTTCCTGCTCTTGTATTGAGTTCTGTCTCATCTCATCAGACGCTTCTCCCTTCTAATCCCATCACTGGATCTAAAGCCACTGAGTGAAGCAGCTAAACGGTGAGCATAGGGGAAGTGGACCGTGTACAACTCAGCAAGCATAAGACCGAGTCAGGACTCACTAGGCACTGCTTTAATCTGTTCAAAGCCTGATTGTGTTCATACAGCACTTAAATGAGAGGACATGATGTGGTATCCATTCAAACAACTATTTTTGACTCTTCAGGCTTGACTCTTCTTAAGTTTGATTCCCTGCCAGTTTTAAGCTGTTTAACTTTGGTCTCTTACATGAATTTTTATGAGACTCCAGCATTTCTCTTCATGCACAGAGAAAAAAAATGTGTAGCCTTGTATTTAGTCTGCAGCAATACGGTATGAGCAGACTGATATGAATTTTCAGTGATTATGTCAAATTTCACACTTTAAATTCCCCTCATAGTAATTGTACTGCTTTAATCTATGTGTCATTCATTCATCAGGCTTTTCATTCCTCACTAGATGTTGTCATATTCATGCTTTCAACTTGTGTTTTTCTCTCATGGTGTCCATCTCTTGTCCACTGGAAAGCTTAAGAGTGCCCCATCCTGCCCTGTCTGACTGATCTTAGCCCTTCTTGAAGGGTCTCACACACACACACACATACACACCCACACACACAGTGTAATCCTGTCTGTATGCTGTCCCCTCCTGGCTCAGCTCAGCTAGTCTAGCCCAGCCCTATGCACAACAAGAGCACACCCAGGGGTTAATCTGGATCATGACGGTAAATACTGCCCGGGTGTCCAGCCTGTAGGAAGGATGAGGGGGAAGGCAATTGTCCACTAAAGGAGGAGTCAAATAAGCAGTTCTACCCACTGACCTTGAAGGAAACTATGAGGGAGGGAGGAGAGAAACAGAAGCAGGCAGAGCAGATCCAGGAATTAGCATAGTGACTCCAACACTGCAGATCTCTCTCTCTGCCTTCAGCCACTCTTGCCTTTTTAGTCTGCCGGTGAAAGACAGAGAGACAAGCAGAGTGGAGGGACAAGTGTGAAACAAATCCTTTGGCAGATGAAAAAAGAGGATATCTACCTGTTCACTGATCCCAGCACAGAATTCAAAAGCACTTGTGAGTAGATATCTATTAGCTCGCTGTTCACTGTGACTGTCTATAGTTGTGTTTGTATGTGAGCATGTATGGTGTGTGTGTGTGTGTACTCTATGACAGGAATAAGAGTCACATATTAAGAATTTATGGATGCAATAGGAGGAGTTTCTCAAGGACGTCTTTCCACACTGTTTGTTATTGTTACCAAGATTTTGTTTCCTAAGGGGTGAAATAGCTTCAGACACTCTGGTTGCTGACATGTGTGTGCTGTATGTTCACTGTACACTGTACACTTGGACAGCACATGTTGTTCTTCCTGCTGCCTGTCAGAAACAGACATTCCTGTGGTTTATTGACGCTGAATTAACGAGTATTTCAGGGACAGTTGCAGTGGAGAGCATGTTGGTCCTCGCCCTCCTTGTTTACCAGCATGGCTTTTTTTTTAAATTATGCAATGTTCTGATGTCACACAGCATCAGAGTTGCAGCCTATGAATCGTTTGCAGTAGGATTGGCTGGCAAACAGAGACGCTGCAGCAGCCGGGCATCTTCTGCAGCATCCAGTGAAGTGCCAGCCAGCACTGCTGTCACCGAGGGATGTCACTGTTTTCACTCCCTCATGTGTTTCCCCTTCATTTTTACAGCAGACTGAAGCAATGGCAGTGTACTCAGACATGACACATTTCTCAATCAATTTTTGCTGCCACTGTCATCTTTTTTATGACCACAAGTCCCGTCGCGATAAGGTTACTGCAGCTCCTTTTACTGTCTAAATGCCGAGCCCCCTCCCCTCCACTTCCCTCTTCACATTATCGTTCTCCTTCATTCCCTCTCCTCCCAGTGCAGTTTATCTTTGCTCTGTGATTGGGTCATTTTCTCATTCCTCTGTCTGACGTTGGCGTCAGGAAACAGTAAGAAGAGGAGGAGGAGGAGGAGGCAGGGTCGTGAGAGGTTGGTTTCTGAGCTAAAGGTGCAGAGTCAAAAGGTTGTTAAGAGAAGGTTAAATTTTGAGCATGTGTTTGAGTGTGTGTGTGTGTGTGTGTGTGCCATGAGCATACACGTGTCATACAGAAGAGGCATGGATCACTGGTGTCTGTTTGTATAACAAATGAACAAGTTGCTGTGGGAGAGAGGAATGAAGGTTAGAGAACATAAGAATGTGTTCTTTTTTGCTGTGCCGGTGGCTGATGCTGCCCCACTTGCTGCTGCATGACACAGAACTAGATTTTTTTTTTTTTTTTCTCTGAGGTTAGAACTAAAAGTAGCTGCTTTCATTGCATCATTAGGCTGCAGTGTGTCAGGTCAGGTAACTCTTGTTTATAACCGCTGTCGCCAAAAGATAATCCCTGTCCCCAAGGTCAGAGTGCAGGTTATCTCTGCCTCCCTCCCCACCAGGCTCTACTGTATCAGAGGACACAATGTGATATTGTGCTGCGCTGTGCCAAGTAGGAGGCAGCGCTCATGTGATGTTCAAGGGGGGGGAGGTGAATAGCTGTCATTCATAAGAGAGAGCGTCCGTTTGGTCTCAGCTGCCCTCCGCTCTGACTTCAGACACTGATCCTGCCTGTCAGCTGCTGCCCGGCTTCTGTTCTGTTTGACACATTTGACATATTTATTGTGCTTGGTAAGAGGTGTGGTAGAGTGACAAATGGGGTTAAATCCATTTGAGGAGGGAAGAATAGGCTGTTGAGTTGCTATAATTTCAATTATCTGAGTAGAAATCACTCTTTATGCATCACTGAGCTTATTGCTGTTTTCCAGCCTTCATTATTTACACCCTCAAAAGTTGAGATACATACTATACAGTTAAACTCTGTAAGTCAGCAAATGGTGTTCAGTGTAATCATTTGGGTAATGCTATAATAAGTATTTAGTAGAATATACTACTCAAACAAATCAAAAGAAAATACAGTAAGGAAAAGTGTAAAATATGCACACTTAGATTTCAAAGTGATACATAGTGTGCAAAGAAGTACTCTGATATTTTACCCAAGTAAAAGTAGCAATAAAGTGCTCTGTTATAGTTAAGGTCATTCATTTTAAATTGTGCTTATTTACAAGCACAAAATACAGTGCAGCACTGGTATCAAATTTTACTTACAGTCTCAAAAGAAAAAGTACCCATCATGCAGTGTTCAGTATTGCAGAGTACAAAAGTATATAATTAGTAAATTAAGCATACATTTGCCTGACTTGTAAGCAGAGTTCAAGTACAATGATGCAGAAAATAGATGTCGTCTAGTAAAGTACAAGTTGTACATGGAACAGTGATTAAAAATATGCATTGAGTTACTTTGTGGCATCATTGTTGTACTGCTTGTAGTTCAGGTAATTTGCTTGTTGAGGAGATATTTTGTTGAACTTTAGAAAGTGACCCGTTGTGCCACAACTGATCGTCTGACAGCGTTAATCTCTGTTGGCGGACACCGGATCTCTCTGCACTGCTCCTCCTGCAGACCACAGCCTCTTCACAGGTTCTGAGCAGTCAGCAGCAGCAGCAGCAGCAGCAGCAGCAGCAGCATAATGCAGCTCTGGCAGGACCAGACAGGTGACTGTTAGTGTGATTGTATACATAAGAGAGGACGCTTCTGCGGGATGGACAGTAAACCATTTCACTAAGTGCTTTATGCGCATTTCCTGCATCTGAACTGTGCATTTTTAATTAATTGCTGCATCAACAGCAGCACAGAAAGAGGACGGTTAGAGGAGACAGAAACTGTGTTTGTCAAACGGTCGACAGAAAAGGTAACAAGGAAGGACTGAAAAGGGTAAAAAAAAAAGAAAAAAAAGAAAAAGATTGAGAAGGAAAAGAAGGAGCACATGTGGCATCATGTTTGTGTTGCTATGTTTTTCTGTTTTCAACACATGCATTCCTTTGTGATAACTGACTGTCCGGTCAAGTATCAGCAGATTAGCCTGTTAAGCTATTATTTCTCTAAAAGCTTTGTTTCAGTCAGCAGATGGACCCTGCAGGGGTGTGTTTTGTCTGGACTGACTGCTCCTCTGTAAATCACTGCAGACTGCACGAATGACCCGCTCAGTGTTTTTATTATACGCTTGTATTTTCGTCCGTGTTCTAAAAATGTAGCTTTTGTTCAGATTTTCCTAAATTTGGTTCCTTGTGGAAGTAGGTGGAGGGGAATATTTACTGCTGGAGCCCAGAGTATCATTACTGTGATCCCTGTAGACCTGATGTGGACAGCTTGTGACTAAACATTGCTCTATAAATAATTTTAGCGCCTGTGTCTGTATCTGATGGCATCTATGCAACCACCACAGGACCTAAAACATTCTGGGCACCAGTAACAACACGACTGGGACTCCACTTTGGCGTAGTTAGAAGTATTCTCAGCATCTCTTTCCATTTATCTGGCATCGCCTCCATGTTCCTATTGAAGTTCAGCTAACCTCATCAGTGAAATGCAGCATGCTGTGCTCAGCATACAAAGGGCCACTGGGTTACAAAAATAACGGAAAGAGAACCTGAAGGAGTGAAAATCTTTGGACTGAGCTCTGTTTTTCAGTGCCCGTTTCATCTGACTGCAGCTCAAATTTAACACTTCTTCAGCTCATTTGACTGTTTTTGTTGTTGTTGTGATTTGTTTGATTCTGTTTTGCTGGTACAGTCAACTTCCAACGGGTACTTTTTCACTATTTTCTTCTGCTTCTCTGTATGAAAAGATCACACTGTGAGGATTTTTTTGTCAGCTGCCACAGTTGTGATCAAGAACGCCTCAAAAATGGTGATGAATTTATGTCCATCACAAAACTGTATTGCTAACTCTTTTGTGCAAAACTCTACTCCTGGCTCTACACCCCTCCTATTTCCATTTATATTGTATTCAGATAACTGTCTATGAAATAGTAAAACTAGACTAAAAACTGTCCCCTAAAAATTAGTGGTAACAGGAAAATACTTAGATTGTTATTATCTGATTTAATTTGAGGTTCTATTTGTAGTGTTTATTTACTCCTCAAACAATAAAATTTCAAGGAGCTCATCACTATAGGGACAGTTAGATCATTATATCTGACTCTACAGGACTTGAGTCAGGGGCTTCATTTTGGTTCTTTGGCATGTTGTTTCTCATTGGGAATTGACAACACACTTCACTTAAAGAGAAAAACCTTTACACAGCTGAATCTCATGGTTTTGGAGGAGGAAAACTGTGGATGTTGTGAGATCGACAAGCTGACAGCTTGCTGTTAAAATGAGATAGTTCTTATGTTTCTTATTACGAGCTGTGTGCTCATTGAACTGGGTGCGTAGGTGCAGCATACGATCACGTGATTACACTGCTGTGGTCAAGAAGAGCTGATTTCTGGTTTTAGAACACACAACATCCACAGTTCATGTTGATATGACAAACATTTTTGATTCAGAACAATGACAGACACAAGCAAAGACATTTACCCCTGACTGTGACTTTGCACAATACCTCCTGTGAGAGCGATTGTGCATGTCAGTAAAGTAAATCAATAGACAAAAGCCAGCTCTGGGGCTGCAGTGTTTCTCTAAGACAAAGACACATCTGTTGTATAGTAGTTTAGATCAAAGTCATGACTTTTAGAGAAACACAGTTCCAATAGATCTCCTTGTTGTCAGATGTGCTGTCTCCTGCCTGCGTGTCCTGTGTGTACACACACATCACCCTAACTTGTTTCAGATGTGGATGACCCATGGCAAAAAAAAAAAAAAGAGGTCAGAGGGTTGCATGGCTTGAAGGATTTGACACTTTCGGGCACATTTGTCTCTGTGTTTATAAAGCAAAGAAAAAACTGACAAAATAATACATTAGTCATTTACAGGTCATTTCATCTGAGGTACCAATGCTGCTTGACTGAACAGCAGCCGATATCCGACACACCTGGCTGCCAGACTTTGACAAGACTCTGTATGAATGTCGAGCCAAGAGTCTCTCAGCTAGCCAAAGAGCAGTTTCTGTTACTATAGTTGATTCTCTGCCAAATTAGCCACAACCCAAAATCTGGCAGTTTTGGGACCAGATCCAGTGCTGTTTCATAGTGTGTATCACTATTGATTTTTTTCTCCTCTTATCTTAACAAGAACTCAACCTTGGCCCCAACCTCAATCACTCGTAATGCATACCCTCAACCTGAACTTACCCTAACCCCAATCAGTTGTTGCTGTGACCCTTGACCTTAACCTGACCCCACCGTGAAGGGCAGCACTGCAGGCAACACATGGAGCAAGAGGAAGGAACAGACTGTCACACAAACTGGCTCACATATGGTCCTTTCTGGCTAAAACATGGCCGACTACACTCACATTCAGCTGCATTTAGTTCAGATCAACTCACTGGGTTACATTCATTTTGTTCTTTGAGTTCTGTATTGAACTTCTGCGGATTTAGGACACACATTCGTTGGCAATGATGTCAGTGTGTGTGCATCTGAATCATAGTGGGGTAAATAGAAGGTTACTCACCAGATATAGTCACATAAACCAGGCTACATTCATTTTATATTGATGTTGCATGTTTAATTAAAGCTGCATTTTACAACATTTGGGTATTAACAATGGATCAAAGTCTTCATGTATTATGAAAAGGTTTTCTCATAGCAACAAATCCCTCAGAATTATCAACACATTCATTCATGAAGTACTTTAATGCCATCCGGGATATTGTTTTGGTTGTAGAGGACAACAGTTTTCAATAAAAAAGAAAGGTGGTGGAGACAAAATTCAGAGCTAAATAAAACTTCAAGTAAATGCTTGTTGCCTCATGTTTACAGGCTGTACAAACAGAGACTTGTTTGCTTTTAGCTAACAAACTTAAAAAGACGACAGAGTGTCAGTGTTGTGTTCACAGACTGTCTTGCTGCCCTTTGTCCTTCAGCCAAAAAGACACCAAAAACAAACAATTAATGCAACTTTATTGACTCAAACCTTTTTTTTCTAAAACGTAAATATTCTTACTTTTAGATCATTTCTATCATAGAAAAAATTAAGCTAATTTGTTAGCATGAAGTGCCATGTGGGATGTGTTTTTTATGTGTGTGCAGGTGAAAATGCACATGTATGACTGTGCTTGTTTGTGAGGTTGTTCAGCAGGGAGTGGAGATCAGAGGCAGATGCATTGAGGTAGAAAACATAATATGGCAGCGCTGAACTTTGAGAATAGCCGGGAGGAGTGAGTTACACGCCTCAACACATGCACAGGCCAGGGGGTGTTGGCATGAGGTCAAACACGGGGTCATATGTTCATAAATAGATGTAACACACATTTGGATGGATGAATCCCATCCATAGACACATGCACAGAGAGAGGAGGGGGTTCGAACTGGACTGTCTTCACTGCAGCTGTCTCCCTGATTCTCCTTCCCAATCCAAATGAGATCAACTTTCGGACAGGCGCTGTGTCAGTCAAACAACAACCACAGTCACCAATTTATGAAACAAACTTAAGTGCTAACAGTGTAGCAATAAGGAGACTGAAGCATATTACTGCTAACAGTGGCTTTGACACAAGCACAATGCTTTGCATAGACACACACTTGATTATCTGTGAGTGAGAGATCAATACGCTGAAGCTGCCTTCATATGCAACCTGTAGGTTTGTATTTTGAACCATGAGATTTTTAGTACACATTACAAACAGTTTATGTGGTTAAAATTGTAAAAAAAACCAAAAAAACAAAACATAATATCCAGCCAGTAGAGAAAAAATGAAGTTGCCTAACTTTCTTTTGTTTGTTTTTATTTTGTTTTTATTGTTCTTGTATTATGATGTCATGTTTTTTACTGACAAACAAGTGCAACATGGAGAAAGAGTGTGAAAGGTTTTTTCAATTGGCTCCAACATTTTGACATCAGCATATTACAAATATCACAACTTGCAAACTCTGAATGTCAGGTTTGCCTAAGATTTTAGTTTAGCCTTTAATAGGGCCGATGCTCAAAACACAGGTAGCAAACAAAGCTTGACAGGTTTATTGTAATGTTTCTGCTGATGTAGATGGGTTGAGAAGATGGGATGGCTGTTAAAGGTAAAGGAACAAGGAGGAATGAAAAATATAAAGACAATGTGGCCAGCAGAGGAAGCTAGGAAGAGGGTCTTGGCAGGCAGCCAGAGATCCTGAGGCACAGTCAACAAACATGCATGGATTCAAATAACAAGAACATGATAAAACTGTTCACAAATGTTAAAAAAAAAGGAACCTGAAGCTTGAGCATAGTGAAAGGCAGAAACAATGCGGAGATGAGTGGGAGGAAAGCCGTGGCTCTGAGTTGATAAACTAATTGTGGACAGGTGTGCAGGTAGGCAGCAAGGTAGGAACGACACAAACACTGACAGGATAACCGAGGACATGAGGGACACAGGAGGAGTGAAGAACACTGGAATATAAAGGAGGAGATGGAAGCTGGACCATATCTGTGAGTGTGAAATATAGTAAACATGACCCCACCTTAATGCATCATGGCACAGTCAATAAGGGAGCCTGGCATGAGTCACAGGGTGTGTGAGGAGTGTATCATCACTGTGAAAGTCATGAGCAGCTTGTCAGCAGGTGCTCCTACCAGCACATCACCACCAAGGTACCTTTATCTTATATTCAAAGAAATCAGAAATATTTAATCAAATTTACACACAATTTACTAAGATGCAGAGCACAGACTGTTTTTAAAGTAACTTTTGAAAAGCAACAATGTCAAAAAAATGCAGTAATTTTTATTGTTTTATTTTATTACCCTCAGATATTTACCCCTATAGTGACCTTTAAACCAAATAAAATCACTTCTTTTTTTCAGCACAGGAATTTTTTTTTTCTCTGAGAGAAGTACACTTTTGTTATCTTGGACTGGGCTTTCTCATCCCAATAGGACAAAACAAACATTCACGTAGCCTAGTAACCGTCTAAAATGACAAAGTGGACTGGTGGACTCTGAGGGGGACAGTGCTGTTGTGAAATGTTGTAAAAAATGTTAACCGTGATAGGAGTTCCAATCGAAGCCCAAGATTAAGAAAGGCCTGCCTGACGGAGTGGGGGATTCCAGCTGGGCACTCATGCAGGTTCAACACTCAGGGGACAGAGAGCAGAGCGTGAGCAGCCCTCAGCAGGAGAGCGGCAGGGATTGTGCAGGGGGATGATGTTCATGCCCTGCTCATAATCCACATCTCCGTACTTGTATTTCCTTGAACTGGTTGAGCTGCAGCCAATCTGCTACATGGACTGTGGAAATCTTCTCTGCCCCAGATGTCTTCTGTGTAAGAGTCCTGTTGAATGTGGCTGGGTGTGGTTGGACCATGTTTTATTCTTGGCTTCAGTATGTCTTTTCCTCAGCAATGGGAGAGTGGGTTCATGCCAGAGCCCTCTGCTATTTGCACCACTACTGCTTTACCTGCTTCTGTTCATCCAAATCATAATTGCACACATTTCCTCACTAAAACCTGTCTGTTCAAAGCTACTTTTTATGTCTGTCTGAAGGTTAAAGAGGGTCAGACATGTTATCACACATTACAGTGAGACCAGGCAGCCACGCCGCTTGTATAAACAGCCAAATGGAGACGAGCTGCTGACAGGGCCGGCTGTCCGAGAATGCAAGGTTACCACGGTAACCTGTTAAATCACACCACAGTGAGGCTGACTACAGGATTTGGAGTTACCCAACTCGCTGATCCACACCCTCACTGGATGACAAAATTATGGGATGCCATCTTCCAGCTGAGATGAGTGCTGTTCTTCTGAGTGGCATCCAGCTTGTGATCAGGATCAAATGCACTGTAATTAGGATCTTCTGCATTTGATCCTCCTGCATACCAGCGCAGCCTCTGTTTGAGCACGTCAGAATAATAACTTCAACTAAAAGGAAAAACTGTTGAGGTCACAGATGAGAGCTGATGTCAGGAAGAGAGCTGCAAGCCAAGTGTGATTCACACTTAGACACACACACACACACACACACACACACACACACACACACACACATAAGTGTGTGTTCATGGGCCTGCAAAGTTAAGCCCTTAGTGAAAAGGACATTCAGAGCCCAAAGGAATGTCCACTTAATAAACTTACTTGCTTGTTTATTTTTTTCTGGATGAGTTTCTCTTAAATAAACACAAGCTATACTGCCTTATGAAGCCAAAAACAGTAACTGAAAAATAATATAGCTTATAAATCTTCATATAAAGGCCACTGTTGCACTTATCTGTGGTCTCCTCTCCTGAATGTATTTTAAGAGCTGGATACTGGGCCCAAAGCTTGTAAATATTTAGTCCAAATTTCTCGCCTGGGACCTACAAGTGTCTCTATCTTGGGACACATTTATACAGGACATGCTTACTTTTCTGTTTTGGAAAAGTTTACAAATTAAACCCTCATGGTTTGAAGTATGCAAGAGTTAGAATAATACTTGTTTATAGCTGAAAGTTTCCAGTCAATAGTTTTACAATTTCCTCATTTACATTAGTGCTCTACCTAGAACCTGCAAATTGGGCAAAAGGGGATTTTATTGTTGAAATATTGTTGGTTGCCACGCAGAAAAACTGGATGCAAGGCTTAGTGGTGGTGTTGTATTCGGCTCTGATACTGGTAATACACTCATGTCCATACTGCAGAGTGACCAACTAGCTTAAGCCACAGAAAGCTAGCTTTTCAGATAGCATTAGCTAAAACTTAATCTAAATTTAATCCTTAATTTTTCCTTAGCTGTTGTTTTTAAATGAAAAATATAAATTATGAAGAACAACATCCTAGTACATTTGTAGGGTAGTAAAGATCACCAGCTTGTAATCTGTCTCCAAAGAAAGATTTTTTTATTTCAAAAGCTTAAATTAATCAAACATTTGTCAACAAATCATCTAAACTCCCCTAAATATATATGTATACTTCATGTATGGTATCTACCAGGTTTTAATCAGCTTTTCTCTTTACAAACATGCTTGTTTTAGATAGCATTTATGTATCCAGGCAAACTGCAGCAGCTTAAATGTGCCAGATGCCCCCTGAGATCAAAGTATTATTTCATACCTTCGTGCTTTGTGAAGAGCCAAGTCTGTGGAGCCTCATCAGACCAAGAAGAAAAGCGGACATGACATACACCATACAAGGCCTCCTCAGTGAGGTCATGCCTCAACTCTGGGATTATCAGAATAGCTGGACTCTGACGTGATTCTCTTTAACTGTAATTGTAAAGTTGCATTCTCTGCTGATCTGTTTTTCATTTTCACAATTAGGTACATTTGGCTGCGATGATGTATTCATTGTAACACAAAAGCTGCATAAAGAGTCATACAGAGAATCAAGTTCATAGAATCAACTTCAGAGCAAGCTGTTTATGTCGCAATGCTCCCACAAGATTTTCAACTTAATGTGTAGATGTGTAAGTAACATTTGCGAGAGATGATTCATGGCCTAAGACAGAAGAATTCACATTTATTCTACTACTAAACCATACAAATATACAAATGTGTAAATAACAATAAGTGTATAGAAAAGAAAAACACTTGAGTGCTAAGAGTAGGTTGAGAAATCTCACAGTTTGAGTTAATTGCTTGAGTTAAATGCTAATCCTGCTTCCTAGTATGGGCCTCTGGTGAAAGAGCTCTTATCTTTTCAGCCTTTAACACCAAATCTTGACTTTCTCTCGGCTGTCTGAAGAGATCAATGCAGTAGAAACTGTGAAAATGTGACCTTGTTTCAGCTGGACCACCAGCAGCACCGCTTTTGATTCCTATGAAAACCACTTCTTGTTCTCAGTGATTATTTGAACGTTTTTATCATTTGGCCTCACAAATCTACTGTCAGCTGTGGGAGGGTGGAAGGACTTACTGTCTGATTTTTAGAAAAGCTTGAAGAATAAATTTGCTCATTGATCTCGACCTATGATTGTGAATGAGGCTCCACAGAGCACAAAACACAGGCGTTGGCAGAGGGGAGAATGAATAGCTCTAAACATCTTGTCAACGACTGACAAAGCAGATCAAACAGCAGAACAAGAGCAGTTTTGTACTTTCAGAAGATAAGAATTTAATTCCTCTGCCTTTGATAAGTCTTCTGTTTAAAAAAAACCCACTATGTATTCAACACATGGTTTGTGTAGATAATGCTTCTCCTCAGATTCCTGATTGCCATGTTTTCTTTACAGGACTGTGGGTGGTGAAGTGGCGACAACAGCAGATTCTTAGTGCGTGTGTGTGTCTGTGTGTGTGTGTGTGTGTGTAGAGTTTCTGCATGTGTGGCTATTTGTCAGAGTGCAGAGACGAGCAGAATACACAATACATACAATGCTGCATGTGTGTATGCGTGTGTTTCAGTCAAGAGGCTGGAAAGGCTGCGGAGATGCGCTCCCTGCTCTCCCAGCCTTTGTATCCCTGTCGTTTATTACAAGTGCTCTTTGTGCCAGCCAGAGATCACATGTCACAATATTTGAACAGCTGCAGACGATAGTTGTGTGTTTGCTCTTTTCCGTCTACGCAGAGGGCAGAGATCTGGTTTGATAAGACAGAGTGTGAGAATTTGGAGAGTTCAGCAGTGGGAAAAAGAGAACAAGATGATATGGTTTGGGATTGGTGTTAGTCTTCTCATCCTTTATTGTTTAGATAATAATAATCATAGTTTACATTATAGTATATTGCACCCCTATGACAAAGCATAGTATCAGCCCTGTATCATAAAATACAAGAGCAATGTGATCGCATCAAAAACATCATAAAGAGTGACGTGAGAATCTGTCCCAGATCAATCGTTGCTATAAGACACCAGAAATGGATCATGTAAAAAACTTAATTAGCAGGGTCATTGGCAGCTCCATTCATGCTTTCATCCCTCATTTCCTTTAGTAACCCACACTTGCTATTATAAGGGCTGGGACTATGACATCTGCACCTCTGCTGCATATTCTGACTGTGTTGAATCAACGGTAAAACTTTCATCTTCTTATTTTACCTTGTGATGACACTAACATAAACAGTAATATAAAATGTTTAGAGAGCATCAGTGTGGTGGAAGTCACAAGATGTTTGGTGTTAGAGCATCAGTTTACCCGAGGCAGAATGAAGTTACCAGTTTTTGCGTCACATGTGCTTTAAATAAGTCGACCCTCCAGCCACCTCCGTCTCGCAGACACGTCCTGTTGTGTTATTAACTCCAAGAAACTGACTCAGAGCCTGAGGGCTGACAGCAGGAGGCTCCTATATAAGCGCACGCAGTACACAGGGATCTGAGGAAGAAAATCCTCATTACAGGAACAAATACTGCCACAATCCCGGTGTTTTATCTGAACAGCGTACAACCGGTCCGCTTGTTTCTGATGTAAGTTACAGCTTTTGCAAAGTCATAAAGAAATGTTGATAAGAGCGTAAGAAGCTAAAATACTGTGTAAATGTTTCCTCTCCCAGTCTCTTAAAAAGCCACAGGGCAAGAACGGCCTCCTGCAACAACAATGATCCCTGATAATAGAGGGCTCCAAGTATGGAAATGTGTCTGTGTGTTTTTGTGTGCGCAGCGTGTGCAGAGGTGTTAGTTGTGCATGAATGTCTATGTGCACATATGTGCTTGTCTATGGTTTCAGTGCACTAACAGATGGGTGTTTGGTTTCTGACTCTCGGCTGTGTTTGTGCACAGACTCATTGTGATAGCTGCAGAACCGGACCATCATGGCCGATCTGTGTCACGCTCAAGACTCGACTGAAACCGTAGCTTCAGTCTGTTGTGGGATAACTGAATTAGCCTGTACCCACGTGAGGTACAATTAGAATGCAAAATGGGAGCTGAAAAGCCACAAACTACAAGCTGGACAAACAGCAGAGCGTCGATCTGTTTTCACATTATAAGTCAAGGTCAAATCGGGGTCAAATGCATTATAGCTTTAAAGCAGAATGAGAAAAAAATGCAATTCAGCTCAGCTTGTGTTGTCTTCTGTGATGAGGTCAAGGTTTTGATCAGAGATGAACGAAATCCGCCCGCAGACCTCTTAGTGAGGATGACTGTATGACTGTGCTGTTTGTGTGTAGTGATTTGTACTGAGCTTTGAGGTTGTGGTGTAAACTGCAGCTCTGTCCTGTGTTGTCTGCGTCCGTGATGAAAAAGCTTTGCTCAGGACTGTTTTCTGACTACAGATTACAGTTAGCGCCCGCTGGCTATTTAGCAGCTATACGGCAGCTTCATAGTCGCTCTGGGAAGAGAGGAGAGGGATGGAGTGTGTGGAAAAAACGTTTGCAAAAGAGAGAGAGAGAGAGAGAGAGAGAGAGAGGCAGAGACAGAGAGGGCACCTTGGCAGTGCAAAGTAGGGTGTAATTAAAATTCTGGTGTGGTCACAAGCTCTCAGTGTTCCGAGGCTGTATTTGGTATGATAAGGAGACAGCTCAACCACAGCCTCTCTTTCCACAGTTGGCAGGTAACAAAGATGCCACTTAACTTTGAAATGTGCAAAAATCATTATATTCTCCTTACTAAATCCAGTTTATGAAAGATTAAACATGCATAAAATACTGACAATGAAACGCCATCAAAGGAGATCATCACACAAATAAATATAACTTAGTCAGTCTACATAGCACAAACACATTACTGGGTTAACTTTACCTGATATTGGGGTTCTTGCTACTTGTATTCATTCGTTTTGGGTGGAGTTAATTTATTAATATTAAAGTGACCCTTGCTGGGACAAATTTTCAGAATTAAAGTGCTTTAAAATGTTTCTGTATTACAATATCATGTGTGCAACTCATCATAACCAGACAAATGTGCATAATAAAAGCAGAAAATAACTTAAATATGCTAATAAGTATCAAACAATACAAATATCCATCAAGGAAAGCTTATACATAACTGGATCTGTGACATATTTAAAAACATCATTGTAATAACTATTAATGTTTTTGTAAATAGTTTAACATGCAACACATGCAGACTCTGTTACATTTCTCCCAGCCATCAAAACCTTTTCTTCTATCTTTTCTTCTTTATTTTTTTAACTGTCCTAAAGATAAAGTAACGGAAATGAACCCAACCATCAAGTAAACATTCATACCTGGGTTTAACCTTGTAGCAAGATGTAATTTAAACTATTAAACCATCTAATTCCATGGATTTAGGGGCAATTATCCACTTTTATACTCTGTTGTGTCTGTAATGTTTTTCCCTCTGCCAGCGTATGACCTTCAGTACTGCAGGCTTGATGGCTGATCCTATTAAATTGAGTTATATAAGGATTACTGTCTAAAGAAGTAAACAATATAAGAGAGGCTAACACCATCATTAAGTGCTATTTCATGTAAAATTTGTTAAAGGAAGAAATTAAAACCTATTGTGTATGTATATATATATATATGGAAATTTGAGATGCTATCTGAACAGACAGTGGTACTTTTCTGTAAAATCTAAGTAAATTATGTTTAGTATAAATTGTATTTTTTCCCATCAATCTATGATGGTCTCTTTTCTAATATTGTGACGCGCTTTGTAATATCTTCGGTAACAGAGCTCTGGTTTTTCATATTGGCCAGGACAGGAAGAAAAGGGAAATATGGTTACCATAGTAACGGATCATGTTTAAAGCCTTGTTTGTGCCTGCCCAAGGGTAAGAGCACCGATGTGAGGTGGGATGCCAGGTAGGGATTGGTCAGTGAGGGGTTACCTTGGAACTCCTTTGTAATGAAAAATGTCGCAGATTTTCATGAAAAGACACAAAACAAACTCTGTGAAACTGCTGACAGGCATGTTTGTGCCATCTAAAAGGACTTTGTATTGATTCACTAAAATGTGAGTGTTCTCAGGATGTAAAGGATTCAACACATTCAGATACCTTACTATATAACATATATTTGCTACAAAACACACTGTACCTCTTTCTTTTGTCCCTGGGACACGTGGTGGGTATGCTGAGTAGCAATAGAGAAAAATGATTAACCTTTTGAATACACAACCAAACTAATGACCCAATTATTTAACAATACTTGTCTGTCTTTTAACCAGAAATATAGTTTGGTTGGCTCTCATCCACTTTGTAAAACCTTTGACAAACTCAACTTTTTTTCTGTTCTTAGAATTGGTGACTCGTGTTTTCCCTTTTTTAAAGAGATGGTGAGCTGTGGTAAAGGAAGGGAAACACATCCAGCGCTCAGCATGGGATCTGTTCAGAGCCAATCGATACAGACATCCACAGCAGTTTACTTTTAACCCTTTAACACCTGAGGTCGTCACAGCCATATTTAGGACAGGAGTGTCTAAGGATCAGAAAGGGGTCAGGACCTGGGGTGTTACAGCCATGACCTTTGACCCTTTAACTTCTAGGAAGGGTTGGATTTACAGCCTAGCATGCTAGCAGGTCATGGGCACAGTGAAGAGTGAGCAGTGTGAGAAATGGGTCCAGTGTGGCCGCACCCTGGCCGCTGAAGCTGCTTCAGTCGTCTCTCAGGTCCGAGGCCTCCTAAACACAGACATTTAAATTTAGAGCGACTCAGACTGACCACAGACACTGCCACAGCTCCTGAGGTCTGACCTCACTGTTTGCCCTTTCTTTTCCCTGCCTCTGACTGTCATTGTGTGGCTCATTCAGCAGCTTTTGTTCACTGTCTTGATTCCTTCATTTGACCCCCTATCGCCAGACACACAAACATGTCCCTTTCCTTCTGCCTCTACCCATCATGCTCAGATCCAGCTGACTGGGACTGATATACACAGTGTTTGCACAGGGTTAGTGCTCTTCGTTCTGGAGGAAATTAAACGTTCAAGTTACAGCACTGGCTGGATTCATGTTCCTTAAAATACTGATGCGATTCTGGGAAAACCTTTTTTTCAATCCCACTCGTGTGTACTGAGAGGGTTCATAAAGTTTTTATGTGCAGATTTAAACAATTGCCTTTTACATAGAAGCTGTACACGTTGTGCTTTGCCTAATTAAGTTTATGTTCAAGTAAGTACTTGTTACAGTGCAGGATGGTCACCTTGCATCACTCATTAATCCTCTGGGTTTGCTCTTTACACTAATATCTTAGCAGCAAGACAACTGTGATCACACAATTTAATTCTAAAAATTGAAGCTAAGCGATCGATACTTTCACCTGGTGCAGACTCATTTAGCGACATGCTATCAACCTTTTTTTCATCATAGAATCTTGTTTAATTGGAATCAAAGTGAGATTGGCTTCTTTTGTCTCCGCCCTGTGTCCTTTTTTAAGTGTGTGTTGTTGTGACATCTGTAAGCAGATTTCTTTATTCATGGCTTTGCTTGATTCATAAAAATACTTTGCTCAAATACCATCATACTGTCTTACTGTCAGATTTGTTGTGTTTTAATGGTCTTCATAAAGTGAAAAAAAAAACAGGATTTAGGACCTGGTGACCCAAGGAGGGATAATGTTTTCAAGTTGAAGGTGTTAGATTGTGCAGGAGTGACTCTGCTCTGCAGCAGTTCCCCTCTGCAGCCCAGCGCTCACTGGCCCATGACGGGTTACTGATGACAGGCCATGAACATGATGGGATCACCTATTAGTATCACTTCTCTCATCATCACCTCTGTCCATTCCTGCTCACTGGAGCAGCGAGGGAGCTTAGACAATATGTACTGTACATAAGACTTGATGGAATTTGGGGGAAAAAAAAGCGAGTGTCAGCCTCAAATTGGGATTTTCAGTGACATGCCAGGGATTCATTTACTGTGGTCTTTGTGCTGTCATATTGTACACAAACATGGACAAACATGCAGACAGAGATCCTCTACTGTTTCCCAGGCCTAATATCTAAACCGTGTAAGACAGACCTTATTTTCAGTTTTGCTGCCAGCTATATTTGATTGAGTACGTTAACTGAACATAGTTTCCCAGAGCATCATGGACATATTTGCACAATAGTTTAGATTTGGTTTATGCACAAGCCTCTGCAGTCTCTCTCATCGACCTGAACTAAAAAGCAAGAGGATGCTTAATGTGTTTCCTACACAAGAGCCCAATAATTGCCAACAGAGAGGGAAGCAGTTAGGAAGCAACCTGTGCCTACTTTAGCATTATTGACCTCTATAAATAAATAGAAAACAACTATCTCAGGACAGTGTCGGTTTTTTCACACTGTGTGAAACACAGATGGCTTTGGAAACAGTGGTGCATGCTTAGTAAGAGTTTATTGGGCTCACTAAACAGTTATAACATCAGAGCAAAGATGGCGGCATAATGCAGAGCCCTGGTCACCTTTTGAGCATAGTATTTTAGAATAAAGACGAAACAGAACAAGTTAAATTCTGAAAAACATATTAAATACAATAAAACAGCTAAATGTGTAACATTTGCGGTGGAAAAATGATCAGATCAAAAATGTTACACCACAATCACAAGGTAAACAAAAGCCATCAGCTTTGAGACTTGTGTTTATACAGCAACAGTGAGGCATCATTTTGAATTGCTCAATACCTTTAACATATAGCATACACCCATCCCTGAAAAAAAAACAAGACACTTAAGATTCTTGCATAATAAAAAAATTTCACAACTCTGGCAGATCTGGATCAATCCCAGACTGTTACACAACAGTCTGGACAACAAGCATGAACCATGATAGCTATTGTCATCACTGGAGTTGAGCGTGAAATTGACAGAGACCTACTTTCCTTCAAATAGGACGTAAAACACTCAAACTCCCTCTGAAATTTTTTACTGCCTCAATGAACATGGGAAGTTTTTTTTTCTCTTTCATTCACCAGTTAAATGCCGCTTTCATGGCTGCTGTTCTTGTGCCAAATTTTTCCTCAGCTTGCAAGTCAGTGAAAAGCCTGTGAAATGTGTGACAGCAGGGGTGCTTATCATTATGCAATTATGGGCACATAGGCTGCTAGGCACACACACACTCATGGTGTTGTGTTAGTTTTTCTGTTGTAACCACCGTAGAGGCTGCACTTAAAGCTAAGTGTGCAGTAATGATGTGATCTCTTAATTCAGGAAATACATTAAGGTCATTTACTTGGGTTGGCCCTCTAGATTGAATGTTACCAGAAATTCACTGCTTTTATTGTTTAAATGTTGCTTGCAGTATTAGTACTACAGGGAATTGTGGCATTTAAGCTTTTGTCTGGTTTCTGCTCTGTTATAAATATCTCCTTGCAGTCTATGTAGGTTGAAGTCTGGTAGGCCAGCAGGTTAGGCTAACACATATGGGTACCTTCCTATGTCTGGTGACACATGAGTTATTTCTGCATCCTGGCCTTGGCAGGGTGGTGTGGCAGCAGAAGCATCACTGCTGATAGTGGCGCAGGGAGTGGGGCAGGGGGTGGGCGGGGGGTGGGGGTGTCTTAGATCAGTAAGCCGAAAGTCCTATAGATGCTCATAATCAAATAGCACCACTTCAGTTCAACCCCACCTTGAAAGATGCCCATTGTGTCTGCGTGTGCCTGCAGGCGGTCTGAGTGAGGATCCCTCCCATTTGGGAACCGGTGGGCGTGTCGCATCCCCCCCCTCCC
>JAQMCX010000050.1:2658761-2742728 GCA_029814765.1 Acanthurus leucopareius
GCGTGTGCCTGCAGGCGGTCTGAGTGAGGATCCCTCCCATTTGGGAACCGGTGGGCGTGTCGCATCCCCCCCCTCCCACCCCCGCGCCCCATCTCTCCCTCCACACTTTCATGAGTCAGACCAATCAGCTCACAGGAAGATTCGGTCACGTGGGATCCCCCCCCCCCCCTTGTCTTGGTTACCATGGCAACGAGCACTGGTCCAGGCAGCATCTTGCTGTGGTGAGAAGAAGAGAGGGAAGGCGGGGGGAGAGGCAGAGAGAGAGAGAGAGAGACAGCGGAAAGAAAGGGAGGAAAATAGGAAGAGAGCAAATCCCAGCCAGAGGAGTATCTTTTGCACCTTGAGCTTGTGTTTGTCTTCCCTCTATACAGTGAGTACTTAACCTTCATTATCCTCTCTCATCAGGTTCATCATAGCTGAATGAATGGACAATTGATGCGGTGCATTGTGATCTGCATTCAATGATGCGATATGTCAGATACCTTTGAAGATATTTTGGATTACATCATGTGTAATTCCTTTGTTATACTGTGCAGCCGGCCTCACCTTAGTTCGACAACCCTTTGTCTGCATGCTTCAGTCAGCTCCTGGTGATCCTCAGTGAATGATTGACGGCAAACCTCAGTTAGTAAACATAGGTGTGGTGGGAACAAGGTGCTCAGTGCAATTAGAGGCATTTTCATAACGTAGCTAAAGTCTTGCAATCCAGCAGCAAGCCACTCTGCTTCTGACTCCTAGTTTCCAGTCTTTCATTGCCTTCATTGCTACTCCTACATGTCTGTCCTCCCTTTGCTCTCATTTTCGCATATGCAGACCTTGTCGACACACTGCATCCCTCTGTGGTTCCTTTAATTAGCAAATCTGTGCAAATCCAACTAGGGCAGCTTGTTCTGATAAAGACTACATATTATTGTCCTTTTGGTGATGGAGGCATTGAACTGTTCTGGCTGCAAATCCTTTCAAAGTCAAAATGTTGCTGTTTTTAATTAGCATAGGTTGGAACATTATCTCAGTGCTCCAATAAAATATGACTGATGTGAGCCAATGTTAATGTTTTCAGTAAGAAAGAGCTACATTTTCATTATGTATAGAACCCAAATTGCATAAATGTCTTTTCATATGACAACTTAGAGACTCTCTTGCTAATAATAAAGTAAAGATATTCTTGTTTTGAGTTACAATGCACTTACACAGGTATGCAGCAGCAGCAGAGTCCAATCCACATAATACAGGGGGAAGTTGGGAGTTTAATGTTATTCTTAAGAACTTTAGAAGAAACCATTATGTAGCACTCATTATAAGCTATTCCAGAGTTACACTAATGAAGATTTAATTTCCTACCATGGAAAGACATTGCCTCTGAACGTGCTGCACGCTACTTAGGCCTAAAGTATTTGAGGTAAAACAACATTTCACTGCTAAAACAATCCTGTGTGATCTATCAGCAAAAATCTGTGTAGTATTTGACATAAATTTGTGCCTAATGCACTTCATCCCTATATCTCTTTCTTTTCTAAATTGTTAAATATCCCACAGCAGCACAAGTTTATTGTGTTTACCTTAAATTCCCTGTACCCTCTTATAGAAATATGTATCCAAATATGTATGATTTTTAAAAATCAGTTATCAAATGATAATTAGTGTTAAATGAACAAAAAAGGTCGTAGCACTGATCCTTGCATGTGGCTGTATTCAAGTTGAAGTTTACACTGTGTTGTTCTCAGGGATTACCAAAGCTGTGTGTCTGTGTGGACTGTCAAAAGCAAACTACACACTCCTACATTGTCTGTCCATTGACAGGATGTGACAGGTACATGTACACCTACTGATACAGCAGGATTCCTCCTTGCAGCACAGCCTGCCAAGGGCTCAGCATAGCAGAGATCAAATGCACAAGGCTACTTCTGATCTAAGTGGATGAAATTAATCTTGAGTAGTCATATTTTTAGATTGGACCTTTTTTTTCCTAGCTTTTGAGCCAGTTGTTCACTGACACATTTGAAGCAGCAGTGACTTTGATAGTTGAAAGGGTTTTTACCAAAGGCCTGCATGGCATCGACCTTTCCTTTGGATCAATTAAGACACTTACAATAGGATAATGATTAGTCAACAGGTTCTTTGGCTTTGCAGTCGGGATTCCTCAGCCATTTGTTGTGATTTAGACAAACAAAGCAGTGTATCAGCTGGGCATATTTCTGTCTGTGGGAACCAGCTTACTGTTGTCTGTGTGATTTCTTGCCATTTGAATGTGATTGTTTGAATCTTCCCCACGTTGTAATCTTAAGTGGTTTCCCTCTAAGGCAAACTTTAGACTGTCTAAAACCAAGGCACAGTCCACGTCTATGCTTTGTTACAAAACAAACAAATGGGCTTTTGGAATTCAATGGAAGTTATATTTTAAGAGATCTCATTCAGTGGAAAGGACACAAGTAGACACACAACAAACTCACTGGGACTACTTTGTCATGTAAACAAATAAATCCTTTCTTTCAGTGCATCTTTTGCAAGCGAGATTGGAAAGAATTTAATCAGTTCTAAATCAACTTGCCTGTAACGCGCACGGCTTTATGCAATTATGATAATTAATAAGGTGGGCTAAAAAAAAGTGAATCATGTGGCTTTCTTAAGAGCCAGTAGTTGTGGACAATAACCTGTATAAACGTCTTATATTCAGTGAAGTCAGTATTTATTCAGAATGCATACTGTAATCACATTACTTTGAAGCAGAATTTAAGTAAAATCTCCGCAATTTGGCTATTGAATAAGATTCAGCCCGATGTTCCCGGTTGTGTAAGCCAGTTCTAGTGTTTCTGACACCATGTGAAGGCAGCAGCATTGCTGCGTCACGTTGGAAGAGACCAATCGGATTAAACTGAATTGAAACACGCAGGCTCACTCCAAGGAGCACTGGGGGTTTCTCACCTTACATTTCAAAATAAATCCATAAATATTCCAACGAAACAGTTCCATCTCAGCGTGCCAGCTTATATGTCACTTTATTTTTATTTCAGTTTGAATTACAGTGAAGTTATTCAAATAGCAAAATCCCGGTAACGTGTTGTTATTTATAGACTCGCTCGCTCGCCCCCTCCTTGTTGTCGTTAGGTTTGGACCGATCCCTCTCTGTCAGTTTCAAGTTGCGCCTTCTCCGCTGCTGTGTGGCTCCCTGCTCCGGCCTGAACAAGCGATACCCACTTAAATAATACACCGATAGTGTGACTTTTGACGGGGAAATCTGGACCCACACACGGACATGGACTCCTTCCCGCTGTACTCTGGATTATAAACACACACGATTCAAAGGTAAGAATGGTTGTTCCTCCCGACCGCTTGACGAACACGGTGCATATTTGAACGTTACCCTTGGATCCGCGGACTGCACCTCTGTATGCTTGGGAATGTTGCGGTCCGGTGGTTTTAATAGAGCCACTAACGATTTAACTATGCGGCCCGGTGATAAATCTCAAATCGTAAACTGCACAGTATATTTACATTGGTGCACAATGCTGCATCAACGGTGATCTGCCTGCACGGTGTTTTATGCAGTTGAGCTCTCAGCCCGGAAAGGACAGAGTGTGGAATGTGGTGGATGGTGGCAATATTCAATCCCGATCACTTGGATCACACTGTTGAAATTTCCTCAACCTTTACAGTGTAAAGGCCCTGGAAGTTTGCCCTTATTTTGTTACCAAATGCCTTGAAGGTATGAGGGATCTGGCAAAGGCACACAAGAAAACAAACATGCCTCACTCCTGTCAGCAGCTTGACATCTGTGTTTGTGGAGATGCTGAACTGACCGAACTGGAACTAAAAATATTATAATCACACTTAATTAATTTCACCTCAAGAAATTACGCGTCGTGATGGCATTGTAAAGTAAGGGATATTTTTGGAACCCTGCATAAGCACTTTTAACACAATCAAATTTTTAAATTACAAAACATGTTGACAACTGCACAAAGTACCGCAGGTAATTTGAATATTGTGTTAGCAGCTGTTTAAGTATCTGCTCTGTGTGTTTTAGAGGCACTGTAGCAAATGTTCCAGGTGACCCAAACACCTCAATCATGGACTGTTTTTCCTCTCATTTTTCCAAGAGTCTGTCTTCCTGGTGTGTTAATTTTTAAAGAGGCAAAACTGAATGCATTTTTGATTTGGAAGCTTCTATTCATACTCTCCTCTTGGTCACAAACTGATTTATGCATATGCTCGTGTTCGGTCTTGTTTTTAAAGCACTGCACCATATTTATTTTACCTCAACACACTCCAAAACCTGATTTGTTGTGATGTTGTGATTCCCGAGTCACTCAAACTCTTCTCTTGGCTCTTACTGACGAGTGCTTTTATATGATGTGTTTGTTGTTGGTTTTGTTGACTGCACGCTGACCGCAACAACAGTCATGATGCTGTATTACTTCAGCTGCCATCAACACACAGCAGCGTGAGTTAGTCTGGCTGAATGGAGCAGTAAGGTCCTGACTGACAGGCATTTTCCCTTGTCTAAGACTCTTATTCTGTCTCAATGGAGTGATGGAACATTTTCTTTATTGATCATTAGTATTGATCTTTGTTGAGTTTCATCCACCTCCCTTGTAGGGTGTTCCAGTGTCAGTGCGAGACTTCTAGTGCTTCTTCTCTGAGGTCACATGAGGCCCAAGGGCAAGACGTTAATTGGGAAATGCAGCTGCATGTGTTATCGTACCACATATTTTCCATCTTAAGAGATCCGGATGAGGAGGATGTTTGCTGGGTGGCTAACTTGGCACGAGAAGGAACTGATGGAGGCTGTTGTGGTCTGGCTGTGTGGAGAGGAGCGGGGTCAGACTCGTTGAGTAACTTGTAGTGTACGGTTTCCTCTGCATGCAACATTGGAGGTGAACTCAGATGGAAGGACAGTTTTGTGTTAATTTGACATTTGTGGTTTTGTGAAATCAGCCAGATTTGCATTAAAACTTTGAAGACTTTAACTTTCTAAAATTTCAAATCACAGATCACATCATTACTTTTCATCTTCTTCATTACAAACTGAATAAATATTGGAGGAAAAATGAAAAGTAAAAGAGAAGTCTCCATTCACTCTTTCAGTCATAATCTGTAAAATCTTTTTTTAAAAAGAAATAATCACAGCAGCTTAATATATTTATTATATGATATTTTATTTCCTGAGACATAGATGTTATTAATGTGATGAAATAACCAGTGATATTGAAAGTTATTAAAGTTTAAAGTTTTAACCCAAAACTTACGTTTCCATCTCAGTTTCTAAACCAAATGCTCAATAATAAACAGTAAGATGATGGGTACAAGATTTTGTCGATTTGTCTGTATGCTGAAGTTTTTTTCAATGAAGAGTCATGTCTCTTTATCAGTCCATGATATGTATAATCAAACACACCCTTGTGTTTTTCTGCAACCTTTTATACTGTTTGGCAACAAGCCACGTCATGAATGCAAAACAAAGTTGAGATAGTGCTTCGTTGTGCCAGAGATGAGTGTGGCACTATCTTGAATATCACAGAACTGCCCAGCATAAACTTTATGAGGTGGATTTGACATTTGAGCATGATTTATCCACACATTAACCAGCCTCTGCTTCCATGGAAGATCTAGCCTAATGAGTGTACAGAGGGAAAAAGTGAAGGTGAGTCACTCTGACCCCTCGCTGATTGTCCCTCAGAGGGAGGGAATGAGTTAGTTCTGACCCCCACGACCCTACAAAGTACGGTGGACTTGGAAACACTGCTAGATGAAAGGACAGAAGGAAGGAAGGAAGAGCTATGATGGCAACGCCTGCTGCGTCATGAGCGTCTGTACCCCAACTGTCAGGTTTTACCCAAAGGTCCGTTGCTATTGTTGAGTCATCAGAAGCTCCCGATGAGCTCAAGCCAGCATGCATATTGCAGCAGGTCCAGTCTGCAGAAAGTCCTTAAAAGGAAAGATATCTGTGATGAGATTCTAATGGCATGTTATAACGGTTCTGCAGCAGATCAGTGTATTTAAAGGACAGTTATCGTGTTACTCCTTCAGTGTGTTTCTACTGAATGGTCAGACAGACATTGTAAAACCTAACAGCCCAATGGAGCACCATAAAGATATCATTAAGATTATTAGCTTTATGATCTCAGCAAACTCAAACCTTACACCAATATTTGATTTCCTCTCTGTTTTGTAGAGTTTGAAGCTCCTGGTTTCATTGGTACCGCTGGTGACCAAAAGATTTTTCTAGCGTAGAAACTTCACATAATGCCAATCGGATTCATAGGACTAACAACAAAGCCACTGGTTGAGGTTTTCACTACTTAGTATGGCCTCAGTCCAATTGTTTTAGTGATTTCTCACAGCTCTGGATTAAAGACTTAATGTGCTGGCTGTTTTTTTTTCTACCTTTAAGGTCATAAGTAGGCTAGTATGACAAACACATTCCTCAGGCAAGACCAGTGAGTGTTTACATTTCAACACGCCGCTGACCCTTGAACGGTATAGCAGAGCCATGTAATCTTACTTTCCCCCCCTCATACAAAGTTATCCTCTTAAACACAGCATTATCACTGTTTTCCTTGTGAGGTTGTAAAACAGTTCTGTAGAAGCTCAGAACTCGTCATGCTGCATGAAGTAACCCGTGAATTGTCCCCTGTATGTGATATCTCTCTTATCTCCAATCATTTCAATGATCTTATTCAAGTTCTAATGAACACCCTTATTATTGGAGGGTAAAGGTTCAATTGAACATGCTACCTGGAAGTTTGCAGCTCATGCTCACTCAATCTCACTTCAAAATTCTCCACCCATTCGGCATCTTGGACAGCAGTGGCTTTCCCCAGCCGTATCAGATTAGCACAGACGCTGCTCTCCACTGCTGGAGACATAATGTTAATGACAACACAATGGAGTACTTCACTTCAGCCCTTATTTTGTTATTACTGTACAGGAAGAAGGCCGGGAGATGCTTTCACATTAGTCTAGAATTGATTTGTGTGTGCAGAAAGAAATGCAGCCCTAAGATAAGAGTCAGTGTTGGGTTTACGGGCGTATCATCTGACTGGAGTCAAAGTGGAGATTCAGTTTTTAGGGTCTTTAAGGAGCAACGTGTAAAACTGATAGAGGGCAGCTTATCAGTTATCAGTGTACTCTTGGTGTACTCTCTTAGAAACTCTCTCTCCGGAGCCACTAGCTTGTTTGCCCAGTTAGCCGTGCAGCTCAGCTGACCAGTTTGGTTGACTCAGAGTTGGAGTGGCTAATGAATGGTGCTGTGTACGTTACAGACTGTGGAACTTTGCTCAGCAGCTTCACAGCTGTCAGATCAGGACTGAACACAGCCTCCAGACCCACTTAGGTCAGTTTGACAACAAGGATATAAAATTATAAAACCAAAATGATTCACAGCGGCGAATAAGAGGGCAAGTCAAGTGGGGACAAGAAGGAGATTTTTTTTTACTCTTATGTATGTCTAACTGCTTATTATTCTAAACTCCACCACGCCAAAGTTAACCCTCTCCAACCTAATACCTAAACCTTTTCACATATTTTGGAGATTTGCATCTAAATCTAACTGGTTGTCTGTGACACACCCTTTTTTTTTTTTTTTTTTACATACATAGCAGACACACATAGCAGCTTGTCCTTTTTAGCCATCAGGTTTCAGGGAAGCATCTAACAGCTGCTCAGCCTATAGCCATTACCCTTCCTCCCAAGTCAGGCCTTTCACTCCAGTAAACGGTTGGTCCCTCTGGAGACCACATCATGTTTCACATTCACTCTCTTTTTGTGTGTGTAAGAGCTGCAAGGCCTTGTTATCTGTCTATCTGGACAAAAGACAAATTCTTCTCTGGCAGGCCTGATGGAGAAACAAACCCACTAAATGTTATTTCACAGAGGAAACATACATAGGTCTTGTTTCTTCAGGAGTAACTTGCCTAAACTTAGTTTTAGACCAGTCTTGATCTTGAATGATTAAGTTAGGCTAGTTAAATTAAGCCTGTCTCTGTTGCTTAAATAATAAGATGTGACTCAACTTGACGTAGGAAAAAAAGCCTAAGATGAGAGCTTTGGCACCATGGCAACATTTTGAACCAATGAGATTGGTAGATCTGCTACCTACAGCACAGTGCCGAAGTTTACTTACTCATTAGCCCCCCCCAACCTTCTCATATATGCCGACAGCCCATCATCCAGATGGAAGTTTCCATGCAGTCGGCGCCAAGCCAGCAAAGTGGCTTTATAGTTTTGCTTCATTGCTGTGCAGTGAGAGGAAGTGGAGCTGCATCGTCCATCTCTATTTATGTTGATGGTTTCACCTTAAAAAAACCCTGCAGTGAAGTGAGCTTCTTGTACAACAATGGATTTCCCCCGAGCTAATGGTGAGATGAGGGAGAGAGTCTGCTTTCCACTGCTGGAGACAAAATGTTAATGACACAGCAGAGCACTCAGCTCCTCACACGAGTGGATGGTTTGACACTCAGTTTACTGGAGCAAGGTACAAAAAATAATGCCACTATTTCTGTTTATTCAACTGAGAATCTGTTTTGAACCAAGAATTATATCGAATTGAATATAAAATTTTGGATGGAAACGTTACCCCAAGACTCAAAGTTGAATCAAACTGAATGTTGACGTGCTCCTTTAAAATACCTTCACGTAAATTTGGGTAACAATTGGTCAGTCTTATGATTTACTTGGATTCTAGGTTGTTTTGAATTCTGACTGAATAATAGTTCATTAAGACCTACAAATCATGCAAAGCAGTCATTTACTAATCTGGATATCCTCACGGCTAATAGCATTAGGGAAGTGATAAAGGCAGGAGAATCGAAAGTCTTTGAAAGTTTTTGGTGTGAAGATGTTTTAAAAAGAAAAGGTCTGTTTTTAGGAGTTCTGTTTTAAAGAAATGTAGCCCTGATTTCGTCAGTTATCCTTGACTGTATTTGACTTGCTCTTACTATCTCAGAATACCTTGGATACCCCTGCAGCTATTTATCAAGGCCTGTGACTTTCCAGTGCGACTTCTCACACTAGAGTAAATATATCAGGACTCTGCTACTATGATTTATCTCTTTCTCCTCCTACTTGCTGGTTAGACCCCAACATTTCTATTTATTTATTGAGAAATTATTTATTGGTGCATAAGTTTCCTTCCAGTCATGCACTTAATCAGTGCTCCACCTGTCAAATACTTGATTCAACACTTGATACGGCTTTAACAGTCAGCGTGTTGACTAAGGTAGCATATTATCAGGGTCTTCACTCCAGTACATTTAGTGAAACTCACTTCACAGCTGCTTTCCTGCGCTCTGACAGGCTCTCACATGTCCACAATCAGAGGCGTTCGAGCCCTGGAGAAAGGCCAGGGCTCCTGCAGGTCTAGGTGAGGACGTCTGCAGGTGGGTGTTGTTGCAGAGAGGACTGCTGCTAGCTCTGTCTGCTCATTCCCTCCTGTTCAAAATCCCTGCACATCCAACAACTTGTTTACTATCTGAACTGCTCACAGCCGCGCCCGCGCTCAGAGATTACAGAAAGCAAGAGTGGATTGACAAGATTATGGCTTGTGCTGGCTGCGTGTGTGTGTCACAGTTGCATGTCCTGTCAGAGCTTTGCGAGGCAGCCTTTGGTTTCTTTAGTCTTCTCAGTCGAGCATGATAATAAAATTTTTGAGCAAATCAAGAAGGGATATTTCTGGATCGAAGAAGAGGTATTATGTGGACTATTCCTGGTATATTGTTGTTTGGGAAATGTTTTGTGTCTTCCTTTGGAAATTATTCTCTTCCTAGCTCTTATATTCCTTATTTGGATTAATGTTAATCATCAGAATTTAGCATTTTTTTCTGCTGTTTGTATCTTTGTCATGTCACCAATGTCTGTGTATCAATTTTACAAATAAATAGAGATATTCTCACTGATATCCAACACTTTTCTTTCTATGATGCTTCTCCAAGAATCAATACTTTAAATTTTTACAAGCCAGTGGAGAAATCGTTATCATAATAATAACTATTAATAGCATCATGGCTGCCATTCCTTCCTCCCAGTTCAGTCAACCCTGGCAAGAAGCACAGCACGTCAGTAGCTGGAAGATCAGTTCATTGCTCTTTCTGTTTTCGCTCATTTCCAGCCTGCCGGGTTATTGCATTCAGCTGCCATTCACACAGACTGGAGCTCTGGCTGTTTGCTGAGCCTCTTTGAAGTTTAACTATTAGCTTTGTAATTAATATGGGGAGTAGAGGAGAGTTACAGCGCTGTACTGTAGTTTCCCATGGCCCTCCAGAATAAGAAACATACCAAGGGTTAGCCTCTGTGTATTAAATGTGTGATGTAGTTATGAGGCCCCAAAGGTTAGTCTTTATGTCTCGGCTCAGCTGTTTATATTCCCGTCCATCATCCTTCGTGTATGAACACATTAAGAGACAAAAGGGTTCATTTGAAATGTTTGTTTTTTCTTTAACGCGCTGTAGATCTAACTCCCGTACAGCTTTTGATTATTTGGATTCTCTATGTTTTTTCTCCTGGGTCACATTGAAAGACTCAGCAGATCGGGTCCTGTAGGCAGTCTGAGGCATCCGCTCCTACTCTCCTGCATGCCTCCATTCCACAATGGTCATGACTAAACCTCAGAGACTCGTCTGTGTTGACTGTGTTTGCCTACCGCTCTCAGATTACACTTCCTAGTTGGCTGGAAGGGGAAATGGATCTGAGTGTATGAGTACTCAGATCCAGTGGCGTGAAATATGCAAATGAACAACAGAGATAGCCAAATGTTAAAACCCATGCAGATTTTCTTAGAGCAGTGGATAGCTCTGCAGTGTTTTTGCATCAAGCGTCCATCCCTCTTGTGGCTCGCTGCGTTTGTGGCCGCATAGCTGCGGTGCCGGCTTTGCTCCTGCTGCAACAGGCATGAAGGTGGGAGATGTGGCATTCGAGTCTGGATTTGAAAGGTTTACTAAATCAAATAGCTGAGGCAAGTACTGGCAGGCAGCTCTAATTGACCATGTTTAACACCCATAAGTAAGCAGTCTGGGTAAAGCTAAGAGTCCCCCGAAGCCATTACTAATATACATTTCATTGAAAAGACCCTTTGTCGTCAGTTAATATTCCCCTGAGTCGTCTCAAAGGGAGATTTTCATGTCATATTTTTCATTGGCTGCCCTATTTTGCACTTTGAAACCAATCCATTTGAAATCCCTCTGTTATGGTTGGAATGGGTCTAATATAGGCCAGTAGATTTAGAAATGTAATGAGGCTCAGATTCAGTTAAGCCTACTCTTTTTTCGGGCAGGATTGAGGGTTACCTTGGCAGCAGAACTGACCAGACTGTGACCAGTATTAATCTTGGAGTACGACCTCTGACCTACAGTCACAATAGCCTTTTAGATTACATAATTTGAGGAGGCGAAGTGGAGTCGGTCATGGCTCTTCCAGTTCAGATAATCTCATGTGGAAAAGGTGTGTAGTGAAAACTTTTCAATGATTTGTTTAGATTAACTGTTTTTTCACATATTTCTGGAAGGTTCTTGCTTTTACTGGTAGGTTATTTTCTTGTAAAACGGAAAGAATTTATCTGATAAACCCATTAAGTCCTTGCACTATATTTTCAAATTGCCTGCAGAAGGCAACAGAAGATTCATTTAAAAGGCCGTGCTTGCTTTACTGGAAGCTTACAGCGATCTGGCCCGAATAAGAGAGAAGATGACACATTTTACCAGCGTCACAGAGAATGCTGCAGAACATGAGGTTTTTCCGGTGTGCCCAGTATTGCTGTGTCAGTCTTTTTAGAGCATAAGGAGGGACTCAATAGAGTTAATATGTTCACTGGCTCAGATGCTGATCTGGGTGCAGGAGTTGTTTAAAACATGTAGGCTATCAGGTGTGGGAGGACTGACACGAGGTGCTCAGCTGCACAGTGCAGCCAGACTATCAGAAACAGAAGTGATTCAAAAGCCAGATGGCCTGGAGACGTCTGCAGCCAGGAGCACGTTAAGTCTCAGTAAACAAATGTTTGTGTGCCCTGTGAGCTGGAGGCTTTTGTCTGCTGATATGAATAGACACAACCATCTTCATTCCTGTGGATCCTGTGTATATTTGAAGCAGAACTGAGCTTAGTGGTTTGCATTGTGGGCATAATGAATATATCCGGACAATATCACATTTCAAAGAGTGAAACACAGCTAATTATACACCTTGTTGACTTGAGCTTCAGGTGTATAATCAGTCTGTTGACACGCAGTGATAATATTTGGGGTGACAAGCTATTATTATAGTAATTCCAGATAATAATATTTTCTAGCATTTTTTGATCTTCTGGTTTAGACAAAAATGCTTTCTACGTGGGTGTTTATATACGTCTCAGACTCAACTTGCGTGATGTGACCTGAAACTTGAATTTCCCTTCCTGTGTTTACAGCTACGGTCTAAAGGAGGACACAGTTAATGATGAGCATCATCAAGAAGCTTCAGTCCTTTTAAATGGGACTGTCTGATGCTTTTAAGTAAATCGGGTAAATGGCTTGATTTAATGAATGGACATAGATTTGCTTTCCTGCATCTCAAGTGCACTTTAATAGTTATACACAGCTGTGCACATGACAAGCATACACATACGTACACATACTTAAACTACTTTGATGAGGAAAAGAATCTTGTGACTAACTGTATAAAACCTTGAAATTAGTGTATATGGTTCAAATGCTGTATCATAATTGCATTCCCAATTATGAAGTACAACTTAACTCATCTGAAATTACTAATTAATCTGTCTGTTTTTTCATTTATCAAAATATTTTTTTTAGTCTATAAAATGTTAGACAGTTGTGTAAAGATGCCTTTCCAACAAGCAGATGACTTTATTCAGCAAACAGGCCAAAACTCATTAGGGATGTTATATTTAAAACATTGTGAAGCCCAGGAAAGCTCCAAGTCATCACATTAAAGAAGCTCGAACCAACAAAGGCTTAGCAGCTGCATAATATTTGACTCAGATGATGGAATGCATGAAATTCCTCAATACTAAAAAAAATCAAAATTTGTTTACAGTGATATTAGCCCAAAATTAGAGCAAAAATATGATGCAGAATTGCTTTAATCGACTAAAGAAGAGCTGCATCTGCACAGTGTGTCTCAGTAGGTGGTTGTATGTACCTTTTTAAAGCTGCTTTTTGATTCAGGAATAAACCCAGAGAAGAAGAAATGCAGCCCACCTGTCTAACACCTTTTCAGGGTAAAGCCTCACAGTGTAGACTGAGAGCCAGACATGTTGTCACAAGTGTGGAAATTTTTCACAGGTTCAGAGAAAAAAAACATAACTGTAATTTTAAATACATGTTCCAAAAGGCTGTGAGAGGAGGAAAGAAGGATAGTGATTTCAGTTTTGATTATATCAGAGCTTTGGAATATTACTTTCCCTCTCTTTTGGTATTACCTCTTAGCCTTTCACTCTGTCAGATGTGCAGAAACTACAGCTTATAAACTTCTCAACATACCATAATATGAAATAAATAGTTTTCTTATCTTCACTGACCATGAGAGGCAGGTATTTATTGCTAACAGATGAAAAACTTCCTTTTTGTGCATCCCTGACTACATGATCGATTGCCAAGATAGTTTATAATGAATTTTCTGTCAGTTGTTTCAGTGTAGCAAATAACTGATTGATCTGATATATTTTTTGTTTGGCAGGTGTTATCAGGCTTTTAAAGGAAGAGTCTGTGTTCTTGCCAAGAGTGAGATTAGAAGATTGATACCATGCTCAACACTGTACATTAAATATGGAGCTACCTTTGGGAGAAGGTTCACTGAGCTTGGCGTACAAAATGAAAGCACAGGAAAACAGTTAGTCTGGCTCTTTGCAAAGGTGAGGAAAACCTTTCAAACTGACTAATAAGAAGTTAAATTTGAACGTTTCCCTCTGCTTATTCCCAGTCTGTATTCAGAGTAAAAAGAATGTGTCCTGGCTGTAGCTTCATATTAGAGACAGAAATCTCCTGAATACTTCGATCCAACTCGTTGCAAGGAAACAAATGTCCGTTTTTAATAAAAAAGGGGAGCTCATTTATTTGAAAGTTTTCCCTAATACTTCTGAGTGTTTTCATTGACATGATAAATGTTGTGAACTTTTCCTATTTCCTTGCCTAAATGGTTAGGAAATGCTGACCACCAAAAAAATGAGAAATAGGAGCTAAGTACTCCACTTTTGCTGTCAGCAGTATCTATTTAGAGCCAGCGGACGGTCCCTGAATAGACCACACCTGCTCCTGCTGCATTTGTCTGTAATTAGCACCATACTCGAACTGTAATATGGCAATCTCCAGTGACTTTTATAATGAGTACACGAGGGATGATAAAGTGATCATTAACTGTCAGGAACAAAGGCAAAGCTGCCGTTTTCTTATAGCAGACAGGAAGACACAAGCAGAGACACAAGCAGAGACGTAAAACAGCCAATCCTTTCCATTATTACAGGTTCTAAGAACAAGTAAATAAGGTGTGGTCTGCTGCATGTTTGATGGACTAAATGTTCTGCTTGTAAATCCATTATTGTAAAGATATCCATTGCTTAAGGAAAAAGATCACATTGCATCCTGGACTCTGCTGCTCTGCCAAGACTCCTGATGGATGAGAGGAGGAGACAGCAGAGATATTACTTTCATCTCCAGGGTGTTCTCTCACCATCAGTCATCCCAGAGCTGCAGACTGAACGAGGACAAGAACACCACTTTATTCAAGATACTGATAGACTTTGATACTGGTTTGATTAAGTCATTGACAGAGTTATGGGTGAATGTGAGGTCATATGTTTCACTGCTCTGATTGGATGTCTGCAGTCACATCCAGGGGATCTCAACAAGATCATAAAACTGAGATTGAAGTAATAAACAGACTAACAGTAATATGAAAAAAACAAAACACTGCAGCAGTGTGTGTACAGTGTGAGATGTGTTAATGGAAAAGCTGAACTGTTCTATACAGGAAGGTCCAAAATAATGACCAGGCAATGAGCAAAAGTTTAAAGTATTAAAGGATATTTGCATTCTGAAATGGCTGAAATGCAGCTCGTTTTGGGCTCATTACATTTTTTTTTTGTTCTAAATGAAGCATGTCTGCAGTGATTTGAGCACCACCTCAAAGTCCTCTGATTTCTCCTTCTTTGCATGTTTTTGAAACCAATGTTATTCTCTGCCCTTTGTTGCTTTCATGTATTTCTTTAGGTTTGTGGCTTTGATGCAGAAATGAAAATTAGATTAAATGTAAGCAAAATAAAAACAAAAAGAATATTGTGGCGTCCCAAATTTTCCACAGTGTCTAGACAAGCAAAACCAACAAAGCAAAACACAAAATCCACCCAAAAAATTTGATTAAACTTATTTTACAATTTATTATGCACAAATTGACTTTAAAACCAGATCTCATTGTATGTTCTTTGTCATTGCTGGTGATGGCTGTGTCACAGTGCATAAAAGCCAAGCTGTCAAACGTGTAGCCTACTGGCCTAATCTCTGGCTCTATTTTTAGATCAGAGGATGATGTAATGCTGCCAGTATAAAGGAAAGGCATGCTGTGTTTGTGTGTTTGTGTGTGTGTGTGTGTGTATGTGTTTGCATACTAGGGGGATGCTGTGTGTGTAAGGGTTTGCATGCATGTGTGTAATTCTTGTGTGAATTCTGCGAGTGTGTGAAATCCTGCAGCTCATCCAGATGTCCGGAGGTTTTCAGTACGTGCTAAGCCAAAGCTGTTTTCGCCTTTTCAGTATCCACTTTAAACGATTTGGTTTCAATTTTAGCTTTGTGAAAGGAAGGGGATCGTGAATCTCATTAAAAATTTCCCCCTAGATCCCCCCCCCCCGATGTGTTGTCATTATTGACGAGATGCTGATCTGGTGATTTAATAATCTGGGTCTGGTATTGTGATAATCTGTCATGTGTTGATTCACATGGTGTAACGTGTCCTGTTGAGTGGACATATGGGTTTCTGCAGGAGGCTACTTTTATTCAAATTAGAGGCCAAATGTATTGTTTTCATTAGGTTGGATCAGGAAATCTCTTGCACTCCCATTTTTTTAAGATTTCAGAGTGTGTTGGTAGTTTACTGCCAGCTTTCTCGGATGTGTGTTATCAAGTGAACACCATCTTCTCATCTCCTGTGCTTGGTTTTTTATAATACACCAGGCAAATGAAAACTCCACAGAGGAAATCACATTTTTCCTGGCTATGAATGGCGAGAGAGGCGTAGCATGAGACTGCATTTCAGTTCTTGCATTAAAAAAATTGATTTCACCCTGAAGTGAGTTAATACTCATCTGAGACGATCCTCCAAGTCTCTGCTCTGTTTGATGCGTCCTCTTTGTAACTGTGGTTTTTATGTAAACAAGGCCTCTCCTCTGTCTCATCAAACAGTTACAGATGAATTGTGATCTCTCTGTTTGTCATCTGTCATCTGAGTTGTTGGTTTGGTTTGCAGGATTTAGTGGCGTCTAGTGGTGAGGTTGCAGATTGAAAAAAAATACAACTTATCTCCCACCATTCACCCTTCCAAGGGTGTAGGAAAACATACTGTTTGCCTGAAACAAAATAAAAAACAAAAAAAAGCTCTTTCTAGAGACAGTGTTTTGTTTGTCCATTTTGGGCTTCTGTAGAAACACGGCAGTCAAACGTCATGAAAGAGGAGCCAGCCCTTTTGTAGATATGAAAGGCTCATTCCAAAGTAAAAAAATAAAAACATCAATTCTCATTTTTAGGTCATCAAACACTATTGAAAACATAAATTTGAGTTTTTGTATTCCATTCCTACTGTATTTTACACACATCCAATAAAATCCTGCACACTGGACCTTGAAGTAGGGTGAAAAACCAGAGTAAGAGAATGAGAGTGAAACTTTCATGCTTTTGTTTTAAGATGCTCCTGTCTGACTTTCTGGGTTGATAAGATAAAAGTTTATCAGCTGATGTCATACAGATTACAATCTGTGATTTCCTCGTACAGATTTTCAGAGAAAATCCTGCAAATAAGAACGTGTAAATTCAGCTACCTCTCTTTCTCCCATAATTAATGAGCCTATAGAAAATAAATAGATAGGCTAAGTATTTTATTGTCCTGTCTTTGCACACTGCAGGGATGTGATGTCACTCGCTAGACACATTATTACTCAGGCCTGTTATCTGACACAAATTCAGTGCCCCATTTCTGTTCAAATCATAATTCTGTGACTGTTGTCGCCTCAAACTTGCTGAACACTGAAGAAACTGCACGGCTGACTACATCTCAGTCTGCTCTTAAGTCAGCCGCAGCATCCTGCGTTGTTGTTGAGATAAACAGGAACAGGCTTCAGATGCCTGCTCTCTGTTTGAGTGATGTGTATGTATCTGCCTGCCTATTTTTGATCCTGCAGTCATTAGTATTGACAAGCCAATAAAGAACCATCAGCTGATTCATTTATAATGAACATATTCACCATTTGTTTGATTTTGATTGTCGTTCAGAGGGACCAGTGCCTGGAGGAGGTCTTTCTCAGATGAATTATCAGACACAGCATGTGTGGGTGCACAGAGGATGACTGAATAGTTCATAGAGAAAAACCTGCATCTTTTCATGATGTAATGAAAGTTATTTACTGAAATTCCCATATAAGTGTATGTATGTGCGTCCTTTTTAGCAGTTGTTAAAACTTAGTCATGCAGACAGCAGTGCACACATGAGTGAGCCCCAAAAAAGGTGTGTGTGTGTATTTACTAAAGGTCTATAGAGTCATCAGTTTTGCCATCTAATTGGCGCTAATAGGATGATTTACAAACTCTTATTAGCAGCGCTTGGATCTGATAAAAAAATGTTCACCCGGCAGCTGAAACCTGATCATTAGGACTCTTGCATGCAAGTGCTTGTGTGTCCTGTCCTCTGTGTCCTTTTCTGCCTCCCATAGTGTCCATATGTGTGTTTGATTAATTGAGTGAATAACTGAGGAAAACTGCTGCAGGTGCAGACAGACCTTACAGCCAACAATTATCAATATGCTTGTGCTGGAAGAGGCCCTTTCTGTCTGTGCTGGCACTGCACCCCCCGGCCTTGGTCCTGACTGACTGAGGCTCAGCCAAACCCAGAGCCTGCTGTTTTCACTGCAGTGAGGAGTTGGCAGGATGTGTAAAGGAAGCCAGCTGACCCCTGTACCTGCCTCCCTTTCATCATGCGTTGCCACTGGGACTGAGACTACATTGGTTTTCATGAACCGGCTCAACATCCTGAACAGTGTGGTACAAAACCCAAGCTTTAAGAAGGAAGAGGCTGACGGTGTGAATATTCATGTGTAGTTCTCAAGAGTCCTGTCAAGTATATATAGTTAGATAAACTGGGAAACACACTAGCCCCCTCCTGTCCCCTCCCCCTCCCTTTTTTTTTTGTCTTTAGCCTAAGATAACAGTCTCTTGGCTCCATATTTTATTGAAAGAATGTGAGCAAATGCCAAACTGTTCCTGTGATATTTTTTCTTTTCCTCAACTGCAGCTAATTCTTGAGATATTCTTTGTACTTTTTTAAGTGGCAGAGAGTTAAGTACTTTATTTGCTGAGCCATTGTGAGGCTCCTAACAAGTTCAACTACAAGTTCCTGCATAGTTGATGCTGCAACTAAACATGTAATTTAGCAAATACGTCAGATGAAACAGGACTTTTTTTTTTTTAATCACCATTGCCACTATTCTCATTGTGCTTTGCAGTATCTTGTTGATACGCCTATTTTCCATTATCTTCATTTAAATAGTTGCACTGATGTTGAGTAATGCTGAGTAAAGCCGCTCATGCTACTAAATACCATCAAAACATTCCAGTCCTGACAGCTGAGCCACTGACGCAAATCAACGTGAATGATCTCGTCCCCCTGCGGGTGAACAGGAAGATTACATAAAGTTGCCCTGCTGCAAGTCATAGCAGGCAAAACGACAGCAAGAGTCAACTCTTGCTCAGCATTTACATAGAAAGATGTAGTAAACCAGGCATGTTTGGTGGATATAATGTGGCAAAATATCTGGCTTCCTGAAGTTCTATTTCTGAATCATTTTCTTGAACAACTGTTTAATTTCTCAAGTAAGGATTTTGTTTTATTTCTAAATGTTTTGGGATGAACTGGCTCTTCCTGTGTCTGAAGTCTGTCTGCAGAGATTTGTGCCATACGGCGCCTTGTGAGTTTCCTGGTTTTGTGTGGGTTCAGTGCCCTTCCTGTGTCTGGCACCTTCATAAACAGATAAGAGGTTGTTTGAGGTGATGTTGCTGCAGAGGAATGATGGCGAGACCTTAAATGACTGGGTATTCATGCTTAATTGCTGCTTTGATTGCTTGTCTGACTGGTCGTTGTACGGTTGCCTAGTTAGTGAAGATCAGGGCCCCTTTCTTTTAGTGGCCACCTATTGAGGCAAGTAGTCGTAGATTATCTTTTCTAGTTCCTTGCATCCAAATTAAAATGTTTATTTGGGATTGGTCAGTGTTGACATTTATCTGTGTTTCAAGTTTTATTCAATACTAATCTTTGTAGCAGACTGTTTAATTATCTGAATTGTTGTTTATGGTTCACTAGCCTCTTTTGCGTATGCTTTTTAACGTGTCCTGTTTAAAAAAAAATGGGCATCTGAGTCTGATTTCTTTCCCTCTCACCGACAGAATGGAGATGCCTGAGGCTGGGAGTTAGAGACCCCCTTTGGAGTGAGCGTGTTCCAGGGCCAGGGCTGGACCCAGAGACCCCTGCCTGAGGGGGGGGGGTGAAGGGCCCTGACAGCCCTGTGTAGATCTGGACCATGGGGGATGGAAGTGCCGGAGCAGCTGGAGGAGATGGGGTGAACAAATCCCATGTCCTGTTCGACAACTTTGTCCAGGCGACCACCTGTAAGGGCACGCTCAAGGCGTTTCAGGAGCTGTGCGACCACCTGGACGTGAAGCCCACCGAGTCCAGGATCTTCTATCACAAGCTCAAGTCCAAACTCAACTACTGGAAGGCCAAGGCGCTGTGGGCAAAGTTAGACAAGAGAGCCAGCCAGAAGGAATACAAGAAGGGTCGTGCCTGTGTCAACTCCAAGGTAAGCCTGCATCATTTTGAACTCTGTAACTCTGGCTCAGCTGCGTGGTTTCTTTAGTTCATTGGATCCTACGGTTTGATCCTCAGTGTGAAGGAATTGTGCAATGCAAAACTAATGTTTACCAGTCCGACCATCATTGCTTCAGATGAAAGGACTCCGCAGGACCCTTTCACTTTTGCTTTCAACTCAGTCTTTGAACTTTGACCTGTCACCTCCTCTAGTCTGTAGTATACAAGTAAGAAAGTGACCCCAAAATAGGGATTGAGGCTTTTAAACTGGCTGTGTGGTTTTTTTTGTGAAAAGTTTTGTTGACATCTGTTGAATTAAAAGACTTTTGCAGCTTTGAGCTAGGACTTGCTAATGTAGTCCACTTAACTTAAACAACTGATAATATTTCCTTGAGATATATAAACCACATCTTATCTAAACTTAGCTTATCTTATCTTATGTTATGTTATCTCATGAATGAGGTTACATCAGACTGTGGAATCTAAATTGGTGATGTCAGTCCAATATCTCTTTAATGAATCATGCCACTATCGCCACACCAGTGTTGGATAAAGTTGGTCCCAACTAACTAAAAGCATGTTAAAAAGTTACAAATACAGTTGTTTTTTTTAAAAATAACTGCAATCAAAGTGTCAGTGTGGTATATTAAGGTGTGGTTAGGTTATAGCCTGTTGCATAAAAATTGGCATTGTTTGACATCTTTCTCATAGCCCGTCTGTGACGTGTGCATCTCTTTGTGTTCAGTGTCTGATCATCGGTGCAGGACCATGCGGCTTACGCACAGCCATCGAGTTGGCTTTCCTGGGAGCCAAAGTGGTGCTGCTGGAGAAGAGAGATGCCTTCTCGAGAAACAATGTGCTGCACCTTTGGCCCTTCACTATCCAGGACCTCAGGGGCCTCGGGGCCAAGAAGTTTTATGGGAAGTTCTGTGCTGGTGCTATTGATCATATCAGTGAGTATATGTGTCTACTCTTCTGCAATTACACTACTAATATATACTATAAATGCCATATTTGTAAGAAGTAATTTGAATTTTTGTATGCCTTTGGAAGATGCATCTGTGGGTATTGTAGGTCTGATGTTATCTTTTCCTTCTTTGTATTGTGTTGTAGGTATCCGTCAGCTCCAGCTAATGCTGCTAAAAATGGCTCTCCTGCTGGGCATTGAGATCCATGTCAATGTAGAGTTCAAGAGTCTTATTGAGCCCCCGGAAGATCAAGAGACTGAAAGTAAGTTAGGATGTGTTTCGTGTGAGAACTGTCTGTAAAGAGGCTGTGAGCTGGCTTTGCTGATGCATTTCTGTCTGATTACACATGCTTTGTTTTATGAGGAATTGGTTGGAGAGCTGAGGTCCTTCCGAGGACACACCCTGTCAATGAGCTGGAGTTTGATGTCATCATTGGAGCAGACGGAAGGAGAAACACACTACCAGGCAAGTCCACATGCACTCACTGAGAAACACACTAGATATGCTGTTTTTTTTTTTTTCATTTGACTATACAGGACAAAGCATAAACAACACTATTTGTTTATTCTAAGCAGCTTTGGAATGAAGTCAGAACATTTATGACCTCACTCGTACAGCTGTGGTCGAGTGCATGACCTCACTCTGTTCCTCACTTATGAATGAATGAATGACCATTTGTGCACGTCATTTCATGTGTGTGTTTGTTTGGGTCTGGCTGCTGCGTTCAAATAGTTTCTGATGACACTCCCTGTGGAATAGGAATTGTTGAAATGGCTGTCTGTTGAGGCCTCACACACAGTCACACTGGCTGAGGGAACCCCTGTGGTGAAGGGTACCATGACCCCTCTCTGTACTACTGACTGCTGCATGAGTGAAGGGAAGCAGCAGGCTCCCTCTGGGATAACCATGAACTACATCACACAGCTTCAACACTAAAAAGTTGTTTATGTTGTAATGATGCTGAACATAAGCTGGTGATAATTTCAGATTTATGTTGTTACAGTTCAGGTTCTCGTGCACTGCTACCTCATCTTAAACTCTGCTTCCTAATCCTCGTGTAATTTTTCCAGGGTTTCGGCGTAAGGAGTTCCGTGGGAAACTTGCGATTGCCATCACTGCTAACTTCATCAACAGAAACACGACAGCAGAGGCAAAGGTGGAAGAGATCAGCGGGGTGGCCTTTATCTTTAACCAGAAGTTCTTTCAGGACCTCAGAGAAGCAACAGGTCTGTTGCAGCTCCATCCTACTACATTGATCTAGAGAGAGATTTTTTTTGTTTGTTTTTGCACTGTGAGGTTCACAAACTAGTTCAGAGAAGCACTGGGTGTTAAGGGGTATTTTGGTGGAAACAGAAAAATAAAAAGACACAATCTGTCCTTGGATAACAGTTCAGAATTCATCTGCTTATCCAATTAAACTGCTTCACATTAGATCTGATGCCAAGACTGGCGCAGTTTATTGCTGACACGACGATGTCCCTGGCGTTTTTTCGTTTTGCGCTGTGAGCCGTATAATTGCTACTCTAATGACGACATGACATCCAACTATAGCAATAAGGAAAATTATTGTGTTGGGTATGTGACAATACATCTCTCTCTTGGACTTTGTAGGTATTGACCTGGAAAACATTGTCTACTACAAGGATGACACACATTACTTCGTGATGACTGCCAAAAAACAGAGCCTGCTGGAGAAAGGAGTCATTCTGAATGTGAGTGATCAAAGCCCAGAGCTCAGCTCAATGTGCTGCCTGTGTGTTTAAGAGACAATTGTTGAATCTCGTTCAGTTTCTCCGTTGCAGACATCAAGGCTGTACTGTATGCACGCACAAACTGACAGTCAGGAGTCCAGCCTCCTTTATCTTTTTGTCTCTTTTACTCTTCTGTTTTATCCTTGTTCTGTTTTTGCCCAGTATGGGATTAATGTTCCCACCATGTTAGCAACAAACTGCCAACTCAAGCACACTTATAAAGTGTTTGTGTCCACACTATACACAGTAATTTTCCTTGCCTGGTCACTTTCCAGAGGAAACCGGGGAGACTTTTTTACATGTCTTTCCTCATGTATAAACAGAACTGAAGGTGCGCTATAATTGTGTCGTGGCTTTGGATTCTAAATTACCTTGAAAGTCTCTTAAATTAGCGTTTTTGCTAACCTAAACACAGTCATCACTCTTCTTTGGATAATTTTAGCTGTCTGACATAAGCACAGTGTTTTTTTTTATTTTAGTGGTTCTTTGCTGTCTCTGCGCATGTGTGTGCAAGTCTGTATGCGTTTTCACAGTGAGCTGATGACATTAATAATGGTGTGGTATACACGGAGGTCTGATGCCAGAGGGGTTTGGCATATGTAGGCACATGTTTGTGAAATTCACAACTTGCTAATAAAGCAGATTCTTGTAGTTCCCTTTTTCATACAAAGTCCTCAACAAATACTCTCAATAAATATGAAATTGGCTCTGTCCTGCTCCTTGGAAAGGGTAAACAGGATGGCGGGGGGGCAGCGAGTCCACACATCAGAAGGCAGCACCACTCATATCTTCCACTGCCCTGCTCTTTCCCTCACCCATCATTACCAACACCAACTTGGCACCGGCCAACCAGGGAGCCTGAAGATGAAAGAATGTGCCTCTTACCGCCCTCTATGAAAACATGTCACTTTGGAGGCATGCAGTGATTTGATGCTACATGTTGGAAAGACTTGTGAACCACAATGTTAATTCCACTGCAAGGGAGTAGGCCCCTCTGTAATGCAGTTAAGTCTTAAAGGGGCTTTAACCTCAAATTGCACCCTAGTTGTCATGCTCACTTTTAGGATTCTTGACATATTTCGTACCTCTTTTTGTACCTGCAATGTTTTTCCAGTCACCATGTGATTATTCTTAAATGCCATACGTCCCTCATAAAAAATTACGAAACTGGCTTTTTTTTTTTACTTAATTCATGAGCTTTCAATTACTCCACCGTGTGCAATACAATACCTAACATGGTCTGAATAACTTTTGAGATAAAGTCTCGTTTTCAGATGTTCTGATCTACAGTATGTCGTGCTGATCACAGTTGTATATCTCATTTGGTTTTGATACGATTACGGTCCAAATCAAGCCCCCAGAAAGTACACCAGGCTTTAAAGGCCATTTGACACAGTGGCCAGAACTTGAAATTACGCATGATGTGATGCACAGAGACCTAGACAGACCTATTTTCCATTAGTTTAAATTGTGAAAGAAGCATCTGTAAAATAGGGATACATTTTTTTTAACTTCACATTTGCCACAAAATAATTCCTCTACTATTATAATACAGTCTAATAACATTTGAGAAGTCTAGCAGGTCTATAAGATAAAATAATTTTATCTCTATTCCAGTTAGCAGAGGGCTAAACCAAAAGTTAGTCGAGTCAGCCAGCAGATGTCAATGGATAATCTAACAATAGTAGCAATACCTTGGTTTAATAGGCAAGGCAAGTTTATTTATACAGCACCATTCAGACACAAAGCATTTCAAAGAGCTTAAATACTGTGCTAACACATAATGGTTAAACCTTACAGATTACCTATTAGTTAAACTGCCTACAAACACACTTTAAGAAATGGATTGGGATTTGAACACAGCCTCCATTGTCTTCTTTATGTGACTTTGGCTTTGGTAAGATTTATTTTTGTCATGTTGATGTTTCCGTATGAGTGTCAGGACAGCTTCACATGTCTCTTCACCATAAACTTTTATGATAATATAGTGATAGATTACTGTTTTCAACCACTCAACCTGGCAATATGGTTGTTACCATATTACTATTTTGACCCTTTAATAAATCAACTTTAAGCCTTAATATTATTAATACCTAATGTAATTCATATAATTTAAATGAGTAGGTTTTATCAAAGTTCACCCCTGCTGTTGTCATTAACAGGGGCATCGGCAATAGAAACCAAAACTGTGTGTCATATCAGATTGTAAACATGTTTATTCCTGCTGTAAAGTTGGGCGTGTCAACATGTGGGTCGTGGGGATTGGCTCAGTTTTTGGTCATTCCATTTTTATACTCCATTTTTTATTTTCCTAAATCTTAAAATGCATGGTAAATGTTTGTTGCAGTTTGACCTTGTCTAGTTTGGAGACTCCAGATTTGCAAACCACTGACTTTTATGAGTTTAGGCCATTTCATTGTGTTTCTCTGGACATTTCTGCTTTTATTGGTTTTCATTTACATGCCATGTCAAATCTTAACTCTCTTGTCTCCTATAGGACTATGCAGACACAGAGCTGCTGCTGTCCAGGGCCAATGTGGACCAGGCTGCCCTGCTGTCTTACGCTCGTGAGGCTGCAGATTTCTCCACCAACCACCAGCTGCCCACATTGGACTTTGCCATCAACCACTACGGCCAGCCTGATGTGGCCATGTTCGACTTCACCTGCATGTACGCTTCAGAGAACGCTGCTATGGTGCGCCAACGCCACGGTCACAAGCTGCTGGTGGCGCTCGTGGGTGACAGTCTGTTGGAGGTGAGAGACGGCAAAGGGTTTTCAAATTTCCGTGAGACTAAGTTTTACACTTGCCAACTGTTCTTTGCTTCAGTTTAACACATTTTGTCCTTTAAACCCTTTGTTCTTCTGTGGCCATATTTGGTTGTTGAATGTTATGTTGGCTGTTGTCTCCAGCCCTTCTGGCCCATGGGCACTGGCATCGCCCGAGGTTTCCTGGCAGCCATGGACTCGGGCTGGATGGTGAAGAGCTGGGCTCAGGGAAAAACTCCTCTCGAGGTGCTCGCTGAGAGGTGAGTGTGTGGAAACACTGATATTGACCGTGCTCTTGCATTCACACACTCGCACACAACCACACAGACATTCTGTCTTCTCAAACACACCCTTTTATCTCTAAGTGTTTTACTAGGAAATGTGCCTGCATATGATTTCAAGCATCAGCAGCACCTCTGCTAGTGCTAAAGGGATAAGAGGCTCTCATAAGAGCTGCACGTAATGTTACTTTTTGATAACAATGTTGGTATGTTTTTAGCCTGTGTTGATGTTATGGTATGGATCAGGATGTGCTTGAAGTTACACAAGTATCTTGTCTTTTTTTGGATACCGGGTACATGTGTAGTGAAAAAATCAGCTTACAGGAGGCTGCTGGGAACCAGCTAGGTCCCGTTTCTAATAAATAAACTACATGGAACTGGATCAGAGCATAGACTGATGTATTCACAGATACCTGATCCCACATTCTAGGCAATATTGGAGACATTTCTCATACTACTATTGCTATTGGAACAATACTGTTTTCTTAATCTTTTGCCATAGATTCTCCTTATATTCATGTTTCACCAATATTACTGTTTATGTACATAGTGCATGGAAATAGATTTTTTTTTTCCCTTTTCATTTAGGGAGAGTATATACCGTCTTCTGCCGCAGACCACACCAGAAAACGTCAGTAAGAACTTCAGTCAGTACAGCGTGGATCCCACCACACGTTACCCCAACATTAGCCTTAACTTCCTCAAACCCAGTCAGGTGAGTGTAAGAGCCGACCAGCCTCACCATCTTTACATGTATTGTTGTTTCCTTGTACAAAAAAAGTTATAGTATCAGCTAAGGATAACTGCTCTATGAAATTACTAATTGAATCATTTTTGTGGTCGAGTGTACTGTTTATAATTCCTTATGTATATCTATGTGTACATTGTAGATGAGGCACCTCTGTGACACAGGGGAGTCGAGGGAGATGCGCATCGAAATTGAGAATGTGATTAACTCATCAACACCCAAGTTGGCCAGGAATGGTTTGTATCTTTTAGAGGCTTATAAAAATTGTTTATTTATATACTGATTATAAAGACATTCTTTAATGTGCCCATTGATCAGTGTAGGATTTGCTGCAATCACTGTCACTGTTGCTGATATGTAATAATGAACTATTTTCACTCTAGACTATTGCCTGCTTGACAAGCAGTTGCAAGGTAACACGAAGTCTAAATGCATGGTGTTGCTTTTCAGGGATCCCTAATTGTTTTAACAGTTTTAAAGGTTACCTGCTATGTACTCATGAATTAATAACCTGAAATGAATAAAGGAATGTTGGGATTGTGAATGGACTGATTGCAGCATCTAAAATTATTGCTGCGTGCTCTAACTCAGTCACTGATACTCTCATTTGAGCTCCCTGGTTATATTCCACCTGTGAAGGTTTCTTTTAAGTTCTGCATCCTCTCCTAACCTCCCACTTGCATCCTTTTCCTCCCTTACGTCAGAAAAAATGCTCCCACGGTTTGTAACACCTCCTCATAAGCAGGTTAAAACTGGTACTAACATGGATGATGAGGCCATGGATGACAAAACTTTATGATCCTTTGCTCAACCTTACTTGACCAAGGCCATGACATTGTCCAGGAAGAGATGTGTACTGCTGCCCAGAAACAGTTTTTTATTTCTTTCCATGACTGATCCAGAATATGTTCAACCTGATGCTTTTACATCAAGCTTATGGTTTTCTCTTTTTGCCACACCAGAATCCATAGCTCGATCCAGTAAACTGCTGAACTGGTGCCAGAGACAAACGGAGGGATATAGGAATGTTAATGTAACAGACCTCACTATGTCTTGGAAGAGCGGCCTGGCTCTGTGTGCCCTCATCGACCGATACAGACCTGATCTGATGTGAGTATCAAACAGAATACATGCAGAGCACACACCACAGATTCAGGGCGAAGATCCATAAATATTGAAAATACTCTTTTGCAAGCAAATGTTAGCACACTCTGCCACAATCATCCTATTTAGTTTGGTTCATGAAAAATGGTCGAAACTGCTGCTGTGCCTGGAATAATCAGCCTGCTGTGTTTATGAGGTTGTTGGTTGCAGATGAAGCTAATTGTCTGGTTGGGACCTCGGTTTCAAGTCGTATTTCACTGTAAATTAGGTGACAGCTGCTGGTCATAATGACCTCTTGAGTGGCCTCCTCATAGCCCACACACACACACACACACACACAAACACAAACACACATAACCACTCTCCTTAACCTTACAAACTCCATAAACAACAGTCTCCATCCGCGTTGTCTAATGCAGTTTATTACCCTCTAGAGGCAACATGGCAATTAACATGATAAGCTATTACAGCCTATGTCCTGTCTGACCTTTACCAAGTTCTGCTCTGCTGCCTTAGACGGGGCAGATGATGGGAGGAGGGGAGGGGAGGGGGAGTGATGAGCCGAGGTACCTCAGGAAAACTGGGTTCACATGTTATGCACGTTTAAAGATGGATGGTTGGGAGGGATTGAGTGAGGCTCTGAGCCTGATGTTCTCATGCTAATGCTTTTAAATGGACCAGGCGTGCGGTTTAAATGTATTGATGAGCCACGTTAATGGTATCTTCAACTGCTCTGAAATGACATTTACAGTAATGCTTTCCACAACATGTACAGGGCCCTGCTGTTCAAAATTGCTTCCTCATTAGTGTTAAATGCAGGATCAGTGTCAGTTAATTTCCATTGTATCTGGAGCTACTGAATACTTGTATTTGGAAAATCTAATTTTGCTTTCTCGTTTTTCTAAATTTATGTTTCTTTTATTGATTTTGTATGCAGGATAAATAAGAAACGTCAGCTATATCAAAGTTATTATGTGCAAGTCATATCAGTAAGTAGTGCACAGCTGCAGATGACCACTCATGATCTCTGACTGGGAAAGTTGTGGAATGTTGAAAAAATGCTGTTTGAAAACTGTTCACGGCGAAACAGGCTCATTTGTTTTTGTACATATTTGATTTTTGTGATAACATCATGATTTGGTATAAGAGGGACATCTTTGAAAGGTTCAGTTGTTCACGTGGAAGTTACATTTCGCAACTCCACTGTTTTTTTGGCCTCTCACTGCTCTCATACTGTGGTTTTCAGCCACAACAGGAGCTGTTTTTAGAGCAAAATCTCTAAAAACCAACCACAGACTAGCAGAAGGACAAAGTTAGCGACCTAAGAACAAAGTGGTGCATCAGCAAGTAAGGATCCAGATATTTTTCCTTAGGACATGATAAGAGTGCAAAAAATGAGGTAATAGGAGAGTTGGGCTTAAATTTGTCAGACACATGACTCCAATGATATGATGATGTTGCTCTTTTTGTTGGAAAAAAAGAAATTGAAATATAAAAACTGCAATCAACTAAATCACTATACACAAAAACATGGAAAAGTTTACTTTGTTTCCAGTTTCAAATTGGCAGTCAATAGAGAATCATTATGCAAAAGGTACATATTTTTTGTTGTTTGTAATTTTGTGCATAGAAAAGTATAAATAACTGTCAAAAATATCATTTGGTCCTTCAGTTTCCACCAATAAAAAAAAAAATCACAACCCAAACTGATGCTAAAAACGACTAACCTTTATAAGTGTATTCATGTTACATTTACAGAAGCAGCAGAGATTAGGGTTATTCAGATGAAGGCTCATAACGTTCACCACATTTATCCTTTCCCACTCTCTCTCCTTCTTCCTCTTCCTGCCGCACTCAGTGACTTTGATTCCCTGGACGAGCGAGACCATGAGAAGAACAACCAGTTGGGTTTTGACGTGGCGGAGAGGGAATTTGGCATCTCACCATGCATGACTGGCAAGGAGATGTCTTCTGTGGTAGAGCCAGACAAACTCTCCATGGTCATGTACCTCAGCCAGTTCTATGAGATGTTTAAGGACACAGTGCCACCTGGAGGTGAGAGTGGGTGATGCAGTAATAGTGGTTGTGTAGGCTGGTTAATGGGGATTTTTGTTATTGCAGAAGTGTCTTTTTTTTTACAGATGCTGTACAAACATAATTTTCCATTTCTCTTAGAGTCTATTAAGTGCTTTTATGTGCTTTTAATCTTTTTCTTTTTTCCTTTGTGGATTTTGGCTCAGATAACCACAACTTGAGTCCTGAGGAGAAGGCAGCACTGATATCCAGCACCAAATCTCCCATCTCCTTCCTCAGCAAGCTCGGTCAGAGCATAGCGATTTCTAGGAAACGAAATCCAAAGGTGCTCTCTTTTGTTCTTCAGAAATACTTGTTAGAATTTTCTTGTTCCTCTTTTGATCACCAAAAATGGCAGTTTATGACATCATTCTTGTAGTAGAAGTGAAAATAACTTGTCACATGACATCAACAGGACAAAAAAGAGAAGGATGTTGACGGTTTGAAGAGAAGGAAAACCAGCCAGTCTGAAGATGTGAGTGAATCTGACAGCAAGACGTCTCAGATTTTGAGCTTGTGATTATTGTTTTGAGCAGTCTATCCAACCAGGACAAACATATTAATTCCACTAGACTGACAGCAAAAGGAAAACATTTTTTAAATTTTTTTTTGGTTTTCTCACAGGAGGAGGTTTCCAGGATCGGTCGAGACGACAGGCCGTCTGTCCCAACTATCCTCTCCGAGAGAAAAATGGACTCCTCCTCTGCTGTTGGGAATAACAACAAAGTCAAGGTCATGGCCACCCAGCTGCTAGCCAAGTTTGAGGAGAACGCTCCAGCACAGAGCACAGGACTCAAACGTCAGGTACAGATGAAGTTACATGATTCATTACATACTAAAACAGAAGTTCAGTTTAGAATTTCCCAGCCATCATAGTTTTCTTGTCTCTTCTAGTAGAAATTTTGATGGCATTTAGATTTGATACTGTCTGGCCTTTAGTCTCATGATGGACGAGCTGTGGGCCTCTGTATTAATGGACTGAGGTCCAGAATACTAATATTGGTCAGGGGATTGTTCCTGGCTCATGTAGGCGGCCTCACAATGCTGACAAGCTTGGAGGGCTCGGGTGAATTTGTTCACAGAGCTTCAGTTTGCTTGCCACTGAGAGTGGGAGGAGGGAGTGAACCACTGGGACACTAGACAGTATTGTTGAAGGAGAGAAAGACAACTCTGAGCTGTTGATGTCTGAGATGTATTTCAAATGTTGAATGTATCGTTCCTGTGTGTCTTGGAAGAGCTGCCTCTGATTTAAAGTATTTTTTTATGTTAAAGCTTTTGTTTGCGTGTTGCTTTGGCCATTCCAAGACTGTGGAAAAATAGCTGATTATTTGATTAATGTTAGCACAAAAGTAATATGCTGGAGGTTTGTGAGAAAAACTGTGAGGGCTTTTAAAGGCTAAATTGTGTAGCAGATGCTTGGATGAGGATATGCAAAATATTTGTGCAATTCCTCTATTCCTCAAAATTATTTACATTCTGCATGAGGTTTACTGTGTCATAGTGTCAGTGCTTCTATAAATACCACACAACTTTGTCAGCATTATCTTCTTATGACTCTATGTCATTTTCTCATTTGTCTTGAACGCATATTTCCCAACCACTGTGACTCCATCCACTCTTGATTCACTTCCTTTTCTCTGTTTCTCTCTCTCTTGTTTCCTCCTCCCATCATGGACTGTTTCATGATGCCTTGCATGTTTATTTGGGCCTCATGCTGGCCACTCTGGCTGTCACTCACCTTCATTTGACCACAAAGGGGGAGTCTCTGCCTAATCTGGACCGCCTTTTGCCCCCTTCCCCACCCCAAACCCCTATGAATGAGCCAGTGCGTCTGGCCCCCGTCCCAGCGTGGAGAAAGGTAAAGAGTGTGACCGCCTCCTCGCCTAATCCCCATAGAGACTAGCAACTGACCTCATCTAACCATATGTCCTTGTGGTGTGTCATAGCCAGGAAAGCTACTTGTGTTGACCTGAGCTTCACCTTCTCCTTAGACAGTCTGCAGATCTGTTGTGTGAGATCTGGAGGAATACACTTAATAACTCTTGTTGTGTCCTTAACAAAAACTGTGCGAGTGTTTTTTAACCTCTCATTTATATATGTGTAGCTTTGTGTTTGCGTGGGATGATATAATAGTGTGTAACCATCATGGTTTTCTCCTCCTTGCTTCTCCTGTCCTGGTTCAGAGACGCACACAGCAGCAGGAGCAGCTGAGCATTCGCTACAAAGAAATGGTCAAGTGTCAGACACTGCCCAACAGAGGGGAGCAGGTATGGTTAGCTGTGCCAGCCTGGTAGTCTTCCAGCTCCTTTCACATCCCAATTAGCTTGGATTCACCCCTCTACAGGTCACCTTTTAATCCAGACACAAGAGTAGGGAAAGTAACCTTACAAAGCCAGACAACATTCACTGAGCTGATTATACAAAACAAGGTTCTGGAAAACATCCACTGAGAACTAAATAATCACCATGCAGATTGATGAGTAAAATATAGGGAATGTTCAGATTACTTTATGACTCTAAACCCTTGTCAACAACTGCTTTAATTGTGTTCACAAATCTAAAATTAAACTAGCTTCCATTGAAACAGACAAACAGTAAACAAATTTAAATATGTATATTTGTAAATTTACAATGACAAGTGACAGTCCACTGAATGATAGGTTTGTTTAGTCTGGTTCAGGGAGGGGCACATGATGAAAAATGAAAGGTAAAGTTGACTTATGGTCACAAAATGCTGACAGGCCGGGAATTATCAATGCAATTATCAGCTGCAATTTTTAAAACACAGATTGATAGTTCAGAAAGGAGGTGCTTACTTGCATTACGAACAATTTGGCTTTTATTTGCAGGATTTACTCAGTTAAAACCCCGTGTGGATTTAATTTAAACAAACAAAATACATTCATTATTCTCAACAGAAAACCTGTTGAATGCATTTTTCCAATATTTCTCTTATATGGGCCAAGTCTTGTTGAAGTGCTGTACATGTGTTTTAAGGTTAAAAGGAAAAAAAGTTAGATCAGATAAGAAAAACAGAGACAGAATAGATATTCTCCTTCCACAATGCTTTGTGTTTTCTTCTACTTATCTATCACCTTAGAGCCCCAGTTCTGTGATCCTTACTTTGCCTCTAGGGTTGTTATTGGTATTGACCTTCAGCACTTCCTAAGATGCTGCATCTGTTATCAGAGAGTCAACAAACCTATGCTCCGATCTGATAGTACGTAATTTATTTATAAGAAATATGATCCTGCTATTTCCCAGCGGTGTCTGGTAAGCATGTAACTTGACAGGTTTTTGTTTTACTGCAGAAGTAGTCATTATCTATAAATAGTAAGGCGACTTGTAAAATTTCAAGCATATTCATTACATAACATCCAGACAGGATTAGCAGTATAAAATAATAACTACATGTTCAATGCACTGTTACCAGATCAGCATTCAGTATCGGCCACTAAAAGAAGCTCATGTATTGGAATCGTTATCAGAAAGGGAAAAGCTCATCAAGAAATCAGGGCCAGAACCACATTAGCTCATCAAGGCTCAGTAGAAGGCCCGTTATCATCCTGCTTTATTTTTCTCTCTTGTGAATAACAGAGTTAGCACATTTCAGTGCCAGCAACAGTTTCCTCCTGCGTACAAAGTTGTCTTTTATTTGTCCTTTAGCTAAATTAAGCATTCACATCAGGGACATTGATTCAAAGCTTCAGACTCTTGTGTTGAATGGGATTTTGCTGCACACTGCACAGTGAGCCTCTTGCTGCTCAGTAAATTAGCTGAAAGTCAATCGTAAAGACACAGAGCATAAAAATCTTGATAAGCTTAAGTACTACTCTGCTCAGAGACTTCGGGATATTTTTTTCAGCCACTCTTACCTTCAGAGGTCAATTTTTGTGCGTTGGCAATTTACCACACTAATACAATTAATTAAATGGATAACCATGTTTGTGCTAAGGGTAGGCAATAATATTTTTATATATATGTTCATCTATAAGTTTTACAAGCTTTTAAAAGTATTGAAATTTATTATTCTGCTGAGAGCAACACCAGTTAGGAGTATAAGACAAATCTGGCTCATTATTCATCATCATTTATCATCCCTCTCATCCTCTTCTGCTGAATCTGCTGTTCCTGTCCCTCATCTCTCAAGGCCAGAAGTGTTGCAGACCAGCAGTCCAGCTCGGGCTCTCGAAGCTGCCCAAAGAAAACCATTCTGCTCCCCTCTTCCTCCTCCACTTCCTCACTCTGTCTTCACTCAGAGGTGACACATAGTCTGCTGTTTGTGTCTGTTTGTGTCTGTTTGTCTGTGCCAAAGATCTACAGCAAACCCATCCGATATCCCTTAACAATACCCACCTTTTTGCTCTCTAAAAGCATCCTTTCCGGTTATGTTTGCTGTAACTCAGAATAAACCTCTGCTGTGTGTAGTGTAAAGGAAAAACAAAATGCTGCTTTCCAATAAATGAGCCTTCTTAGGGAGGTCACAGTCTCGTTTACTTCCCCTGTGAGTGGGTAATGTGCATCATTATCAAAGGAGCATGCTTGTTTTCATGCTGAAGAGTGTGTTGTTGGGATTGGAGGGCTTGTAAATATTCCTCTTTTGTTCTGATTTTTCCCCAAAACAAACCAAAGTGTTTATATGGTATTTGTTTGCCAATTTCTTCAAGCATTTGCTTAAAAGTCCAGAGGAAGAGGAACTTGAATACTATGAGAGGCCTCTGAGACATGGGGTAAAGTACATGAACGGATGCTCACTCTGTTGTTGTGTGGCTGTTTTTTTTAAAATGAGAAACTGATCTGAGTATCTGTAAACAGATTACCAAGTGGAACAATTAGCCAAATCTGGCTTTTTGATATAAAAGCTGCAACCAAAATCATTATCAAGTAGGGCTTTTCTTAGCAGGAGTGGAAGCCGCTGAACCTCCCAGACCCAGGACCCGTTAAGATATGGGGTGTACGGGAGAGGGCTGAGCGCCTAACCTCCAGGTTTAAAGGCAAACCTGACAGGCCACCAAAGGTGAACACCATGCATGGACAGTGTTTTTGAGACCATGGTTTTGGGTGTTGCATCATGCTAATGGTGTCAATATACACATCCTCCGAAGTCTAATTCCCCATTTCAACCATTCCTTTTCCCCCCGGAGCCTAAGAAAAAGCCATCCCGTTTCTTTATAGAGCAGTGGAAGTTGTCCCGCGGCCTGACTGAGGGTCCTGTTCCATCGCGGTCCCTCCCTAAATCTTCAAGAAAGGTTAGGTTTTGGTGCTGTGGACTGAGACTTTAACACAATCTTGTGGATGTTTTTATTTTTGTGAACAAGTCCTAACTTGAAGATTCACTCAAGCTTGTTTAGTTTGTGTTTATTTATCTCAAGAGGAGGCTCTTTTAGTATTCCTGCTGTTGCTTCCATAGTCAGTGAAACAAAAACAATGGCTTACAAACCATCTATGGCCTTTACCACAATTACTAGCTTTTTGAAAAAATGTTTTTTTTGGAAACTACTAAAAAAGATGGAGAATAACTACAGTTTTCTCCTCGTACATTCCTTTTGTGTCTGAATCATCTGTTTGTCTGCAGGTGCCTACGAGGCCTCTGCACTCTGATGATAACATGCCTTTATATGTGCTTAGTATTCAGGAGAGGGCTGAGCAACTTGCCTCTCAGTTTGAGGGCAAGCCAGTTGGACCACAGGTGAACTTTCCCTATTAACATGAAAAGCTTATTATTACAACCTATTTTGAGAGATATGTCTTAGTGGCCACACAAACCTTTTAGGAGCATGTGCCTTTCATGTACCTCCAGTAGGCTATTGGTACTGTAAGCTTAGTATGTCAGCATACAAAATCAGGTTAAGCTGGTGAATCCTGGATAGCATCCAAACGGCAGTTAAAGTAAAGTCAAGGTGATAGTTATATACATGAAATAAATTACCAACCTTGACTGCAGAGATGATGACTGATTTTATTTCTAATTTAAATTTGGATATGAATAGTTAAAAACTGCAGAATTCATGTGATTTCATCTTTAAACTATTAAAGGTACCGTTAATGAAAACCTAAGCCCTACGAAAGTCTTAAAATCGATAGTATCTAAAGTTAGCTGCCTACTTTCACTTGACAATTTTTGCTAACATGTTAGTCTGAGGAAGAATAAATTCATAACTAATGACAAATTTTCAGATTTGAGTCAAGTAAAAGTGACTTTATTTTCCATTTTCAAAGGTCAAGATTTCAATATTATTAAAGAGAGAGCTCTTAGGAGTATAGAGGTTAGACTGTAAAAAAATTTGAAATTGAAGTTTTACTAGCATAAAATTACTCAGTGATATATGCTAGCGTTTTTGTACAAAACCCCAGAGGGAAGCTGACCAACAGGCTGCTCTCCAAAAAAGATGGTTTCATAGTTTCATTTAAGAAAATTGTATGAAACAGAGTTGGAAAAACTTTTAACGACTTTTCTCTCTCCCTCCTTTCTGTGGAGCCCAAGAAAAAACCCTCACGATTTTTTATGGAACAATGGCACCTGGCTCAAACCCAGTGTCTCCCTGATTCCCTCCCCTCATCCACTGACACCTTGAGACAGGTAGTCATATCATGCCTGGAAGGAGTGGGGTGTGGTTGTGCTAACACACTCACCTGCACTTGGTTTTCAGGAAGCTCTTTTGTCACCCATTGCACCAGTTGCTTAACATGACTGAAGCTTACCTGAGAATTGCTGTAGGGACTGGCTGCTTGTAAAATATTAACAAACTCATTTGCAACCTTTTAATTGTTTACTTTGGTTGTTATGATTATTATGTTGATGTTTAATCAGCCTGTGTGACTTTGACTCTATCTGAACACATATCAAAATATTTTGAGCTGCAGCAAGCTTGAACTCAATAATTCCTGCATGTATTTTGCCAAAGGAGTTCATAGTAGTTTTTTTTGGATTGAAAAGGTAGCTTGGCAGCAAAAATCTCATCTAGTGTAATTCCCGTGTTGACAAGCACAGTTCCAACTGTGGCAGAGTAACAACTTTCTGGTGCAGTGGGACTGCAGCATTGCAAAGCTTTATCAGGTCTTATCCTCAGTAACAGTTTGCATGGCTTAGGTTTGCCTCTTACTACATGTGACCTCAATTCTTTCTAAATGGAGGATCACTTAGTTTTTTAGTTTCAATAATTTGAAGGCAGATCTTGGTATAGATTCATTTAGGATTTAAACCAAAGGCGGTTTTATGCACTGCTCAATGAATTCACAATTATTATTGATTAGTAATACAGCAGTGCAGTGTGAGTGCTTGTGTATGTGTGCATGAAGATGAGAAATGCATGATTGCTTTACTTGAGTGTGTAAGCAAAGATAGAAGTCTTTATTAGCAGTGATGTTACAAAGGCAAAGGTCTCCTTTGTAGCATCTTTCAAAGTGATGGGATGGTTGATCTTTCTTCTTTTAATCCTGAATCCAGCAATGCTCTTTTTTGGCAACTAAGTGGAATTTATGAGGTCAGAAGTTGTTTTTTATCTGCTTTAGAGTGTGTTTCTGTCTTTGCAATTAGGTTGGACTCCTCGCACGTCTTAACACTTGGTCAGTCGAGCATAGAAACATTGTTTTTTCATGTCTAAATGTCCACATCAGACGCTTCTACACTTCTCCTCCCACCTCATCCTTCTGTTTCTCATGTTACCTCTCTTTTCCATCCATCTTTTCTAATATTGGTCCACGTCTCCTTTTTTTTTCCTTCCCCTAATGCTGTTGAAAGCGCTATGTAAGGATGTACACAGGCGGAGTTAGCTCATTGGCTGAGCAGATAGCCAATCAGCGTCAGTCTCAGGAAGATCCTAAACCCCTACCTGACACAAGGGATACGGTAAGCATGCCGGTGTGGCAGCACAGATGAAAGGCCTTCCTTTTTCCTGAGTGTTGTCGTCTTGCTAATCATCGACAGTGTGATATGTTGTAGTCACGTTGATGTGTTATATTTTAGTTTAACTTTAATCAACCCCCTTTTAGCCGTTGAGTGTGTGTTTACTCAACAAGTAACTGCAGTTTGGGATACTGTTGTTTGTAGATCATTTGCTCAATGATCCCCAGTCCTACTGATCAATAACCATTGACTTGCTCTGTTGTGGTGTTGTTATTAGGTTATAAAGTAGCTTCCTGCCAAATATGCGACAACAGTGGCCTGGTGTGTAAGCTGATGGATTGATATCATCTAAACCTTCGAAATTTCCTCCTCTCTCCTCTCCTCTCCTCTCTCTAATTCCTTTTCTAAAAACTGATCAAAGCTCTATCCCCCCCATAGGGCTCCTTCAGAAAAGAGTTCCCTGTCAACATTGGTGGCAGCGATGTGTGCTTCTTCTGTCGAAAGCGGGTGTACGTGATGGAGAGGCTGAGTGCAGAGGGGAAGTTCTTCCATCGCAGCTGCTTCAAATGTGACTACTGTGGCACCACATTACGACTGTCATCCTACGCCTTCGATGTTGAGGATGGTAAGAACATTAATATGACTTTTCTCATTCATTGTTCCATTGATATCCCACTTTTCCATAAATGTCTTCAGCCAAATGAATTAAACTCATCATGAAACTGCAATAAAACTTCAGTTCACAACGGAGTATGGAACAAATGTAAGCTAGGAAAGTATCACAACTTTTGTAGAAATTGTTAATGTGAGACTTTGGCACCCTCCAGTGGTTGTACTGAAAAAGTGGGAGACAGACAATGCAAACCTAAAGCTCCCTTTCATGAGTGAGCTGAAAGCAACTCATAGTCTACACCAAATTTCACCAGATGTCTCACAAAAATACAAGACGCCAAAATCATGTAAATGATTCTATAACCACATTGAGTTTCAACACCTTCTTTAACATGTAAATCTGTACTGACACACATTCCATTACATTGACCCCAGAGCCGAAAGCAGCCTCATGATTTTTTTTTCCTCTCTTTGGGAAGTGTCTGTTGTGCTCGAGCACAGGCAGCAGATTGTTCATAGAGAAAGAGAAGCTGTTTTTCAGAGTTTGCCGTGGGACTAAAACCCACTGACGCTGTGAACTAAGACAGAGAGGAAGATTCCTTTTTTCTTCTAAATGACTAACACAAGGTCTGCTTCTGCAGAAAAGATAAAGCCATGGACTTTGTGCGGTAAAATTCACAGAATATGCAATACATTTTTTTGTTTTTGTATGGAATTTAACAGTTTTTTTTTTGTCTTTATCCTGCAGGGAAATTTTACTGCAAGCCCCACTACTGCTATCGTCTGTCTGGCTATGCTCAGAGAAAGAGGCCTGCTCCCTCCCCAGCTCCAGTCACAACTAAGGTAGCCTTTTTCGTTCATTAGCTTCAATCCTGGTGGAAATCAGGGTTGGCTGGTAAACAATGACGAATTTAATTGGTTTGTTTATCTTAAGATGCAGTGTTTAGGCAGGAGCAAAGGGGCTAACATGGGAAGTAGATGCTGTAAAGAGAAGAGAATCTTTTTATCCTTGAGTCTTTCTGTTCTTGTCCTCTGACTTGTGTGTCCTCAAGCTTGGCCACCGTTGACATCATCTGTCTCTCTACCTCCGCAGGAGAACCAGGCGCCCCAAACTCCTACAACAATCGTGGATGCCCCCGGAAGGGCGATGGCAGCAGCAGCCCCCTCAGCAGAGCTCCAGCCCTCAGGTACCCCACTTTCCTCTCTTGCTGTGGCAGCTGCGCCCTGCCGTCTGGCCATGGGCATGGGAGTACCACTGCGTACCCTTCGCCGCACGCTGTCCTGGACCTGCCACCAGGTGGCACACAACCCCCTAGACTCTCCCTTCCTCTGTACCTACTGCATCTACCTCTTCTGCTGTTTCACCATCAATGTATTGCTCAACCTTCTCTAGCATGACTTTCTTGTCCCTCCTTGTTTTCCCTTCTTTACTTCCTTTTTACTCTTTGCTAACCAATGCCAGTGGAATTGTACGGATTTAGCCAACTGTATCGACTCACTGAGCCTGCAGAGTGTAAATCTTGTGATTCTTCGTCTCAGTGATTGATTTAGTTCTTAAAGATGCAGCATTCTTTCTGTTTCTGTTGGAAGCCATTTTATTTGTTTACTTTCCCGTCAGAAGCCCAAGGCTTGTAAAGCTTTGGCAGCATACGTTTAGAAATGAATGGTGCATCTTAAATTTCTTATTTTCCTTGGCTTGGAAATTAAAAAAGAGTTGGACAGTTCTTTCTGCCCTGCTCTTCAGGCAGTAATATTAACCATTGACCATTTGTTTAACTCTCTTGCAGAGTCTGATTTTATAGTTATACGTAGCATTAATGTGCTAGTTCTTTCGACTCAAAACATCTGTTAAAATTTGGCAAGTAGCAGCACATCCAGTTACTTAATTTACCTGCCTGCATTTTAACAAAGAGCCAAGCTTTATTACTTTGTGATTGTAACCCTTAGTGGCCTGGGACTGCTCTTTATGCTCTACCTCTTCCTGTGTGATGTGTTTCTTTTAGAGCCTGCTTTGTGATGTGTTTCTCTCTCTCTGTAAGCTGTTTTGCACCTACAGTATCCCTCTTACTCAAACTCACCACACTGTGATGAAGTGCCTGTATCAGTGCTTTTGTGAGCTTTACCTTTCCCCCTCCTATCAGAGCAGCTTAAAACTGAGAACTCCTCTAGTGCTTTAATCCGTGCCTGTGATTGGTACTCCTGTTATTTTCCCTCTGTTATCCCTCAACCTGTTATTCCCGGACTGACTGCTGCTAAGACTTACCTGTGTTTGCTTTAAAAAATGCATATTTTCTGAACTAAGTGCATTGCATATTATACTTAAGTTTAATAACCTGGACTAGAAAGAGCTTAAAAGGACAAGCTGGTAAGATTAGTACCATAAGTAAGTTAAGTGTAGGCCTGCTGCAATGTGTGGCAAGTATAGTACAACAGATTAAATGGTAACTTATAAAAACTAGAAGTAATACTATAGATTTATGTAACATTTGTTCTGAATATCTCCAAAATTAAGTATTACTTAAGATAGATGACATGGAAGATTATTAATACAATAACCAGAAGTTACATATTATATTTGTTTTAAGTGTTAAATTTCATCCATGCAGTATATGGTTTACCATATCTAGAGTACACATTAATAAAAAGTCAACAAAAAAACTACGTTTTTGGATTATTAATAAGAGTATTAATTTATCACTATTGATTATATTGAAGTAAATTGCTTTACATTCCATTTATTGACTATTGTGATTTTAAGACCGATATAGTGGAAAGCCAGTTCAAATTGTGTTTGTTACATAATAGGTCACTTCAACCCTTAATTTCAGGGTTGGTGTTGATGTAAAAATCATGCTCTCCATACAGTTGTCTTACACTCTGGGTAATTTTGTCTCGTTACAAAAACCAAAAACAAACAAACAAACTTTGCTTTTGCATCTGTTTGCCCACATTCCTTATCCATCCACACAGCATGACCTATGCTCCTGTATCAAAAATAATAATTATAATAATAATAATATTTTTGATCAATTCTGCTTACATTTACTACTAACCAAGTAAATTTGAAAGACAACGTTTTTAAATATAATACAGTTTTAAGATTTGCTTCTTAGGATGGGAAAAAGGCAAGGCACCCACCTTGTATCTATAACTGTAGAATAACAGAACTATTATAGAGTGTTAAACCTATTCGTGTTTGTTGATACTATTTTCTGTAGGATTATGACCTTATGCAATAAATGCAGTTATAGATCTTGCATTGGTGTCAGTTGTCAATTTGTCCTTAAAATCCAAAGTTTCTGTGGGGTAATGGAAGTAAATGGGAATAAGTTATTAAAACCACTAATTTTTATGAAAATACACTTGTTCCAAAGGTTTAATGTGCGATGGAAACACCGTCAGGATTTGTTTTCGTAATCACAGTAGTTTACACAAATAGTGATCCAGTTGGTTTGCTTTTGTGCGCTTTATTACATTAGACAGATAAATACAAAGCTCAAACATGTCCTTTCAATCTATCCTGCATGGCTCCTGCACTGCAGAGGGTTATATTTTCCTGTGCTCTCTCCCCTCTAATGTTGACACCTCCTTGACCCGCAGTTGTATTTTTTTTTGTGCCCTCTCTCCCTCCTCTGCTCTCTTGCCTTCACCCTGCTGCCAACCCTGATGTGGTCATCACACCTTGGGGCTCCACCTTATGCTCCATCTCCAACCTTAGCACCGGAGGTCAACGGCCTGCAGGAGCCCAGCCTGGCCAAACGTCTGCGGGGAACACCAGAGCGGATTGAACTGGAGAACTACCGCCTGTCCCTACAGAGAGAAGAGGAGCTGGAGGAGGTTCCTGAGGAGACGCTGGCAGAACACAACCTTAGCAGTGTGCTGGACAAGGCCACAGATGCTGACCCTGGTTCCAGGTATGAGCATAAGCATTAAAAAGAGACTTGATGTTTTCATGCATGTCATGACTTGGCTTGACTTATGCATGCCATATTTGAGAATTTCTTAATTGCTGAGATGGTGATATGGGTTTTTAAATTATTACTAGTGGTATGTATGTATACATATATCTTATCTAGCTGTCTAGTTGTCTGGCTATCCACGTATATCTTGTGTAGCTGTGTGGCTATCCATCAATTTATCCACTATGTTAAACTTTTTATTGTGAGTTTTTTTGTTTCGGTAAATGATAACCTCCATACGGTTTTTGCTTGACTCGTAAAGCTGCATAACTTTTCCTCGAAATAGCATTTTCCAAGCAATTTTGCATTACTATATAGCATAGGCAGTTAGGTGTGTGCATAATATGCCTGTGCATATTGTGGAATTAATTTAAACAAGCATTCTATCTCAAATATATGTACTTCTGTTTATGGTTACAGCATTTTCAATTGCACTTCCTTCATACCTCCTTGAACAAAATAGCTGGAAGCTGAACTTAGCTTTGACCACTAATTTACATGTATTTTGAACGTTGCCTTCGTGGGGCAACCACTTTTCTTTAAGTAATATATGTATTACGACATGATAGTAATAACTGATGTAGGGTGACTGAGGTTGTGCAGAACCCAGGGCAGATTCGAACCCGCAACCAGCGAGTTTATCACTCCGCCGCGGTCAGATTGATCACTCTAACCACTCGGCCAACGGCGGGAAATAGCATTTGCCTTGAAAAAAACACGGGTAATATCGCTAGCGGAGTTTATGTAGCTCAGTATAAAACACTGGCAAAGCCTTTAGTTAACGTTTGTGTAATTAATAATAAAAAAATGAAACTGTAAAACCTGTCAGTGTGGAAAAAAAACAGAAAATTACAGGTTTACGTCCGAATGCAAACTCATGTGGCACGTGACTGCAGGATACTGGAAATGTATCAGCTTAATTACAGTGTTTATTGTCATTATTTGAAAGTGAGACTGTCGGAAAGCAAAAAAAACAAAACAAAAACAAAAACCATTACAAAGGAATAAATATATGAATGAATACATAAAGAAATGAGAGCGTATTGATCCAATTGCTGTGATAGGCGAATATCTTCAGACAGACAAGTGGGCATACAGTAATTTACCCAATGTCAGTGTCGTCAAAATGACTCCTGTATCAAAGTCGAAAGCTGTTGGCATCAAAACAATCCAAAAATAGTAGCTTTCATTAAGTGCCTCGGCTTCAATCCCGGCTCAAGCTCAGCGACTACAGCGCGTACTAGTGTGTAGGTACTATGTTGAATTTCAACCTTGCTTTTCCCTCAGGGACTAACTTGGGCAAACTGATTTGTCATACTTCCGCAATCACCGAAACCCCTTAGCATCAGAACGCTACAAATGGGACAAAGAATTCAAGACGTATTTAAAGGGCTCCGGTCTCGTATCTGTTTCACTGATGGGGTTGACCCACGTAACCTGGCTGTTCTCGTGTCCCACGCGGTCCTCACTACAGTCTCCGCAGCCTTACGCTGTTTTCCGATTTAAATTGCCCCGACTTTCACATTATTGGCTCTGATTTGGCTGCGGTTGCCTCTTGGAATTCTGGGTAACCGTGTAAAATTAATGTTCGAAGAGTTCTCATGGCGACTTCGTAAAATAACAGGAGTTTAACTCAGTTATGCCCTTGTAAGATTGGCTGTGAGCTAAAGCGCCCTCGTTGTACTCAATGTCGCTAACGGTAACTGAAGTGTCTGCCTTCACTGTAATTTGGGAGACTTTGTCTCAGTGGGGCGCAGCTTTTATTTATGTGAAATATCAATCACGACTTGGTAACAGTTGACGTTATATGATTGTGAAGGAATTTCTCTAACCTCCTAGGTCTTTTCACCTCTTCGTTAGCCCCTATATTTCTCGGCTCATCTTTGATCAAATTTTTCCTTCACATTTAGTAATGTTCTTGAAAATATTTTTTGTCCAGGACACGGACTTGAGATGTAATTATGGCCACTACAAGGTCATCAGGATTATTGGTACTTAGGGGATTATGATTTTATTGCTTGATCTATATGTCCAGCCTTGGATGAATAATAACCATGCATTTATCACGGAATACTTTTTTATCGGGAAAGAAATTGAAAGTTTAAAGAGAAAACTCATTATTTAAGAGGAACATGCATTCTCTTTTCACGTTAACAGTAACATTATTATCAAAATATTTGTTCAAACTTGTCAAAGAAAGATTTTATTGAATGCATCACTGAATTTTATCTTGGCCTCCTGCTCTTTATGAAAGTCTTTTCGAAATAGATAATGAAATGTGGGCATGTGTTGCTTCCATTGACTGTATAAGGTTGCTTCACAGACAGGCTTGTTGGCGTTATTCCCTCTTCTACCACCACTGGCTTAGCTCACCAGTGGCCTCTACTGGCTCTGCAAGGTATTGATCAACTCTGTGGTTATTGTACAAGCAGTCACTTTCCCTTATACATTTCAGTCCAGCTGTCCTCCAAAGTTAAATAATAGATTAGATAGCAAAAACCTGTCCTGAAATCCTTATTTATATTTATATTTATATATTTCCCGGTTCACACTTCGTTCCCTCAAGACATGCACTTTTACAATATAATAAACTCACACAAAAGTTTTCATAAATGAAGTTAATTTCTCTTACTCCTCACTTTGGGGCTTTTAGTTTTGTTCAAGGATATTTTATTTATCAGTTTCAGTGCTGGTCCTTTTATTAGGCTGTCAATTTACTGTTCTACATGACACTTCCACATCATCATGGGGCTGATAAACTGTCATACTGTTAGCCACCCTGCCATTTGAACAGAAGCAACAGCCTAAAGATGTCTCTAACATGCAGTTATTTCATTCTTAAGGCGAGCTTCTCCGGTTTGTTGAGTATTGTTGAGTGCTGTTTTCAGTCTGTTCTGATGTTGTTCTTCAAATTTTTTCTCAGGGCTTTTTGGACCCTCTCAATGATCTCGTTAGGACACATGGCAGAATTTGTGGGTAAGTAGAAAAAATAACTTTTACATCAGCATCTAATAAAAATACCAGTCTGACCACTTAATTGATTTGCATTCTCTCACGCTGCAAAATGAAATGAACACTTGATCAGTAAAAACCTGTTTTAATTCCATTCTACTTGGTATGTTTTTTAGGTATTATATTGGTCGCAGAGCACAGGTGGTGGTAGCTGATCCTGACATGCTGAAACAAGTGATGGTCAAGGACTTCAGCAGCTTCCCAAACAGATTGGTTGTGACACTAACCAAAGCATGCACATGTGCACTATGATTGTAACACTCAAACATAAGTAAACATGTAATAATAACCGGTGTTTTTGCCCTACTCTCTGTCTGTCTGTGCAGAATCTTACTTTTGCCACCAAGCCCATGATTGACTGTCTGCTCGCCTTGAGAAATGAACACTGGAAAAGAGTGCGGAGCATTCTGACCCCATCATTCAGTGCTGCCAAGATAAAAGAAGTGAGACACTGAATGACTCTTACCGCTGATTGGATGCCAGTCAGCCCATATTTATTACAAATTGCTGCCTAGTGGCTCGGTTCTGCTGCCATAAACTCTCATTAGTTTATGGCAGCAGAGCTGTCTTCAACTGTAGTGAATATTAGATCAGAATTATTTTGGGGAGAGCAGTAAAAGGAGTGGAGAGGACATGAAAGCGTCCTACATAGAAAAAGGGACATTTCCAAGGCATGCTTGGTTTAAAGTCCATTTGTTCAAGTCTAAATTCTCTCTTCTGAAGTTCTTTTGCCCCTTTTTTATTACTGCTTTTACAAAATAAACCAATTTACTTTACAGTTAAATTTTTGACCAACTGCTCATATTTTGCCGTCTCTATGTTGTCATGTTTACAACTGTACAAATAGTCTGTAAAAGTCCGTTTTAAATTTCTTTTCAGTGAGGAGGAACTTTAAATGTTCAACCCTGAGGTGTTTACTGCACGTCTGCTTCCAAACTGCATGTCATGTTCACTTTTTATTTACATCTTAAAGAAGTTATTTAGCATCCATTCAGTTTGTGTATTTATTTTCCACTGAAGCCATTTTGTTGGGCAGTTTGACACGTGACTTTCTTTTCTCAGAAAGTATCAGCAGGTTTGACAAACAGCACTGTCTCTTTTTTTTCTTGTAGATGGTACCGCTTATCAACACAGCCACAGACTTGCTGATGAACAACTTGAATGTTTACGCAGAGTCAGGCGATGCCTTTGACATCCACAAGTAATCACACATTCAATGAACAAAGTCTGTTGACATCATGGGATCCTTTTTTTGTGTGCCCTCATTTTTTTGTTTGTTTGTTTGTGTGTGTTGGCAGGTGTTTTGGCTGCTTCACCATGGATGTTATTGCAAGTGTGGCATTTTCAACTCAGGTGGACTCTCAGAACAACCCAGACGACCCGTTTATCAACCATACAAAGATATTCTTCTCCTTTTCTTTCTTCAGGCCAATCACAATGTTTTTCAGTCAGTCTAAACTATTTTTATCTTTATTGACATATATCAATTATTACACTTACAAATATCAATAAAGTACATTTACACAGGAATGCAATGAGGGCAAAAGAATCAAGTATTAATAAGGCACAGACCTGAAACTGAAAGGTTTACTATCCTTTGTTACATAGATGAAGAATAGGTCTCAAATATAGTCTGGGCCACTTTTTATTGATTGAAAGAAAAAGATAGCTATGTATTTTTAAAAAAAAAACATAAAAACACATTTACACACACATTGTATTAATAATAAGAAACATATACATTTATTTCTGTGCAGTCTGTTCAAGTGTAAGGTTGGCTTTTCAAATAGAATTTCAAACACAGTTGGTCTGTTTATCCAGTTGCTTTTCCATCCATTGCCGTCCATCTGATGAGACTCATACCCAACAAAAGAAGACAGCAGATGAACAGCTTCTTCATCAACAGCATTCAGAAGATTATCCAGCAGAGAGAGGAGCAGCCTCCTGGACAGGTAAGTCTCATGCAGTGCAACTTCAAATATCAGATCAGTCATTTTTTAAAATAATTTATTCTTTTTTTTTTTCACAAAGAGGCGTCAAGACTTCCTTCAACTGATGCTGGATGCACGAACCAGCAAGGAATCTGTGCCTTTGGAGCAATTGGACACAGAACATCCTGCTGAAGAGCCTAATCACGCAAACCAGCAGACACAGCCGATGACCTCCAATCAGAACAACCATCTTCACCCACAGGAGGACCCCACTAGGCGTCCACAGAGAAAGATGATAACTGAGGATGAGATCGTGGGTCAGGCCTTTCTCTTTTTCTTGGCAGGCTACGAGACCAGCAGCAGCACTCTGGCCTTCACCTGCTACCTCCTGGCCATCCACCCTGAATGTCAATGCAAAGTACTGGAGGAGGTGGATGATTTCTTCTCCAGACATGTGTGTAAAGCTCTTCTCCTTTTCCTCAGCTATTTACAAAATAAGATTTTGGCTGTGGAGGTTTGTGGATTAATCCCATAACAAGACAAATTCAGAGCATACAGGCTTCTTTATTTTTATAAACTTAAAATGTGAATAAATTAAGTGGATTCAGGGTAATTGTAGGTTTTCCTTTTGTTGTAGGAGTCACCAGATTACACAAATGTCAAGGAGCTGACATATCTAGAAATGGTTCTAAGTGAAGCGCTGCGTCTCTACCCACCTGCACTGAGGTAAATCAGGAACTTAAATTAGAATAAGAGATTCATTTTTAAAATATTTTCTTCTGTAACAAGGAAGGAGTTCAGTCTTTTTTCCACATGCATTCAGTAGATTTTTTACTACATTTGAATTAGTCAAAATCATACAAGAGTCACATATAAGGGGGGAATGAAAAATAAGTTTTTTTTGCCCCATGAAGGATTGAAAGAAGCATTGACCAAGAATGTGTGTTGAACGGCCAGCGCCTCCCTAAAGGAGCGACGTTGGAGATCCCAGTATGCTTCCTCCACTACGACCCAGAGCACTGGCCGGAGCCTGAGAAGTTCATCCCTGAGCGGTACAAGGCCCTTTTCACAGTGTATAAGAAAAACTATGGTGCCCGCTACTTGTTTGATTATCATCCCAATCTAGTAAATGACTTAACTTTATTTGCTAACAAATTTGTGAAATCAATTCTTTTGGTATTAACTGACTCTTCCAGATTCACTCCAGAGGCCAAGGCCAGTCGACATCCATTTGTATACCTACCTTTCGGGGCTGGACCCCGTAACTGCATAGGAATGAGGCTGGCTAAACTGGAAATCAAGATGGCTCTCGTGCAGCTGTTCCGCAGATTCAGCATTGTGGCCTCCTCTGAGACTGAGGTGAGCTTGACACCTTTAACACCTTTCACACTGCACACATGCACTTGAAAAAACTGACTATTCTTAACAACTGAGACAGAGCCAATTTTAGTAGCTCAGGTGAAAATGGAAAAATATCTGTGGGGTAAAATTCTAACCAGATATTAAAGTATTAAAAAAATAATTTGTAGAAAACTGTTTCAAACATTATATGGAATGAAAGAATGGAAATACTATCACTGACAGTGTAGTTACAGCTGATAGTACAGTTTTAATGTTTTGTTGTTTTGGGATTTTACTTATAAAACATAAGAGACGAAACAATGTCTTTATTGAGTGAGTTTGCAACTTTTTTCTCTCATTTTGTTTCCTTCTCAGTGTTAAAATGGGCAAAAGCTCATCACCTGAAATTTTAATTTCTCAGACTATTAAGGCTTTATTTTAACGTCTCCTGTTAGCATAAATTGTTATTGTCAAAAATAATGTTGTATGGCTTTCTTAAGATATTTGACATTGTTGTAATGCTGAAAACTAACATAAAATACCCATGATGTTATCGTCATATTTTTTTCTTAAAATTCTTTATGCATCTGCCAGATTTTTACAAATGCGTTGTATAAGTAAAACTTAGTTTAAAAACAAAACAAAACAAGACATAAAAATGAATGGAAAATGTTCCACTCTTTTCTTTGTGCAGGTGCCTCTTCAGTTGAAGTCAAACACCACACTAGCACCTAAGAATGGTATATTTGTGAAGATTCAAAAACGAGACCAGGGAGAAGGTCAACGTGATTCACCACCAGATACATAGAAAGTTTTTGTTCATCTTCTTACTGGAGGAGCTGAAGAATCTGAAGACTCAAGATTCATCTTAATATCACTTAAAAAAAAAAGAGGTTGAAATGCAGTTTGAAGTCCTCTTATGATTACTAACTGTGAATCATATGAATGTATTAATAATTTAGATTTTTTCCTTTTTGATTTAAGTTTGATGGATGAGTTGATTCAATCTCACTGCTTCTTTAGTTGGGTGGTACAGCAACAGATACGGTTGTATCTCTTTCCAGATGGCAGCAGGGTGAACAGACCCAGGCTGGGATGGGTGTTGTCTTTCAGTATCCTTTTAGCTCTGCACAAGCACCTCAACGTAGCGATATCACTGATAGCGATATCACTGATGCTTGGCCAAGGGGTACCAATGATGTTACAGTTGGTTTAAATTATCTACTACCGTCCTGTGCACATTACATGCCAGTATATTATGTTTCCAATCAGAATTCTTTCTATAGCTCCTCTGTAAAAGTTCACACAGAACATGGCACAGAATTTTTTTTCAAGCATATGAAAAAATGCTGTGTGAAATCCACGACAGGTTCACGACATTTCACAAAAACCTTAAACAGTTCACCTGGTCAACTCCAGCTGCACCATTATAGACAGGGGTTTGTCTTATTGCCTCCATTTTTGTACTGTGATGGGTGCACAAAGTGAACGAGCAGAAGGAAAGAGCACAAAACTGGTGGGGGGTGTTGAGCTCCAAAATGGAAGAGGTTTGACTGCAAATCTGAACACTCTGTGGTTTTCATTAGAGGATGTAAGGAAGGAAAGAAATGAGGAATAAAGAGAGAAACAAACAAATAAAATGGCTCCACTTAAAAGACAGCAATTCTTGGCATCTTACTTCAGCATAGAGCAATAATATAATTTCATAGTTTTTACCTGTGATTTTCAAAACTCCATAACACTGATGTCTGTCATAAAAGGAAAGGCATTTTTTGTTGATATTTAAACTTATTTTATGGTCTTTTAAAGTTACTGAAGTTAATTGAATGAACAGATGAAAAGGTAGAAACTGAAACATGCACTGTGGAGGACTAAGCACACATTAGGCCAAGTTTTAAGGCATAGGTTTAAAATCATTTCATCTGTTTTCCCATGTTGATGTCAATCATCCCTGAGGGAGAACATTTTCTCCTTATTGAAATAAAACAATACTCAACTATTTCTCATGTGGGAAAGTTCATGTTACAATTTTAGCAGAGCTGGGACTTTTCCTGTCCCATTTTTTATCTACCACATTAAATCTCATATCATTCCAGATTCAGCCAGTGTGTCCTGTTTTAGCCCTGTCTTTCCAGTATTTTTGATTATGTCTGCCAGAGCTCATTCCAGTTTTCTGGCTTGATAATTCTTTACCTACCTCTTATTTGTTCAATTTTACCATCTTTGATTGATCTCCTAATTTTGATCTTTGCTTTATTTTTGATTAAAGAGCTTTTATGCCACTTTAAATGTCTCTGTGTCGTGCTTTTGGGTTCAAACCCGTCCTGTACCACAACTGTTATAAGTGTTGAGAATCTGGTAATTGTGTATGCAACCACTCACCAATACATTTCCACATCTGTTTCCAGCTTCGAGAGACACAAGACAACCAACAGTAAATCAGGAGAAGTACCTGCCTCCTTTAAATGCCTTTAAAAGTAATGCTCATCCATGAGTCACATTATTTAAAGTTTATCTCCACCTTGCGCCGGCCACTATGTTATTTTGAAGGCTAAGAGCCTATGTCCACAATTTTAATGAACCTGAACCTGATTGGCATTGGTCACTCTTTGTAAAAATGCCCCAGTTGACACATGTAGAGCTGTTATCTAAGCAAAGTCAAATATTGATCACTCACATACAAAGGTCAAAAGTCATACTGATGTCCAAAGTTTACAAAGCAGCCTGTTATACAGTAATAATGGTTGTTGTTATGGCACATTTTTTTCAATAAAATTTGTCAAAATCTGTCCCCAGTTGGATAAATGTGCATGTAAATCCACCTAAACTGTAGAATTTCTAAACAAAGCAGACACACACGTCAACAGAACTATGTTTATGGGCTCTTGAATGGGAAGGTTTTTTTGTTCTTGTTTTATCCTCTCTTGCAATATATTTTCTTTCTTTGTATTTTAGAGGTACTATATGTAACGATTTAACTCCTATCACAGTTCACTTTAAGTACAATTTTATAATGCTGTTTTTTAATGAATTGTAAAACATAAAACAGTGGCTCTATTAGTAATTAAGTAATAAGTAAGTAGTCAACAAGTTTGTTCTATTAAATATCACCCCACATATAGTAGAGAGAGCAGAGTCTGTCCACTATCACCCCTCTTTACTTCTCATTTCTATATTTTGGGGAAAAAAAGTTATCTAGCATGCACTTTTTTCAATTTAAGTCCAGGGTTAGGGTTAGGTGCCTGCTTGAAGTCTAGTAACATTAAAGAATGGGATGACTCACCCCGAATATATTAGTCAGGTATTTTTTTATACATCATTTTATTCATATGCTTATAGCATTGTGTAAATTGTCAGGTATACTAACATTCTTTAAAAAAAAAAAATCTTGTTCGGTGATTCAGAAATTGGTTTGGCCAGCATGTCTTTTTTTTAAAATAAACTTTATTTGTTCACAAACTTTGGCCACAACAAAAAAACAAAAAACAAATGTACTAAAAGTCCCAGTCTCTGAGTTGCAAAGTATACAGTTATTTTTTTCTATGTTAAATCTGTGTCTTAAAAAATTCATCGCAGGGATAAATATTATTCATAGTTTTTTAGCATGTCTTTCTTGCTTCAAATTCTGGCTCACTTTCTGGGGGCTTAGTCGTCCCCCCTCAAGCCAAAAACCAGGTCGGAACTGAAGTCACACGTCGAAAATAGAGACGAGATATTTTTACAGTGACACAAGCCGTCATTGAATTGGAGCAGTATTATCATATCAGCCAGCCGAGCTTGGTGAGTTCAAGTTTCACTAAATTATTCGGCATTTTATGAAACAGCCATTAGCGGAGACTTAAGCATAGTCATTTGTGCTTTTGAAAATTTTACTTTTCCAACCTGACATGATATTTTGTTGCTAACAGCAGTGACAACAGCTTGCTAATAGGCTACTAAAGCTAACGCAAGCCAAGGGGGAGGAAGGTGGGATTGCAGCTCACAAGGCATCTGCGTGTCAACAGCTTTAGCAGTTGACCATCTAAATTACAACATTAGGAAGTCGGTTTAATCTGATTTTGTACTGCAGATTGATAACCGTATAAATTCAGCACGTCTCTTGCAAAGTGGCTGGCTTTAAAGGTTAATCTTTAGCAGCTGTCGCTGTTACCGTCAGCATCGGTAACGACGGTGATCAACAGGCCGAGATAAACGAAGCGCTTTCGTTCTGTAATCAAACTTTGTTGAAACTCTAATGCCAACCTACTGCAAAACCATTATGGTATCATTCTGGTTCTGTCGAGTTGTCTTTTTTGAGTTAGATTTGACAAATTTCTTTAGTTTCAACTGCTTGTAATAATTAAAGGTGACCACAAGGGAGAGCCAAAACCTCACAAATTGAGTTTGTCCTTCTGATGTATGGGTAACAAAAACAAAAATATTCATAAGTCCCACGTGCTTTTGCTATATCCCTCTTGTGTGGTTTGTAATCATTTTGGTAATCTTACTGCAACAGTCTGTAAACAGTTGAATGATAAACCATAACACTGATAACATTGTACTGTTCACGTCTTTTAAAACAGACCATCATAAACTGTTACATTACATTACATTAGGGTGGAGTTGAATCTGAGGTTTAGTTTAACAAGATTACATTGTAATTTTTACAAAGACAAATGTGTTTATTTTAAAGTTCACTCCTGGTTTATCTTACCTCTGCTTCCATATATTTTGAAAATGACACCACAATTTCACCTTCATATTAAAACATGATTAAAAATATTTGTGACTTTTCTTTTCAGGAATTTGACTTGTTGAATATCACCCTGGTTCATGTATTTTAATTACAGGTTCACAGGAATCTCACATAAGACAATATGGCGGTAAAAATCTAAATTTCAGGAGTTGTTCAGTTTCATCATGTGCATTTATTCTGACAGTAGAGCATCAACTAGAGGTCTTTTTAACAACTCTGTTACTTTTTTCAGGTGTTCTAATGGTACTAATATGTTTTGATCACTAAACTACTAAATATAAACAATAAATTTTTTACTGAGGCGTCTGTGGCAGAAAGACAAATCACTATGATCCTGGTGAATTAACTCACAGCATGTAACTGCCCTGCCCTTAGACAGGGTAATAACACTATGAATTGCACTCATTCAGAGTTTGCATCGTCAATTGTAGCCTCAGGTTCTGAAGACATGTAAGTGATGGATATGGGAAGTGGTTTAAAAAATCTCAGAGCGCATTCTCAGAGGAATACTTCTGCAGAATAAATCTGTGTTCAGTCTTGAGTAAAATAAAAAAAAAAGGAAATTTATTGGAGTGATATGCAAAAGTAAGATGTGTTTGTGTTTATGACAGTTGCAATGGCAGGTGGAGGGGCAGCAGGTGTTGACCTCAGCAGGAAGTTTGTGTCGGAAGCTGAGCTTGATGAGAGGAGAAAGAAGAGACAAGAGGAATGGGAGAAAGTCAGGAAACCTGATGACCCAGAGGGTTAGAAACATAAACACTTACACACAGATCCAAAGCACACAATTTTTTTTGACACATTCAGCTGTGTGTTAATCCATATTTGTTTACTCTCAGAGGCCCCAGAAGAGGAGTATGATCCACGGTCCCTCTTTGAGCGACTACAGGAGCAGAAAGACAAGAAACAAGAGGAATATGAGGAGCAGTTTAAATTCAGTGAGTCTCTCTTATATCTGTCATTTGGACTTTGACCTCCACTCGTCTTTTAAGTTTGGATTAACACTTTTCTCCTGCTACTCAGCAAGGACAGAGAGTCAATGGCTATGTTTTATAAAGACCAGCAGTCTATCCACATAATTTCAACAGTGTCTGTCATTACTATAAAATACAAAACATTCCTTTTCAGCACTTAGTTCCTTAGTTTATATTCATCATGTGGATCTATTGCTCATCACATGTAGAGAAGAGTAGGTTCAACAATGGTTACTAAAAAGGTTACATAGGGTAACCTTTAATAGTTACATTTTTTTTCTTCAGTTTTCAAAAACCAGTATCAACTTAAATCTTACATCAAGGTCGAATTGCTTTGAATACTTGTACTTAATCTCATGGGTAGCCTACTCTTGCTTAAGTAATAGATCTCAGTACTTATCATAGAGTCCTGATACTTATCATATCAGAGACTAAAAGTCAGGATATATGTGCCTCTGCTGCATCAGTGTGGATAATTATTTTTTAAAAATGACCTTTTCACATTGCTATGTAATATAGAATTATGTACTAAATCACAGAAGTACACCTTTAATTATGTTACTGAAAATATGCAAGCCTGTTGATATTGGGTTTACCTGTTACCAGAATAATGATATACTCTTCGTGCACGATTCCTCTGGAATTGATTGTTTTGTGGGCTGTGTTGTTATTGTTGTTATACACTATTATTACATTTTGTTTAAGAGTTTAAGATGTGTTCAGTGTGAAGATTCTCTACAATTTGTATTTGCAACAACAGCAGAATATTTTCACACTAGTCATACTAATGCTTCACTTAATTAACAGTAAGAAAACACAAAAAATCTCTTCTGACTTTGCTCTGCATCTGTAGGTGAAAAAGATTGGGGATGTTTTAATAGAAATTCTCTTTACTTGTTAAGTTTCACTGTTTGAATGACTTGGCCTTGACTGACTTTCTTTAGATTCATCATTTTATGGATTTAGTTTATAAACTTTTTTGAAAAGAATTCATGCCTCCTAATAGAGAAATTTTTGATATGTTTAAAAAATGTATTGTGTCAATGTCAGTGAAATCCACATAAAATGTCATAAAGCTGTTCAAGCACAGAATCTTTTTTGTTTTTCACCATGAAGGTCTGTCAGATTTCAGGGCTTTTACAGGTGATTTGTGTGTTGATTTGAAATAAACTGTTAAGGATTGTTTTCTGAAAAATGCAACCACACTACTACCATGTGATGAGAGCATGTTTGTTTCCATGGTGACAGAGAATATGGTGAGAGGATTGGACGAGGATGAGACCAGTTTCCTGGACGAGGTCTCCCGGCAACAGTGCCTGGTGGAGAAGCAACGCAGGGATGAAGAGAAGCAGGAACTGTTGGAATACAGAATATCCTTTTATCCGTGTTTATATATAAACACATTATAGCCACTATCCCTCTGTGGTTATCTGCCCAAATATGTAAATCTGTTATCCCCCATTTTAATGACTGAAAAGAAATGTTTCAAGTTAAAACACAGTGAAATGTAGTTAGTCAAAGCACAGCACTTTTATTTATCTTGTTTTTTTTTTGTTGTTGTTTATGAAATGTGGACTGGAAGAGACCAGTCATGGAACTCTGAGACCCTCATATACTCCCTTGTTTAAGCAAAAAACCAAACAGAATTTTTGGATAAATGTATCGCCATACAGGTTTTATATTTTGAAGTCTTTTCCAACTTCCAGTACAGAGTCCACACTTAACGTATTTCAAAAAAAATCTAAAGGAAAATGCGGAGAAATATATGTAAATGTAAAATAATACACATCTAAAACACACATCAGACAGGCAATATTTTTCATCCCAACTGCCCAGTAGTAAAAAATAACCCCAATATTATGCATCGAGTTGGTGTTTACCTGCAGAATTTTGGATTACCAGACTCTAATGAAGGAATTAGTAATTTGTTCCTGCAGATATTATAAAACACACACTATTCAAACTTGGCAGAAACAAAATAAAACTCACTAAAAGCCTCTTTGTAAGACCCCCTTTTCCCTGTTTCCACAAACGCTATCACCATTTTGGTCACTATAAAGTCATAATTCACAGTTAGATGTGAAAATATTCCAGATGTTCTGCTGCAGTTGCTAATCAGCTGATCAACCATACTTTTTTTTTTGTCATTAAACTAACCAAAGCGAGAAAATTTTGATCTGTTAAGTTACTGCACATAGAGCTAATCTTTGGTATATTACAAACATACATACTAGGACAAACAAAACCATAAAACTGTAGTATTTTCGTCAACCAGATATTTGACAGATTAAAGTCATTGTAGCACAAGCAGCAGCAATTATCACAGTGTAAATAATGAGCACACTGTTGGGAATAAAGCTACATAGTGAGGGCCATGTTTCCTTTATACTACAAATGCGTCCATACTGATGAGTGTAGTTGTAATGTTCTAACTGAGCAACAGTTTTCTTTATTCAGTACTGAATGTTCTGTGGAGTTTCTCAGTACGTGCTTCAGCATCTCCCTAAGCTATAGCATTGAAGCTGTTTTGTGGTCATCCTGGCACCTCATGCTGCTAACAGTTGAAAGACATGCGTGCCGCTTATCGGTAGTCTCTTGTTGCATATATGTATGATAAGCAGCTTTATGTGTGTTGGCAGACGCAAGCGTAGCTCCAACATCGTCAAGCTCCTGCTGGGACTCTATCATGCATACATTACCCATACACACACACACACACACACACCCTGTACACGTGTCCATTATCATGTGTGATGCTGCACACAAACTAATCTATGATTTTATACTTTTTATGTTTGATAATCATCTTGTGATTTTCATTAGATTATAATTCCATTTTACGCTCCCAAACCTCTGCGTGAACCTGCACTGATCGCCGCAATGCCCGATTGTGTCTGAATGCCGCCTCACATCAAAGTGTAAATACTACACCACAGTGTGCATTCGTATATATATCCAGTGCTTTTACTTGTTGGTGTGGCCCTCTTTGCTTTTTATTGGTTTGTCTCTGCCACTCTTTTTGTCTCTGTGGACAGACATGGTTCTGATGGCCAGGTCTGTCTGCAGAGAAAGAGGAGAATGAGTTGTCGTGGAAACTGTATCGTAGGCTGGTAACTACGGTGATGATTTTAAGCAGTTGCAGTGAACACAAAGTACACTCATGCACACAGGTGCATACCTTAATTAATAACGTAAAATCAGGACTGCTTAAATGTACCTCAGCTGTTAGCCAGATCTCCTGCTTTTCAGAAGGTTGTTGGTTCGATCCCCAGCTCTATCAGTCTGCATGTAGAGGTGTCCTTGGGCAAGTTACCCCAATGACAAATTGCCCCCAGTAGCTGTTCCATCTTTGTGTGAATATGTTTGTACGAGTTCTTAATTAGCAGATTAGCACTTTGTGGAGAAATCACCTGTGATGTAAATTGAGTAGTAAAAAGACTACAAAAACTCCTCATCAATGCAGTCCGTTTACCAGGTCTATGTACCTAATGCTCCTTTTTTGTCTGCTGATATTTGTGTCATTCCTCCTGTACTTTTTCTTCTTGAGTCTCTTGGTCTGTTTTCTTCTGCTACTGTATCTCGACCCGATTTCATGTCTCCTGAGCTCTCTTCATCTTCTGGTCTTCTTTTAGACTCTTCATCGGTGTCACCTCTCTCTTCCTGAGTGCTTTTCTTAGCCCTCCCACTGTGTCACTTTTATCCAGCACACTGATGGAAAGATGTAATGGCTTCCTCTGAAGGGAGGACAGATTTTTACCTGTTGAATGGACCAATGCTCAGTGGGTCTTGCCTCTCCTCTTGCCCCTGAACCTCACCCTTTGCTCCCTCTTAAAGGCTCCATTATGGTTTATTCACCTTAACTTTGTATTTTCACAGCGCTGTAGCAAAGCAAGCATCCTCTGAAAGCCGCAAAGAGTCTGAAAAAAAGGCAGCACCTAAGCATTCAGGGTCGGAGCAAAGGACAAGCCACCTGTCTCAGGCCCATTTATTGGCTGGAGCTGTCAAGAGGCGCAGGTATGCAGCTACGCATCCTTTTAACCTGCATTAACTGACTTGTTTTTGTTTGGGGACAGCAGAACACACTGATAACACAAGACTGACAGGTTATCACCTTTTAGAGTTGACATAGTAGCCTTGTTAGCGAGCAGTTACTTTACTTACACATTCTGCAGACACTGACAATTGTTTTATTTATGTCCATCTGAAAAATTTCTAAATGTTTCACTATGTTAGCTAGCTAGTCACTAATTTAGTCTGCTGTTTGGTGTCAGGCAGGCAGAGTTTTTTGCAGAATGCAGCTGCCATTTTTGGCCAAAAATGAGAGTAAATTTGAAAAAAGATAAAATTGCAGTGTGCTAAAAATTTTAAAGGTCCATTTGGGTATTCCTCAAGCTTAAAACTGTATCCAAGGTCCACCTGCTGAAAGTATATATCTGCCAAGACTGAACCACCATGCTTAAAGAAAACTTGCTGGTCATTAAACTAAATCCATGAGCTGAAAACACTCTGTGGAGCTAAGGGGACTGCAGACTCAGGTGATAAATTCTCCATGGGTTTTTCACTGTGAATGATCCCATTTACCTCGTAATGGTCATTTATCCTTTGTTGATTTGAAAATCTCAGTTATGGCAGCTTTAAATCCCTTTGTTCACTTACCCAGTTCATCCCAGTCATCTGACAGCAGTAAGAAACAGAAGTTGGAAATCACAACAACAGCAACGACGACAACAGGAAATGGAGAGAGAAACACAGGTGGGCTACAGTTTGAGGGCTGTAAGAAGCAACATCAGTCTGAAGTGGACAAAATTTGAGTCATACACCTCATTGAGGCAGTAGCTCTCCAAATTATTATCTCTGACCTTAAAAAAAAACCAGCCTGATTGATAAAGTCTGTATTTACAAGCTTTGAATCCAACAGTGTGTTGTTCTGTTCAGAGCAGGAGGAAGGAGCACGAGGAGGAGCAAGGGGAGCTGAAGATCAACAAACAGTCCCCGCCCTGACGGCGAAGACCTCCTCAGCTCCCCTGAGCTCCCGTCAAGGAGTCTTACACCTGCCTTCAGCTGCCGTGTGTGTGGGCGTTTTACCAGGACTCTCTGTTTATTCTGGCAGCAGCGACTCTGACAGCAGCTCGGACAGCGAAGGTAGCGTGGACGCAATCATGTTGCCGTACCCCCGGCACAGCAGAGCCTACAGATAGACACACACCAGCATCCACACACACACATACACACACACACACACAACCTCTAGAGTGTGTTTGCAAACAGTCAAAAAAGGTAACCTCACACAGGACATGCAAACAGAGACAGATTAAAGGTCATACATACACACACTGATATAGATGTAATCATCCACGACAGACTCTACAGAAGCCTACCTGCTGGCCACATAATTTCATATTATGTTAGAGTAACACACACTGGCAACACAACATATAACATAACATTTTCAGTATATCTGTTGTTTTCATAGTTGAACTGTTGTGCTTTGTCATCAGACAAAGTTCAGCCCAGTAATATAACAATCAGTAAAAACAATTAAACTCTATTATGAAATGTGCAACTATTTATGGTTTTTTTTTGCTATTATGACACTCAAACATGACACCTCCACCCTTCCTTCCCTCAATCACATCTCACACAGTTTAAGCTGAGCAACCAAACCCGCACTGCCTACCCCGACGACATCCTGCCCCCCCTACACCCACCCCCTCCCAACCCAAACAACAGCGACTGCAAGCTGTGCCGCTGTGATTGGCAGCTGTGGAGCGAGGAAGAGACTGCTTTAGACTTTGTCACATGACTCACACCTCTTAGCTCTATCAGCAGAGGAGAGAGCCGGGGCAGGACACACTTCTCTCTCTCTCTCTCTCTGAGGGCTAAATGCATAAAGTCTGAATGTTTTGAAAAAAAAAGTTTTTATTTGTGTAATGTCATGTGTTTTCTCATAATTAGTTTGTTTTCAATGTCACATCATGCTGGAAAGAATCTGGACTGTTTGCTTCAGTCTCAGGTGTGAAGCCTTGTTTTGTTGAGCAGAGAGAAATAAAGAGCTTCCCTTGTACTGTGTGTTTAATGTGTGCATTTGCTTTTTTTGACTAGGGGTGAGTTGAATTCTGTTTTGATTTACTTTTTACCAACTTTTTGAAATCAGGGTTGTATCACTTGCATTTGAAGAGTTAGAGGCTTTGTCATGTTATGATAGCATATATGTGGTGAGCAAGTTTTAGACAAAATATATAAAAGAGCCCCTTCTCTTTCACTCTTTTGCTGTCACTCAATCCCCCTGTTTGTCTTCAAGGTCACAGCAAACCAACAAACTCTGCATGAGATCTGCTTTCGTATCATCCCTAGGGGCCACTAGCTCCAGAAAAAGAAATCTGTTTCCATTGTTTAGGCTTAGCTAGTTTACCCACCTGTACACAGGTCAGAAGTATTTCCTCAGGCTCCAGCTGTGCCATTTTCAGCCCTACCAGTGTTTGAAATATAAAAATGGGGGATAAAACCAAGTATAAGCAGGCTGAAGGTGAATACAGTTACCAGCTGGCAATAAAAATGCTGATCAACTGCATGAAATACAAGCTTTTATGGAAACCAGGATTTCCACATGATTTCAACCACCAAGCCTCAGCACTCGCAAGCTCTTAAACCCCAATCACACAAGGATGAAACCAACAGTATCCAGCCAAAAGCCAGCACACAATGCATCAGGCACTGAGATGGCTGTGTGCAACCCTGCAACGTACCCTGACAACACAAGAGCAACTGAAGGACACACCTTCCTGCAAAGTTCCTGCACAAAACCTAAACTATAATGCCATCTCGTTTCTGCCAAAAGCAGCAGCACTAAACTGTACCACCAAGAAACACACATACTGCATGAAAAGGTTCAAGGTTGGAGATACAGTTTTAAAATAGGCTTCTTTAAGTCTGAGTGATAGTATCATCTCTTAAGCCCCCTTTATGCTTGCTGCTTTTATCTTATTTTGTTATTTTGCATCCTTTGTTTTGCATCTGTCTGGTCATTTCGCATCTCTTTGTGGTTATTGTAGATATGTAGTTTTGTAGTTTCTCTTTGTTGACTTTTTTGATAATTTTGTAGTCATGTTGTGTCACTTCATTGTCGTTTTTGAGACTCTTCGTCGTTATAGTTACTTCAAAACTCCTTTATCTTTATCTCGAGTGCAGGTCTTACAGCATATCCACAGAGAGAGAGAACCTTATGTTTCCTTCAGTTTATTAACCTGAGTGTGGACATAGACACAACTTTATAAAATCAATAGCAACACATTTTGTACAAAGATGCACAGCAATACACATAAAAGTAGTTTAGGTACACAATTCAGCACTGCATAAAAAGTACATTAAAAACATGTAAGGAACATTGGCTAATCAGAACGTAACAACAGCATCATATAAATATACATTCGACATAAATGCATATCGGAAATTCCTCTCTTGCTTCAACTTATCAAAACACTATCAACACTAAAATGCCTCTCTGAAACTTTACATGCCGTTAAAACACTTCTTTTTCTTTCATCAGAATATCATCAGTGTATTTACAAAATCTTAATACATAATTTGAGAAAAAAAAAATCATGCGTTTGTGATCATTGGCAGTAGTTTTTAAACGGTGAGTAAATATTGGCCACATGCAGGACGAACTGAAGTTATTAGAAATGAAATAGTTTTGCGAGGGCTAGCAGAATGGCCTCATATTTAACAGCCTCATGAATTCACTTTTAATTCCACATCTGTCCTGTGTTTGTGCTACAGTTGCCAGTAAGGCCGCATGCTCCTCTAGGTCAGACCTCTTGAGGCAAATAAGCATAGAGGAGCAGAACGGTGCTCCGTTCAGGCTCAGACTGAAGAGTCTGCCACACATGAGCACAAAAGTAACAGCCTCTATCTGATCCTGCTACCTGACCAGGCTCCATATGACAACAGGAGGGGATTCAACCACTTGTGTATATATTTTAGCTTTTAAGGGACTTTACACCAAGTATTTTTATTTATACAGGGTATCAGTCACATGACAACCACATGCAAAAAGAAAAAGAAAACGACATTCTGATACATCAAGATATTTTATATTTCTCTGAAAAAGGCCAGTGTTTTTCCTGCATATTCATATATATCCATATCATTCGGAGACGCCTGCCATCACTGTAGACATGCAAGGTCCCTTACACATCATCATCATATACTGTGTGCTGGAAAGCTTGAAGATACAGAGAACACCACTTCTGATAGATTTACACGAGATAACCAGTTAGAACTTTGCAAATATAGTGGCAGGGATATCTTCAATGTTTGATTTTTTTTTTTTTTAAATCCACAATGTATTTTTGTTCACAGCTGATAAACACACTTTCTTTCTGTATTGTTTGCTGTTAACAAGAAGACAGGTTTTGTTGAGCTATTGTACAGCCTGTAAGCTCTCGTCTTCATGGCGTCTCACTCTGGTGCCGGGTTGATAGGCGGTACATTTCGCTGTTTAAAGTACTGAGTGACCTGCTGAGGCAGCTCGGCTAGGACGGATTTGGCGAGGGTCTCCTTGGGTGCCTGGCGAAGAAAAAGAGCAACAAAGCACATTCACTTCTACGAATACACAGACTAAGATGAAGGCTGGAAAAAGGAGAGACGACTTATGATTCTGGTCTCTTTTTGCCCAGTTTTAAGTAACTTTTCCAGTCTCGTGCTACAGAGCTTATATTTGCACACCATAGCTTTTCTCCCCATATGTGTGTGTACTGCAGGTCCTTATTAAGCCCTTTCTGTGCAAAAAAGGAAACACATATAAGATTGTTTCCACCAGCTAGCTCAGACTTTTTACCATTTGACCATAAGGAAGGAGCATTAGTATGACTGAGTAAATGCACTAGATTGAACACCAGTGAGTTCTGGTGGTAAAATGCCACAAAAGGCCAAAAATGTTGGAGAAGCATTCTTCCTCTTGCCTCATGTTGAGCAGTTTTTCCTCCATTGCACTTTCACACCCCCAAACTTTTTGATAACCATTCTTCATCCTCTTCTTTTGTTTACTTATAAGTGAGGCCATTTGTTAGTATAAAATTTTATCTCTATCTGCCGACAGTCAACACTATCTGACCCAGAGTGGAACACACCTAGTCCACTTTGTCCAGCAGTATTTACACTTAAATCATATTCATTATCATAAATGGCTCACTGGTCTTAATGTATATCTACACCTTTATGCATCTTTACGGCAAGAGTTTATGTTTGGTTCTTTGCTTTCTCAACATAACAATGCCTCTGTGCACAGACTCAGCTCCATAATGGAACTGTCCTGCAGAGAGCTATGAGCCGTTGCAGGCCAGTTACACTCACGTCGGCTCTGAGCCCAGCATCAGCGGTCCACCTCACTGATGCTGTCGTGGCTGAGTGGCCACAATGCTTTGAAGCCAGGAATCAAAATCTGGTGTAAACTCTGAAAGCAGAAGTTTTAATACCCAGGGTTTGAGTAGTGTTCACATGTGAGTGTGACGTTTAGATGATAAACTTTTAGGCATGTGATGAATTTCCCCCACGCTATCACTGTACACATCAACAACAGACAGGGAGTGACTCAGAAAAGAAAATAATGCATTCACTTCTTCCACACAAGCAGCTGAAAACATTTCTTAAAAAGCTGGATGGTAATTTGTAAAAACCACATGTGGGTGGATTAAGATGGTTCGCTACATGCTCCAGAGATTCAGTATTGATAGCATTAGAGGTTAACAATTGAGCCAAATTGAGTTTCTCTCTGCATTTGCTGCAGTTGTCTGCTTCCATTGTCTGACAGGAATTTTATGGCCACTCTGGTTTTTTCTTTTTTTTCCTAAAAAGATGCAAACTCATTACACTTATTGAGAGATAGAAAGTCAGGGGCTAATCTTTTTGGAGGATTAGTTAGCTCCTCAACAGTGAATACAAAGCCTCTCTTTGAAGATGCCACAGTGAATCAGAAGATTAGTTTTTCTCCATTTGCACTCAACTTTCCTGCATTCTGTTTTCTGACTTGTGACAGTTGGGCTGTTTTTGAACGGTGCTTTCTGTTTGCCGGAGATAATCTTCACCTTTTTGGGTTCAACAGCTCTCAGAGTTTTAGATAAATTATCAACATGTCAATCAGCAAAGTCTAGTGTTAACTGTATTCTTATTGACATAGACATAACTTCAATGGAAGAGACAACTGGAAAAATCAATTATTTTAAATTTTTCTATTTTTTCTCTTTTTCTCTTTTGACAATCTGCCAATCTTGTATTTTATAAGATACTGTGCCTTCTGAATAAATCCTGCTAACCTAAATCTTGATAGAAAGCAACACCACAACAGTATGTTTTCATTAGTGTATAATCACCTTAAAATATACTGTTGTGTTTTAACACCTTAGAATGAGCCCTTATATGTGCCATGTTGCACCGTCATGGTTCTACAACAGCCCAGAGTGTACAAACCAAAAACTGACTCTAAGTTTCACAGACAACATAGGTTCTCCTGTATGGTTGGAAGTGGAGGCTGAGCTGAGGGATGCTCAGTCAGGTGCGATTCGCCACTTCACAACTAGATGCCAATAAATCCTACACACTAGACTATTAAGTTGCTAGACATTTGACTCCACCAATTCCATACAGGTCCACATCAGGTCATCAGAATAAAGGCTTCTAGTTGTGTCTCTCTCAAAGTTTAAGACTTGAAGTAAATGATTTTTTTGTGACTAGAATGGTCTCCTCCTGGGAGTCAGCAAACTCAGAATCAAACCTATAAATTATCAACACTTTTATACAAGTAACATGGCTGTCAAATGATCTTATTCTTCAACATTTTTTCCTTGGAAGCTAATAAATTCTAATGCAATTTTACTAACTGTCAGTGTATCAGAGTAGAGAAAGTTAGCGTGCCAACACAGCTCCTCATTTTAGGCCACTCTCATTGTTATGTTTCCTCTGTCTCAGCTTCATTCCTCCCTCGTCGTCTCTTTTGCGTCCGTTGCTGTCTCTCATCCTCCCACCAACAAACTGAAATGAAGCCTGCAAACACTGTCTGTTCCTCCTACTACAGCGAAAGTCAGCCACCCCCACGTCACACACACATTTTTGACCACGAAATTGACCAAAACGGCCTCCAATGGGCACCCTAAAAATGCACACAGACAAGTTAGTAGTTCAGCATATATAAAACTCATTAACACTTATCACATGCACTATATGTAAGCCCATCAATGCAGCACGACACACACACACACACACACAAACAGTTGTCTCTGTGGAGTCTGAGATTACCAGGCAGCTCCAGTGTGTAAAGCGTGAGCAGCTACAATCAGAGTAGCAACAGGCTGCCACTCAGTAACACACTCGCACTCAGACAGCATGACATCATGTCAGTAGGTAAAACGTCCACCTCAGTATAGAATGGAGTCAAAGTGACACTGCAGATCACTTCAGCAGGTCAGAACATTAGCATAAGTGGCGTCTGAGCAAACAGTGAGTGAGAGACATCAACCCTTAGCGAGACCTGTCTCTTCTATCTAAAGACGTTGTATTTTTACTCTTTATACTTTAGTTCAACACAGTTCCACCGAGTACACTCCACATCTGTGAATGAACAACGTCCACTTCTTCAAGTAATTTATTAAAACCTTGAATTACTCATGCTTGAGTATTTCACCTGATTGTTTGTTGATAGCTAGTTTTAAGATACAAAAGGACTAACATGCCAAACTGTCCAATGTAAAATGACACCACTCTGTCGGGTAAGTCAGAAACGAATAAGGTTGCCTCTGGCATGAAGCACCTCAACACTTACACTAAGTTGATTGAGGAAATAAATTCCTTTGACAACATTGTAACTTTAATCTGTTTTTTGAGTCATAAAATTTATAGTTACTTCAAAACACTAATATTTGGTTTTCAGGGGCTTTAAATCTTAATTTTAGTGGAATTTAAAAAAAACAAAATTTTTAATGGCCTTCCCCCGCATGTTCCTTTTTTGACAGCCTGACACCAATACTTACATTGCGGAAATCCCTGAAAGGGACGAACTGCACGATGTCCCGAACAGCCTCCTCCCCTGTGTTGGACCTCAAAACGCTGGCGTCTCCATCTAAGAACTCCATGGCAGCAAAGTCTGCGTTGCCCACACCGATGATAATGATGGACATGGGCAACTTAGACGCCTGAACGATGGCGTCACGCGTCTCATCCATATCACTGATGACACCATCTGTTATGATGAGAAGAGTGAAGTACTGCTGCAGAGGGGAAATGAAGAGACAGAGACGACATAAATAGAAATGAGAAATCCCATTTTCATGTGATTTCACAGCTAAATCGCAAATCTCCTCTGAAGTTACTTTAAAGAGCAATCTACACTGAGGAGAGAAGAGACAGGGAAACTGTCATGATTATGTTGTCAATAATGGTAAGCAGAGTGACACAGTGTTGTGAAAGCAGAGAAGACAGAGAGAGATGAAAAAGAAATGAAGAAAAGAAAGCAATAAAGGACCTTTCAGAGAGTGACAGTGAAGAGTCGACAGGAGCCGGACAACACTGCATGAGGGAGAGAAAAAATAGAAACCAGAATGAAAGCTTTTCTGCATTACAGCAAGTTGGGCCCCATTCACATGACAGAGTACGCCATCTGTTTCTGGGAAAAAACGAACCCAGTGATGAAAAAGAGGACGAGATGAAAGAAGGAAAGAAGAGCCAACAATGTACATTTTGAGGTGAGTTGGGAGGGAAAGTGACTGCTCTTTATCAGACTGAATTACTCTGTAACATGTTGTAGTGAAAATGTGTTTTTCATTTCTCTAAATTTATTCACAAACCAAAGGAAAATCATTAATAAATGAGTGCAGGAACATAATGAATGCATAAAGGACACAAGGTGTCATTGAACTATTCAATGAGTATGAAAAATGTGTGTCTGTATAGATGTTATAATGAGATTTGTGCAGACAGATGGCATTCTTTTCTGTCTCTTATCTTTATTTACAAAAAACAGACATATACAAATGAAAATGAGACATTGTTAGGACACCATGTGCATGATGATAAATACACTTATATATATACGAGCATTCGAGAAGGAATGCTGCTATTGTTATATTTTGGCATTTTGATATAAATAAAGAAAATATTCTTTAATCAAAAAAAGGGTAGCATGAAACTTATTTAAGGGGCAGCCAAGAAAAAATGCTGATAATGAAATTGTTGTATGGCTTCAGTCACAAATCCCTCCTTTGTCTCTCTTTCATCCTATATCATTGTAAGTATTTTACTCACGGTTCTGATTACGTAGTTTATTATGAAACAACTCCAGCTCTGAGGTGGTTCAAGTAAGTACAGAGTTAAATGAACAACTTGACAAAAAGCTTTATGACGTGAGTTATCCAGGATCATTAACGTTAAGCTGCTTCAAGACAAAAAACTATGTAACACCTGTTGAAACAGACACAGGTGTCTTTTGCATTCTTGTTCCTTGCGGCTTCATTCAGACATCGCAGGACATTTACAGAAAGCCTCACAATGCTCATGCCATATTTGGCAGCTGATGAATGAGAAGGAGAAGAGAGAGCCATGGTGATTTATACCAAGAGGTTATCAAGCAAGTTAGAAGAGTGTTTTCTGTCCTTACACAGGCTGCATAACTGATAGATACAGAAACAAAATTTTGCCATTAAAACCATCATGAGATGCTTCCTTCCTCTTCTCAAAGTGGATCTTCTACACACTGATACAATTGTACATCAATTTGATCGTTAAACTTTGTTGGTGTGAATTCTGCAGCCTGAGTTGAGGTTTCATCTCTCACTTTAATTTCTGAATTTTGGGGCATCAGTGAAGGTTTATGTTATCTTGTTTTTAGCATTTGTTCACATGCTGTTTGCAAAGTATTTCGCTGGATAAACATGTATTCATTCATGCATTTAGCATGAATGAATACTGAAAATACAAGCAGAGACACTTCCTCATATTATTACTGTACATGAACAAAAGTTTTTGAAACCCTTCTTTGCCCCTCTTGCACTGCCGCATTGTGTTTATAAACTGATCTGAGCTGTGAATCAACACCTTAAAATTGGCTATTTCACAGTCTTCAATGGATAACCAGCACCAAAAAATTGACAATTTATAGAAAATGGTTTATAGTTATGGTGGAAAATACTCTGCTATTTGCAGGAGTTCACTGAATCTTAGCAACAACAGGAATGCCACTGAGGGAGCTAATCCCCCTTCATAAACACACACATGAACACTGTATCTGAGTTAAACCCACAACACAAAACACCATGTAAGGGGTTCGGGGTGGTGCGGGGGCACTGCAGGGAGTTGCGGCAGCAAACAGCACCGGCATGAGTGTGATTGTTAGAGCAAACAGTGAGAGTGTCAGATTATGAATGCAGGCAATGTGCACCTGCATAAATATGATTGGAAGTTAATAGTCACAAAGCTGAGAATGAGCCAATTACAGTAAAGCACACTGCAAACAGCTGAAGCCAATGAGTGAATACCAGTGCATCTTTAGTGCTCTGTTTGAACTAACATTATAGAGAAACATAAAAGGAGTAGGGCATTAATGGCAAAAGGTTACACAGTAATTTGGGTAAAAAATGTCTCTGCTGTTTGAGGGAGCTTTCTAACAGCTTGATGTTGTTGAACTTGTTTAGATCAGAACATATACAGGTATAACACACACACACACAGAAGGAACATGGATCAGTTGTGTGTACTAGAATGCGGATGGTTATCCTATGAACACGACCAACAACATGAAGACACACACTGACTTCACTCTGAACTAAATCACACACACAGACACCCACACACACACACACACGCTGGGAGGGCTCTGAAGCCTGTCTCTTTAATGTGCTAACAGCAGCGCTCATTAGAGAATCATTATCACACATATAGACAGGGTCGCTCACACACTGGGGTGTGCACGAACTGTGCTGTCCTGAAGCCTTTGTGTGTGTGTGTGTGTGTGTGTGTGTGTGTGTTTGTTTGTACACAGTCACAAAGTCTGCAGTCGCAGGTTCTCTCATTAACTGAGGAACAAGAACACTGAGCACAGAGCAGCAGCCGATCTGTGCAGCCTACAACATACCCACCCACTTACCCCATCACACACACACACACACGCATGCTGACACACACACTTACACCCACACACCAGTCTCCCCATGACCCCAGTATGTGGTGCACACACTTCTGCTGCTGCTGTCACATCTCATTGTCTGTTACTCCTTCCTATGTTCCAACCCTGTTTGAACTCCCTGTAAAATAGAGAAGAAAAGGGTCTGCAATCACTTCTTTACAGAAACAAAAGGATTCTGGCACACAACACACAGACAAGCACAATCCCTTGTCTATTTCGCTCGTGTATTTGTTCTCAACAGGGTGACAGGGTACAATTAGGGACAAAAAGCACTGTGGGAGCATAATGATACCCGGTTACTGCACTCCCTGAAGACTGAGGCTGGAGATGTGCCACTGGATCCAGGAGAGAGACATGAACGTGCCATTTGTTAAAGTTTGTAGATCCAGAGCCGCTGTGAGTGTCATGCATCTGAATCTTTTTTTTTTTTTTTTAATGAAATATCCCAATGGGAACATCACGCTGAGCCACACAGGTGTTTGTCGACTTGCTGCCCGACAGACAGCAGCAGGTGCCAGACCCCTGTTTGTGCCCACACTCATCTTGTTTAAGCTGCAGTGTACTCACACAGTATTCAGGTACAAAACATCTGAGCGCACAAGCGTAAATTGAAACAGGCTGAGCCAAGGAAAAAGACAAGCTTCTGCTAACTGCACAGTCTGCTACATACTGGCTTGATACTGTATGATTCACCTGCTGAACCTGTAAACCTTACTGGTGTTGGAATCCAGAGCCTCTGACTGAGCCAAACCAGCTGCCTCACAGTTAACAGGTCTGTGACTCAAAGGCATAAATGCCTCTCTTATTCGGGTCCCAAGTGACAGTTTTAGAAGATGAGCTAGAGCAGCAGCCCTAATAACACATTTATTTGTTATTTGAACAGTCTCTTAGCAGCCCAGCAAAATATTAATAATCCACTGGTTGACTATCAAAACCCCCATCGACTTTGAGCATCATGAGCATCATTCTGGACTAATCGCTCATCTGAGGTTTTAGCATGGTGCAGTAATTTAGCAATGCATTTACAGCAGATATGCAGCTGGGGGCGCTGTGGGTAGTTGTTGCTGTTAAGTCACAGTTGTCATGAGAAATTTCACCAAAGGAGAAAAACAATTATTTAAAAAAACTATTTTTTACATTATTTCATGTAAACTAAACATAACATAAGGTATGAAGAGAAGGAAAGAAGGGCCTCCCTGAGCCTATCAGGGACTTTGTTATTTGACCCACTGACAGGCTGGTCCCTCCTACAATAGTAAACCTCAAACTGTTGTAATTGAGCATTTTTTGGAGATTTTTTTCATTGGGTAGTAGTTGATTAATAACTGAACTGCAATGTTCATGAATGTCCTACTGTATGGTCAAAGTAAAAAGAACCTTATGTTTATTCTCTTATTCCTTGAGAAAAAAATTCACAGAAAGGTGTCTGTCTTGACACGAGCTTGACTGTATGATGTGTGTGCTGACACGAATGGGAAGAGGCAACTGGGGCTTTGACTACATGCATTACATACATACACTCATTGAGAAATATTGTCTCAGATGATATAACATTAAATAAATGATTATTGCAATTAGAAATGCATCTAAAAACAAGCTTGTTACTTATTTCAATGAGACCACAACACTAAAACAATATGGGTCATGTGCAAAGGGATCCAATAAAGATTTTTTTTAAAAAGATGGGGTTGTCAATAATGTGACCATATGGCAACAATTTTCACACCTCAGTTCAAATATATGTAAGAGTGCACATTCCAAGTAAATACATAGTGTGTAACATGTAGCCTTGCATGAGCTCACTGCCTGAGTCAGAGGAGCCGATTACTGCTTTCACTTTCCAGTATGAAAAGGGAAAATGAAGTATTTTGGCATCTAATAAGCTTTCAAACTTGACTCCTTATTTCCTGACTGATATCTCATCAGAATGTGTGGTAGCAAAAACCACAACAGTTTTTTTGTTTTTTGACACTGTTATTGTTATTCCTAACTAACAGTTTCTTTGTTATGTACCACAGCTCGAGGAAACTATGACTTCCTACCCAGAATTGCTACTAAAATAGATATGTGTCTTGGGTGTGAGACCGAGCCTCAGGCTTGTTCTTAATTTGGATTTTTTGTGTTACTGCCTCAGATACATAATCCAGTGCTTTTGCCAGACTGAAGTAGAGTGTGCTAAAATAATGGCACTAGTTGAAAGGTCAGCAGATCACCTGAGTGTTTACAACTCATCCTGAGGGTTGCACCTAATTTTGCAGTACTTCACATCCATTTCATTAAAAACACACAAATGTGATGCTCTAGGAAAAGTTGGAGAGTAACAGAAGTCATTCAGAACCATTCTTTTTAGACCTTAACTGCCTGTGTCAAGTTTAATGGCAGTCTATTCAGTTTTTATTTTTAAAATAACCTAGAAGAATGGACCAATTGACATACACTGGCAGCTCTCGAGTCACACCATTATCACACAAGAGTCAGACACCTCAGCATGAAGGGAACAGGAAGAAAAAACTACAGACAACGTGATGCAAACAGAGAGAATATGAGATGGGGGATGGTTTTCTATCATGCTGTTAAAGCTAAAAATGTGTCTGATACCTTATCAATGTCTCAGCTGAAAAGAGGAGTGAGATGGAAGCAGAGAAGACAGAAGTTGTCACTCTGGTCTGTCACCTTCCTCCTTGACACTCAAGCTAACATGCCAAGAGTCCGAGCCAACAAATGCACACACTTATTTGTCCCATCAGCCATCAAGATGCTAAACAGAGTGGACTGATTATGAGCAAAAAACGGCCTGACGGGAAATTACTTTTGACCGTTTACTTACTTTCACTACCGGTGAGGGAGTTTTTTGGTGGTATATTTAAGATTCCTTGGTGAAATTTGCCCTATGAGCTGATCATAAGAACACTGATGATCACACCTTTGTCTGGGCGTGAAGGATTACAAAGACGGTGACAGGACACATGCAGAGACGGAGAAGAGGAGGTCGTGGTGTCCCTGTAGCTCAAAGGAAAAAGTAGAAATAGACCACCAGAGAGCAAACACAGAGAGCAGGAACAAAGGAACCAAGAAAAAAAATCAAATCACTGGACAAACTTATATTGAATAATTCAGTGCTTGTGAAAGGAGACAATGTGAATATTCTGATACTGATCTGGCACCAGATCGACTAAAGAGAAAGGAAGCAGAGAATAAAGTAAGTAAGGTGACAGATAATGAAAGAGAATATCAGTGAAGGGATCGAGTAAAAAGTAGTTTGATAGCCCTGAAAAAAGATTGAATCTTATGAAGACACAAAAATGAAAGAGGATAGTGGAGCTTTATATAGTGTGTGAGCTGTCAAATAATTGTTTACAAGAGGGAAAACAGTGGTGTTAACGCAATGTGTGTAGGAAGAACAATATTACTCTGGAGAGAAGAAAATGTATGAGATAATGTAATGATGATATATGGAATAAACAAAAACTGTACACACATAAGATGATAAATGCAAATATGGCACTGATATTGTATTAAATAAATAGGATATGTACCCCTGAGATACCTATATGCAGTATGTGTTGGTAGCCTATATATCTGGAAAATAGGCGAGTAAAAGTCTTATGTGCAGCTGCGTCAACTTACAGATTGCAGTAAATGTCTGGCTGTATTTAGATGTGGATTCATAGTGGTTATAGTTAAAGTCAGCAGCTGTGTTTGTCTATGCTCTCAGCCTGTACATTTGAAAATGTTTTTTATACGGTATTATCTGTTGGATCTCACCTCTCGTCTGCATTATGCAGGTTTAAATGAAGAAAAATTAAAGCACAGAAAGGCAGATAACAAGGTAAGCTGTTGTTACATACCGCTGCTTTCTCTTGTTGAAGTGCCTGGGCAGCAAAACGTGCTACATGGTTTATGATCGGAGCGAAGTTGGTCGGGCCGTAGAAACGAATGTGAGGGAGACAGGCGGAGTAGGCCTGGGCGATACCCTCAACACCTGCATACAGAGAAAGATAAGATAAGATATTCCTTTATTAGTCCCACAATGGGGAACTTTGCATTGTTGCAGCAGCAAGTGGACAGTAAAAGACATAATGTAAAAGAGCAGCAATAAGAATAAAGAACAATAAATAATAAGTAAGTAAAATAAGAACAAGAAATTGTACAATATTTACAATATTTAGTGTTAGTATTCAGTTGCACAGATGAAATTGGAGTACTATACATGGATATTGCACGTAATGAAATTATTTGTACACATGAAATACTAATAATGATAATATTATAGAGTTTTGTGCATTAAAGTGCAGTGTGATTCAATTGTCCAGGCTGGCGGGGGTGAGGTTTACTGGGAGCAGTGCTTGTTGTAAAGTCTGACAGCTGCTGGGAGGAAGGAGCTACGATATCGCTCCTTCACACACTTGGGGTGAAGAATAGAGAGAAATAATTTAAATTGCAACAACTAGGCAGCAAGCAGAGAAGGGAAAGAGGTTTTAATGAGGGAGTGGGTTACTTATGAAAAAATGGCATTTAGTCATATTTCTCAACTCAATGAGATATTTTTTATGGACTAATACAGCAAAGAAAGCTTGTGAAATTATTTTCTCACATAAATTACCAGCTAAACAGAGAGGAAATATCAGCCTATTGCCCCAAAGGTATATGGGACAGGATGGGTTGGGGCTACCTGGTTAGCATAATATTACTTCAGTAGAAGTTAGTCGTACTAGTATCACTGCAAAACAAAATATAAAATTCTTGAACAAAATGTCGTAAAAGGTACTTCTGGACATTCTGTTTAAAATGTTAGTACATTTTAGAAAGTTTTAAACACTAATCCTGGCTACATGTTACCCATTAGGGGAATTGAGAAATCAACTGTACACCTTTTTTTTAAGTATATATTTTTTAGAGAAGTTATACTTTCTTCGTTAACACATTCCATCTCATAAAAAATCAAATCTTTAGAGTAAAAAACACAATAAAAATGGTAGATGTTCCAAGACACTGTGCACCAATGTATGAGAGCAAACCACCACTAGATACTCAAATAAAATGCTAACTTCTTGCTTGGAAGGTTGCATGTTGCACTTTATATAAAAAGGTTTTATATAGCAGTCATAGCAGTACTCTGTGACCTCAGTCCTCCAAATCAGGTTTTGTTTTTGGCCTGCAACTTTCTTTTATCTTAGAGTGCACTGGAGGCTGTTTGGCTTTTCCAAGAAAAGATGAGCTGTAACGCTTTATTGCAATGCTTATAGAGAAGCAGCTCATCTGTTAACCTTAAAGAAGAAAGAATGTTTCGGTAGGAAGATTTTTTTAATAACGACAAGCTGTACATCATTTTTAAAGAAGCACACAGAACGTTACATTCTGACACAGGTCTCCTTCAGCAGAGGGCTTAAAAATGAATGTTCTTATTTAGCATAACCTCCTGCCTCTGTCAGGCTGAAATATGTGTTACACAATTGCATCCTGAATCCTCACAGTTGTGCTCTCAGCAGGTGGTACTCAAGTCGCTTGCATTTGTCAATAAACTCATTTGCATCAAACACATTTCAAATGCAAACGGCACATTCACAGATCTGAATGCACCATGCTAAAAAGAAGCGCTCACTTTGGTTCAATAAACCAATAAGTGGGATACAAAATGGATTTACAAAATCCGTAAAAATTAAACTAAACATGGTGATGAGGAAATATCAATGACAGCATTTATTTTTGCTGACTAACCTCTTGACTTGCACTTATATTTGAAAAAGCCTCTAAAATCTACAGCCATGCTAGCAGCTCAGTGAGGCTGTACTTTGACCAAGCAGTGTTTTTGCTCATTAGCACTAAACAGAAAGTACAGCTGAGATTGATGGGAATATTAATAGTTTGCAGTTATTTGGTCTAAAACCAAAACAGTGGACAAAAATTTAAACATAGGCAGTGGAAAAGTCACATGATCACTATTCTGTGATTCCTAAATGATTTCTAAGCAATCCATTCAACAGTAATTGCATTTCACTTAAAACAAGCACAAGAGAAATGTTAGGAAGATCACTAAAAAGGCTGGACACATCTGGAATTAACATCTGTCCTTCCACTTTCACTCTTTGTATTACAGTGGGTCCCCACATGTGTTTTGAGTGAACACTTGTGATTGGATCACACCAATATGTGATCTATTAACCTAAGAGAGGTGTTTATACCAGGTGTGCACAGTCAAAAAGTCATGACAATATATCTTGTGATAATCATGAATGTCTGTAAATGTCTGTCACAAAGTTTCAGTTATGATATTTCAGTCAGGACCAAAGTGGTGGACTGACTGACTGACTGGCACCAACAGCTCAAGCCATGCTGCTACCATGTGATTTTACAAGGTGTGCATTGCTTGCATGCTAAGCAAGGCTGACATTGGCATAAAAAACATTTAACTACAGTTTGAAACCTTGAACTCTTTATTGTTAGTATGAATGAATAACTGAATCTTTGTAGAGATGCTCACAAATTCAGATCCTTATCTTAAAGTTTTAAGTCAAAGGGCCTTTGACTTGCTTTGGATTGTTGAACACAGCTTCTCATCTCACCTCTCAGTCTAAAAGCTTCTTTTGTCGTGACTGACTGGTGGGGAATCCCAGGCATTTAATCTCTTTAGAAGTAACAAAATCAAACGACTATGAGTGCACTTATCTGGATCATTCACCGGTCTAAATTGTCAGGAGCAACTGTTTGGTGTCATTGCGTGCACTGGTGCTCATACTGCCAATCCAGACAAAAACCCTGAGTAGAAAGTGTAGGTGAAGTGTGAAGGTGTTATTTACTCAGCAACACACTCATAGAAGAGAGCAGCACCTGCTGCTGTCACATGATCAGAGTTTGCATGTCTATTTTTTGCTGGATGTCCTGCTTTTTTGTAAAACACAGGAATACATCAGTTTCTATTGAGGTGATGTTCTTGTTTTTTTCACTCCAGTGTTATTTCATTTAATGACACAATGGCATTGCAGCCTTATGTCCAGAAGTTTATTTAAAAAAAAATCTACTGTCTTTTTATTTTAACTGTAATTAGTTTCAGTCTCATTTTTTGCTGTTGTAACACTGATGTTATTTCTAAATATTATTATTATAGAAAGTAACACAATCTTTTACATCTTTTCCAGAGAAGAAACAGTTCAGTAACTTTGAATGCAGCTTAACTTTAAATTGTTTGTATCAATATTACAGACAACACTGCAGCTCATATCAGCAGTTTCTATAAAGGCAAATATTGCACTATATTGCCGTTTTCAATATCTGCATATACACTGGTCAACACAGTTAAAAGGTGTTGCAGCTCAGAAATGCCCAAGACATGCTTGAGGTAGTTTAACATCAGTGGCACTATTCAGTCTTACATAGGTCGCTTAACAGTAAAGTGTCTCAATACACCTCATATTTTTATCAAAGGTATCTAATAACCAAAGTCAGGGATCCTAATCCCAACCCATCAATTTGTTTGTTTTTGTTACGTGTGTATGTGTTCAATGGTACATGCTTATATATCATTTCTACAGTGTAAAATATCATTATTAGTATTAACTTTAAGGATCCAGGATCAGGTCAGACTGAACAGGTTCAATATTTTCAGAGGCTGCAGCAGGGTCACTGATGGAGTCCCAGACTGCAGCACAGAAACTCACCTGAACAGAACGGGTTAGTGGGATTAAAGTTGATGGCAAATTCATGTGACACCTGAGGAGACAAAGAGCACAGAAAAACTCGATATTCATCGACATTTACTACACTGTACAACATAGTTGAGAAATATTGTCCATCTCTCCCACACTTTCCCTCCCACCTTCTCTCTCTCTCTCTCTCTCTCTGTGTTCACTGCTCTCTCTCCTTTGTCCTTTTCATCAGCTCAGTGCCATGGCAACACAGATGGGTTGACAGTTGCGTAATCATGTGAATATTCATGTATTATGCTACAGTTCTGTGTGTGTGTGTGTATGTTTGGGTGTGCAAAATGCATGTATAGCATACAGTAGACTCATCTTAACTGTAAGTTTGTATATGACAACCCCCCTCTCCTCCCCTCTCTCCTTTTTCTTTATCTCTCTCTCTCTCTCTCTTCTCTCTTTTTCATAAATAAATCTCACATATCTGTGTCTAGGACACACACATACACACAAACACACGCAGACACAAAACAATAACAACAACACCAACAAACACACACCTTCCAGTCTGGTGGGAGTTGGGCACCAAATCCAAGAGCCGGAAACATTTTGTCGCTGAGGAGGAAACCATGACAACAGATTGGATCGTTAGTTAAAGCTCTTTTTTTTTTTTTTTCATCTGAATTCAACAAGCTGGATTGAGACAGCAGAGGAAATCCTGTTACTTGTTTCACAAAGAAACACATTCAAGGACATTTACCGAGAAACAAAAGGAGAGCTGGTAGAAAAATTAAGCATTATTGTAAAATGGCTTCTTCCTAAGAGAAGATGCTTTTTTTCTGTGCGGCCAAATAAACAAACATCCTGACATATTCTCAGTAATCTTAAATAATCTTAAAAATGCAATGCAATCTATGTATTATTGGTGGTGTTTTGTATGTTTCCAGTGACACACAAGCTTTCATTCTGAAGATTATATTTTTAACAGAGAGATGGTTATATATGTGTGTATTTGTGTGTAGCACTGAAGCTCATGTTAGGGCTTAGTACAGCGCTTTCCTCATAGATAATCTGATTAAGTTAGATATTAGGAAACTGATGAACCATTTTATTTCTTGCTGCAAAGCCCACAGTGACACATATGAAATGAAAAAAGGGAAAACAACTCCTTTGTCACCTTTAACTTTCTAATTCAGTGCGGAGTTATCTGAACAGCTGTTTTGGTGTTCATAGAGTAACTCTATTTAGTCAATTATTGTCTTTCTCATTTGGGCCTAGGTCCATCACATGCTATCAGTTAATCCAATCTTAGCCTTTCGAACAAACAAAACCAGACAACATCAAACAACCTCACTTATATCTAAACACTGCATTTAAAAAGCAGATCACAACATTTGACCATATAACACTGCAACAACCAGGCAGGCTGCATTAGATACTCACGTATCATAATCCTGTATGATTTGTCCCACTGCTAAAATAGCAGATAGATACTCGTTGCTGCCCAGTGGGTTAATGTAGTGGAGGGAGGACGGCTCTCGAGGGTTCCCATTTGAAGCTGTGAAATCTATGCCGACCTTTGGAAACAGAGCAGGAACAGATTGGAGGTCAGTTTAGAAACCTGCATGTGTTGTTTTTACAATATTGTTGATTTTAATGGGCTGCAGAGACTTAAACTGTTGTTTAAGTCACAATCTGCTTCCTTCAGTTCAGTCTCCACTGAACTAATGAAAGGTAAATAAAAGGCAGCAGAAAACTTTTATTGTCTTTACTTTGTGTAATGGTTTGGATTCATTTGGCAACCACACAAGCAGATAGTTTTACTATGTTTTTCAGTTTAACTCTATTGTATGTCATCTAAATATGAAGGTAGAAATGTAGCTGTAAATGTGACACATGCTGCTGTCAATAACGCCTTAGTCACTTTAAGTGGAGCAACTAATGATTCAAGTTTGTATCTCTGTTAAAAAAAAAACCCCCCAAAAGGCCCTGAAACCACACAGAGGCATATTTTTAACACAGATGACCACAGGGTGACACTGTGATGACATACAGTACATAAAAATACGAACACACAGATGCTTTGCACACATGTACCCCAAGTTCACAGGCACACCAACACACACATGCAGTGAAACACACATACACACAGCCTAACATAATATGAGATTAAGAGTGACAAGCTTGTCCTCAGGCAGTGAACAGCGGTTTGTGCGCTGACAAGAACCCAACGCAGAAATTCTGCCTCCCTCCTATAAGCTTTAAGCTACTCAAAAGGATCTCCTTTCCTTTTTTTGTCTGGACTGTTATGAAACAACCATGTTTTGGTTCAATGGGGACAATGACCCAGGAGAGGAAAATAGAGAAGCAGAAAAAGAGAGCTAAGAAGGTAGATGTGTGCAAAATAAGAAGGAAAAATTGGTAAAAAAAAAAGAAAAAGAAAAAAAGGGTAAAAAGAATGAGAGGAGAAAAAGTGAGAGAGGACGGAGCATGAAGCGCAGCAGGAGCAGCAGGAGTGACGGACACAGAGATGCAGGGTGACAGAATTAGGGTGCTGTTGTGTATTTTCTATCTGTGTGAGCATGTGTGTTAGTCTCGTGATGACATATGTGTGAAAAAAGACTCATATAGCATACTGCTCCACGTTCAGAGTGCCAAGCGAACTAATCATTTTCTCTGTACTCACAGCTTGTTTCTTGAAATAAAATCACATATGAGCTAAAAGGGTCAGTTTATCAGTCTCTGTAGCAAACCAGTGATACACTGACAAGCTGCAGCAGACATGTGAAAGTCAAATAAAGCTGCAGCAATTAGTTAATAAATGAATTAGCTGATTAAAAGAAATGTGACAGAAGCTAAAGCTTTGTAGCATTTAGAATAAAATTTAAACATTTGATTTTAAACGTCAAAATTTGCCTCTTTTCCAGGTCTTATGATGTAGTAAATTTAATATTTTTGTTTACTGTTGGTCAAGAAAACAAGACATTCAATGTTGCCATCTTGCACTTGAGGATATCTATCTCTTGAGGTGTGTTTTTTCTTTACATTTAAAAGTTAAAAGAACCAAATGGTGCTAATTTCTAGCTGCAGTTAACCCCAGTATGAGCCTAGAAACCCCTGAGTATGACTATAAGGGGCAGAGACTTCTTCAGCAGCCCACACACTTCCTCCTAGAATAAAAAAAACACTCAAAACTACAACAAAATGTCTGTTTTTTCTTTCTTTCTATCTAGACTGTTAGCAGCACAGCTATGACTCTGTTCCCTCTGAAGCTGTTTTACCAGCCATGGCTTTCTTTACTCAGAGACAGGTCATGTTGAATGAAACCCAGAGGGCATTTTCAGAGTTACTTTAATCACACAGCCAACAGGTTCTCAGTATCGAACGGCTCTCGCAGGCCTGGATTCAAAAGGCGAGCTCTGGCATCACTGCTCCAGGTGGGATTTTTGAAGTCCTTCTGAACTGTTCATTGGTAACTCATATTATATACTTTGTACTCAATACAAATGTATCAAAAAGGATTCTGTAAAAAAAAAAAATTAAAAAAAATTGAATGCTTTTTATGATATACAGTCTGTTTTGATTATTTGTTCTCTGGTGTTTTGTACTTACCTCAGTAATAACTTATATTTGAGGAATTGTATTGAGATGATCTCACTGATGTTATATTCTCCCTGTTAAAATTTTAAAGTTGCAAATTCTCTGGAAATTTAGATTTGATGTGATGAATCAAGTCTCTTTTTACATGTTGCGTTGAGAGAAGGCCAAGTGTGGTGTTCTCTCCTGTAATTCATGATCGTCTTGGCTTTTACACCATCATGTGAACAAAAAAACAGTAGTTGCAGGTCTCATTACAAAATTGTCACTCTACTTTTTTTGTATTGGCTGTTTATAAAATCTCCTTCCATTTAAAATGTGAAGGGCTGTATAGCTGCATATTTGGAAACTTTTAAATGTCAAATGAACCACGAAAAACAAATTTATGTTGGCACACATGTTGTTGTCTCTAAAATTCTCAACCCAGAACAGAGAACCATTAGCATTCTTTGTATCCATTAACTTTTTTTTGTCTGACTATCAACCTGAAAAACTGCATGCCCAAACTGACAAGGGGACAGTGCAAGATCATTCAGGAAACTTTAATGGCTTTTTAACTCCGCTGTCCTCTCCGGTGCAGACATTTTTAGTATGATGGCTGAGACTTTGATGGCAGTGGGAGATGACACCATTTTGTTTCCAACTTCTTCCTTGCCCCAAGCTATTAGTGACTGCTAACACGCAAGTAGACTGAGCACAAACAATGACAAAACACACGGTTTCAATAAAAGCCAGTGCACAGAATTAGAATGAATAGGGGGCGACAGAGTGGCATCTCATTACCGTATATTTCAGAGCAGCATTGTGGCAGAAAATGTCTGTGGCTGCAATAAATTAAAGGGATTCCACTCTTGCCAAATTACTGTCAAATGACATAGTGACATTCACATTGGAGTTTTCTCAGCTGCGCCTTGTTGAGTATCAGCCAGTTCTCACGCCAGGATCTCTCGAAATCTTGCAGTTAAACAGCCAAAGAGATGGATGGAGGGGAAGTTGGATGGATAAGTGTGTGTGAACATCTTTTGGAGTTATTTTCTGTCTCCCTGGGAGGTGTTCCCAGAGATAACCAGAGGCTGCTGCTGGGAACAGCTGTTTTTTGTTGATATTTGTTCCTGTGTATTATTGTGTATGAGGCCCTTTTGATGAATTTTATGTATCATAAAAAACACCTGTATGCGTAATAAAATAAGTAATGTTTCAGTAGTTCTACACACACATTAGTGAATGGAATGAGAGAATTTGAAGGGATTTCATACACTGTGATATGAGGTATGAAATTGATAATTTTATAATGTTAGTTTTACACTGCCTTTATTTATAAGAAGAGGTTTCCAGATAGAAAAACGGGGCTTCCTCTTTTCTTTTTTTTTCTTGTTTTTTAATGAGGCAGTTTCTGAATTGATCTGCTCCTGTTGCAATTTGCTGTGGATGTCAAACAACTCTGCTTCTCTTTTTTAATAGGTGTTAAACTTTTGTCTGTGAAAAGCAACACCTCCTACAAATTGTATATTATTATAATTATAATTCTAAAGCCTTAAAGTAGCTAAAATGCATGATCCTTCTATAATGTGGTAGTTTTTTAAGCAGAATAAGCTTAACTTAAATAAGGTCTTAAAGGTGAATGACAATATTTTACTCCCCTGAAAGATTTTAAAGTGGAAACAGACTACTTTTTAACCCTTCCCCATGATTTTCAAGTGGTATTATTGTTTGCGACACTGATGCTAAGAAAACTGGATCACTTTAGACTTCTTTAGAGCCTAACAAATACCAACAGCAACAATACCAATGTGAAGAAACGATTAGCAATACTGTTGAAACAAGAGAGAGGAAAAAAACATGTTTGTTATGTGGAGTAATTATATTATTATTATAATTATTGAGTATTGCTTTGTGCTGACAGGTTATTCCAGCAGTGGCCGGCATCAAGGTGGAGGTGGTATTAGCAAAAAACAATTGGAGATGTTAAAAATGTGTTTTTAGTCATTCATTTCATCTTTAGTGAAGAAAAGCAGATAGAAATTCTTCAGTATGTGTTGAGAAAAGTGAGCTGGATTAATGCCACGTATCATTTCCTGAATGGATCTTCTAATGACTGTGGTTGGCGCACATCCTTTAGGCTGTAAATCAAGCCTTTGTTCTCCAAGGAAATTGTATGCAGTGCAATACAGCATTGTATAGTGAAAGTGATGCTTATGGGAAACCAATTTTAGATGCTAATGGGTCATTATCTTATAGTCGTTACATAGTGCAATCAGCATCTTTATTTTATCAAAACTTCTTCTGACAGTTTAAAAGCAACATTACATTAGTTTCATCTTAATAGAAATGTCTTTTGCCATCAGCTACCATCCAGCTTTAGGCATTAAGAAATAACATCTATAAGATTAAAAAATCACATCACAATCTAATGTTTTTTACAATCTCACATGGCCAAACTATACTGAATATTAATAGAGGGCCCTGAGATCTGTTGTGAGAATAATATATTGGACTACAATGTGGAGCAAACTGAAAATGAAACAAACAAAAGAAAACACTGATATGAGTCCTCACTGGTATTGTTGTATCAGCATGTTGGGCTGTGAAGATGGCTGTCGGTGCTCTGATTCATGTTAAGTTTATTTTCTTCATGAATCCACAGGGAATGAATACTATGCTCCACACAGCTCTGAATGCTATCAAACCTAAGATATGAATAATAGTGTAATTCAGCTGAAATGAGCCTTTTACAAACAGTCCATCAGCAGTAGCAGGCTGTCTCTTTGTGTTGGAGTGTGTAACTGTGAAACGCTGCTCTTGCCTCCAGCTCCCACAGCCCTGAGGAGAGACTTTCCCTTCCTGGAGATTAGGATTAGAGCCATACTAAGTCTGATTGAACACCGCAGAACTGCTCCTTCTGCATGTGTGTGTTTTTGTACACCAAGGCTTCACACTGTATGCATGTGTGTATGCAAAAGTGGCAGTGTGTGCATGAGGAGTAGATGTCATCACTGACTGGGCGTATGCGTGAGATTATGTGTGCTTGTGCATGTCTAAGTCAGTCAGTGAGCGTTAGCAGGGAAGGTGTGTGTTTGAAGAAACTGTATGTGTGCACACCTGCAGTATAAGTTTTCAGAGAAAATGAGGTTTGAGTAATAAAAAGTCTATGAGGAAGATACCCTGTTGTGTGTGTGTGTATTGTTGTGTGTGTCTATATGTGTCCCAAAGTCATGGTTTGGGAGTTTGCGTGTAAATCGGCCAGTGAGAGAGTGAGACAGGGATGTTACATGTATGTGCTCACGTGTGTGTATGTAAATGAGTGTGCAAGCTGGAGAGAGGAAGTATCTGTGCCAAGACAGTATTAGGTGTGTGTGTGTGCGTGTGTGTGTGCGTGTGTGTGTGTGTGTGTGTGTGTGTGTGTGTGTGTGTGTGTGTGTGTGTGT
>JAQMCX010000050.1:2742828-2898237 GCA_029814765.1 Acanthurus leucopareius
TATTTTTTAATTTCGTTGTGCCTTTTTGGTATAATGACAATAAAAGGAATTCTGATTCTGATTCTGATTCTGATTTTGGTAAAATATACAGATTGTATTTTGTGTGGAACAATGATGACTTGTCTTACTTAAAACATGCTCAGGATATTATAATATATTTACAGTTTATTCACATTTTTCAATTACAGCCGGAGTTTGTTCCTCAATCCACTGTGAAAGTCATAATTTGAACTGCTTTCACAAAGATTCATCACACCATCTGCAGTAAAGAACAGAACATGCACAGACTGCAACAAGAAGAAGTGAATCTAAAAAAACTAAAATTATAATTCCGCCTTCTGCTAAACATGAGGAGGATGAATGTGAAAAGCTGCAAAAGCATCTGATGTGTCAGCTTGTACTCTGACCTGCTGCTCTGATCTGTGCTGTCTGCTGCTGAGCAGCACCGAAGAAAAGTGAGAATAAAGCTTTTTTTGTTCAATTGGGAAGCACAAGATATTGAAAAAGAAAGTCTCAAAGAAAAAAATATGAATTACCTTTTTTTTTTTATTTCTTGAATTTTTCAGACTCATTCAAAACAAACTCAAAATGGCACAGACCCCTGAGTAACACCAGTGATCAACAGGCCATGAATGCAAGATCCCAATGAAAGAACAGAGGTAGGACATAAACAGGCAAGGAGTTCCCGCTGGGAAAAGAGAAGCAGCTGGTTCGACTGGGCAGCAATGGAAGTGTGGAAAACAGAAGCAGAGACAGACATGTTGTGTACCTAAAGAAGAAGAGTGAAGCTATGAAGGAATACTTAATGCAGGGCCAACCAGTTAGTCAGAACAAGTTAATTTAAAAGAATGTAGGCAATCTGGCAGAACTGTTGTTGATTGGATGGTATTTTGGGAATCATGTAATAGACTGGGGGCCTTACCCAAAATAATGCTCGCCCAATTTCAGCTGCAGATTGGGGAACTGAGGTTCAGTGTAACCCTGAAGATGAACAAAATAACTCTAATGGAAAGCTGAACAAGGATCTGAATAACATGAGATTGTATTTCATTGACAGGGCAGATAAGGACCCTCCTTCAGCAAAATAAGAGCCTGAATCGACTGGTGTGAATCGACCAGTGTGATTCTTTTAAATGATGATTTTGACACCAATGAGAATACTATATGATGCCGGCCAAGTGTAGCCATGGTGACAAGAATTTAGTGACATCTAGCTGTGAGGTGAACATACACCCGATAACCCCACACTTCCAACCATTGAGAACCTACAGTGGCTTCAAAAACTGGGGAAAAAAATTATAAAAGGCTCTCATTAGAGCTGGTGTTAGGTTTGCCTGTTCTAGGTTACTGTAGAAACATGGAGGTGCAACATGGCAAGCCCAGTGAAAGAGGACCTGCTATCTCTGTAGATACAAAAGGCTTATTTGAAAGTAATGAAAACACAATAGTGCCCATTTTCTGTTGATTATAATATCATGATAATATAATTAATGACTAATACTAAAACATGCTTTTCAATATTATACCCTATTTCTGCCATATTCTACAAATAGTTCCACCTAAATCATACACACTGGAGCTTTAAGAGCTTTGGGCTACCTTAGGTAGGTCACAGACTTTTTACTAACCATCTCTGTAAAGAAAAGAAAACCCATGGATGACAAAGATGGATGAGATGCAGGGAAAAAAGAGGAGACAACGATAATCATCTCATTTTAGTGTCAATATTATCTCATTATCTTTCATTAGTTATGAACATTATATCAGTGCAGTAAATGTGTGCTTCTGTTTAGCTACAGATGTTCGTGTTAATGTTCACATTAAAGTACATGTGTTCAGTGTTTTGGTTGCCAGGTATAAGTCAAACTGAGATTAAAATTTCTATGGAAAAAAAGCAGGACTATCTTCTGTCATCTGTGGTTCCTTCTTTAAAACAGCCCTCTGTCAACAAGAATATCAGAATAGTTTATCTGTGAATATTCATGCACATGCACGACTTTGCATGTGTCTTTATGTGGATGCATATGAGCACAAAATTTCACAAACGTTTGACTGACCAGTGGCCTCCTCTAACCCGTGAAGGTTTGCTGCCAGCGTCATGCCATATAGATTTTCATTTGGATCACTCGGTGCTGCAGAGGAGGAGGACACTGCTCCTGTCACGTACAATCAGCTCGCCTGTTCTTCTTCATCTAATCCCCCTTTCTGTCTGCCTCAGCCCATGACCTTACATCCACCCTCCATCCAGCTGCACCCAAACCCCTGCATCTAGAGTTAACTTTGAGACTTATCCGTCTTGATGTCGAGGAACGGTATTGTTTGAGATCACAGCGATGAAAGTCATCTCGTCGAGGACATCACTGCGGCCTGTATAGTCTCCTAAACTAAACACAGCATCCCATATTTCCCATCAATGTAATGATCCATTCTTACATTTGATCCTACACGTATTGATAGCTGGGTTTTTTAGAGTGCTAAAGTGGAAAAGAAGGGGAGATCATGAGAGACGGTAAGGGTGGACAGAACTACGATGTGTAAATGTCTTCCATTTTTTTAATCTTAATGTCAGATCTACATGCAAACAGGCAAAACCACACACCTGCAACCACATATGCCAATATTATCTGCCTGTACTCCACTTCCTTTTTTTTGTCTTTTGTCTCTCTTTTGCTCCTTTAACTTTAACATACACATCTCCAGGCTGAGGAAGCAGCAACATGGCACGTTCCTGTCATTTCCTTGGCCTCTGGTCCCCGAGCCATTTGAGAAGGGATCAATACCAAACATTAATGTCTGCTGCTTCCTAATCACAGCTCCACTGGTGGGAGATGAAGCAGAGAAACAGACTGTGAAGCTCCCCCTTCTTTTTGCCCTCCTTCCTCTGTCTTACCTTGCACTCTTGTTTCACTCCTCGTCTTTCTCTGCAACCAGTCTGACACCTAGTGTGTGTGTGTGTGTGTAGCCCAGCTGAGAGCAGCTGTCCTTTGTGGTGCCAGAAAAAATGCCTGTGTGTTTTAATGTCCTTTGAAAAGCAGCCAATACCCTACATTAGCAATAAGTTGCCTTTGATGTTGTGCTCACGTTTCATATTCATATTTTCCGTCTCATGTCAAGTTTTGATGTTTTTCTGCAGAGACGCTGCATTCGCTGTCTGACTCTCTCTCTTTCCATTTTCGTTACATTGCACCAACCGTGCTTGTGTGAGAGCTGAGCGTTAATGAGTAAATGAATTAATTAGATCTTGTTTGATCCACCATCATCATCAGGCGCCCCCCACCCCCCACTTTGGTAATGACCTCAATAATGGCATTCACCTTAATGGGATTTTAATTGATTTAGCTGCTTTAGTTTTATGCAGTGCATGTGTCCTGCGCTTCTCTGACAGAGGTGAGCAGAGGAGCTGATCCTTAACTGTTCAAAACATTTTCTGTCATCTCTTATTTTTTCTAACATGGATCTAAACTGAAAAACATCAGATTCATTTAAATTGAACCAGCCTTTTTATATAGTTCTATTTAAGCAGAGCTGCACTTCAAATTAAATCTGATTTAACTGGTTGTATTAAGTGTGTGCTGAAAAGAGATTTTGTGGTCAAAATTTTAAACTTTTGACTCGCCGCGATGCCTTCAGGTTCTCTGACTGGTTGCTTCAGAGGTGAAGAGAGAAGACACTTAAACCGCCTCTCTGCAGGTCTTATTACAGGCCAGGAATGGAGAAACATCAGATATTTATTCAGGCATTAATCCACTCAGTGATTTGAGAACTGATAACAGGATTTTAAATACTGCTAAAACACCAAAACATATGCATTTATAAGTCTTTTTTCACTTGCATTTTCCTTCACTTTATTTTAGAGTAAGAAAAAACAGATCATTTATGTGACTTTATGTGTAATCCTGGATCATTATTAGCTAGATCAACTATTGTACCATTTAAAAGCTGACATTAGAACCTAAGGAAACTTCCTTAGAATAGATTTTTGGGAGCATAAAAAAGGTTTGTGCAAATAGAAAATGCATTTAAATACAAGAGCAGGAACTGAGCTTTGCCATTTGATTACTTAAATTATGCAATTTACGTTTGTGTAGCAAGTTTTTTTTATTTTTTTTTGTGTGAACATACAAACATGCATAAATGTCCAAGCAGAAATCTTAACTAATATTAATATCCAAATTTGCTTGTTGATGTTTTCTTTCCACTAGTCAGAAAGAAGACATGTTATGGTCATTTGCAAGCTGAAGGAACAACATTTCATTTTAAATTAAGAAACTCAAAATTTAATATGTCCTGATTAAAGCCTCCTTGAAAGCATGAGGTTACCATATTTTTCCACCATGAGCAACGCTCAATGTTGCAAGGGCAAGGACACATGCAATACTTATTTGACCATTCAAACATTTATTGTTAAATACTCCTTTGTGGCAATTTCTGTTGACGTGCTGTGGCACTAATATAAGCTATAAACATGGATAAGCACCCAGACTCATCTGGAATAGAAAACTAAGTTCCTCATTATATGCTCACTCTTTCCTTCATAATTGCTTGTGTGTGAGTTTGTGGTTGTTGTCCATGTGTCATTAGTCCAGGCGCCTCCGCTGATAAGCTGTGAGTGCAGATAGCTAGTAATGTTCTAGCACCTGTCATAAATAAAGTACATTACCTCTGCAGCTGCACCATAATAACCTCCTCTCTGCTGTGCTCCCCTGCTCTCATCACCCTGCTGACCATGGAGGTGAAGAGGGTTATAGAGTGTGTGCCTGTGTGTGTGTGTGTGTAGGTGTGTGTGTGTGTGTGTGTGTGTGTGTGTGTCAGCATCCTCATCTTTGTATTCAATTTGTGCAAGTAGGAAGTTAAAAATGGAACATTACTCAAGGTAATGTTATCCACTAGGATTCTTATTTTCAATCAGTCACTCATTGTCCTTTAATGTGAAGTACAGATGACTTGCTAATGGTCATTAAAAGTCATATTTCTCACATACGCATGCGGCTCCTGGGGAGAATCATCAGAGCTTGACTGCAGAGACAACTGATAGTGAGGAGGAATGACAGTGACCTGGCTAAGACTGTGAGTTATCCACACACATATATTCTTACAGATAGGGAATATTGTATGTGTCCAAGGAGGACACTGGACTCTCATGTCTAATGCAAAATATAAGGAGAGGAACAAGGGTGCAAGCTTGCTAGCCTTAGAGTAACAATAAATTACAGGCCCAGGCTGGTGTAGCGACGTCTACACATTATGATGCAATCTGAAGCTCTGAAGACAATATTTACACACATTCACTGCTCTTAGTCTTGCTAAATTTTATTTTAAAATCATTTTTTTTACAAACAGAAAACAAATAAAAAGGGACATGCCTTTTACCCTGGTTTCATGCTGATTCTCATGGGTGTAGCTAAGTAAAAATGGCCATCACAATTTAGCTATGATCAAAATTACTAATTTTTTTACTCATCCCCTTCCCTTTATTTAAAATATGACAAACTCTTAATTGTTTACTTAAAAGTGTGCAGTAAATTGAGATTTTATATTTCATTAGGAAGTCTTGATAAATCCTCCAGAGGATGGTTTGACTTCTGACTTAGTTACATGAGCAGCTAAAGCGATATGGAGCATGGTTTAGCTAACAACCAAACCTGCTGTGTATGAAATTGCTCCCTGCTTCATAAATGTATTCCTTTTAAATAAACACATGTACAAACAGCTTAGTTATTATTGTAAGTTGTACATTGTAAGTTATAAAGTTACATTTTTCAGCATCTATAAAACTCAATGCAATGCATAGTGATTTTTGAGTACAAAGTAAGGTAGTACATAACACTACAGCACTTTAGCTCCATATTGAGCATAAATCTACAAAATCAAAGAGAATGGTAAAAGTACTATACATAAGGGGGCGATGCAGCCTTCAAAAGCTGTGGTGGAAACAGTAAATATTTTTTGCATGTGCGTTTTTTTTTTTGCTGTAATGAGATGGAACAAGATGAAAGGACTAAAATTTTTTGGGTCATTGGATCCACTGAGCTGAATGTCGTGTACCGACTGTTTCGGACCAAACACATGTACCACCACTGCCCTTATGAGTCTAAGTGATTGTATGTTCCTGCGATGTACGCCTTCAGGGATATGTTTGGAGCTTATGAAAGCCACTCTGTCCGCTCCTCCATGCTAATGCCCGGCCTTGGCTCTCTGCACTGTTCTCGGGCAACCAGCCGACCGGAAGACAGGATCAAACACAGGAGGAGGAGATCTCAGTGACTGGAGTCAGACGCTCTTTCATCTCTCCTCTGCCATGCCAGCACACACTCTAATGCTTCATTTTCCCCTCACATAGGGGGAGAGTCTCTCCACAAAGAGAGCTTTCTGAGTGAACTCTCTATGTGTCTGTCTCTCTGTTTGAATTCTGCTTTAAGTGATTCATACCTAATAGGAATACAGATAACAATCAATTTTATATGTATCCCTTCTGCCTGATGCGGGCGAGAATAAATATGTGTTCATTTTTGTTATTTCCTCTCAAGAGATTTCAATAAATGGATAACAATGAATTGAATTGTCCAAAAGGTCTATTTTCAGTGTGAGGATATGAGGCAAGAAGTTGTTTCTTTGTCTCCTTTGGGGGAAATATGGTCAATGAAGGCTTCAGCAGAAGAATAAGTAGAAGCTTTATGTCAGCTGAAACAGAATAATATTAATGAAAAATATGTCGATAGTTGATTAGTCACAGACACATTCTGTGGTTAATGACCACTTTCAAAGTCAGCTGAGAGAGATCTGGTTACTCTGTCTTTTGTAAAGGTTAGCTGCTGTAATTTCTTCCGCTGCCGCTGCCTTTCAGATTCAAGGATGAGTAAAAATATGTCCACTCTCCATTCATACTGAATCTCAGCTTATATCTGTGAAAGCACATAGATAGATCTTCTTATTTTTGATGTTCTTGCTAAAGCTGCGCACTATTTTTACAAGTTTAAGGAAGACAGCATAAAATAAAAGTGAGAAAGAATAAAATCAGGATTTAAGATTGTGTAACTGTCATTTTACAAGACAAGACTGATGTGGTTCTCATATGCTACTACGGTACCAAGACAGAGGATGATGTCTATGAATAAGTAAAAAATAATTTCTTAAAATTAAAAACTACTTTTTACATTTAAGAGCCAGGGACAGGTTTAGCAAATATCACAGCTTAAAGATAGAAGCTTTCCTGTAGTTTGGTGGTGCGACAGCAGATACTTTTCTATCTCTTTCCAGACGGCAGCAGGGTGAGCAGGCTGTGAATGGGATGGGTTTGGTCTTTTAATATCCTTTGGGCTCTGTGCAGGCGCCTCACCTTACTGATATCACTGATGCTCAGTAAATAGGTACCAATAATGTTCTGGGTGGTTTTTCTTTTTGTTTTTTTTATCACCTGCTGCAGAGACTTCCTGTCCTGAGCTGTAGACATCACAAGCCAGATTTTGATGTTTTACACGTACACCAGAGTAAATAGCCCAACTGGATTAGTGATCTAGTTGTATGGATCCAAATAAACAGGTCAGTGATGCTACAAACCATGATGGATGCCATTCATTTACAACTCACAGATTAACACTGGACTATCGAGGCAAGTAAAATCCTTGATATTTAATTGCCTTGAGTAAATTTAAACCCCATCATTTCAGATCTGCAGAAATGCAGGATTTAATTTTGCTGGATTAGCAGCCTAGAAGAAGATGTGTAAAATTCGAATATTCTCATTAACAAATAAATCAGGAAAGCCTCTTTCTTCAAGAGAAACTTGGCAAGACAAGTGAGAGAATAAGTAATAAAGAGAGAGCATATCTGAACAGTCACATGGCTACATCGTACCTTTCTATTTAAAGTATGTATCGATATCTTGACAGCACAGAGCAGAGAGGGAGACTGGGGAATCTCATTAATATCTCCTAAAGACAAATATGACACAACTCTTTTTTCTTAATGAGATAACGAAGCCTCCAGTGAATCTGGCGGGTTGAACTCTCAGCACTAATCTTAGACCTCTGACCTTTAAATCTACTCCACTCTGTAAAATATACGGTTCCTCTGGTTGGGCCAATTCTGACTAACTAAAATGTGGAGATATGCGGAAAATTTGATTTCTGCATTTTTATTGTGTGTTTGCTATTATATTGTGATATTGTTTATCAACAACGAGCTTATCTTTTGCATGAATTTGAGGATATAAACTCTAAGTCTATTGGACAGTGCTGTGACAATGGCCAGGCTGTGGATAGGTTTACTAATAATCCCCCTACAATTGGAATTTTACTCTGTCATCTGGTAATTCATAAATACATATTTGATTTGTTGTCCTCATGTTTAAATGAGATGAAAGCCAGCTGGCTGACTGGTTACACTGGTGGGAGGCTGGCTGCTCACAAGATGCCCGATTCATTGGCTGACCAACCAGTTAGTGTGATGGTGTCGTCTGCAGACGGTGGTGGGTAGAGTTCTCTAAACAAAGTAAAAATATAATTACTCCCTTAAAAAAATGACTTAACTAAAAGTAAAAAGTTACCATTTACTCAAAGTACAAGTTTCATTTTAGTGTTAGTTTATAATATAATATTTTTTATTTAAAAGCCTTTCAGACCATTATGGCTGCAAGGTAAGTTAATGTCATTAGCATAACATCAAAGACAAAGTTGCACATAAAGAATTAATGGTAGCATTTTCAAGTTAACTCCTTTTTTATCTACAGTATGTGCAACTTGCTTAAATGTGTTTGTGAAAGTTGAGGAAATCTCAGTGGAGATCTGAATGTTTTTTTGCAGCACAGCAAACACTTTATCATGTTACTGTTGTCATTTTAGATTTTGGTACAAAAATGTGGCCAGATGTGGTTGGAGATTGTAGCTGAAAGCTGCCTTTTGTTCTGAGTTTTGCTCCATCATCACTGCATCATGGTCAAAAGACAGGTGGTGCCGCTTTTTCTCCCGTGCAGATGGAAACTTGGCACTTTCAGTAGAGGGGCTCCTCATACACTGTTCCTATTACGGGCTCAGAAACATTTTAGTAAAGAGTTCAATTCCTATTTTAAATGAGAGGAACATGTAAAGTACTATATTTTTTTGAAAAATAGTACTTTTTTACTTGCATGTCACTTGTAATGTGTTACCATACATCCCTTCCAGTTGAAATGCAGTTAGCTGTGTGACTTTGTAATGTGACCGCAGGCCTACACTGCTGTGTATCATATAGTGCAGAGGTTGATATGTAGGTAGAAGAGCAGCGAGCTCCCTGAGGGTTTCCTGCAGATAATCCTGAGAAGCTCAAGCTCTTGTGATAATTTGGACAGAAGGCTGAATAAGAGCAGCGCGCTGGGCCTCTGTGTAGACCTCCAACACTGACACTCTATGACTCCTGGGTAAACAATAACCTTACCTTGATAGGGGGAAGAGACAGGAGGAAAGGGTGAGAAGTCTGAATCAAAAATGAAAACTGATAAAGAGACAGATGGAGGTGGAGGAAATAATCCGTGCAAATATTTTGGTAATGAAGCTTTAATCCCTCTAATGTTAATGATAATTGGATGAAATCTTGAACATCACAGTGAAAGATGGCAGGTTTGTGAATAAAACAGCACTGATTAAAAATGCACTTGTGTGTGTGCATGCGTGCACATGCAGGCATGGCAAAAAATAGCTTTTCCGCAGTCCCATTTCATCCCAGTGAGTGGCCTCTCCTCTCTGCTCCCTGGTGTTCACAGATGCCTGTCACGTCACCATGGAAAGACAAGAGAGAGGGAGAGCCTGATGGGGAGACAGGCGGATTGAGAGGTGTAGCTGATCCCTAAGAAGCACTGCAGGCTTAATATCCCCTCTATATCCTCTCTTCATGCCGTCTGGTACCATGAGGCTCTGGGCTGACGTCAGTGTTATTTCTGTCCATCTCTTGGTCAGGGAGGGGTCATCATCTCTAATGCATTATTCACACAAGCAGCATCAACCTAGACAGATCTTATCTCGACAGGGCAAAGCGACGATCACCTCTGGCTCAGTGGCTGAATAAACACAAAGAGCATAGAAAAGCTTCAGCTTCATCCTTTTTGATTAATACTCCTGATTTGAGTTGTGTGGTGACTTGTTTGTCCTGGCATGTTATTATTTTGATATATGTGTCTGTTCATATAACTTCACTCTCATGTATTTGCACCACTTTTTTTCTGGCCTCGTGGCCTTGTAGTCGCCAGTTAGATAATGAATCAAAATGAAGCTATTACAATGGAAAAATGGCCGCTCTATAATATGGCTGTCTTGAATGGTCTTAAATAAAATGTCGAATTATTCAGTGGTGGTTTTATGACTGATGTTTTGAATGCCAACAGCTGTCACGCAGCACGCATTGTTAGATAAGCTGTCTTTGCTGCAGTGAACCCATGGGAGGCTGAACCACATACACACTTATTAAATACATAATACAACAGTTCCTCTCCCTGTTTTTAAATACAAAACTCAGTCAGGGTAATAAAGGAGAGAGATCCCTCATCTCTTATCTTGTGTATGTGTTTTTGCTTGCGCATGGTTAATTGTGCTGAAGTTTTTGTATTTTTCCGTCTCCCTGCCCCTGATGACAGAGATAGCAAGCTGCCATCCTCCACCATAAGGCTGTGTGTTCACCACAGCTATCTAATAACTTGTAAAGAAGGCCTACTCTCATAAAGCCCTGTGGATAATTCAGTTATGTTGCTGATACTTGCTGGATCAGTCCACCGATATGGTTCACAAAGTACAGGAATATACAGAATAAAAATCAGCTCATGATAAAATATTCCCTGATGCTGAGCTAAAAAGTGACATTTAGACAAAGCATGTGCTGTCATCTTTGACATACAACTACATTTTACAGGTTTCAGCACAACTAAACTGATGCTTTCGTTTTGGTGTCTGGATTCATGATATGTCATTTAAATATATCTTTGATTTACATTTAGGCCCATAATGTCTGATTCAAGCTAGATACTGAAATGTAGAGAGATCTTGGGCAAAGGCAGTCTTCCCTCTTTTTCTTTTTCCCTTAGATCCAGCTAATAATGTTGCTCTTCCTTCCCAAATACAGTAGAGATTACCCCTAGAGGTCCTCTGTGATCCTTTCAGAGAAGAAGACCTCAAAGTATGTTAAATAAAATTGGCTCATCTCAGTTTTGCCTTTGATGTAAAGTTTTAGCTTTCCCAGCATTCAAAGATATACACAAAACAAAACAGTGATAGAGCAATGAATTATGAATACAAAGTGTGCAGGTAATAATTCTGACCCTTTGCTTATATGTTTATTCCTTTCTGTGTCTTAAGGGATGAACTATAAATCCAACCTGATCAGGTCGACTAGATCACTGCTTTGGCTATTTTTAAGTGACTTAACACAATTTATAAAGATCTAAATGTTTATACCTCTGTCTTTTTTGAGCATGTCATTCTGTTCATTGATCAGCGAAGAAACCAATAACTAGGACAAACATTGTGAACTTAGAGCTCTCAATTATAAACTTTTCCTATTGGGATTTTTTTAAGTAGATCCACAATGGTGGATGTTAAAAGGTTAAACAATTATATCTCTATGATTACAAATTTTGTTCATAATCCAAATTGATTTTATGCAATAATTTGATCGAATTAACAGACACAATCAAAGTTCTATAAAAAGTCCCTCTGACATTTTGTTTGTCACCTTTGCAGGTGCTCTCTTTGTAATTAAAAATCCACTTAATCTGATGATATCTCTAAATAAAGAAATTTTCTAAAGTTCCCTGTATGGACATTTTTACAACTCATTTTTCTCAAATTCAGTAACTTTTTAAGTCAACTTATAAGTTAACTGACTTATACAAGGACTGATCCCAGGTCTGTGTGGTGGATAAATCAGATATTTTACTGCATTTAATGTTTGCAAATGCATTTTATTGTAAATGCTCCAATTACATTGGAAAGAGTTATCAGAGCTGTAACCTCTTTCAATATGCAATCGCTTAAATGTTGGAATGAAGAACAGTATATTCGACCTCTTTTAGTAGGTATGAACATCTAAAAAGTCTCCTGTAGAAACAACAGTTCCTTACTTACATGTCAAGAAAAAATGGAGAAGTACTGGCCATTCATTAGGATTCGAATAGAGAACATTGTAAGTCAAATATCTGCTCTCCGTTTAGTTATGTTTCTTTCTCCCTCATCCCCTGAAAAAAATATCGGGCCCTTTAGCTGCTAAATGCTTCACAATTCTCATCTTCTAGTCTCTGATTTTGTCTATTTGCTGTTTATGAGCTGGGCAGAAAGTGCACAGTGTCTTTTAGAGCTTTTTCTTCTCATTTCCATCCGTATAATTGGCCTGTGGTTCCAGTGTGTTTTTCTATGTTATGAACCACAGACTTGTTTTGGTGTTTAATGACTGTCCAGCTAACTGCATGTGTACTGCTCACTACAAGACCCCCTGTGAGTCTGGCAGGGAGACCCCTGGGGCTGCTTCCCTCTTTCATCTCACTCACAGCAAGAGTTTCTGATAGCTGTATCATTTGTTTTTGTGTTTTTTAGTTTTTCTTGATATAATAAAAACAGTGCTTCCTAGATCATCTCACATAATCAATATTCATACCATCAGTATTTACCATCACATATGCATGCATTAATGCAAACCAAACTGCTGTCAGATATTTTTGAGTACACATATTTCTGATTTCTTGGCTGTGCGGTAGAATTCTTTGTCCATGTCCTATACAGGACAGAAATGAAACAGTAATTTAAACATAATTTTTTGCATTCAGTTAACAGTGATTCATTATCCATGTCATTTCTGCTGCCATCCCTTCTCCCGTGGTCCTGGACTTACTGTATATAAATGTGGGGTTGAGAAGAAAGGCGGCTGATGGATGTATACCGCAGCCATCAGCTGCTGCCGCTAACACGGTAATTGAAATGGTAATTTTCTGATACAGGATGATGACCTGTGTTCAGCCAGAAATCCCAGGCCTTATTGGATAATGAACAGGGAGAAAATCGGCCCATCACAACTCATTGGAGGAGTCTCTCACAATTTAGTGTGTTAGTGTGGTGTGTATGCAGAAATGTGAAGTGCATATATTCCTCCATCAGTCTGAACTCAGTTCTGTGTCCTCCTCCTCTTCTCTTTTTTTTTTTTTTATTCCACATCAGTAAAGACCTGGCTCTGATATGCTAATAGATTGTGAAATTTCTTTCCTTACCTTCGGTGTGTGCGCCTTCAACAGCTCCTCACTGTTTCGCCTTTATGAGGACAATGTGTGGGTGAGTGTGGGTGTGCATGTGTAGCAGTGACTCTCTACTCTATGAATAAGTGTTTGCATAATTGAGTTTCACCAGGAACCTTGTCTATCCTTTTTTTATTCTTTAAATTCATTTATTTTCCCAGAGGAACTCTCATCCTCCCTCCGCCTCTGTTTGGCGTATGGCCTGATAAGCAAATGTGGTATTATTTGTACTTTATGCCAGACAGGTAGCTTTGTGTTTTTTGTCATTCAAATCATTATCTTAATTGCTTTGCATTGCTTTGATGGCTTAAGGGTGACTAGCTAGTGAACCTGAACAACCAACTCACAGTGACCGGCTCCTTTTTTCAGGGTTTCTGTCTCTTGCAAGACAACAATAAAGTCAACCCCCCAGCTCCCAACACAGACACACAGACACACACACACACACACATACGCAGACACAGAGAAAGGCACACACATGCACACACTTTAGCAATTACTCAAACTAATTAACAATTTGGCCACTGGAATAATTACCTCAAATAAAGCAGAGAGACACACGAGTGGATAGTCCTCGCCTCCATTATGACTACCTACCATTTTTCTTCAGTGTTTGATCATCTGATGAATGTAGATTTATCCTCTACTTCAACAAAGCAGGGCCTTTACTCTTCATTATACTTGCAATGACTGATTTCTTTTTTCAGGACACTTACACATCCAGCTGATGCAGAGAATTCATTTAATAGTTGTTTTTCTTGCATCCTGGCCAATCTAGGTCCAACATTCATTCTTCTCATAGCTCTGTTTTTGGTCTCTACCAGCTCCTGAGGAAAGATTCTGTCACTTCAGCTGCTAAATGCTCCACCATGTTCACCAGGTAGTCCCTTGACTGTCAGCAGTATGGTGATGGGCAGGCTGCACAAAGTGGGGTTTAAGAGCTGCTTTTCTTATATGATGCTTGCGTAGACATTCACATCCCACCTCGTCAAATATTGCCGCTTTTGTCATGCCCTTTGGCATCTGATACAGACCCACAAGGTATCCTTTAGAATCTGTTTATTGAAACTGTCTTATGCGGACCCAAAAGGATACCTTCTGTGTCTGTATTAGACACCAAGGGGCGTAACAAAGCATCAAAAATTGAGGTACTGAAAATGAGAGTAGGTTGGCTGTAAAAAGGTTGATGACAGCTGGGAGACTGAACTCAAACGTTAAAGCTGCAGGCCCCACAACCAAAAACAAATAGTTAAAATGCTTGAATGCTTTGTTAAACTGAGGATGAGCAGAGTTGGGTGATAATTCTCAGTGGGTTGTGACAACTTGTGCATTTTATGCAGTTAAGAAATTGTCATTTTTGTAGAGAAAGCTTTTTTTCCCCTCTGTATCCTGATCCTTGTATGTTTTTTCTCATCATAGAAACATAACACAACCACCAACTGGTTATTTGCATTTCAACAACTCCCTAAAGCCCCTCCATTGTTTTAGCATACGTGCATCTTTATCAATAATCACAAGTAACGGTTTCTATGGTGACCATACGGAGGAAGTGATCCTGTGAGATCCTGCTCTGCTTTATGCTCCGCACCGTGTGTGTCCAGTGTCTGTCTACATCTCTACTCGTCTCTCAGCAGGTCTCATTCAAATAGGATGTAATATCATGTAAATAAGCCGGGATGAGACTACAGCAGGAGCGGTCGGGGCCAGGAAGCTGGGCAGGCACCGACTGGAACGGGAAGCAGCACAAAGGAACATGGAGGCCCGGACACAAAGACAAATCAGGCATGAAAGAAAGGGCCAACACAGCTGACATTATTTGCACAGTAATTGGTTGTTTTTGTGTCCATCAAATGGGGCCTGTTAATGAATGGTTTGGAAATAAAATAGAAATAAGAATGCCAAGGCAGACCGCTGATAACAGATTACACTGCATCCCAGGTTTTTTTTTTAATGCCTTCACTGCTTAGCCTCATTTCACAGAGGAAAGGCTAATACAGGCATACAGAGGCTCTTTAAGGCTTTGGTGTGGCAGTGCTGTTCTGTCCCTTGAAGTTTTGGGAGGCTCCTTTGAATTCAGAAATATTCAAGGAATTATTAGTGAATTTCTAATGCAAAGTTGCATATGTGGTTTGAGCCTTTGGAAAGTATTTGACACATCGTCTGGTGGTTAATGTTTATTTTGAGGTAATTGCTTCTGAAGGCAGGGTGGTAGGGATTTCATTAGTTCCCTTGCCCCTGTGTCACAGAGAACATTTTACCTGGACTCATTAAGCATCAGACATGACACATCAGAGAGACTGTTCTGCCAGCGTTCAGGCTGCTTCTCCGCCAAGGTCTGTCCTCACTGAATAACCTGCCAAAACGGAGAGATTCTTTTCTCTTGTGCCCAAAAAATTTCCTCTCCTTTTGGTGGTGTACATTTGTCTTAACCTAAGTGTTTAGTCTAGGAAAAATAAAATGGCTTTTCCAGGACTGTTCAGCAAAGTCAGTGGGTGAAAATGTACTGACATCTCAAGAGTTTAAAATCAAACCTGTTAAGAGTTTCTTTTGGGCCTGCCAACTGGAAAAATTCCACCTTAAAATACAATCTTTTGGGCCTGCCAGCTGGGAAATTTCCACCTTAAAACACAATTCAGATGTACTATTTATTGCTATGAATCAGTTAATGTTTTTGAACAAATAAGTTAGAAATGGTAGCTAATAAAAATGGTGACTGGTCAGGACTATACTGTAATGACATATAAAAAAAAAAGGTATGTATACACACAGTGTATTTAAATCACCAGTGGCTTACGCTATAAAAGTATGCACCATAAGAGTCTGTACAAAAGTCAGCTGTACTGTATGTACTGTATTTGGTTGTACAAGTAATTCAGAAAAATTGGTCTTTCTCATGAATTACTAATCCGAGCATTCGTGTTCTATATAAACTTGGACATACAAATTTTATAAATTCACTGAAGTGCTTGAGTGGACTAATATTTTCTCAGATACTTTGTTCATTTCCATGAAACATTTTGCCACTGACTCTTCAGTTTAGAGACATTCTTTGACATGGATTTTCTGAATTGCAAATAAATAGTATTTCCAGACATTTCTCATTGAATTTTTGACTTTTTTGACAATAAAAGAAAACAGTGATGTAACAGCATGCTATGATTCTGTGTGTAATGGAAGTCCTCCTGCAGGTGTTTTGCCCTTTAAAAGGTTGTCCTACAGATTGTGCCCCGACGGAGTGTGCAAAGATTTTCAATAGTTTAAAAGGCTCTGAAGGTTTCTGAAAAGGTCCTTATTTTCAATGAGGCTTGAAAAAGAGGGCCAGGGGCTTAGAAAGAGACAGAAACCAATGCTTGCTGTAAAAGACATGGCTATATATATATATATATATGCTACATTGCATATAGTTGCCAGTGTGCCTATTTGGACTACTAACTGGGCATCATCTCTTTAATATTGCTTTCAGACTGCCATGCATTAAACTTTGACCCCACATGGTTAAAGACAGTCTGAGCCTTTCAGCCCACAGTAGGCAGACTGAGACGCCCTCTGGCGGACTTCAGAGAAGGCTTTACCCAACTCCTTATTTCTCTCTCAGCAAGTCTAACTATTAATAGCTTATTGCCACGCCAGCTCCCATTGTTATCCCTGCCTGACTGCATGCTGTGCAAAGGAGGTCACAAGTTTATCAGACCAGAAATATTGTGCATCTCTACTTTGTGAAATTTGGAGTTTGCTAGAAAGCCTTTTCTAAATCCAGATGTCCTCCATTCGTATTCTATAACTTTTTTTTTAACTTTGTTGATCTCTTTCCTCTGTCCTTCTATGATGCTGGTTCTTCAAAAGCTCGTCCATTGGAGCCATTGTTGTATGAATATTAATACACCTGAAGTAATTTTTGAAATGACTCACTGATGACATACGGCGCTTAAATCAGACTTGAGCTTTGAGCTGACTGATTTATCACATTACATGCATACAAACACAAACCTTGCAGTCAGTTTTGTTCAACTCCTCAAAGGAGTCTTGCATAATTAAGATGCCATGTCATCAACATTTAGAATGCTCAGTGGCCCAAATGATCTGTCAAACTCAAAAAAGTCACATTAGCAGTATAACACCAACGCACAATTTTCAATCTGATCCAAATGTCTATTCAGGCAAAAATGTGGACAGTTGGTGGAGAGAAAGATGGTAAAAATGATGAAATGAATAAACACCTCTGCTTTATGTGTGTTATGAGCATGCCGCACAGTCAGTAATTGGAATAAATTATGATGATTTATTAGTTCTGCAGAATGGTTAAATTGAGCCACCTGCCATGAATTAAAATCTGTCACAAACTTTATTGTCGTGTGTTGAATAGATAGTAAAATACTAATTGATGTGTTTATATGTTAATGTTTTTATTATGATTTAGCACTGAACTTTGAGTGAAATACAGAGCTTTGCGCAAACACTGTTGTTACCAGTATTTGTAAACAGTACTGTCATCACTGCTTAGATAATATGGTATGTGAATGCCCTCTACAGACATTTTAAGGAACTACAACAAGCAGCCTTATCACTGTAAATCAACAACCATTTTGGTCTCTGGAGGTCACACAAGCCTTTTGTACTGCAACAACAATGCTTGACATTTTGTCATTGTCACATGTTACCTGGTCCTTCTCCTGCCTGATAAAGTGTCCAGTCAAATAACCAACAACCAGTCTGCCAAAGTTTTGATTGAACAAATACTAAAACTTCAAATGCTAAACCTCTTCTCTCCACCAGACCCACCAGTCAAGGAGTTTGTTACAGTTGTCAGGCTGAAGCTAAGTAAAATTGATGAACTACAATGAATAGCTAGAACTACAGACAACATCACTCAGGTGTCTACGAATAACGAGACGGACTCCATGCCGCTTCTTTAAGCATAACAATGATTTTAAGCAGTCAGTGGCATGATCAAAGGAATCATACCAATAATAAACCAAATATTTTTTTAAAAAAAAAAGAAAGAAAGAAAAAAAAGCTGTTTTCCCACTATATTTTCATGGCTCAAAACTATGTTTTTAATGATTTTCAGTCTGGATTTTGACCTCACTACAGAGTGCACTTGTTAAAGTCTTACATACCATTCGCTGAACAGTGACACATCAAAATCCAGTTTTGTTTTACTGGATCTCAGTGCTGCATTCGATACAGTTTGTAGTCTGTTGACCATGCTCAATAGATGAGAAAAATGGGTGGCACTCTTTGCCTCTGTGTTTTTGTAGTTTTTTTTTTTTATAGTAAATTTTCCTTATTTGGCTGAAAGACTGACCCATATCACCGTTCACTGACTTGTCTCAAAATATAATCTTTGTACCCATCATGTAATAAAGTTTCTCTTTAAATGATCTTTAAATCATATCTGTTGTTGAAACCATGCACAGGGTGCTATGTAAATAATTGTGGATGATGTATAGTGTGTTTCAGAAAACTTGCCAAGGCTCAGATCAGCTTGGGCTTTCATCCATGCTTTATAACACCTTGTGACTGTTATTATTATGTCCTAAAAAAAACACAGTTAAATCATGAAAACAAGATACTAGATACTGTTCAAAGTCTGGTGTGAGTTAGTTTTATTAAACAAAATGAGCTGGTTAGGAATCCAGAGAACGGTCTCATCCAAGCACTATTTTTTATATTATCTACAAATACCTTCCTATGTGGAACTTATAACAAAATATTCTTTCAAAGTTGTGCTTTATGATATGTCAAGGGCCTTACAATACCTTTTTTTTAACAGCTCCCCCATGATAGTCACTTCTGACAAGTGTTACTGAAAGAAAATGTCCAAAGCCTCCCCAAAGTTTAACATCTGCAAGACCGCAACTCCCTTCAATACCTTGGACCTCACATAACCTCCGTAAATCATTCACCATTATATACTGAGATTGTTTTTAAAGTTTAGTTTTTTACTTTTTGCAGAAAAGCCATTGTGCCTTTTTCTGCCACAATATTTGGTGCAAGGACCCTTTTGCTATATAGAGAGATACTTATAAACACCACACACACGCTTACTCTAAAACACAAATCTTGTCACCATATTTTACATGTAAAGTTTCTTAATATTTTAAGATTGTTCAGAGCTGTTTTTAGCTGCTATTTGCTCCCGTACAGTAGGTGGCAGTGGACTCCTCAGCTTTCTAAAACCACGCGACCTATAGTTGGGATGAAGAAAACTTTCTGTGTCAAGAGTGTCAAGTGAGGAGTACATCAGGTGAGAGTAAATTAACCTTCCTTTTTGTCAGTTTTCACACACGAAAGTGCCAACTTTTTCCAGGTATATCTAGTATGGCGCCGACATGATTCATAAAATGTTACGTGACGTGTGGCTTAGAGATTTAGACAAGTTGTTGTGTTTTTTGCTGTAGCTAGCTATTCGCCAGCATCACAAACAGCTGATGTGTTACGTGAGTGTTTTAAAATCTGTATTTGAGCTCAAGGACCGACCTCTGTGGGTTTATGGGCAACGTTATTGTTTTAGCCAAAACATTGATATTCATGGGGTTTTGCCATTAACCTGTGCCGTTTTGTTGGGTATTAACGGGTCCATTTAAATTCAAATGCAGCTTTTTTCATGTAACGTTGGTGAGGGAGGCAATGTTACTCATTTCATTAACTGAAGTAAGTTTAGTATTTACACCGAAGTGTGAAGATGCTCTCGCAAGTAAACGACCTGCATTGACAATTTCTCTTAAATTAAAAAATAATTTGATAAAATAAAAAAATACATAAAGTAACATTATATAATTAAAAATACATAAAGTAACATTATATAATTAAAGTAATTACTTAGTACAGAAAAATGTCCCCTGCACCTGTCATGCCAGCTAATGTAATATGCCATTACATCATGTTTATTCATGCGCGAATGAAAAAAACAGATTTTACTGATGTAGTTGGTGGAGATGGAGCTCATTTTTGGCTACTTGGTACAGGAAGAACCCAACTGTTTTCATGATGGATTTGTCTACGTATTATGTTCTCCCTCAATCAACTGTTGTTTTTTTTAAAGAAATTCTGAAAATTGTGAGAAATGCGGTCACAATTACCTAGAGCCATAAGCGTCACCTTCTCAATGCTTATTTTATCCAAGCAGCCATCCATAGATTTACATTATTAGAAATAAATGTACCCTTTTTAAAAATGCTTTTTATCCTCACATTTAACAAGGAAGTATACAAATGTATTAAAATAGGTGTCACTTAATTTTCCATCCCTTTTCTAATTATATAATAAGCTGGATTCAGCTGTACTCTACCAACTGTTTTCTGTTTTAATTTAGTAAAATCTAATGAGCTCTTGAGGTGTAATGTGCGTGATGTCTTCATTTGTAAAGTAACTAGCAGTTAAAGCTTTTAAGTAATGAAGCCAAAAGCACAATATTTTCCTCTGAAATGTAGTGTTGAAATAGAATGTAGCCCAAAAAGGAAGATCCAAGTAAAGTAACCACTGCCACTACTAAAGTAAGTACTCAAGTGAAATTTTCTGGTGGAAGTACAATACTTGAGTAGATGTACATAGTTACACTCCTTCCCACCAATAGGAAGAATGTAGGCCACATGTTCCTTTTGTTTAAAATGCTAGGGAAGGTGAAAAGGTGAGCATTCTCAAGACTTCAGATAAAGCTGTTAAAACAAATAATTAACAAGTGAACCATAAAACTAAAAAAAAACCCAAATCACCAACAGCAAACAGACAAGCGTAAGAGCATAGTCCACAAGAAATGTAAACAGTCATGTGCTTTCCTCTGGTCGCACATTTGTGCTGATGACAAAGGAACTGAACACCTATTCAGCAGCTTATATATTGATCTAGTACTTTCTACTTCCTCTTTTAAGGAGCCTTGATTTAATGACATCAGTGGATTACTGAAAGGAGATTCAACATTATGGAGGCTCTGGTTGACTCTCTGAATGTATTCCACATCAAGGCTAGCGGATTGTCTGTGACACTCAGCCTTTTCCTCATCTTTCTGGGTCTTCTCTACTGGTGAGTAAATGCTTTAAATCCCTGTCTTTTTGTCATGCTGCAGCTGAGTTTAGTTCTATAAGCTACCAACAACATAAAGCACACACTTTTTAGAAATTCAGGACAACCTTTGAGCTATTCAAAACACTTTTCCTCAATCAGATCCAGTGACTGCAGCTTTGCATGTTAAAATTTCTGATTGAATACTATGAGAAAGTTCTCAATGGGACATCTCAAAATATTCTAAAACAGCCAGGGAATTAACTAAAGGAGTGTCAGTTGTGCTGTCTTGAGTGCTCTAACACAGGAAAATAAACAAGTGCAAGAATCTGTCAAGATTTGTAGAGCTGATAGGGTGAAACATTGTTATAATAATAAATAAATGGGCTGTATGGTATATTTTATTCACTGTACCGGTATTTGCTTTTTTTCAATCTTTGCTCATAAACACAGCTCTGTGCTCTGTTTTCTAGGTATTCAATTTACCCTTTTTCAGTCCTTTCTCGATATGGCATCAAACATCCAAAGCCAGTACCTTTCTTCGGCAACATCTTCCTGTTTCGCAAGGTAAAATATTTCCCACAAACTCCTATTATATTTTGTTTCTCACTCTAGAGACCTGGGTGAGTCAAAAGCTCCAATTCCTGCCCAATCTCAGCCCAACAAAACCTGAAATTTTTCAGCCTTGCAGCAATATCATCTCAAGCCCCCTCTGACGCACAGTCTCCATGATAAATGAAAACTCACAAACATGCTAATCAGATTTATTATAGGCTTTAAACATAATTACCAAAACCAATGACAACCATGCCCACAAATATTAATATTAACTGTCCTTTGCAGAGAACCATAAAACAGCAACAAATAAGCACAAAAAGATGTACAGCCTGTTTAAACCAGATGGTTTGCTGTTTGTAGTGGTAGTCAACACTTTTTGTGATGTAGTGTTTCCTGAACATCCTCAATATTTAGTGTGAAGGAATTTCCCTAACCCCCTAGGCCTTTTCACCTCTTCGTTAGCCACTATGCTTCTTTGCACTTAAGTAGAGCAAAGTTGATGGCTGTGTCACACAGTCCCTTTGTTTTAATTAGTGTTGTGTCTTACAGATATTTGTGCTGACTCTTCCCATCTACCTTTGCAATAGTAACTAAGGCTTGAGGGTATGAATGTTCATGTTCTGGTACCCAGTAAGATCCTGAAAGTGTACAGCTTGACCTTATTTAGATACTTATTGTAGAATTGATGACATGTGAGGACACAAAGACTTAAAAACATCTCACATACAGGACAGCCTCAGATTGGTGGTTGCAATGCTCATGATTGCTTGTGGATGTTGCTACTGATCTCCTCAACTTTGAGTTCTGATAAATTCCTCTGCGTAAGACATCTACTGTCTACTGACCTCCTCATTTCATCCAGCTCATCTTTGATCAATTCTTTCCCTCCCAATGGTAACAAATGGTGGAACCACGGTCGAGGTGTCGAGTTCGCAGACTGCGAACACAGACACAGAAAATTCACTTAATTTGCTCACTCCCCTCGACCCGTCCGGTCCGCGGCGGGATGGCAGATATGTAAAATACAGAGCAACTACTGCGGTAAGCGGAGTTAACGTAGATCACACAGAAACATTGGCAAAGCCTCCAGTCAAGTTTGGTTTGATTAAATACGAAATACTAAATAAATGACAAAACTGACGACGTGAAACCTCACAGTTTGGAAGAACAGATCATAACAAGGTATAACTGAAAACTCATAAGGCACTTGACTGCAGGCTACTGGAAATGTAAAAGTCGAGTCAGGTTGTTAATTCTTACTATCACTAAAAGACGAGGCTGTCGGAAAAAAATAAAACAGACATAGTAATAAAATTGAAAAGAGTTTGGACCGAATCGTTGTGATATCATGAAGTCCTCAGACACGAGGACATACCGTAACTCGCTTTATGTCACAGTCGCCAAAATGGCTTTTGTATCAAAATGATAAACTGGAATGGTTCTGTTTATGGTTACAGGATTTTCAATTGCACTTCCTTCATACCTCCTTGAACAAAATAGCTGGAAGCTGAACTTAGCTTTGACCACTAAGTTACATGTATTTTGAACGTTGCCTTCGTGGGGCAACCGCTTTTCTTTAAGTAATATATGTATTACGACATGATAGTAATAACTGATGCAGGGTGACTGAGGTTGTGAAGAACCCAGGGCAGATTCGAACCAGCAACCAGCGAGTTTATCCCTCCGCCGCGGTCAGATGGATCACTCTAACCACTCGGCCAACGGCGGAAAATAGCATTTGCCTTGAAAAAAACACGGGTAATACCGCTAGCGGAGTTTATGTAGCCCAGTCGGAAACACTGGCAAAGCCTTTTGTTAACGTTGGTGTAACCAATGATAAAAATATGAAACCGTAAAACCTGTCAGTGTGGGAAAAAACAGAAAATTACAGGTTTACGTCCGAATCCAATTGCTGTGATAGGCGAATATTTTCAGACAGACAAGTGGGCATACAGTAATTTACCCAATGTCAGTGTCGTCAAAATGACTCCTTTATCGTAATTTCGGAGACTTACAGTTTATATTTACTCTGCCAACTTTATCTCCGAAGCACCTGTGAAATTAGAACTTTAAGATGTGGTTTCTCTGAAATAATTAAAACCAAATAAGTTGTCTTTTTTTCGTGAAAATAGCCATTGGTCAGGCAGGGTAACGTTGAACTGCGTTACACTAGCTAGTTGCGTTTCACAATGGTCCCACTAAGCTAACGTTAGCAGCCAATGGCCTACTTTGACATCAGTTGTCGCTAATAATGCCCTTAGTCGCAATTAATCTTCTAAATAAAGTAAAAGCTTGGGGTGTAGTGGGTTATCGTATTACCTATTTCTTGAGTTATACACAATTTCCGATTTTGTTAACATTATAGTTTTTTATTTGGAACCTACCTGTTAGCTGTGGCGCTCATCATGTTGTCTGCATCTATCATATTATGGCTCACGACTGGGCTTGCCAAAAGTCCCTTAAAAAACGGAATCGTCTCGTATTTAGAAACAAAAGTACGGGTCCCGTATTGAGCTGAAACAGGACCATACAGTCAATGAACAGGACGCACTTCGTCCCGTATTATCGTGAGAATCAACAGTAGTCTGTAAAATGTCAATGGAATTAATGAATTATGGCGCGCTTTGTATTAGATGTTACTGAAAATTTATCTCCCGCCTCTCCTGCTCTGTGACCAATGAGCTGACAGCAACCCTGACAAATAGGATTGTTTTATACAGTCAATGGTTGCCAACCGTATAGACATATATACGTATATATGTCTACGGCCAACCGTCCCTTAAAAAACGCAATCGTCCCGTATTTGGAGAGGCAAAAATACATCATCATGTCGGTAGGGGTCGGCCGGCCCTGCCAACGAAGTGCCCCTTATTTATTTTTCAAGGAGTTGGCAACCCTACTCATGACGTCTCTGTTACAGTTTTTGGTTAAGAACTCTAGAGCTCTTGCAGAAATGTCCTTTGACATACGCTTTGTAATTTAAAATTTAACAATAACGATAGTTTGATGCTGTAAATAGGTCCCAATGGGGCAAGCAAGATGTCAACGAGCCACTGGTAAATTCCTGACCTGTGTCTTTCTGTCTTTCTTTCTTTACTTTTTTAAACAATCTTCACGCTGGAAATAAATCCATCGTTTGAGCGTGGAAGCATTTATTTCTTTTGCCTTAAAAAATAATCTGATTTATTGAAAAACAGTTGCCCCTCAATTTTATGCCACTTCTGCCTGAGCAGTAAATTAGTATTTGGTTAAGCAAATTATCTCATTAATGCCATTTTTAAGACTGAAAATTTAATAAACAAACCAATTATTTTTCAGTCATGAAAATAATTATAAGTTGTAGCCCAATTTTAAATTTAGGCACTTGATGTAAGAGGTTTGCATGAGAATATGGAAAATTCAAATTCTTACAATCCTTCAGAAAAAAAAAATTCAGACTTTAAAATACATCTGGAACAAACTGAAGGTCAGTCCTTTACAGACAGTGTATGTTATTTGTTTTTCTGACACTCAACTGAGTCTCCTCATCGGCCTTCCAACAGCAGCTCAGAGTCAGACATGGAGGAAGAGGATGAGCAAGAGGATCAGGATCAGGATCAGGAGGAGGTGGAGGTGGAGCAGCTCCCTACAAGCCCCTCAGACCTCGGCGGTGTTCCCTGGAAGGAGGCTGTAGAGCTCCACGCCAAACTGAGGGGTGATCAGGACGAGGAGGGAGAGGGCGAGGCTCTGGCTGACGCAGTTAGTAGAGACAGCGAAGAGGATGAGGATGAAGAAGATGAGGATGAGGATGAAGAAGATGAGGAGTCAAGCGATGGTAAATTTCACTCTTTGATTTATTGCAGCATGGTTCCCGTGAAGACTGGACATTTAGTTTGTTTCCTTCTGTGTACGTAAAGACCCTGTCCAGACTCCATTTGACCTGTTAAAAAACTCCATTTTCTTTTTATGGTATTCTGTTTCATGTGAAGTGTCACTGTCTCAAACATTTTTCTACTCATCCTCTGCTTCCTTCCTCCTTTACCATCCCCTCCTCTTCATTACTTCCCTCTGTGTCCACTGTGTTTGTGTGTCTGGGCGTGTATGTGTATCTGTCTTTTGGGCATCTGTCTCCCCCTGCTGGCAGAGGGGGATTACTGCCCCTGGGATAGAGAACTCCAGTCAGGAATTTGGCTGGAGAAGTACCTCACAGATGAAGAGGATGTTGGTACATTTAAAGGTAGCAGCAGAACTGCCTGTGGATGTGTTTGCAGTTACGTTGAGCGTGATATATAATCCTGGCTGGTTTGGGTTTCTTTTTCAAGGATTTCCACAATAGGAGTGTGGCTTTTACCTTTTTGTTGTCTTTGTTTTATTGTTTGTTTCATATGTGTTTATAAGTGTGTTTCTTTTCAAGAGTTACTGTAATTCTCATCCCATTTTTATGTGCTGTTTAATACTTTTTTGTATGTGGCTTTGATACACTAATCTGATAAATGTTAGAAATGTCCCCTCCCCTAAGCGCTGCAGTTATGGTTTGGTATTGAGTGACCAAATTGATCTGTTCAACAGATATATATTATTTCTTTTTTTAAATCTTATATCTTTGAAGCTCATATGTTTGGTTGGACATTTTTGCAGTCCAGTGCATGCAGCCTCCCTCAAACTCACCTGTCTGATGATTTTTTTTTTTTTATTGCTGCTGTATTCTAACTGTCTCTCTGCCCTCTCTCTTTCATTTTTGTCCTGCCTTTTTCCCTCCTCTCTTTTGTCTTCTGCTATCTTTCTAAACTTCTCTGTGCAACTGCCATCATCTCTTCTTATCTGTCATTGATATCCTGGTTTGCACCCAACTTGATACACCACAAAAAACACAACACTATATGCCGCCATATACTGATGCCAACATTTAGCAAGAAACCTACAGATCCAACAAGTCCTGCAGCCTGTGGATCCCCAAACCAGTCCAGGTTTGGTGAGAAAACACCTGGACTCTGAGGGAGAAAAGGATGGCCAGGCTGCCTCAGCTTCCCAACTCTCCCAACCCTCTGAGCTCACGCAGCCTTCCTCCACAGGTAACCCTCCCAGAGGAGCTCATTGCCTGGGATTTGGGCTTTGCTGCACCAGTCCTGAGCTGTAGGCCGCCCAGGGTTAAGCATCAAGGGTGTCTCATTTCACCAGTGTGGCTGTTGCTTGTCTGTATCTGTAACAGGAGGAGCCATGTCTCCTGACTAACCCACCTGTTGTAATCATCTCTGATTGTACATTTGTGTCACATTGTTTTTTTTTTTTTGTTTTTTTTTTTGGAATGTCTAATTTTGTGTTCAGCCTTTTAATTTGTTGTTCACAGTCCCTGTTGGTCCTCTGGGGTGCATTTCAAGTCTTTTAACCACATCCCAGTGCACCAAATAACACCCTTGTCGATTCTTTTGATTTTGTTCTGCTTTGTTCTTTTGTGTTCTGCTGTGTTCTGTCCCATGTGTCTAATTTAATTTACTGTTATTTCCCTTCCATCTATCCCTTGTTGTTATGTATCTTCTGGTTTGAACGTAGCCCCTGCCCACACATCCGCCCGACACGAGGCAGTGAGAGTCTGGTTGGAGTCCATGTCTGGAGGTAGCACAGACTTAGAGGGGATCATGGCATCCCATCTGAGACTCGTACTTTATCTGTCTGTCAGCTGGCATTTTCCTGGAGCTTGCACATACACATGCAGAGACCAGTAAACTCACAAGCATGCATGCTGTAAAGGCTGTTACGCTCAAGAGCTCTGCTCTCTTGGGGTCAGATCACCACCTGTTTTCACCCTTCACTTCCAAACCTCTCATTCGACCCTTTAACTTGAAAACTGAGTATTTTCTCTTCACTCACATAGTATACTGTATTGCAGAGACAGATAGGCTGTCATTGGTTCAGAAACACTAAACACCACAGTGTTTCTTGTCCTTGTGTGCAATACGTGAGGTATTTTGCTTGAAAATGTCTTTCCTGCTGTCACTTTTTTTAAACTAACCTTTGAATGGAACTTGTGCTTACCCAAAGTTGAACTCTTGAGGTACTTTAAATGAGTGGAATGAGAGTCAGACACATACATTTGATTTAGTAGGCAGCACTTTGGTTTGAGGTTTTTAGTGCTTAGTATAGATTTTCTTGTGCTCAAACCCACAAGAATCAGATGATCTGTCAGTATCTGCCTGTGCACCCACCTGAACAATGACCTACTTAGTGCATCTAGCAAAGGTGACTTTTAAAGTTCTGATTTAATTTAAAATGCATGATTTAACTGTGAGAGTCATTTGTGTTTTTAGTTTTATAAAACCATTTGTCCTCCTGGACATTGTGGTTACATGAGGAACTGCTGCTCATCTCATAACCAGTGTCATTAACCTTTTGGTTATGCTCTTGCTTGGTTCAAATGTCTCCCATTTGCTGTTTTAAAAATGGAGAGCTGCATGTATCTGTTTACTAATGCTCCTCTGTCCTCATCTTTAGTTCATATTTATTGACAGACGCACTGTCCAGGATTTCTTTTGTTTCTTCAACTAATTTATAATTTTTTTGGCCCTAGAAAAAAATTGATTTTGACTTTGAAGCCTTTTCATCCTTTTCATCTATTCATTTTTTCCTGTAACCGTGCTGCTCTCTTCAAAATTGTTCTTTTATTATTAAGCGATCTTGGAACTCTTGGTACTCTCAAAAAAATAGCCTGCAGTAAAAATTTCTGAGAAAAGTTCAGTGAAGGTTGTTAGGAAGCTGGAAAATTCTCACTCTGTTATTGACTGAAGGGAGAATGGGTTCCTAGCTGACTTATTTTTTTCGCTATTTCTTTGTCATGCCAGAGCCTTGTGAGGATGAGGATCTGGAAGCAGAAGCAGACAGTCCAGATGTGGAGCCCGGCACGGAGATGGACCAGGGTAAGCAGTCATTACAATACAAATAATGATAAATCTGTCAAAACATTTGCAACATCTTTGGTTAGCAACAAGAAATTAACAGGCTGTGTGATGTGTAACATCTGTGTAACAGTTTTGTTATTTCCTAATGTTTATATTCTAGAAGACATCCCTTCGGACGCAGAAGCTGAGGCCCGTTTGCATCAGTCAGAGCAGGCTCAAGAGCCTCCTGAGGAAGACAAGAAATCAGAAAGTCCGAGAGTGTCCCCCACTATTGGTACATGTCACTGATATTTTCTTTAAATTTATTGCTCAGATATAGTTTTGCACTTTTCAAAACCTGTTTCATTTTTGTTTGTACATTCAGAGCCATCCAGCATTCATCTTGTGCAGAAAGAGGATGCAGTTCTTTCCCCACTCAAACCCTCTCCAGAGCCTGAAACAGAGGTAAGATAATTCCACACTTTTCATGTTGGAGGCATGTAATGTGAGTTTTGACTGATTCTGGATCATCTCTGTTTCTTTTCCAGATAATTCTGGTGAAGTCTCCTGGCACTCGCTTTTTTCCGGAGCCATACTTACCTGAGGAAACAAAGCCAGCTGAGAGGATGACTCCCTCTCCCTCCCTCTCTCCGGCCGCCAAGAGCCCACTGTGTCCTTCCCCTGTTCCAGTCCAGAAACCCTCCTCTGTCCCTTCTCCTACTCTTGCCCCTGTTTCTGCTTCACCTGTCAGTGCCCCTGTCTCACCCCTGCCCAGTTCAACCACCAAATCACCCATCAGCTCTCCAGTTCAGCCAGCTGTCACACTGCCTGACAGATCCCCAGTCAAGTCATCAGTTGACTCCCCGATCTGCTCCCAGCCCACCCCACTACCAGAGACTTGCACACCTAAGTCTCCTGTCTTTCCTCATCGCTCTATATGCCCTCTAACCGGCAACCCCCTCTCGCCAATCTGTGCTCAGCCTCTGACCTGCAGGGAACCCTCCTCACCTCTCACCTCCGACTCGCCGGTCAGGACTCAGCCTATACCCGGAGTCACTTCAACGCCCATGACCAAAACAGACAAAGGCACACCTGAGCCTTTGAAGTCCACGGATTCCTCAACAGAGGAAACTCCGTCTAAAAAGACAGATATCATTGAGGAATTTTGGTTAAAGAGTGCAGAGATCAGAAGGAGCCTTGGTCTGACTCCTTTGGACCGCAGTAGTAAAATCTTTGAGAAGAGTGTTGTAAACGCTCAGACACAGGACCCCACCCCTGTCAAGACACAGACTCCAGAGGTGACTGAGGAACAGAAGCCTGCTGTTACTGGTCGCACTGTCATTCGGAGACTCAACATCACTCTGGAGGGCCAGGTCATTACTCCAATTGCTCCTGTAGAGCCCAAAAGTAATGGCTCTGATAAGAAGGACCTCAGCAGCAGCTCTGGTTTGGGTTTGAATGGGAGCATGGCCACGAGCCAAACAGCAAACAGTGAGAGCTACAACACGTCTGACTCCATCATGCTCACCCCGCCCTCAAGCCCACCACCACCTGTGCCTGCTAATCAGTCTCCAGCCATATTCAGGCAGCAGAGACACCAGGTATCCTGGAGCAATGGAACAGAAAAACCCATAAGTGAGGATGCCAAAGAGCCAGCAAAAATAAAGAGTCCTGTTCCTGCACCGAGGACCCAGCTGAGCCCTGTGTCTGCACCCACACCTGCACCCAGGAAGGTCACCTCACCTCAGGCAGAACCAGAAGCAACTCCAGTGGTTGTCATGAGGGAAAAGAACAAGAAGCCACGGGTGGTGGAGGCAAGAAAGTCGTTTGTGGAGACGGTGGAGGAGATTCCGTTTGCTGATGATGTAGAGGAGACCTACGATGAGCGGACACCAGAAACAAGCATGGACAGGTTCTATACCCCACCCACCAGCAAGCCCAGCAGGGACAGACCTCCCCTGCATCTGGCTCTAGCAATGGAAAATGGTAAACCAAACATCCCTGTCCACCCAGCCTCTAAGACCCAGAGGGCAACTCAGTTCTCCCCAGAGGCCAAGGAGATCGCTGAGGAGAGAATCAGGGCCAGAGAAAAGTCGGTCAAGAGCCAGGCTCTGAAAGATGCCATGGCCAAGCAGCTAAGCAAAATGAAAGAATCCGAAATAGAAAAGGGTGCCTCACCTAAAGTGGCCTGGAGTGTGACCCCAGATGCTGCCGGAAAAAGTAAAAAGTCAGCCGGATCTCCGAAAACATCAGCGGTGAAAGCACTGGAGTCAAAGAAGGCAGAGACTTTACCCGAGCGCTTCTTTAGCAGCAACAAGAGTCTGGACAGCTCGGTGACTTCTTCAGACGGCTCCTCTGGGAGTAAGAGCAAGAAACGAAGTTCCCTCTTCTCGCCTCGCAAGAATAAAAAGGAGAAAAAAGCCAAGAATGACAGCAGCAGGCTGTCTGGCACAGATGAGACACCGCCCAAACACAAGTCACTGTGGAAGGCTGTCTTCTCAGGGTACAAAAAGGACAAAAAGAAGAAGGATGATAAATCATGTCCGAGCACGCCGTCCTCGAGTTCCACCACTCAGGACTCTGGGAAGAAGAGAACTTCCCCTCTTGGGAGATCTTCAGGTAAGGGAGGTGAACAAGTGCAAGTTTGTAATATTAGTTTGTTATATTGATTGAATTAAAATAACTACTTTTGTTGTTGCTTTTTGTTTATTTCCTTACAGACTTGAAATCCCGCAGAAACTTGAGCTTCTCTGAGGACTCAGACCTGTCTTGTGATGATGTTCTCGAGAGGTCCTCCCAGAAATCAAAGGCAGATGTGAGTAAATACAGATGCTGTTACACTTGTTACATCTTTGTCTTGAGGTTTTTAGACAAAGCTGCCTCACAAAGCCAGTGATTATGTGTTGTGAAGATCTCACATCTGGACCAGTCAGCAGTCCACAGAGGGGTTAAAATGAAAGGGTGATACACCTTCTCTTACAAATATTAAATCTTTTGAAAAGCAACCGTTTTTGATCTTGATGTTGTAAATATAGTGAAACATGATCCTGAGATTCCATGACCTACTTTAATCTCAGATTTTTTTCAGAAGCTTTTGGCGGATAATTTCAACAAAATCACCAACAAATCTGAGGCAGGTGGTGTGTTCACCAGGTTTGGTGTAGCAACACAATAGTGTTATAACTACCAGTGTCTCTCTGTGGCAGGTGTGCTTGTTTTTTTCTTTTGCAGACCAGAGTGAATAACATTTGCCGACAGGCTTAGCTAGACTAGACTAGACGTGTCCTCTTCAAATCTATTGCGTCCATATCTGTCTCACTTTCCTTTAAATAATTTCTTCCACTCCCAGCGGCACAGGGACATCTTTGACCTAGTATCAGGCATGCAGAAGGAAACAATAAAGGAGGAGAAACTGGAAAAGGAGAAAAGGAGGGAATTAAAGGAAAAGAGGAAGGTGAAAGAGAAGCACAAAGAAAGAGAGCGGGAAAGAGAGGTTGATCGAGAAAAAGAGAAAGACGATGAGGAGGTATTGTGCAGAAGGGGATTAAATGATTTTGAATTTCATAAAGATAAATATACATATATATTTGAGTAACTTTAAAATAAGATGGAGAAGATGATAAAAATTTTTGCCCTCAGAGCAAATCATGTAACCGAATCATGATAAAAAAAAGTGAAGGTGTCAGCACCACGCTTTGACATTTTAAATGCACATCATAATGATAGCCATTAGCCGAATTGCTAACCAAGTGAATCCCTCAAAAGTCTTGATTCATTAAGTATTCAGGTGGCATTGATCTGATTAGGAATGTGCAGAAATTCAGCATGCAAATCCCCCTTTCTATAATACAGTTTCTTTTATTGAGGTCTATTTGCATTCATTATGTCAAGCTGAAATTCAAAATCATTTTCTCCACTGTTGCTCAGTCTGTGTGTGTGTGTGTGTGTGTGTGTTTGTGTATGTGTTCCTGGTGGTTTAGACAGATACAGCCGCATTCCTGGCCAGAGGCATGAATTCATTAGCAATTGTAAACACATTCAAGAAACTCAGACACGCTCCCATTTTGTTTTCTTTATTTGTCATTGTTATTCTTCAATAATATTGATTTGACTTTATTTGGACTTTATACAGCTACAGTAGCAGGAGGTTAAAGCTGTATCATGCCCGCCAGGCCGTAATTCACTGAGAGCCCACAGGAATCGTGTAGACTAGTCTCTAGGGAGTTAATAGTTTCTCAGATCTGTGACTGTGTTAGTAATAGTCTTGTAGAGATCATTAAAAACTTGGTATTTACTGACCTGTCTCACTGCTTTGTGATAAGACGGGTCTCACAAATCTTTTGTTTTAGAATCTGGAAAATCTGTTTTCTCACTATGTAATTCGTAATTGTGTTTTTGTTGAACTAATTTCTTATTAACATAGATGTATAAAATGTCACTTCACCCTGCCATTTTTGTGTTGGTGTTGGATATTAACATTGCCTGTTTTGATTGTACTAGCTAAGTTATTATCTTTTTGTTCTTTTTGTTCCTTTTTTTTTTTTTTTTACCAATTTAACACAATCATTAACCAATTTAATAATATCATTTGTATCATGTTTGTTTCCTCCCTTTTTTTGTTTTTTGTTTCGTCTTCCCCCAAGTCTGTTTATGTCCCTCACGCACTGGCGTTCAAGAGATCGTACGCCACAAAGGTAGTATTTCATCTGTTCCCATTGATAACCCCACCTTCCCCACCCCCAGCCCTGCCACCTGCGCATGTGCCAGTAATAACATCTCATGTGCATCTGGCCTAAACTAACCACCCTCTCTGGATGCATGTGACCGCAGTGCCCACCCAACCACTCACTGCTGGTTATCCGCTCTGTTAAAACACACTCTCATCACTCACCTTTCTGGTCACAACAATACCTCTGCATCTCTTGATATTGGGGCTGTTCTCTCTGACTGGTATGATATTAACCTGCCTATCTGTCACAGTGGCACTATTTTTCCTCCAGTCTGACTACTGGAATAACTCTGACATGTTTTCCTTCAGTTCTGTTCTTTCTTTCTCCTGGTTTATGACAGCTTTTCATGGCCTCACAAGTCAGCTAATAAGGAAAACACCCCTGCTTATTCACAAACTCTTTTGCCTATTATTATTATTATTATTATTACTATATTGAAAGATGAGATGATGTGAAGAGAGATATTGACCATGAGGGCAGCAGTGATGTTGATGTACTGTATGTGCCACATAGTGATCTAAGATGGTTTATGTTGACATTTGTAGACCCAGAGAAGCCTGTAGAGATGTTTAGTGGAGTTTTAGATATTCAAAGATTGATTAAATAATGATAGTCTGTGTTGGTCCTCACCTTCTACCAGGTTCAATCCAACTTCCCCCCTCCTCTCTTGTTCAGTTTTCATAAAGGATCAGGGCCACATGGAGTCAACTTCATACAACAGCTGCATGTGAATGAAACCTCTCTGACCTGTGTTTTTGTTATAATGCCAGAAAACCTACACAGAAGAGGAGCTGAACGCCAAGCTGACACGAAGGGTCCAGAAGGCTGCGCGAAGACAAGCCAAGCAGGAGGAACTAAAGAGGCTGCACAGGGCCCAGGTAACCGACCTCCCTCACCACCTCAAGGTGGAAATTTGTGGTTTAGAGTATAATGTCTGCACAACTATTGAAAAGATGGCATTGAAATTTCCTTCAGACATTCAGGTTTTTATTTGGAGGGATTGAAATAAGTTTGGTGATCCCTTATCTTTTCATATGAACCCTTCCTCAGCACAACATTTCAGTTTTTCCAATACTTTGCTGTTTGAATAAACTCTTGCAAAAGCCTTGGCTGTACTTTGTGTTTAGTTTTGCAAAGGGCAGCAATGTTATCACACATTATAAACATAATTATTTATCTTCTTCTTGTCAGAGTTGTGACCGTTTTTCATTACAACAGTTTTGAGTATGTCTTTACTGTGAGTGGTTTGCTGGAGATGCAAGCTACAAGCTACATAAGTATTGTTGTCTCTGCAAATCAGTGTCGTCCTGTTTTTGTTTTTGTTTTTTTGTTTTTTTTTTCTGACCTCATGTTCACCCTAATGTGAGCCAACCCTCTTGAAGTGAGGTTAAATGGTCATATTTATTCTTTGGTTTGGAGATATACTGTGATGATGTTGTAACTCTGCAGTCAGGCTCCTCCAGTCCACTGACTCAGCACAAAGCCACAGCTGAAGTCTATCCTTCTGGAGCTGTGGTTGGCTGGCCTGAATTTCGCTTCCTTTTAGTGGCTATTTGCAGAACCAAAACCATGCTTTTTGTTTAGCTCCTCTTGCTGTGTGGCACTGATAAAGTTCAGCCCTAAGGAAGTTAGAGGCTGAGAGGGAGAGAAAACTTTTAAATTAAGCTGGCTTTGCTCATTTCCTACTTCTCTCATTCCTGCCCTCACGCCACCTTACAGACATTAAAGTAACTGTCATTAATCAGATCATACATCACAATTACGTTCACCTCAATAGGGCAAAATCTCATGCATCAACTGTATATTATATGCCAGTAAACATAAGATTCTTAAGATTATCCTCCTTACCACCAAAAAAACTCTCTTTATGAGTTAAATTTGACAAAACATGAGCTGGTTCGAGTTAAATTTACATAAGTCACTCCAAGATAATCTTCTTTAGCTACTAAACACTGTCTGACCGACAGTAACCAAAAGACACATTGACACATGGAACAGAGACAGACTGCAATAACTCAGCAATTTAATAACACTCAGTAAACACAAAGGCTTCTTTACTCAACAGTAATGCCATTTTAAAAGTTACATAAAAAGTAATTGTAAAATTACGGGAGAATAACACCGGTTACCTTTTCTTATCACATTCACACTTTAGTGAAAGTGTAATCATGAGTTTGATTTTGCCATGTCTCCTCTATCATAGGTCCCCTTCTCTGCCACCACCACCACAATCAATCACAAGTGAAACCTCGATGTGTGCTGAAGAGAAAAGAACTATGAAATATGAATAGTTTTTTTTTTCTCTAATTTTTCTTATTTCTTTGTTAAGATCATGAAATAATAATTGTTCATCAGAACAGGCTCACGCACTTGTAGACATCAATATAGTCCTAATTAGCAGTACTCCCGTTGCGCCCTGAGACATTTATTTTTAATGAGGGTAAACTGTTTGATCAATTGAGTGTTAGAGGTAACCTCTGCAGCCGCCTCCCTTGGAAACTTTCGGGACAAATGAGTTGCAATTAGTCTGTACGTCCATGCACGATAACTCAAGTTATTTACACTGAAGTCTTGCCTGTGTGTTTATGCTTCAGTGGATTTCTTTGTGTCTTACTAACATGAGTGTAAACCAACTTGTCTGTTTAGATCATCCAGAGACAGCTGGAGCAGGTGGAGGAGAAGCAGAGGCAGCTGGAAGAGAGGGGTGTAGCTGTGGAGAAGGCTTTGAGAGGAGAAGCAGGTAACATCTTGTCACTTACACTGTCATACATTTTTTTAAATTAATTTGAGTATCCCCAAGTGGTGCTGTATATCGGAAATGCCACTGAAGACAAACAAAATGCGCTGTTAAGTGAACTTCAGGGTGTCGTAATTTTCGAAACACTTATAAATTTCTTGTTAATAGCATTTTAGTTAGTGACTTATTGCATGTATGACAATTTAATCTTGTTTTTGTGTCAGCGCTGGCTCTCTGAGACCATGTTTTATCTTTATATGATATGAGTTCAGCCTTCTCTAGAGTTCCAAAGGGGAAAATAAAAATAATATCGATGATTAGGATGATGCAACCTACAGTTGCATTACCTCAGAAAAACTGTCCCTCTGTGGTCATTTGATGAAATCACTGTCTGCATTTATCTTTTATTCAGTTGTACTGAAACATCTGAGCACAAAGGTTTTGGTGCAGAAAGTCATGTCTGTTTTCCAAAATCAATAAACCAAAATTATTCTTGACAAGGGACTATCACAGACAATATACTTCTGAGATGGAGGATACATTATTTGTTAGGGGAGCAGCGCAGTTCATTATTTTTACAGTTTCAGAAGTGTGTTAAGCTCGAATAGTCCTTAGCAGCAGAAACACATTATTTGCTTGAAATGAGTTTTGTATGCGAGTAAGGTACCAAGCTTGTCCTTTATAGAGTTGACAGCATTTTCCATCCTAATTTACTTACCAGTGATGCTAACAGAATTTAAATGAAGGCTTTTAATGGTGCGAATGCATGCATGTAGATACAAATTTGGCTATTTTCCCATCAACCGAATGACTTTACTTTCCCCATTAGCTGTTTCTCAAATCAGTTGTTTATGTTTTAACTTGTTTACTACTCTACTCTCTTAAAGGATTGTATAAAGGTACTTATACATTACCCAAACAGCACAAAAGAAGATCAGGTATTAGACTTACTGTAGTTTCTTTTCTTATTTTTATTAATGACATGTGACACTGTTATGTAGGCTCCATCTGTGGTGACACACTGCAACAGTTCTCCATCTCCGAACATGTTGATCGTTGTTCGTTCATAACATGTCCGCCATCGTCAGTCCGAGCTGCATGCGATCAGGAGAATGTGTGTCCCCGACATAGATTTGTGTGTGCTCATTCTGGATGTGTTCATGTCTAATTCACTGCCTCTCAATGAGGAGAGTTTCTGTACTCTGATCAAGACTCCGATCACGTTCTAAAATGCAATCAGAATATAAAGAAAGCAAAAAATTATAATTATAATATATTATATTATCCAATATATAAATTTGATTCAAGGCTGATAACTTCTTTATTAAAACATTTTCTGCAAATATTTGGCGTGGCTGAGTGACTTGATGCAGATATTTGTTGAAATCATATTAATATCTTTTTTTTTCTTGTGGTGGATAAGAGCAGTCCAGAGCTGTTTTAAACCTTCTCTGTTGTAAGTCTCATTAAACACTCAGTTGCTCTTTCAGTCTAAAACTATTAAGTATAAAGTCATTCAATTATTGAAATCAAACATTGTTGCCCATGAATTGGATTGTACATAAGTGGAGAAAGTGATGGCTTTTCATCCTGTTTGAACAATAACTTTGTCATATTAAATGTACCAAAAAAAAACAAAAAACAATAACAATTTCCCTGACGTGTCAGCACACAGCACATCACAAGAGGCTATGTGTGACAGTAAGCAGACTGGGCCAGTAAACAGCAATACAGCAAATCTATGTTGCAGTCTCTTATTATTTTTGACAATGCCATGTAGCATTGCACAACATGACTGCATTATGCACTGTGGTGAGTACTGACGGACTCTCTTTGTTCTGAGTGTGTCCGTGTGTGTTAGTGTGCGTCTGTCCGAACATGTTTGCAAGAACATGCATGACCTGCTGTTGGAGAATCGTGTGAGTGTGTGCGTTTGTGTGCCCAGTTTGGGGGCTGTGTGAAATAACTCCTATCTCTAATATATCCCTGTCTTTATAGACTATTGGGGAGATTCTAATTACAGTGAAATCCTGGACTTGCATCTGGGCGGTATGTATTTCAAATCTGTCGCTTTAAACTAACCTAATCGCTAACCCAATCTGTCCTTTACCCTCTTTGTTTTTCTATTGAGCTGTGTGCCCCTCATATCTAACTCTATTGTCTGACTGACTGACTGGCTGGCTGATTGGCTAGCTGGCTGGCTTTTAGCCTCACTGCAATACTGTCTGCTCCTATAACTCCCCCCTCCCTGCACCCTCACTGGATTTCTGGTTCAGACACTTTTTACATCAAACAGAGATCAGACACTCGGCCTCGTGCTGTCCTCTTAAGATCGTCTTTGATCTCAATAAACTTATGAATGATAAATGAATGGATTAATGAGTAACTTTTATTTGTCACTCCTCAGCATGCAAGCTGCACAATACAAACTGCCAGAGAAATACAAACAGTGACATATTGAAGGGACAGAAATTCAAACAGTAGTGCACATTCTTATAGTCAAAGAAACACTGAGGACCACTCCAACAGAAACAACCAAAACAGAAGGAGGGAACTTATACAAAAATGAGTATTGCACTACTATTGTTGACATTTCAATTTCCTACCACATATAGAACACATTCATATAAAAGACTGCATTCTTTTTGTATTCATAATGCATAGTTCACCTGTACAAATCAATATGTCATTTTTGAAATAAAATGATGAAAAGGAGCAGTATAATAGTTGATACAGAAAAAAGTATGAGTACTGTGGATTCTGCAGTAAAATACAAGGCTGCTGTTTTTCTGTTTATGTAATAATGTCAGATAATCCCATGAAAAAACCACAACCAAAGTGATCTTGATATATAAGATATAATAGATATAAGCTTGATATATCTATGTAGACTGAGTGCCACTGTTGTTTAACAGGGGATTAAATACATCTTTTAGCCACACTGTTGCACAATGTGACAGCAGTTAAGTTTAGACAATTAAACAAATCCGTCCTGCTGTCATAAACTGAAGTACCTATTGTGTAGTTTTCCACAAGTGAAAATGATCCCCAACAAAACTTTGTTTACACCTAGTTATGTAATATCGCTACAACTACAGTGTCCAGCTGATAAAGGCATTATTTAAATAAAAGCAAACCAGAATGAGACAGATTAAACACACTGACGGTTCTGGTGTTTACGTGGGATTTGTTGACAATAAGAAAATAAAAGAACAACACCATCCTTATACTAAAAAGAAAATGATCACAAAGAACACAAAAATGTCAACCAACTGTGAAATTACTTTGTGTTTGTACCTGCTTGTTTCCTTTATTGTATGAAAGCATAATTACAATTTACACTTCACATGACATTCTGCCATAACTTAACATGAGATTTTGAGATCTGACAGTTTTTTCATTGGTCTGATCTAACCTGGTCAACATTACTTTGGATTTGCATGTTAAATTTAAAGCATCATACTCCAAAACTATCAGAAATGAAGAAAAGGCCTATTAACATAAAACAGAGACACATATTAACACACATACACTGTTAGTGAACTGTCTCACATACTAAACTGCTGTTATGGCTCTTAGCTTTCCCTCAGAGCTCTGTGCTGCTGTAGATCTGTCCTGTATTCCCAACATTGGCTGTCCTGACCTTCTCATACCAGCTCAGTTGCATAACTTCTCCAGTGTGTGTGTTTGTGTGTTGTGTGTAGTGTGTAGTGTGCGGTAACAGGCGATGTTGCAACCCCTGACCCTTAGCCGCTAAGCTGTAATTGTCAACAGTTACAATTTGTCATGTGTCTATCGTAAGCGTCTCATGGTATTTGTTGTTATCTTGTCGGCTGTGTCGGCCATGTTTTAATAAGCGTGGAATGCATCTTTTCCTCCTCATGTCTGCTATGAAGTTCAGCCGGTTGCTAATTAGACAGCTACACTTCCTTTATAGTTATTCAGTGCCAGTGGAATCCCTCAGCAGGAGTGAGGAACAGGTGCATTTCCACATGTTTGAGCAGAGTCTGTGCTTCTCTGTGGTTTTGTGCCGCTGGTTGCTGTCACTCATCAGACAGGAGATTGCGTGGAGTTCTGACAGTAAGCATAAATGTACAGACACAAAAGATGCTTTCCAATATAACTGGAACCAGAGTTCTTACAGCATCATAATGTTCCATCAGATCAAATCAAATTTGTTTTTTTTTTTGTTTTTTTTGTTAGTTGTTGGTTTGTTTGTTTGTTGTTTTTTTATTTATTAGTTATTATAGGCAATTCATTCTATGTGTAACATGTGAGTGCTAAAACTGCTTTTTTACTTGAATCTTTACAACTGGATGCAATGTGTTTCATTTTGTTTTGAAGGATTCATCAGTGCTAATAGCATTCTCCTAAGTCCTTTCTGTTTTACTAAATGTGTTTGATCCTGTGATTGAGTTTTTTAATTGATTATTAGGCCGTAAGGTTCATATATGCTTTATCAGTATGGTTGTCTGAAAGCTTGGTAAGGGGCACCAGAAAGCAAGGATTAATATGTCGTAATTTGAATCTGTGAGTTGCATGCGAGTTCCATCCTTTGATGTAATACATTTAAAGACTTGCTGAGCATTAAGAGCTCACATTGCAGTTAAAAACTAAAAAACAGATATTGAAAACTGCAGTTTTCTCATTAGAATTTTATTTTTCTCTGTGATAGTCCCTTGTAGTAATTAACTGGTATTTTACCTTCCCAGTTCCTTTACTAGCCAAAGGACACCTGTCTGCCTTCTTATTTGTTGTTATTCCACCTGAATCTTCTTCACTTTAAACAGATTTTACAGACTTTATCTTGTTTTTTTTAAGGTAGCGTAAGGTGTCTATAATCTTACTTATGTAAGAAAATCTTTTTAGTGAGTGAATATTAGAAAAAGTCTTAGTTTGCACTTCAATTGTAGCTACACTCCAAAAGCCACGACACAGGCAACAAATTGAGCCAGGTAGTCCAAACATGCTCAAGTACTGTTTACAGGCAGAGGCTGAAATATCTCGAAAGAAAAGGCAATTCTCTGTATCTGTGAGAGAGATGGATATCTTGGTGATCAGTAATAGCTGTAATAACGAGATTAAATCATGTCGAGTACTTTGATTAACACTGGTCGTATGTGCAGGCTTCTCCTGTTTCACATAGGGTGACATTGCCTAACTAAGGGTTATCTGAGGATCTACAGATACAGGAGGATTATCCATGGAGCGGTGATTTCAGGGATAACTGGACTTGGTTGTAGGTACTTGAAAACATTTCACCTCTCATGCAAGGGGGCCTATCAGTTCTCAGGGCCTAATTCAGACTAAATCAGGCATTGTGGCAAAACTTAAAACTCCCATGTACATTTTAACATAGCCGATTATGCTACATAGGCCCCTTTCACACATGTGTATGCACCTTAAATCTACAAGCCAAGCTGTATGTGTAAGAGCAAATGTCTTAATTATTTAGCAAAGACTCAACCTGTCAGCTTCCTAATCCTGACTAAACCTACGATTAAGTATATGTGTGAATAAAGCAGGTCATTGTCTGGGGAAGTTACAATGAGCAAGTTGGCTTGTTGATGCTCTGAAACTGCTGCTGGACATAGAGCCAAAACACAGCAGCTTTATTTTAGGGGTGCAATCTAAAATGCAAGCAGTGTCTTTGAGCTGTTTTTTCCTTGCCTGTGTTTTGCTTTCCACGCCCAGATAAGTAAAAGGTTGTTGGTCTCATCTGCCTTCATCCGTGTGCTGTAAACAAAGCACATCCTGCCTCCTGTAAGCTCTACTCACCTAGACACAACAGGATATTTCAATGTGAGAAGACACTTGACTGTAAAATGTTTAAAAGGGCAATGACGTGCAATGTTTGAATCTGATTCTGCTGACACTGAACAAAGTTCATTTGTAAAACCTAATAGAGACAGCTTATTGAGAAATGCTGCATGACGTTAAGCTTTGGTGGCCAGTCAGCTGATTGGCTGATCAGATGGAGCAAGGTTGCAAAACCTTCCCTTAAAATTTGCATTTGCAAATGAGCCAGCACTCCCACACTGCAGCAAGACCTTTGCTAACACTTCAATACCTGATTTGGCAAAAAACTGCCCTCTTTGTTTTTAACGTGAGAGGAGTTGTGAAGGTCATTGCTACCCTTTGCTCTTTAGTGCTCCTGGCTGATGTAATGACAGTTGTTAGAGCCATTGAAACTACCTAAAAATGCAGAATCTTGTCTTGAGGCATGACTCTGTGTCAAGAGCCATCTGTTGTTACACCAAACATGGTTTTGTTTAATGGTTAAACCCATAAAATAAATCCATGGCTTAACACAGGAGGGCCAACAACTCGGGTCCAAACAGGGCAATTTCCCTTTACCTGAAAGAGAAGAAACACTGGTTTAGCTACCAGAAATCTCATTCTGCCCAGGTGAAGCTTGTTGGCAAATAAAATCAGAGCCATCAACTTCCTTAGGGCTGTTTCAGACCTAGTCAGACATTTCAGCAGACAAGCAAGATCCGTCAATCATTTTAATCTGGGTAGTCCGTTTAGGCTTAGGTAGGGTGAACTACAGTGGGCTTCATTTGCAACACCAGATTTGGTCTTAAACAGACTTTTGTGTGACGTCAGCATGATTCTGCTTCTCTTATCCTGATAAAACAACACCCACTTCTATGTGTCTATCACATGTAGTACAGCTGCTACAAACTCCTCTGCTAGCCTACATATTTCTTTCCACTCTTTCTTTGATAACGCGGATACATTCAGATACATGCAGCATTGATGTCAACAGAAACCTATCATTATTACAAATAAGTCGGTAGCTTCATCTACCATTGTCAAAGTGCAATCAAACATGTCATTCCTCCTACTAGCTCTTCCCAGCCACCACTCTTTGCCTATAATCTAACAGAGTGTTTCCATATGTGAGAAAACGTCTGACAGACAGGTCCTGGTTGTGTGTTGCATGTGTGTAAGGGCAACCCTATATAATGTCTGGTCCAGCCTCTGCAGACACTTTATAGAGTTTATATGTGAAAATGGCTTGGGACTTCCCACCAGTCAGTTAAAAGTGGCGATGCCTCTTCAGTGAGAAGTGAAACATTTTAAACCAAGTCCAGTTCCCCTTAGATTCAACCATCCTGAGATAACCATGACTTAGATGACTGACGATCTTCAAAGACATCAAACAGGAGTATTGTTTTCACCTTCTATCCTTCAAGTTTTCTGTCTGCCCTTATTTCAGTTTCCTATTCTTACCCCTGTTTTCATCCCTCACATCATACAGCTGATCTCTCCCACCTCCTCTCTCCAGGTGATTTGTCCTCTCCCTATCACAGTGCTCCTACCCTCATAGGATTTTCTCCTTGATGTTCTCTCTCCCTCATCACACCCTCTCTCCCCTCACCCACACTCTGTGCCCTCTACTATATTTCTCTTTATAACATCTCTGCTCTTCCTCCTGCATTATTCCAACTATTCTCTCTCTTTCACCCACCCACCTGCACCCATCTACCTCACTCCTTCACACTCTTTCCCTCTCTCTTGTGGAAGTTGAGCCCTTTGTGGTGGTGCCTCGCCGAAGACCCCTCTCCTTCTGCCCCTGCTGTTCCCCCGAAGGTAACGTAACCTCGCCGCCTCTGCTGACAGTTGTGGCGGGTTACCATGGTAAACGTAAGGATCTCCAGAACAGGGCTCCCCCCTTGCGTCTCTTCACATTTTCCTCCTAACCTTTCCTCCTCCTCCTCTTCCTGTCCTAACTGTTTGTGTGTGATCAGGCTCAGTAGGTGTTCCCAGAATTTTCTCAGAAACTCAGAGAAATATTGAGGCGTTTTTTGTTGAGGACATTGATTAAAAATATTGAAAATGCTCCAGATATACCTTTCAGTGTATGCTGTTAAAGGTACCCAGCAATTTATGATTTCTTAAATACCTGTTTGCCATAATAGTACACTAAGTTTATTTATATGAACCTCCCAAAACCAAATAAGGAGCAGGACAAAGTCACTATTGTTCCTTTAAACTTTAATATAATACCACCTTTGCACTCCAAGGGATAGATTTTCCAGCCCTGAACAGTTTTTTGATATGGTTACATAACCTGAAACTCCTCAGAATGATCTTGTTAGCTTATGCAGTGACCCAGAGCAATAGGTTGCTTTTAAAGGCAGTACGCTAGTTAGTTTGGCATGCTAAAGTTAAAGTAAAGCTCAGCTTACAGTGAAGACAAAGACAAAGTTCAATCCATTCCCTTTACTATGGTTCTTGGTGTCTTTGGTTTATAAAAGCTTAGAAGTAGAAGCTAACCCTAAAACAATTTTAATGGTAGAGAAAAGCTCGTATGAGAGCGTAGTTCATACTGCTTCAGTGTAAAAAAAATAAGCCTTATGTTCAGTGTTGATGGACTGAGTTATTTTTTATTTGATCTGGCAGACAAAAATGACAAAGTGGCCTGTCACCGTTGCATTGCCAGCCTAGCAAAAAATGACGAAACCTCTAGTTTGAGCAGCAGAATACATACTAATGAATTCACTGTATGGTTTAAAAGTAGTGTAGTTGTAGTATTCTATCAAGCAATGTGTCAGGAAATGAAGGTATAGGAAAGATCTTTTCTAAATGGCTGCATTCAGTCAAAGGGAAACAACTCTGCTGCATTCAGTCTTTAAAAACTGCATGTGCTCTGTTCTGTCTTTAGGTAAATTGCAAAGCTGCAAAATCCGTTGCAGTATTCATTTTTGTAGCTTTTTCAAAAGTCCTGCCTCCTGTTCCTTTAATAAAAGTTAAAAGTGTCTTGTAATCATAAAATAATAATACAGCCAAATGTTGAACACCTGACACCTGTCTAACTTGCGGGCACATTTGTGGTTTTAGGAGCGCAAAACTTGCATGGTGTGATGGTTTGTTGTAAATATTCGAGACTTACACAAAACAAGTCTTAAAAAATTAATGGATCATCTGGTTTGTTCCCAAATGTAACACCTGTCAGCGGAAATTTTGCCTGAGCTTCTAACGCGTAAAAAGAAACATGCTTTTTGTGTTTGTGTGCAATGTGGTTTCTCATTTCTTTATTGCTGTGTCTGTCTTGTACCGGGGGCTTGTCTCTCTTTGTGTTCAGAGCCTTGGGCTGAAGTTGGTAGTGGAACAGGTTGAAAAAGTGTACTAGGAGAAGAAAACCACTCATTGGTAGGATAGGTTTAAGGACTCAGGACTCTTGCTTGTATAACTCCATCTTTGTCTCAACATGCTGTACTCCTCTCCAGTGTGAGCAGCTCTCCCTCAGTTTGCCTCTTTGTCCCTTTTCTGTTAATTAGCAAAAACCAGCCCCCGAGACCACAACCTTGCAATTTATGTGTGTACGATGTTTTTCCTTTTTGTTTTGCAAGAGCCTCCCCTTCCCCAGCTAAGTATGTCTTGCTTCACTGAGGTTTGCCTTCAGGTATTTCATTGAAACTGCTTGGCTCCACCTGCTGCAGTCAGATAGATGAAAAGAATGCATCGCCCCAGCAGCAGACCTTTCTAAGCATGCCACGTAGACTGGTCTCCTCTGCACACAGTGGCACAGATAGAGGAGTGTGCTTCTGTTTTATTCTCTGACTGTGCTGATTCTGAAAGCTGTGTAACTGCTATGCATGATACCAATCGCACCCGGAGATGCTTTAGCCGGAGGCAGACTTAGCAGAGGAGTGCGACCTTCACTGTTGGTCTCAATAATAACCAATCCCATGAACATTTGACCTTGAAATTGCATATATAAAAACAGCTGAATAATTCATGCATTTTTTGTCCTCTTTCAAACTGCTCATGAATGGGATCTAGAAAGGATTTGATTTCTGCTGGTGGGTCATTATGTTGGCAGGGAAGGATAAAGAATTTCCATAGGTCCTTGGGTTTGTTTTTAACGTCTTAGCTAATGATTGGTGTGCTGTTTGTGTTTTTTTTTTGTTTTGTTTTTCTCACTACCCACTCACTCTTAAAAAAGAAAAAAAACTGATAGGAGGAGGTAGTTGCTCCCAAAGAGCAGCTACATCTGGCACAAAGTCCAAACTGGGTAACACAAACTCAATTTACAACTACAGGTATTGTCTGCTTGTGTGTGCGTGTGGGTTGTGTGTGGGTGATGTGTGTATATGCACTTGCCAAGGTTGATACCTGTAGCTCCACGCCATCTTCTGTGCGTCATCTTTGAGTACAATGTGACCGCCCACGTTTGTATCGAGTCCATTTTTCCACCTCACCATCCCTCAGTGAGGACATCCTGGCTTGGCTGTCATTGCATCGCCTGTGTCAGTCCTTGTCTGTGTGACATCAGTGTCATCTCCCAGCCATCTGGTCTCTTACTCCTGCTGTGTGCTTCCTCCTTTCCTCCAGGCATGGGCAAGAAGGACGATCCCAAACTAATGCAAGAGTGGTTCAAGCTGGTGCAGGAGAAAAACGCTCTGGTCCGCTATGAGTCAGAACTCATGATATTGTAAGTACATCACTTGACTTTTGAGATGGATGAGCTAGTCGATAAACTGATTCAGCACATAAGCTTTTCATTTCCAGAAGCAAAGCTCTGCTTTGTGTAAGTGGTTGTTATGCAAACATTTATAGAACCCAGGGGGGCGAATTGGAAATATTGTATTGTGTGTTTTTTTATACTCTCATTTAGATACATTGTATCAAATGATTACTTCAGGGTTTCTGAGATGTAACTTTTTAAAATGTAGTAAAAATGGCTATAAAATAGGAACAGACATCCACAGTCATACTAAGCTTCACTCTTCCAAGATTAACTTTCATCACTTCCATCATCTTCATCACATTCAGCTGCACTTTGTCAGACACAGCCATGCTCTGAGCTTCATATTAAGTTTATATTGATGCACACTGTTAGCTTGGTAATGCAGCATTATTCAGTTAGGATTATTCTAAAGCTGAGGCTGATGGGTATTGTGTGGTTGAGTTTATAAGTATCCTCAAATGAACTCCAGTCTTGTTCAAGTAAAAGGTGTGATCTGTGGATGGCGCTATAAGGACATATCAAGGGATCTTGAAAATCATTAGGATTAATTCCTGGGACCATAACTTTCTGCAATAGCTGTTGAGATATTTCACTCTGAACCAAACAGAGCAACGAATGTCCTTAGAGCCGCTGTGCTACCCTGAATAGAAATGGAATGCAACCTGCGGTACCTGTGATAAACTGTCTAATGATGTGATGAAATTTCATCATTTAAGTACAAGGAAATAATTACCCATAACAGATGATAAAATAATTATGACTTATTACCACATTATAGTTAATATTAAATATTACACCATGAGTTTGAAATGGTCGTTAGCCCTTGTGAAGTCAAAACAATTTTTCAAAGTAATAACATGCAATGATATGAAATTACTTTTGAAGTCTACCTTTTTATTACATTCTGACAAGTCATTAAATTATCCATTGTTCTCTTTTCAGTTTAAAAGGCAATTAGATAAATTTGTCTCTCTTTTTTTGGGATAACTAATTGTTCGAAAATTCTGCTCGGATAAATGAAGAAACAGCCAAAAAACATAAAAACTGACAGCTACAATTTGTCAGTGAACCAAACTTTACTTGTCATGTCTCTGTCCCTCTTCCCCTAGTGCGAGGGAGCTGGAGCTGGAGGACCGGCAGAGCCGACTGCAACAGGAACTCAGGGAGCGAATGGCTGTTGAAGGTGAATGCAAGAGCATAAATTAACCAGTCCAGTCTGAGGGTCGACATTGTATACTACTTTACCTAGTCCTTGTACTTAACTCAATTTTCCCCGCGCCTCTCTCAGACCATCTGAAGACGGAGAAGGAACTTGCACAGGAGAAGCAGATCCTGAATGAGATGTTGGAGGTGGTGGAGCAGCGTGATGCCCTGGTGGCTCTCTTGGAGGAGCAAAGACTTCGTGAGAAGGAGGAGGACAAGGATCTGGAGGCTGTTATGCTCTCCAAAGGCTTCAACCTCAACTGGGCTTAAAAGAGTGAATCTGTGATAGTCGGTCTCTGCTTCTCGTGGTCACCTTTAATCAGAATTGTCTGCTGAACACCTGCAGCAGTGAATGTGTAAAGATTCCCCACCAAACACTCACGAACACTACGACTGCCTCTGACATTGCAGCAGTCTGCAGCGTTTACATATCTTCTGCCCAAAGGCAGTCCTAATCACTTTGCAGTTTTGCTTGCTCTTCTCTCTCTCTCTCTCTCTGTGGGTGGAGGGGCAAGCACATACAGCTTTATCATCCCAGCCTCTCAAACAGGGGGAGGAGGGGCGGGCTGTCGGGAGAATGTTAAAAGACGTGTTTCATTTTAGATTGTCTAAAGGGAAAAATGCAGTTCGGTCCTGCTGATGTAAAGGAAATGTAAAGAATTGTGGTTTTTTGTGCATAGTTGTGTAGAACAAGTCCTATATTCAGCGGACGATGGTCCACTGTTTTCTGTAAAGTACTGCTACAGAGGTGTGTTCAGATGCTGGAGTGATATCTCCAGTTTCATCTCAGAGCCTCCGTTTCTGTTTGACTGTGGGAAGGACATCCTCTGCTCAAGCTGCCTTTCAATCCAGCGGCAAACTGACTGACTCTGCATTGTAATGAACCACAAAAACACCATGAAAGGCATTTTTTTTCATATTTTTTCCCCCTTACAGAGTATTCAGTGAGTCAACACTAAGAATCCATTAAATATGGCCATGATTTTGTATGTATTTATTATCTTTGTTTGCTTTTAACAGATAAATGTTTTTTGTTTGTTTTGCATTTACAGGAGAGTGCCCTGAATCTCATTATCTTGCACATGTGCATAAACTCCAATGCACCCATAAGCCATTGCATGTCAGGAATAAAGGCTGCAGGCAAATAGAAGAACTTCACTTTTTATCTGATAGCTAAGACATAGAATAGAGACTTCTGCTGTGTATGAACACTTAAGCATATCATATGCTTCAGCAATGATGGGCCTCCCTGTGACATGCCACTCACTGTATATCACACTGACAGTTAACGTTTACAAGTACCTGTCCATGTTCAATATTGAGTGTTTATGTTTTCTACTGTGGCAAACAGTGGCGAAGTAAACCAACATGTTGAAATGTTTAGTCTTGGAAGGAATTGTCTCTTTAAGTTCAGGTAAGTTTCCTACCATGTGTGTGTTAACATTGGGATGTTATCATTAATGAGGCTGATTTCACTGTTGTTTATTAGAGATCAGTGGAACATGTGACTCATTTGTGCCACAGGACTGTTTCTGTCGGTAGATATGCTGCAATATCTGAGGAGTACACAAGAACTTGCACACTACGCAACCCATATATCAGTTTATGGCAGTGTTAATACTTTACCCTTGAACAAGATGCCTTTTTCATTTTCATTCTGTATACTTAAGTTATATTTTATATTTTATTTTTCTGAGTTGACTGGCTTTTGAAGTGGTCACATCTGTGTATCCCACTGGAACTAAAGTTTTTTATCTCTTTTTTTTTTTCAAATACTTTTATACAACTGGTCCCCGAACAAACAAATAGATGATTTTAAATGGGGCACTAAAGAAATGCAACATGCTTTATGAGCAACTTGCATCAAAACAGGAACATTATGGTTTATCTGGTGGACAGTAAAATTTCATAGCCTTTTTGACAACTGTACAAATCCAAGTGGTTACTGTTTTACAGCACAGAAACGCTAGAGGCTATATTTATGAGTAGGTATGAGCTGTGAATAAGACAAAAGTTACATAATTTTAAGGGTTGTTGCTTTAGATGGTGTGTGATTAGTTTGACATGATTGTATTGATATTTATTAACATGTGTGCAAACTGTATCATATGTAAAGAAAATGAATCCTAATTTTTAAACTGTTCTGTTGACACATGACTTGTAATGTAAATGCTTCATGTAGCTAAAATGCATAGGGGTGTTGGATGTATGCTGAAAATGGCAATAAAACAATGCAGTTGTTCTTTTGAATGTTTGGTCCTTAAAATCTCCCTCTGAATGATAAAGGTTGTGGTTATGAACATTTTTTTTTTATCTCAGTGTCATTTACAACATTTCAACATTTTTTTGGCTGTGTTGCTTGCTATAGTTTACCCTTTTTTTTTCTTTTTTTTTTTAAATTATATTTTTTCGGGCTTTTACACTTTTATTGATAGGACAGCTGAGATATCGGACAGGAAACAGGGAGAGAGAGAGGGGAGAGACATGCAGCAAATGGTCGGAGCCGGAGTCGGAGTCGGAGTCGAGCTCGCGACCGCTGCGTGGAGGACTGAGCCTGCCGTACATGGGCCGCCCGCGCTCCCGGTTGAGCTAAACGGCAACCCTAGTTTACCTTTTTCTCTAGTGCCATAACCTACTCAGTTTTGATAAATGATTAACATCTATTTGGGGTAAAGAGAACATGAGATAGTCCATCATAGGGATTGATTGTAAACCTAAGTGAATGTATGTCAATTGTGCAATGGGGTCACTCTAGTTTTGAAATCTAACAACATACATTTGATTAGCGCCAGACAAGCCTCAGCCATATGTGGGGGAAAGCTCAGTGGTCTCTGGTGAGGCTGAGACCTTATGAAATAATAGTCTATCAACTTTAGTGTTACACATTCATAAAATAAGGTACTTCACAAGAGAAAGAATGGTTAAAATCTGAGCAGAAGAGGTTAAGAAATACATATAACCTTTTGTTTCACCTTCTACCTGGTAAGTGGACATGTTCTCTTGTAATAATGTCTTGCATAAACAGTATTCAAGCACGGGTATTAAAATGAACACAGCAGCATGAAAAAGTAAACCTGATTATATTACTAATTTAACGGTGCAAATACTTTTTTAATTCTCCTCAATACCAAACAACGTACACACACAAGTTTGGTACTGAAAATACGTAACTTATTAAACAACTCAGTGTGTTGTTCATGCACTTACTTTGAAAGCAAACAAACTACAGTTAGCTTCCGGTTTGTTTTCTATAAATTGTACACAACCACGACGAGACGAGGAGTGCTTTAAGAGTTTGAAATCTTCACATCGAAAATGTCTCCTACAAGTTTCAGGGATTGCCAGGTAAGTTATTATTCAGAAAGAAGTAACTAGCTTGTATCATAAATGGAAAAGCCTTTGTAAAATTTAGCTTGGGAAATGGCCAACATGGTTTATTTATATTTCGAAAAATAAGCGCTAACTACAGATAAGTGTTGCCTTAGGCCTAATGATAAAGTAAACTATAGTAAAGCGATGCTATTGCATAGGTTGAGGGGTGGGACTAAACGGTGTCCGACTTCTCAGTTAGTCATGGGAAAACCGTCTCTCTTTAGTGAGTCAGGTCATTTGGCTCAGTTTAACAATAAGATCAGGACTTTCTGACTTTCAGAGTGCTCTTCAGTTAGTAGCCGACTATATCTGTTTTTATAATTCAGTGAAATTTAACAATAATTTATAGTTATTTTTAAGTATGTGTGCACATTTTTCAGTATAATTGTATCTAACCTTGGGCTAATTTTCATAGTAACATGCTTTGCATAAACAAAACTTTATCAAAGTTAACGTTTTCAACATTATTGCACATGTTTATTTAATGTTTTATTTTATTACGCTTTGTAGTGAAGGCTAAATATTCATGGCATATGTAAAGTACTTCAAACTTTATCATACCTGGATCATACTTTAACAGTAGTCTATTTCTGAATGGTATTAAACAAATCGGTATTAGGATCATTGTCTTATTGAGACTGTATTAATTTATTTTAAAAATGAGCAAAACAAATTGCCTCTCATATGAAAACATGCTTCCATCTTTCATTTAAGAGCCGTTTCAAAGAGCCCACTCGTTCATGTCCGACATGTTTACGACTGTGTGTCACATTTAAGACCGTTTAACAAGTAGGCCAGTGAATCTGGCTACGGAGCCTATAAAGTCTATAAATCAACTATATTTTATATTTTTTGCACAAGTTATTGTCTTGTGTGGATGCTTTTTATAATAATGTCTTTGCATGAAAAACTTCCTCTATCCAGACTCGCAGATTTGCATCGATTGGCCTCAGTATCGTCCGTTAAGTGAGTTAAAACTATGCAGGCGAATGCAAGACACAAAGGGCAGGGGAAAAAAACGTTCTGTGACAATATTCGTTTGTATTAACAAAACTTGCACCGAAATGTGACTCATATTTCGGTAACATTTATTTTTGCAGGCGTGGAGGGCAGAGGGTCTTCCACTGTCCACCAGCAGCAATGAGGCTTGCAAACTGTATGACGCCTTAATCACGCAGGTAGACTCTTTCACGCAAGTTTACTCAATTTATCCTTTTACATACGCACGCATTATGTACAAGCTGTGATAATGTCCGCAGACAAATGAAAACTAAAAAAATAATAAAATTTTTCAGTATGTGACATGGCGGAATGATGAAACCTTGGGAGGAATAGAAGGATGTATGTCTGCTCTAAATGCAGCTGACCCTAATTTTGGTAAGTAGCTGTATAGTTGAGCATCATTTTTAATTTATTTTTTATATAATGCATGTGGGTTTTTTGCTTGAAGTACTTTCTGATTAGACATTAAAATGATCAAACCAAGCCGAGAGACCAAAAAAAAACTTACAAAAAGAGACAACAGCAAATCAGTGTTTAAGGAAAGAGAGCAGTTCCTCAATGTCTTTTCAGTCTTTGTTGATGGAAATAATATGTACTTAAAGGTTATTCTCTATTTTTAATAAAAATAAACATTTTCATTTGCTTTGTTGTTTTAGTAATGACTGGGTTTCTTTACAATAACTGATAAAAAAGAAATATAGGGACTAAGGAACTCTTTAACAGGAATGTTTATTTTCTGAATTCAGTAAGCTACAAAAATGGATGTGCGTGGCCCTTCCTACCAGCTTTAGCAGCAGAATTCAGACTCCATCCATCATATGAAGGAAATAAACAAGTTGCATAATCTTTACAACCAGTTGGAACCTTATCACATGCTTGGCAGAGCTTGTAAAAGGCCAGAGACGGCACTGGATATGCAGAAACACATTACACAGACTTTTAAAAAGCATTTTGTCTGCCACATAACTAGAGGGAGCGATGAAATTTTAGTACAAGATAAGGGCTTCCTTGTCATGTCTCATGTTTGGAGTTCACAAGACAATGTAAAAATAGGTTGAACATACTAAACAATCCTGCTTTTCCAATAGACAGAGTACTGATAACTGTATGAATAATGATCATTGATTAAGATACTGCTGTTATTGAGACGTGTTCAATTTGAGCTCTTGCCAAGTGTTTGAAATTTTTGTTCATGCAAATGAACCAAGCTCCTCCTGTGCAGGTTCAATACATATCGATGCTCCTGGGAACATGCAGTCTGTTCTGACTTTAACTACTGAAAAAATTGGATCAGGCCTTTCTGTTTCTTCTGTGATGCAGTGAAATATAGAAAACAAATCGAGGTCTTTGGGGTTTAGATGAACTAAAATGCTAATATGAATCATATGTGATAGATTCATCTGATCTGAGTTTATGAATTAAACACAATTGACTTTGCAAACGTTCTCATTAAAGCTCTCTCAGTCCTGGATGGAAAACAAAGCATTTATCAAGTAGTATGAGTAGTAATTTTGCAAATTTGTAATGAAGAATAATTCATGAACAGAATAAACATCCTTCTTGAAGTAAAAATACACAGTGAATTACTAGTGAACCTCTTCAAGTTATCCTGAGGGCACACAGGGGGGTAGAAACCTTTAAAGGTAACTTCATCTCTTTTTAAACGTACAGAAACTGAGAGGCCTTGTTTAATCAGGAAAGACAGTTACCTGAAGGTACCCTTTGCATAAACACCTTTGCATCTAAAGGAAATCTTTCACAAGGGCTTGTGATTTTATTTTTATTTTAAGAAAGCATTTTTTTCCTGTAGTTATGGGCCATGTGATCAATACGGGGCTGGAGCTGATGGCAACGGGAAACCCCACCCGACTAAATGGGCGTCTGGCCAGCGCTGTGAAGCGAACTGTGGAGCTGGCCAACAGCCAGGACATCTCCTCTAGAGAGAGGCTCCATGTCAAGGCCCTGGAGCTCTTCTTACGTGGGTAAGGATCCAGAGCTGGGTTTTCACAGGAAATGCAGTCAGAAACGAGGGATGAACAAGAATACAGTCATGCAAGGGTCAGTGGGCAAGGTCTTCCTTGAAGTTATAATTGGAAGGTCTAATGAACATGCTTTGTTATCTGCTCGTTATTTTTATTTTTATTTAACCTTAAACCTTAAAATCATGCTGGAAACCCCTCTCACCTTCTCACTGATGAGCTGTTGCAGACATGCAGCTCATTCAGCCATCGGATCATCCCATCTAGGTCTGAAACAGGGCTTCAAGCGCTCGTAAGCCCCGCTGCCTTCAGAGTGAATAACAGCAGCAAAAAACACAGACTATCATTACACTCAACAACCAGGTTGTTTAATATTATAATACCTATATGTAAAAAGATGTATATTATTGTGCTTTCACCTTTTATATTAAACTTTCCAAATGACCAAAAAAAAAAAAAAAGCAGTGATATGATATAAAATGTTTTGTAAAGTGAGCACAACGGTGCAGTCAGGCATCATTAGGTCCCAGCAGAAAAGAGATCAGCTTTGTTTACTGCCTTGCCAGAGGAAATAGGTTGCCTGTGAAAGAATGACGTCTTTTTAAACAACAGAAGACTACAGCAATGTGTTTTATCTATGAGGCAACATTCATTCATCCTTAAATATCTGTTCGCTTCTCCCCATGTGATGCAGTAATTTGCGTCAGATCCTCAGCATTTATCTGTTTTATTTTGTATCAAGGACTCTTCTGTAATTTTCAGCAACAATCTACCAAGAAATAATTGTATTTTTTTTTGCTGTGTGCCTTTCCCCATGGTATAGTGTGATATACTGTTATACTGAGAACTCATTTAGTTTCTCAATATTGTCTTGGAGAATACCTGTGATTTTCAAGGGTCCTTTATTCCCTCCATTCCACACATAGCATACTGATGTCTGTAATTCTCCTGATACACTCATTCTGTAGTCTTCCATTACTTCAAATGGCCATGCCTGTGACAGTGACTCATGTGTCTTGTAGAGTTTTTTCTGGGGCCTGTGACGTATGGGAAGACATTCTGGTTGATCATCCCACTGACATGCTGGCCCTGAAGTTTGCCCATGATTCCTACTTCTACACGGGGTCCCAACTCCGGTTGAGGGACTCTGTGGCGCGGGTGCTGCCCTACTGGAAACCACATACACCTTTGTACAGGTACAGAAGTCAGCATGCATTACAAGAGAGGCCCCTCTGACACCTTTATAATCATGTGAAAACTCACTCACCCTTTATATTGGCTTATTTATAGATGCAGTGGGAGTGCATCTCATAAAAATTCAGAAAGTATAAAACTAATCACAATGAGCTTGTGTAAAGCTGGTCAGCATGTAATATTTAGCATTTTAAAAAGTATCTCTTGGATTGTTTCAAAACCCCTATAGGTGTTAATATCAAAACATAACATCATGGAATTCTTAGTATAAGAAAATTACACCCACTAAAGCATTTTAGTTATTCTAGGAATGTGTCTCTTCAGGCTGCTACGGTCAGTATTCTCAGAGTAAAAATGCATTCAAAGACAATGTGAAAACAATGGAGAATTAAATAAAATCTGTTGTTTGAAGTTATGAATCCACAGAGAATAATTGCCTGACTCTGCTGCTGTCCTTGTTTTAGTTCATTGTCCAGCCCGACTTAACTGTTGTGAATTGCTTTCAATGCTCTTGTAATGTTGCTATTGGCAGCTGCTGTCAGCTGAAAGCCCACTGTACACTGCATGCTCAGGACCAAATGGCTAACACAGTTAGCACCTAGCTGACAAACGTAATGAAGCATGTAGCAGTTAATAATCCAGATATTTCCCTTGAGAGTTGATGGCAACCAAAAAAAGAGCTTCAAGATAGAGAATATTGGACTTGCAGTTGCCAGGAACACGACTCCGAATGAATTCTCCACAACTGCTAGATGCGTACAGAATTGACTCCTTACCATATCTTTTTTAAAGTCAATATGTCTTCCTTTTTTTTTTTTTGTTTACAGCTACGGACAAAGGTTATTGCAGATTTTTACGTGTCCATTTTATTGTGCAGTTTATACAAGGATGATCAAAGTCACACACGCAAACACAGACAGTGTAGACACTTAGGTCCCCGTTTAGAGCAGGTTGTTTTGAGGAAAGTGTTTTGCACTGAGAAGGTAGAAAAGGTCTCAAGAAGAATCTTTTTAGGGGACTGAACCATTCTGCCCCTCAGAGGGTAATGGCTCACACATGGGGCAGAATGGTTTTCACATTGTTATCATGCATGTCCTTTCTGGGAGACAACTCGAAGCGAGCAAAAAAAATCGTTGTCTTCCACTTTAGTATCATTAAGTCAACATGTATAGATGAGTCAGACCGACATATAAAGCAACATAATATTTTAAATTTAATGGTAACATTCACGCCTCATAACAATTTCTGCGGACTGTGTCTATCTAACAGAGATAAATCGTCAGTGCACGCTCTCAGTATTACCACTGTGAAAATAAAAGCTCACATGCCCACATAGCAATAATGTTATCAGCTTGATGGCTCACAAGTTGACACCAATGTAATAATCATACTTTTTTTTTTTCAAAAGCAAATTAAGGTCACTTAAAATCACTCTCATTTGTGGCCCCTGGCTGTTATTGTTTTTGCTCAAGGCGTGTTAGTGAAATTAGTGTCTGCTTTCCTTCATTCTAGATAAATTGGATTGGTAAGTAAAAGTCCGTTCCAGCTTGTATCCTGTAATGAAAGATTTTTTTTTTTGCCTTTTGCTGTGTCGTCAGCTGTCTGAAAGGACAGTATGCCTTTGGCCTCATGGAGTCCCGCTTTTATGACCAGGCTGAGAAAGTTGCCATGGAGGTAAGATTCTCTTCTCCATTGCAGTCTCTTGTATTGTAACAGGGTGGTCCAGGCTGTCTGTGTGATTGTGTCAGTTCAGTTCGGCAAGTAATTTGCTGTCGAACACCAATAATGAGCAGCTCTCTCAGCCCTCTGAGGCCTGACTCTTCTGTGCTGAATGGGTAATGCATACAAAGTAGATGGGACGCGACGGCCCCTTGAAAAAAAGATTGAGGAATGTCAGAGATGAAATGAAAGATAGTAACTCAGGAATGAAGCATACCTTTTTTTTTTTTTAGGTTGTCATTTTGCTCATCTGTACCGAATACAGCATCTTTTTTTCTGCATCTATATTGCTTCCCCCTTACTTCAAACTCTCTCTTTCAGGGCCTCGCTTTGACTCCAAATGATGCTTGGGCCGTCCACGCTGTCGCCCATGTTTATGAGATGAGAGCAGAGGTGGACAAAAGCCTCAAGTTCATGGAGGGAAGAGAAAAGGACTGGGAGGTATGACCCTGAGCTGTTTGTCTGATGAATCACATCTGAGCAACCTTGTACAGTTTGGCACAGTTTTCTCAGAGTAAATTCAATTCAATTATGCAGTGAAATAGCCCCAGAAAAAATATTTCAAGTATGTATTGTTTAATTCCAGGGAGCTGACATGCTGGCCGGTCACAACTATTGGCACTGGGCTCTGGGCTTCATCGAGAAGGTAAAGATTCTAATCAGTTTCCTCAGTCAAGCGAATAGTTGGCAATAGTTGTGTTTGTGAAACTTGTATTTATGATATCCTCTCCGCTGGGCAAATTGAAGTGTAGAGTTGATTATATTGTGAGATTAATTTGTGTTTGCATCAGTGAAACACAATCTATCAACCTCACTTATTACCCAAATCTACAGTTGTTGTTCGAATGAATTTTCTCACCTCTTTCTTTCTCCTCAGGGGGAATACGAAGCTGCTCTGCAAATATTCGATTCCCAGGTTGGTTTGCATCCAAAATTTGATGGCATATGTGTCTGTGTCCACACACATTCAGTCCTTTCAAGAGCCATGTGTGTACCAACACACAGGGGATGCAGACTAAAAGCAATATGCTGTGCTTGTTGTGATTCAAGAAGGCAAGTGTGTGCAAATGGAAGTCAAATCCTTGTGAGGACACACTGTCATCGGCCGGAGCTGATTATTTTTTTATTCACTCTAAAAATAGTAGAGACAGTTTTAAATTAAGGCGCTTTCATGTCCTGTACCTTTTCAAGAGCATTTCAAAAGTCATGTTTCTTCTGCATGGCTCGACTCAGCTTCACTCGCTTTTATAACCAAGTACTTTAATTTGTTTTTTCACTGCAGATAGTAGCCCTTGAACGTAGGCGGGATTCTTAGCTGATCATCATAGCGACCCCGTGCCCTCTTCACTTTTCCAGCATTTGCGGAAAAACACAATGAAACTTTACTTTGGTCTTTAGAAGCTGCTGCCTTTATTCTCTGACAGACTGTTTCCTGCACTGTATATTTATTTCTAAACTGACAGCTTCACTACAAACATTTTTCCCCGATCCGTCTGCATTCATTGTTGCTGCTCTCACTCTCTCAACCACACACCTGATTTGCACACACACACACACACACAGATAGGAGAGACAGTACTCCTATTACTTTTTCCTAAACTTTTGGTCGAACAAATTTTTCAAATTATTCAAAAATGCCGACTGTGTGATGTGTCGTGTGGGTGACCGTTCTAGTGACGACTCCCCCTGACCAATCAATGACAACTCAACTGAGGTACCAATACCAAAAAGTTACCAGGTACCGTTTACAATTGTGAAGGAAAAAATTTCAAAGAGCTGAGCTCCACTACACATTCGCTATGGCTTAAGTGTTCCTTACCGCTGTCATAAGTTTGAACACAACAGAAATACCTAAGTTAGCTGAATTTCATGTTTTTCATGAATTTCAGTGTCAAACTACTCATTTCATGGGAGTCCAGCAAGACATAAGTTTCTTTACTAAAGTTAAATTTCTCTGAAAAATGTCCATGTGATGGCTGTTTAATGTTTCATCCCTCTGTGGTCAAGGTGAATAGTGAAAGTCTGTCCTTTTATCTTAGATATTCAGACGTTGCAAAGCCAAAGGATCCACGCTGGACATTGTGGACTCCTCTTCAATGCTCTGCAGACTGGAAATGGAGGGTAAGATGATGGGCTAATACTAGATTCACAAGGTATCTTTGGCAGTGAAACTACTGTCTGAATTTAGCTAATTGGAAAGGGAGCACAAAGGATTTTTAACTTCCAGGTTGCCCATCACATATTATGTCTGGGAGCCCTCTGATCAGATTTGATTAAAATTCTTGTTATTGCACTGTTTGAAATTTTCAGAATTAAAACGATTAGCCTGATGAAGGTGTTGCAACACTCAGTAATGTGTTGCTAATGGGCTGAAGGGCAAGTGCAACATCTAATTTAGGATAATAAGATAGTGTGGTCTTAAGTGAAACCCTTAATGAGGTGAGTGCTGTGTTAGAAATGGGTGTAATTAGCAGAACATCTGATTTTACTCTGTTTAGACTTAAACTGACTAAACGACCAGCTGACTTTTCAAAAAATATGTTTTTACTGCCTTGCTTCTGCCTTTCAGCAATTTTTGTGTGTTTGTCAGGCGTCAACGTGAAGGACCGTTGGCGAGAGCTGATCCAGGTAACACAGCCTCACACTGATGATCATGTGACCATGTTTAATGATATGCACTTCCTCATGGCATCGCTGGGGGCTAAAGAGAGTGGGACCTCTCAGCGTCTGCTGGAAGGCCTCCAGGAATTGGCTAAGTAAGTTCTGCACCATTTCTTCCCTTCACTGCACACCTCAACACTCTGTCAGCGTTACATAAGAGCCACACAGGCCTTATGTAAACTGAGACGGAAAGAAGGCAAAGCGTAGGATGGTGAGATAGAGGGCGGATGCAGTCAGTAAAGAGTCCGTCTCAGAGTCCTGGGTCTCCCTTCTGAAGTAGATGCACCAGCACTTGCTGCCTCTCTGGAGTTTTGTGGTGTCTGACCACAAACAGCCTCTGCTCTCCATTTTATCAGGCGCAGAACCTGCTGAAAGGCTGCCATTTAAAACCACTCTTTTAAATTGTTGTTTTTCAGTCTTATGTAATGTAATGGAAGTCACAAGAGTTTGGGAATGATGCACCTTCAAGGGGAAAACAGCTCTTTAGAGTCAGTTCCTAAGTAAGACATGCAGTCAAAGACCTAAACATGGCTGTACTTTGACTTATCAGGGAAGCCCCGAGGATGTTTGAGCTTAGAATTTATTCAATTCCGTCATTCACATACAGTATGCTGCATCGCTTTTACTTTGGTTTGGAAGGACTGCAGTTTAACATAATCCATACTTTGCTATAATGTGTTTTTGCATACTTCCTCTTACAGTCAGAGGCAGTGTCTGTAAGATTAGCTAATCCATAAAAGCCTCATGGCAATAAAGAATCTTTGGCCTTACATTGAAGTGAATCCTGCTCAGATGTTTATGCTTTTCACATTTTCATAAAGTAATACAACCAATGTCAGTCTGAAAATAAACCAAACTGGAGCTTTTCTGTAGATTTTTTCAAAATTGTTGATAATGGTAAAGTACATTAATGTCCTCTGGCTTTGGTTTGACTTACTTCCCTCTATGAAAATGACAGGAACTGTGTTTTCTTGAAGAAGTGAAGTTACCTGTGAATCCTAAATTTTATCTTTAGACTTCCTTGTTGTTCCAAATCTTCATAAGCATAAACAGTTGTATATATATATAAAATGACCTTCTATACTTGCCAATCTTCAACAAATTTTCAGCCCAGTAAAATATTATACCCCTATGTTAGTTTCCCTCTAGCTGCACTGAAAAATATATTTTTTCCTTCATTGTAAACCACTCCTTTTCCTCACAGAAATCCAGGTGAAAATCAGCAACATCAGCTGGCTAAAACTGTCGGTATGCCAGTGTGTCAGGCCATGGCTGAATACGACCAGGGCAACTACAGTCGAGCCATGGAGCTCCTCTACCCAGTACGCTATAGGATGGTTGAAGTGGGGGGCAGTGATGCACAGGTATGGTCCACAGAACAGGGTCCAGCAGCTACAATGAAACAGAGTCTCAGCCTTGAGGCTTGACTTTCTTTGGATATTTGATCGTATTGTATTGTTTGCTTTTGAGTAAAACAGAAATCCCCATTGTTGTGAAATGTGCCAGAGGTGAAGAACACTAATGCATAAGAGCTGATGGCTCTTGGGCCATGAACGTACTACATCGTGTGAAGTGCACAGTGCACCAACGTATCAATAATGAATCACTGTGATGGCTGCTGTTGGCCTTCATGCATTTTATGTTGGGTTTTTTTGCTTGGAAAACTGTTCCCCAAGGCACAGCAGTGTACAGACAACATAACAACAGGCCAGGAGGACTATATGTACAGTGCTGGAGCAGCATTGTGTTTACTAATGGGTTTGTCCACTCTTGTTTACAGAGGGACGTCTTCAGTCAACTGCTTATTCATGCAGCCTTAAAATCAGAGAACAAGCACCACCAGAAACTGGGAAGGTAATGCACAACAGGGACTTCAGACAGAGGGCTTTCACTCTTTTCCAGTTTCAGAGTTGGCCATCTTCTCTATCCATGTTTTATTGTGAAAATCTGTTGAGGGATCATAGGAAAAAAAAGAAAGGTCTTGCTCTATTTGAAGTACTGGATTTCATCATGATACCCTATAGTTGCTACTGGGGCTCCACTCTGGGTTTTTTTTTCTAGTTGTAGTCTTACTATGTGCATATAGAGCGTGTGCTTCCATTATTTAACCAATGTCCCCTGTCTGTACATCATGTTATACTTTTATTATTGATCAGGCTAGCCTCTCAGCTTCTCTCTCTGAATCTGCATTCATCTCTTTGAACTGTCTTGTGTTGTGCTGAATACCTGCAGATGTCTTCTGGTGGAGCGCGATGCCATGAGGCCAAACTCTCGTCTGACAGAACGTCTGATGAAGAGAGCCTTGTCTCTTCACTAGACTGACTGCAAGGTGCACAGAGCCTTTCCCATGCAAAAAACATCAAAGCCACCAAGTAATCTGATAGGCTGTTCTTTGGCTTCAGGAGACTCTTTTGCCAACCGGCAGGAATTTGGCACCACTGTCAAGACTTGTGAAAATTTTTATCAACTGCTTTAACTCTGTGTTCTTTTACTCTGACCTGATAAGCCTTGTAAGTGTACACATTTGCATATTTTTCAAGGTAATGTAACCAAAAATTGCCATATTGCATGATAAATAGCACATGTGCATAGATTCTTTCAGCTAACAAAATAGACTCCTCCAATCAATATATAGCGGTGTAACTTTCTGTCTCTTCTGATTTTTATTAGCAAACATCACATTTGAATATAAATACTAAATAATCAGTAAAAATAAGAAATGAAAGCAGCATGTCAAGATCAATACAAAAACCATGTTTTTTAAAACCAATAAACTTTACACTTTGCATGCAATGACTATTTGAGTAACACAATAAAGTGCACCACACTTTTAGGAAGCAGAACGTTAAGAATAGAAAATGTACTCAAAACATTGCAGTGATACAGTAAAAGTAAAAAAAAGAATGTCCTTGCACATGTCAGAGGAGCTGTGGCGAGAACTGTAAGTACTTTTCTTCCCTCTCTTTTCTCCCCCTGTGTCGGCCCACACTCACAACACTGAGGTAATCTCATCCTGGATCTGAGAGATCAGCATCTGGGACAGCACAATGCCTGCAATCTAGAGGACAGCAGCAGCCACTTTAGATTACAGAAAAGACTCTTTACGCTGAACAGCCTGTGCCGAGCATCTCAAGGTCCCTTGGAAGGGTGTCATAAGGCTCATTTGGCACAGAGAGGAAATGTTTCAAAATTAGACAAGTCTTTTTGGATTGTGTATACTCCACACTGTATACTCGTATTTATATGATTATTATACTTTATACGTATCACCTCCTACAGAACTGATCACAGTGTTATTCTCACAGTCTGTGACAAACACAGCTCTTCATGGAGCTTTTCAGTAATTAACGGTTTGATATAAATGCTGTTTGTTAGGCAGATAAATCCAGTAATAGTGTTTAGTTTGACAAAAAAGTGGAGTTGATCATCAGATTTATTGCACATCAAAGCAACTGGAAGACTAACGCAATTGTTTTGACAGGACTCATGGGTAATTCACACGCTTCCCTCTGAGCAGAATCTTTGGGGACCCAATCAGCCAGATATGAGAGCGAAGCAGAGATCAGCCTAAAGATCTGATGGCAAAGCTGCATGCTGTCTGCAACGTGACAGCACCTGAATCATTTCGATAAGTAAGCAGTCTAATTATTTAGAGACAGCTTTTGATAAGTGCTAATTTGCTTTCATGGCCAATCTAACAAATTGACTTGAGTTATTAACAGTACTTTATGCTGTGGGATTTGAGTTGTGTTGTGCACAACAACGATGCTCGATAAATAGAAACAAAATTGTCAGTATCATCCTTTCACAGACTTTTAATCTTTCAATATAAAATGAAAACTTCCACCTTGGTTACATATTAAGCTGCATTTTCAGACTGAAACAGTGCAGTAATTAAAAAATATTAAGTTAAAATTTTACTTTCATATCGTGCTTATTGCTGTCCAAGTTTGACCCTTCATTCAAAACCAGTTGAGGTTTTTTTGTGGGTTCGGGAGTTCATAGAAGCTCTACTACTGATCTTTCTATGTGTAACACTCAATGTTTTGCCGTTTCGTCCAAATGCACCACAAGAGTCTGGGTTTGGGAGCAGAGCCTGTCAATATGTTGATTACTACACGCTCAATCAGATGAGCCTCAAGTTAATGCCTGTATTGACTGTATGTGAGCTTATTTAAGAGAAGACTAAACTCATTTTTAGCTCAGTGATGTCTGAGGTTAGCAGTGGCAAAGAGCTGCCTGCATTAAGTCAATGCGTGTGTGTGTGGTTACCTGAGGCAAGGCCAGACCCAGAGCGAGAGCCCCCACCAGCAGCAGATGAGACTCGATCCACATCACTGCTCTGTCTGCACAACCTACAGGGTAGATTGATTTGTTTGCCTCCAGATATTTCTGGGTCTGAACCCCAAAACCGCACATAGTGTTGATCACTGCCTGCACGTAAGATGGACAGTAGCAAAAACACAGAGACAGAAAACACAAGATTAAACAGATAAGATTAAAAAACCTAAAACACTGGAAATAAAATTCAACAGATGCTTTCTTTGACTGTTGTTACACATCTGTTATCTTGCATTGACAAAGACATTAACTATTTTGGCAGCTATGGGGGTGTTTTGAAGAAGCCTGCTGATTGTAGAAACTTGGAATCAAAAAAGAGGAAAGAAAACCACGAACATTTGATGTGACACTGAAAGCTATTGATTTCTCTGAGTAGGTGCAGTAACCAGCTATGAACAGCAGGTTGCAGCACTGCATTAGCTCTTCTAGTATGTAATTAATTGATTTTTTGGCCCATGTAGAAAAAGGTTGCCGTGATCTGTTTTCCTTGTTGGATGATGTTTAATCAATATAAGCATGATAGATCAACATGCAGCCTTCAGTGTTCTGTTTTCACACAAACTAAAAGGAATTATCAGTGGTGGCCTGTATGCTGCAATGCTGCGTCTCAGCACAGAGGCAAGACGAGCACCTTTATGTGTCTCTATGTGTCTCAAGTATGCGAGAGCAAATGTGTGTGTTCATGCATGTACAAGTAGATATTTACATATACATATACAGGTTGTGTGCTGATATCCATACCCATTTCACTTGTTATGCATGTGTAGGCGGCTCTTTGTGTTGATTTTGTGAAGACAAAATATAATAAAACCTTCACAAAAATGTCTTAAATTTCAATATTAATAACCCCTGCCAACACTACTTCAAAAGTTAGTCATGTTCCTGAAGGCAGCATATCAAAGCTCTATGTTGGAATGTGACTTTTATATCCCAGTTGGTTAGCTTCAACAGTAACTTCTTGTTAATGCAGTTTGTCTTGCATGACTTTTCTTTGATTTAATATGTCTGTTTTTTTAAAACTTTTTTTTAAAGATATTAATCACCTCATGGGACTGAGTCGTGACTCACTAAGACACTCAAAGCCACACAGCAATCATTCATGCAAGCTGCAGTTTCTTCACAAGTGAAAATCTGCTTGGTCATTATCAGACCAGTTCTTCACACAGCAGCTTACTTTGCCCAAAGGAAAGGAAAGTAATACCGGCAGCAGTTTATATCTGCAGACGCAGACATGTTGATGTCGCCTCCAGGCAAAGAAACGAAATAACTTCTACAGTTTTGACACATTTGTGTAGTTCTTCACTGTCAGAATGATGCAAACAGTGTTTGTCACTGTCAGGAAATAGTGGGTACATTTCACCATCCATGGAATTCTAACAGTATAATATGCTGTATCAATCATTTTTTTTATCAGTTTATTGTCTCTAATTGATAGGTGTCAATCACTGTGTGGGGGAGTGTTAAAATATCTGCTAAAGTGATTGATAATCAGTAAAGGGATATTATTTTTGCATTGTTGATTTAAAACAGGCCAAATGTGACTCGTCAGTCAAGTGGTCACTGTGGCTGTTTAGTGTCACATGAATATCAATTGCATGAACAACATCCTATGTTATGTCACTCATAACAACTGAGAAAACCAAGAGATTAGGCAATAACCTAGTTTTAAAATGTTGCTGTTATGTGTGCATGTGTTTATTTATTTGTTTATTTATGTATTTATGGCTTTGAGGGGCTAATATTTAACTTTTCAAGGCCAAAACATAATTCTGAAACTTGTCAACACTGTGTTTCCTTTTGACTCAGACATTTACCGGTTTTTGCTCAGTAAAACCCTGGAACTCGATCAATTGCCTCAGATTACTTTAAAATGTAAAGCTCCTTCCTTGTAAGAAACCTAGTAAGTGACTTAAGTTATTTACTACATTTAGCACGTTCCCTTTTTAGTTTGTCCACTCAGTATCTGTTATTTTTCCACATGGAAAAGGACGCACCTCTCCAGGAACAGGAGTGCAGCAGGAGTAAGGCACAGCACAGCGCTCGGAGCTGGGGTTATCATGTGTACAATTAAAGTACAAGTTCCAGGACCAGTCCGTGTAGTTGTTCCACCCACAACACTTGAACTGAATTAAAAAGAGAGAGAGGAGAGCACAAGGCAGATATATATTTAGAAACATGGTCTTGCCTTGTGCTGTACATCCTGCTAGTCTGGGCCTCTCCCCTGGGAAAACCCAAGCTTGCAAGTGTGCCAGTGTGTGCAGATGGAAGAGGAATATTACATGAGGAGTTACCCACAGAGTGCAAGAACTGTATGTAACATGTAGCCTGTCATGTGGAAAACCACCACTGAGGCCAAAATAACAATTAGACATGAAACTCAGGTCTCTGATTGTGGTTTCCTGGTTTAGTGCTCAGACATATTCAATAAACCACAAGCTGTGATCAATTTACAGAATTTTGTGATGTGGGTAACTGCAGACACATGGACAACCACTCTGGCCAAGTGAAATTGGCCAGCATACCTCTTTTTGGATGTAATCCATCAGGTTCTGCAGATCCAGGTCATCCCTGTAGTGCACGATGGCTTTCTTTACAAACTTTCCCAAAGCATCTCGAGTCTAAGAGGGAGGACATGGAGGAGTTTAAAAACAGAACAAAAGCTTTAAAGAAAACATTGCAATGTTCAGAAAAATAATCTAATAACTTCATTTTTTAAAAAACACAAAAGTATATTGCCATGGCCAAACTTATCTTTAAAGGTCTCTATAACCAGACTCCTAAGGTGCTCAGTGACACAGTGAAATCTCTTGGGTTATGTGGTTTAATTTCTTGCTCTGCATCTATTGCGGAGAATTGCAGTGTCTTTTTATGTGTGAAACTTCTTTTGGGCAGATGCTGTGAAAATCCTCACTCAACTCAAAATAGATCTCATCTGAGACTTTTCAAATCTGATTTAAAACCATGTCTCAAGAGTGTTCAGGCACGTTTCGTTGCGTATCAGGTGGCTCTCTTCTGATTTTATTGACTTTTACAGTACCTTTATTGCAATTTGCATATAAATTATGTGAATGTTTACTGCCTTGTAAATGTGTTTTATTTATTTTTTTAATGGAAGACCATCTAGAGACACGTGTTATACAAATTGGCTTTCAGGCAATAAACGCTATTACTGACATATAAGAATAAACAAAAATAATAACATCCTTTTGTTTGCACGGTGTGAGCATCCTGTGGGATGCACTGTATCTCAACAAGACAGCAGAGGAGCAGAAACTCCTGCTGCTCTGATGGCTGCAGGAGTGCAGCATAACCATAATAATAAAACCAGTTATGCCTCTGAGATCAATACACTCGATGCATGCCAAATGTAGAGTGTACAGGCAGGTTTCAAGCTATTTCAGCTGCTGCAGATAATTGCTTGAACTTGCCCATTTGTTATTATAATGTGGTAATTTTCATCAGCTCCACTTGAGCTGAATAAACAAAACACAGATGAAATATAAATGAAAAACATTGATTTGTTTGAATAATATGTAATGAGGATTTCAAACTAAATGAGGTTGATTCAGACGTTATAATCGTGTGTTGCTTCATTTTGTTAGTATTATACTTCTTTTCAGGACATTAATAAGGCACTGCATTCGTAATATTTAGTTTTCCTAGTCCCACATGTAAACAGTGTTTTAGAAAGGCATACAATGCAAATTGCTATCCCTTAAAACTCTGAAAACAAGGAGGGCCATTGTTGAACAGTCTTAGCTCAGATGTAATATATGCTAATAGGAGCACTGTATGCTAATAAGCAGCTAAACGTTAAAATTTTATTAAGCTTGAAATGAACTTCAGTGAGTGGTTTGCTAAAGGCTTGCTAAATTGTTCGCATTACAACTCTTGTTAGAACAGGTTATATTGATAAATACTGTGAGCTGTATCAAAATAGCCTTAAATTTTTATCCCAAAGTAGTTTTACTAAATTGTGTTAGGATTTTTTTAAGCCCCATCCACCACCCTTCCCTCTGTTTCTGTCTCTCTGCGTGGTACAGTATGCTGGTGGGCCTTGGAGCCCACCGTCACACCTCCTCATGTCATTAGCGGCAAAGTCTCCTTCAAGGGATCTGTTGAAATGGAACATTTGGTTCCACTTTGAAGTGCCGAAGCATTTGAATCATTTAGTGAGGAATGATGCTGCGAGGCTTGTTAAACTGCTCTGTTTAGCAGCAGGCAGTCCAACCGCTGACAGAGAACACAAGGGATAAGAGAGGTATCATCAGACACCAGGCACCTCGCCACCAGACACTGATGTCGATGCATGCTGCAACGTTAGCTGTTGTGTTTTTATTCTCAGTGGAGCCCTAATGGGATGTTACTGTAGCAGATAAGTGTATGCTGGAGGGGGGGGTCCTTTCTTTCCCTGTGGCCTCCAATGCAGTCATTGGGGTTATATAAAGGGCTCAGACAGGTACACAGGAGTGAACATAACGCATTCACCCATGTAGTCACTGACTGAGTTACCTTTTCCCATACAGACACAGGCTCTTTTCATTGGTATCCTTACCTGGGGATCTAAACTCCCACAAGGGCTTACAAAATGTTTATTATTTCTAATCAGATAGATTCCACAAAATCATGTTTATTCTTTGAATTTTTTCTAAACTTGAATTTGTTTTATTTTTTGTATAATTAAACCTATTGGGGTTTCTTACACTGATTTAGATAAAACAATCAATTGCTTCAGACTAACCCACCCAGATGTCAGGTTAGCTAATGGAATTATACATCATTAACTGTACATTAACCATCAGTAAGTGTAAGCCTAGCCCTAACCTGTAAGTGGCTCTTCCTTTTTTTCTCTGTGCAGTGCATTATGGGAAAAAAGCATACACAAACAACATTCTCAAAAACCAAGGGTTTTTTTATGCTATCTGGGATATACTGTAGCTTAAATCTTGTCTTCACTTGCACAGAGCTCCTCTTTTTATATTTTCATTGTGGGATTAGAGGGTGAAACACATTAACAGCTTGTTTATAATTTTTGTTATAAAATTTGGCATACTTAATCTCAAAAATCACTATATAAACTTTTTTTATATAGGTGAAACTAAAATTAAAGCAACCAAAAAGTCTAACAATGTTTAATTATCAGAGAAAAAGTTAAAGCACAGAAGGCGGAAGTTAAAATGTGAGGGACGTTTTCTCCACCAAAGAAGCCTGGCTGACCTGAAGGATTAGTTAAAAACTTATTCTCTGACATCTTACACCATCTGTTGTTTTTACAAATGATGGCCAAAAGTATGAAATTAAGACCCAAGTATTAGTAAACTGGAATTATCCTGAAAACATTTTCCAGTAAAGTCAGTTAAAGCCCCTGCACCCTTGAGAGAGAATTATTATGGTTCCCTTTCTTATCTGTCAAATCTGAGACTCACAATTCAGGGCTTACAGACAGCAATACAAACACTGATTTTTTTCTTGCAGTACTTTTGTATATGTGATTTTTTTTTCTTATTTGCAACTCAGACACTGACTAGATATTACCCTTGTGGGCTCAGAGTGCCCATCTGTGGATTTAGATGCCATGCTTTATTTAGTTTAATTCACTGTGGTTTACAAATTCACCACATGTCCAGAAGCTTGGGGAAAAAAAACATTAAATCAGTGATAATCAGGGGCATTTGTGGTCTATAATGGCACTGTGGAGGAGAACTGGTGACCAAATGTGATCTTATAGTGACTTTATATTATAAAATAACTAGTCAAGTGCACAGAAATGTAAGTGTAAGACAAATACCTGATCGGAGTAGAAGAAGCCTAGAATAGCTATGGCCAGCTGGGTGAGGAAGACCAATGTCAGGCTGAAGGAAAACTACAGTGAGAGAATAAAAATATCAAAACCCAGTATTACTTTGAGAGAACCATCAACTGACTTGTTGGATTTGCTGTTGCACATGAGATGTAAGACTTGGCTTTGGATTAAATGTAATTTGAGCAACCGTATCGGAAGCAAAACAGCGCCAGTATTAGTAATGTGTCTGTTAGGTCTATTACTGTCTTGAGGAGGCGAATGTTCTCTCGGAGGGCTCCAATGCAACCACAGAAAGTGATGAAGAACATGACCACCCCCACCACAATTAGGATGACAGCCGGGTCGATGAGGAACGTGTCCCGAACTGTGTCTGGCAAAAAGACAGGAACACAAAAGCCCCTGTTTAGATATCTGCCTTCCTCTATTCCAAACTTTTCTTCTTTTCCTCAGTTTCTCTTTGATTGCATGACTCCTTTCTAAACTAAATTCCTATTTATTTCCTCCCTCTCAACTTTTTTTTTTGTTTTCTGATCCTCTTCCAACTAGCTGCCTTAATTTTCCCAAAATTTTAGTGATCTGTTGTGGATTATGCAGACTACAGAGGCTTTTTTATTGAATGAGCCCAGGTTAATCCCTTCTGCTGTCCATGCACTGTATATTACAAATTAAATGTGGAAACAATGATGAGAGGTTGAATAAGGTAAAATCTCTCAGATCCATTAAAGGTGACAAGCTATTTCTCTGCGTCTGGGGAAGGTAACAGGTGTGCAACTGAAAGAGGCCACCACCTTACACCAGCACAGCAAGAGAGACCGCTGTGAGTGCAGAAACAGCTTATCACAGTTCTTTTATTCTTCGTAAACACAAACCAGAGGCAAACATTGTGGAAAAAGGATTTTATATGTACCTGTAGCTTTCTGGACTTTAGCATACACTCCGATGGCAACAATCAACAAGGAGAAAACCTAGGGAAAGAGATGGAAACTGTTAAGCCACAGAACCACAAAAACACTTGAATCAAGTGGCACATTATTTTCTCTTCCCTCTTATGGTTGCTCAGCTCCAGATGGACTTTACAGTTTTGCATAAAATTGTTTTACAATCACTTGTTCTGATGATGGAAAACCTGACAAGGACATGGGTAAGGGTTTGGCATGGTTAAATATAAGAAATTTTGAAATTACTCTTATTCGTTCTCTTGCATGGAGTTGGATGACAAGAGTGATGCTTGGCTTAGCTTATCACATAAATGCAGAAGGAAACAGCTAGCTTGGCTCTGTCCAAAGGTATCAAAAAAGGCCCGCCAGCCATAAAGCTCAGTATGTTTGTCTCTTTATCTTGTTTACAGTGTACAAAAACAAAGAGTTTAAATCCACAAGTTTCCTATGCTAACTTTTTACTTACTTTATGCTAACTTGAGCTATCTATCTCCTGGCTTTAGCTTCAAATTTAATGTTCAGTCATGAGACTGGTCAGTGGTTAGTGGATAGTAAATCTTAACGGCAACACACTTAGCGTAACCTAGAATATTGTTGAAAAACAGTCTTAAAATTTCTTTATGACTTTGAAACTTCTAGAAAATCCAGCAGCTGTTTAATCATGCAGGGTGTGTGATTTATTCTGTTGTGTGAGAACTTGATGAGACGTTGCTTTCAGTGTGCTGGTTCTGTTTTGAACAAACAGAAGTTTGCTCTGTTAACCCGGACAGGTCTGACGAGATGAGTGATGACGAGCCTTTTCTCGAGTGCTGAGGATGTAGAGCACCTGTAGCCATGGCAGCTGCACTGTTTTGTGTGATAACGATAGACAAACAGATGGACGTCAGACGGGTACAAAACAAAACATATGGATCTCAGCTTTAATCATCTGAATTTTGGAGGACGTCAGTGTGGTGCACTCGTAGAGAATATATTTTCTCTGACAACTCAGTCCACCTGTGATTTCACAGACAATCCTTCAATTTTTTTTTTTCAGTATGGATCACCCAGTCGAACTTGACCTTGGTTAGAAAGTCATGGCTATCATCAACCCAAGCTTGACTAAACAGTGTTTTGTGTTTTACTTTTGTACTGTTGTATACAGAAAAAAAATCCTTCAGAAGGCATAGATCAATGAAAAAGCAGCTGGAAGGTGAAAGAGTGATAACATACAAAAAGATGGTGTATGTGAAAAGTTCAAGGTGTTGATCTTTGTTAGACTTGCTAAAAAAAAAGCAAATGAAGCCCCTACTGTGAACACAAAACACATGTTGGCAGCCCACAGTGTGCATGTATTGGATGAAGTGAAGCATCTCATTTAATGAGGTCTCAAAACTGTGACAACATTCAAGCACAAACAACTGCATGTGTGCTATAAGTTACGGTATCGTTTGAGGAAGTGTCGTAAAGCAGCAGGGTGTGAGTTCATCCAAACAGAAGCTACGCAATAAAACAGAAAAGAAAATGGGAAACAGGCGAAATAAGAGCTTTGTGTTAATTGCATTGTCAACACTAATTTTCCTCCTTCGCTTGACTGTTTTTCTCACCTTGAATAACAATCTGCATGGCTTGGCCATCATTTAAAGCTCCAAGATTAAGAGACGTTCTCCTGAGTAGTTGTGTGTGTGTCGGTGTTTGTGTGTGTCTGTCTGTAGAATATCTTTTGTTCAGCCTGTATAAACGTGGATTTGTTTTGTGCCTGTCTGAAAAGCCTGTGTTGGATCTTTTGAGGTCATGAGGATCTATGGTCCATGGCATAATCTGCTATGAAAGAGGTGTAATTTTTATTTGGCAGGCTTCACATCCAACCCTTTTTTTTCTTGTGTGTGTGCTCTGGAGAAGTAAATTGTTACTTTGAAGTGGTGTGTTTTTATCTCTTTCACATTTGTGAATCAATAATCTGCCTTGACGAGACAATAGCTGACAAAAGACAAAACATCAATGGCACACATTTTCTTTAGAACTGTAGTTTTTTAAAGATTTTTATTCTCTGTCGTGTAGGAATGTGTCCACCTGCAGCTCCACTTGTCAGTTTGCCACTATGTGTGTGAATGTGAATACGGCTGGCAGTGTGCATTTGCAACAGGAGACGCGTACACACATAGTGAATGTATTCCAGTTCTGTTTTCAGGCTTTTCAAAGGGATGAATCAGGCTTCTCCCGGCGGATTGTGTGCCGAGGTGAAAGCCAGCTGAACTGAGCCGTGGGGACGCCGGCACAAAGGCCTGATGGATTAGGGCTGCAGTGTTCACTTCTGAGCCTGTGTCTGATAAACAAAGTCAACACGGGCCGGGCTGCCGGGTCTGCAGTTATTGCTGATTGGCTCTAAACGCAGTAACAGTGCGCTACAGTGTTGGCCCCCTTGCTGTGTTTGTGTAGGATTGGATGAGCGGGGATATGATGGATGTGTAGGGACTCAGCTAAACTCCAGATGTGATCCGTGTGCTCAAAGTAGTAATTTGGTAGGAAAGGGAGGGACTCGGAGAGAGCCCTAATGGTGTGTGTGTCTGTGTGTGTGAAAGCAACTGCTAATAGGGGGCAAACGGCCTAATTGGGTGCATTTAAGTGTCTCCTATGGTTTCTCTTCCTCTTACAGTTCCAGTTGTCTCATGACCTTTACGCTGACAACCAGCAGTCGATCTTGTACAAGCTGAGACTTTGTGCCTTTGGTATACTGTGTCTGTGGCTCCCAACCTTTTTCCCTGATGTAGCCTCACAGTTCTGTCTGATGAACCACCAACCATCATTTTCCAAATTTTCTCCTAATTTTTTATGGACTTCACTTTACTTTCTTAGCTAACTATCTAAACCATTTTCGATGTTTTGTTATTTATTCATAAATTTTAGCTAACTCTTGCATGCTACCTCCTTTTCATGCATTCTCAATCTAGTGCTCAGGTGCTGACTTTTTCAAATTTCAAATGCATCTTATTTTTCCAAATATCTGTAGCTACTGCATCATTTTTTCAAATAGCAACTGGTAACAGAAGATATACCCACTGAGGAACAATGTACCCCTGGCTGGGAAAGACTGCTGTGTATAATATGCAATCCAAACTTGTGCTGTTATGTTGTTAAACAATGCAGCCAACAATATGTTCAGCAATGGCTTTTTCAGTAACTGTACATGACAGAAAATAAATAGAGACGTTTAGATACAGACTAGCAGCAAGCTCTCATAGTTGAGGTGTTTGATAGTTCAGTGTGAGTCAGTGCTCCACTGATTTGAAAAGAACGCACCACTCAACATTTGCTACAGTGATGTATGAGCAATCTCAGAGTCCATATATAACCGTAGTAAACTAAAATAGGTAGCAGCAGGGAGAGCGTGTGCTCCTGCTGTTTGCAGCTTGGAATACTATCAGAATAATATTTCTTCATTAATTATTTATATGCTTTTTCTTTCTCTTGCCTTTTTTTTTGGTTTGGCTTCCTTTTCTAGCAGATCTGAGTTTTTGGAAAGCTACAACTCCCTGATAGCAGGTGATTTGTATGCTAATATTAAGAATATAAAATATAGTTGAACACCATAACAGCTGTATTATGGTGCTCCACACAAAGAGAAGAAAATACTTCAACAGTGCAACTCTACTCACCCAAAATAAGAAGCTGAAGAAGAAGAGAAAGTATCTGATCCAGGGGTTGACGAATGAGAACGTCTCAACTCTGTTCAAGCTAAGCTTCCTATCCATTATTTGTGGGTGTTTTTGTTTTCATATAGAGCTTCGGTTGAGTTTAACTTGAAAACAGTCCCCTGATCCGGCCCCACCCCGGAGGTAGTCAGCCGCCATGTGAATTTTAGGGAAAGGAGTTGTTTGCTGGCAGTAGGGGGGGGTGTCAGTCTGGCCAAAAAAGGGGGCATGGGGCTATGACGCTGCCCCACCATGCTGGTAGGGCCCAGAACTGTCTATGTAGGCAGGCAGGTCAGATTACACAAAAAATATCTCTGGCTGACTGCAGCTGAATGGTCTACGAGCTTTGGAGGATTATCAGCCTGCTGCTAGATTGCTACTTTCACCTCTATGCACTCTCTGTCTTTCTCTATTACATTAAAGTTAGCAGATCCTGCATCGTAGACTTACAAGCAGATTGCCTGCTGTCATTTCAAAATCCTGTCAACATTTATGCTTCTAAAAGGCTTCTCTTCTGTTCTGAGAATTTGCAGCTTCAAAGACAGATGCTCTCCTGCAAAACTGAACAACAAAAGCTGGACAATGGCATCTTTGAGTGGAAAGACATCTAATGTATTTAAATGACAATAAGCAGTTTATTTGGATGTTTCTGATGTGCTGTGTTCATTTGTGCTTTATAGCAAATCTGCTGAATTTTATACAAATAAAGATCAAATGAATCAAGAAGTAAAATTGTCAGGCTACAGCTCCGGTAATAAGATTAAGATGTAAAACTCTTTTGATAATCATCAGGCAAAATGGATCTGTCAGAATGACCAGAGGGATTATCTGAGGATAGAGTACAGAAAAAAAGATTATCACATAACTATTAGTTTAATGTGAATGTACAAAAGATTCACTACCAGCTATCTTAATTCTAGCTCATAATTTAGAAACGTAGTCCAAATTGTCCTTGGCAGTGGGAATACTGTGCGTGAATACTTGATCACAAGGATTTTTTTTTATCCTTACATCAAGTGTCTCCTGTGGAGTGACAGAAGGACACGAGGTACCTGGCTGCCTTGCCAGAGGTACATAAAGACTTAATGAGATCGATCTCTCTCCATTACGAGAGATACAACTCAGTTTTTAGTCTCACAGATGCTTAATTAGAGCATGCCCTTATTTATACCAGCTGAATGTACTGTTTCTTGCCAAGATGTGGATGAGAGAATTGATACCATGCTTGTCTTCACAATAAATGTGGAACTACAGAAAGCAGCTGGTTGGCTCAGCGTAAAGACCAGAAACACAGAAAACTAAAGTGGAAAATTATCATTTTGTTGTTTAACAGGATTACAATAATGGAATAAATCTCCCACCATTAAAATATGATGTTATTTTACACTTAAATGCCAGTAGTTTTGTTTTTATTTATTTATTTATTTATTTTTTTGTATGGCTTTGTATGGATTAAACAACTTAGAGTAACACCCATTGCGTTAAGTCTTGTTGTCTTAAAATATTGACTGTTAAGATTTTTGTTTGAATGTGTAACTTTACCTCCTTGGCAGTAGAATCCTTCTGCCTTCAGATTAAAAGAAAAACAACCCAACACTATTATTTAGTGGTTTCCAGATAATTAATATGGAAAACCACAGTCGATAAACTTATTTTATAGCTAGGTATTTTTTCGGAAATATGTAGTATGTTTATGAGTGAAGGGATTCTGCAGGAATTAATAAATATAATAAAAGATCATCCAAATTTAAGGATTCTATGTGTTCTTTCCATTCCTAGTCCCATCAATGAGCATTTCCTCTTCTCTTAAAACTATGGATAAATGTTCTTTCATTTCAGTAATGAAGAAGAATGGCAAGAGGCAACAGCCCTGTCTCGTATCACGAAACAGTGAGAAATAACTCAGTGGTAGCGAGAAATAACTCAAAGTAGCAGCTTGTGTGCACCAAGGCCATTGGCGATGAATAAATTATTTTAACCCAGGAGATAAATATTGAGCTGAAACCAAATTTTTCAAGGACAGCAAGATAGATATTCTGCTCCACCCATTCAAAATGCTGTTTCAGCATCTAGGGAGATTATGACCTTTGGTAGTTTGGTAGAAGGAAAGAAGTATATTGAATAAAAGACACGTTGTAAAATGATTGCCTACACCATATAAATCCTGTTTAATCTGGATCTATTAAACTGGGAATCACTGTTTCAGATAGACCTTGTAAATATTTTGTAGTCACAGCAGTTAAGACCTATTGGCCATACTCACAGGAATCCTATACCTTTTTGAGCAAAACCATTACAGTTACTTGTTTTGTAGTAAGGTTAAGTTGCTGAAGTTTTAATGAAAAACAAATAGTGTAATGCTGCAGTGAGCCTGACACAGTATTAGCCATTTTGTATGATAGTGAAGTCATGTCAAAAACCTCTCTGCCATGCAGTCAAATGGATTTGGGTTTACTCAGGGAAAGACAACAGATTGAGAGCAGAAAGTAGCAGAAACAACCTAGATATCAGCTCCTCTGCACCTAAAAAGGCTGAATAATGCTGCATGGGGACACACTCAATAGAATCAATGGAAACAAAGCCTTTCCAATTCAGGTTAATGAAATGAGTTCTGCTCTGGATCAGAGGGAAAAAATTTAAATCCTGAAATAATAATTAGGGAAAAAAGTATCCATGGTTGGTTCTGTTCACTTTATTTCAGTACATGTTACTTATACAAAATAATCTGTACAAAGGCTAAAATAGGTCATATTTTTGCATAGAAGGAACAGTGATGTAAAACAAAAAGCCAGGATGGAATGGCACAATAAACTCCACTCACTATTACACATGGGCCTGGTAACAATTAGGTTAAAAAAAGGGATAAAGCTCCATACAAAAATATTCCACTGCTCACGCCATGCTGTAAAAACCCGAGACAAATTGGCGATGGTTGCCACTTTCATCATCTCCTTTTTGTTCTTTTGCTTCTTCTTCTTCTTCAAAAAAAGCCCTCAGCTCGACTGGCTGACTACCATTAGCTTATTTCAGCGTCTTTAGGACAACATTCCCTCAGGTTTTGTTACTTTTTAAATTTTTTTTAAAAAAGAGGCCATTTTAAAGCAGCAATGCTGCTCTCTTTCATTTAATACACCATGGGATCTGCTGTGACACCGCTTCACTTTGCTCTTCATGCCAAGTCCTGTCTTCCGCTACCAAAAAAATTCAGCATCAAACAGTGTTTAAATGCTGCCTATATAATTGACAGTGACACAAAAAGAGAATACATCAGGAGCATCGAGTCATTAAACATGAAAGGCAATGAGCGTACTGTATCGTGGGATTTTGTGACACTCTTTCCTTTATTTAAAAAATAGTTGATTTAGAGAATGAAGAGAAGGTAGTGCACCAACTAGCATAATTATTATGAGTGCTTTCACATGTAGCAGAAAACTCCACAGGACAAGACTGGCAGGTATCAGATAGTGCCACCCAGCAGAACACAACATCAAATACACCATTTCTAGAGCATACATTTCCACTGCTCAGATATTCAGCTTCAGCACGGGGGAAGGATTAGGAGAAGATTACAGAAATAATATGTCAAAGGTGGCAAAAAAAAAGCTGCTTCATGTCTTCACAGCAGACAAAACCCAATTACTGCATGTGCTGTCTTCCTTTACCATCTCTGTTGCTTAGTGCTTTCATGGATGAGAAAGAATACCTTAAATTAAAAAAAGAAGAAAACAAACAAAAATAAAAAAACAGGAAGTTTGTCTTACTACAAGAAGCAAATGCAGTCAAATAAAATATGAAGACCATACAGAGACAACCACAAATTTACATCAAATTTACACTGCTCCTGTTCTTTAAAAAGAAGACAACAGAGGCAGAGAAACAACATATGATAACATATCAACATGTGATAACATGTGATAACATATGGGTAAAGGTGTCTGTATATGTGCACCAATTAAAAAAAAAAGTGTTTAAATGAAAAAAAAGACAAAGAGCAGGGGCTGTTAGGCATTTTAAAATTAGAAAATGGCAACCAAACCGTCAATGTAAATGTAAATTCAGGTGTCAGAGGCAATGTTTAACAGTAGGTTACATCAGCTGTAAAAATAAGCATATTTACATCTGGGGTTCACATACAGGGCTGATATACTGCAGTGACATGAGCTCTGTGTTGTGCAGTGTCATCTCATAGATCATGCTTTACAAATACATAATGGGCCTTTCACTGGCAGTTTTTAAGAGACTTAATGCAGATAATACCAGCACGTCCTAATTTAATTAAAGAAGGTCCTAATACGGAGAAGCACGATGACAAGCGTGCAGTATGTCTTTTGTGGGCTTAACCTGATGCTATATGACAAATTTTCTGTCTTTATCAAGTCTGACTTAATTGCTTTAACTGCCTGTAGCAATGTTAAGACAGAGAGGCATTTTTGCACCTTGTTGAGGAACATTGCAGAGACTAATCCTCTAAGAAACAAATACTAAATGTCATGTTCTTGCAATGAGCGTCAATGAACCTCTGTCATGAATGAAAAAAGACAGTAAAAACAGCCTACAACAAGAAAAAACAATAGTATATAGTATAAAAACAAACATAAACAGCCACAACAAATGTACAAAAATAACATCATTGAACAGTTTTTGTTGAAATGGCGTCCATCCTTGCATTCTGAGAACACGGAGGAACATTTTTCTTTGACAAAACCATGAAAAGTAGGTGACAGTAGCAGAGCTGAATTCACACTGAGCAGAAAATGTCAAAATGTCAGCACAGGCAGATCAGTGGAGGGCAAAGATTTACAGAGTTTGCAGTTTGGGCCCTGAAATATGACGTCAAATTTGGAGACACTGGATGGGTTTTATTTCTGCTATTCTCCATTCTCACATTTTCTCTGACATCTGCATTCTGACACCTTTCCATACCATGCAAGGCGAAGCAACACAACAAAATATTTATCTTGGGGTTGCTTCTGAACTTTGTGCCTGCAGTGAGGTTAAAATGCAGCCTGGTTTACAGAACAGTTACAGCCATTTCTTTCTAGAAGCCCCTCTGGGGTACAGAATATACCTTACAGCTGCTTTGAGGCGTCCGAGGAGCGCAGCTGTATTTCTTCAGTGTCACTGCTGCCAGCTACTGTATGTATAGCGCCGGGTGTCTGCAGAACGAGGCAGTAAATAAGGGATGTGTGGAGAGTTTGTGGAGGCAGCCAAGCGGAGATGTGACCACTCGTGCCTGCGCTGTACATCAGCAGCTGTCATGTTTCCCCCCGTGGACACAACAAAAGGAGTTCAAGCATATGGGGGGCAGGCAGTGAATCACAGCCAGCGGGGTCGCTGCACATCACAGCCCAAATCTGTTGCTTCCTCATGCACAAACCCCCTCGTCCTAAAACTGTGTCTCTCAGATAGAGTTATTGTAACACCGATAAAGAACAGTTAAGAATGACTTTAGGTGATGCTGTGAGGCATGCAGACTGCCACACAGAAAGAATGTCTAATGAGTTCATTTAAACTCTTCTTTCAACGATGACCTCAGATATAATTTAGAGCTTCAGCCACCTCTGGTCCCAATGATTTCTCCTCTCAGTTTCCAACAGCAGCAAACAAATAATCACCTTTCTTCTTTTGACAAGGGATGTTGCAAGTTTATGGTCTTGTAAGATTTGTAGATTTGTAGATTTGGACAGCGTAACCTGACAGTAACGGTACTAGAAAGTCTTTGCTGAGATCTGGGAATGTGGCAACATTTCTAAAAAGTGTCTAAAGGGCCATTAAGCACACACTTCTAGACATATTAAGCTGCAGCCCACATCTCAGACTTGTTCACCAATAGACGTGTGTAATTATTATTGTTTTTGGGTTTTTGTTGAGAGAAAAAAAAGCCAATTGGAGCACTGCAGGACATGTTTCCTTTGCCAGAGCCAGAAGTATAAAACGTGCCTGAAATCCTCATTTGCTATAAAGTGCATTATTTTTTTAGTGTGCCGCATTTATAACATCTGAATTCTGAGTGTGAAACTCCCAAAACAGATGGATCTAATCAGCCAGAGTAATTAATAACACCTGTGTGGGTGTGCAGGCCTTTTGCATCAGCATATTCCTTTGACTGCTGTGAGAGACGCCAGCAGCATCGACTGAAAAGGACATTGTCACTTTAGAGGGATCAGTCACTGCTGACTGACGGCAAAAATAACCACACAGGAAACAGCTAACATGAACACAATGTCATAAGTAGCATGGGAAATGAAATAACATGGCAATTCTGTCTGATTATCATTATAAGGAACATAAGCAGTCAGACAAGCACATCAGTTCTTTAGACAAACCCCACGATTTGCCAAATTTATTCCAAAGAGATAACAAAGAAGGAAAGTAAAATTACGACTTCAACTGAAATTATAAAAAGACTGACTTTCTTTTTCAACTCTGACACATTTCATTTGCCGTAAATATGCAGTTATAGTTTTCTGTGCAATGAGGGATTATTAGTGAAATTTCAGAAGCACTCACTTTCTGTTTTGTGAATAATGCGATAGCGAATGAGAATAAACTGTTAGTTTATTTACAACCTGTCTGATTGCTTGTTTCCTGCTCTGTGGGATGTTGTTAAAATCTTGTAGCCATGTTGTCAGACCTCAGCATTTACTCTGGTGAGTACAATGTTATCATAACTGATGAGCACAACCAAACGAGAGCCTAAGCTAAAATAATTCTTTGCTAAAATAATCCTTCACCAGTAATCTAGCACTCTACACCGCCACATCTCACATACACAATAACTTTTGAAGCCTAGAGCAGACACACTGGAGGGTATTTTCTTTAAGTTGCCACAGCAGTATTTTAAGTCTTAAGGAGGCAGCCTGGTGCTCAGGCCTCCTGCAGCGAATCAGCAGTAAACAGACATGTCCTACAGGGCATGTTGCCATACCTATCTGTCTCAGCTTTGATCTGCCTACTCCCCCAAAGCCCCCTCCTCCGTTGCTGCAAGAAAAAGAAGCTTACAGAAAATGGGTGAAGTAGCAAACCTGAGGTGTCACCTCATGATTAACAGGAATGTCAGCAGAGGTATTGTGTGTACGTACAGAGCGTAAAGCTCATTGCTTTCTGACATGCGGGGAGGAAAATTGGGGTGGGAAAAATAAAATTGGAAGCACGGGGAGTTAACAGCCAGAGAGAAAGGATGAGGAGGGTGGAGCGAATGGATGAGATCTCAAGAATACAGAGGAGAAAGTCTCCAGCCGCCTCCGTTGACTCAATTGATTGCAGCAGGGAAGGGAGGCAACATGTCTGCTTTGTTTTTCCCAACATGCCATGCTTCTCTGTGTTTCCGTGTGCTTTTCTCCCTCTGCAGCTTGGACAAAACACCCACAAAGCAGCACACACATGCACACACACACAATTCAGTCTGCATTTTTAAAGCGGGAACTTCATCACCCAGAATTCTTCACTTGACAGTCCTGGTGGAGCCCTAATAAACAGCCATTTTACACCATTTGTATTGTCCCACCGGAACAGGGAACACTGCTGCTGCGTGGCACTACAAAGTGTGTGTGTATGTGTGTGTGTGTGTGTGTGTAACTGTTGTTTGTGGGTGTTCGCAGACAGATTTATTAATTTTCATTTCAACTTGTTATTCAGAGAAAAAGCAGAATTTGGTATAAAATAAATCCATTGATGATTACTCAAATGACATGAAATTTCTCCATCGCGCTCATTTTACCAGAATCTCTAGAGCCAAACAAAAAATATGAATCATAGATTACATTAAACAACCCCCCAACCTGTCTGCGCCCCTCTGCAGCAACAACAAGTCAAATCCACCCCCAAACCCACCCACCCACACACACAAACACACATATACTGCATGTGTTAGAGCTCATTGCACTGATCTCTTGCACACATTCCACAGGAGCATTAATGACATACTTACAAAAAATGAGACTAAATGAAGACGTCTGACATTTCAACAACAAAGGTAAACCAGTAAAGTAGAAAACTAGCATGCCATGTTGGGACTTTTTTCATTTACAAGTAAAAGAGGGCTTAGCTATGATTAACATAAAAGGAAAAAAAAAGGTGGAGTTTTTTTATCAGTTTCATATGCTTTCTTTGCCTCGGAGTTGGGTGCGTGGGCATTAGTAAAGTCTTCATTGTCTCAAAGTCCATCCTGCCTTCCAGCAAACTGTCAGTCTGAGCAAAAAAGACAAGAAAATAAAAACAAAAAAGAAATGTACTCAAGAGGAGCGGCAACCAATGGGATTCTCTCCTTGCCAAAAGTAGGTGTCCCTTCTCTTCCAGTTGTGTTTGTTACTCTTTGGCAAAATGAATGGTGAAAAGGAGAGAGAGGAACAGAGCAGGAACACGGCTGGAATCTGTACAGAAGGTCTGGAAAGGAGGAGGAGGTGGAAAGGGGGGTCAAAGGATGCTCTAAAGAGGTTGTAAAGTGAGAGTGGGAAGCAGGGGTGTTTAAATCAGAGTCTTATCCCATCAGGCAGTGGGGCTCCTCTCCGTTGGGTGCCTCCCCCTGCTAAGCTAAGCATCGTACTTCTTCCCCGTTCTGTGGATGTGGTGGAAGAGCGTCATGGAGAATGCCATGCCCAGGAGCTGTGGAGGAGACAAGAAAGAAATGGTGAACTTCTGTCTGTATATTTAGTGTATATGTATATTTATATGTGTTTATGTATGATGTGTGCCTCTGTGTGATGTTTTTTTAATGTTGACGCCTTGGGCTGCTGTGTGTGTTTTTTTTTTTTTGATGCACAATAAATCCTGTAGTGAAGCACAAGCAAATTTTCGTCACTCTCTTTTCCTCTGATGGCCTTCAAACGCAAGCTCTGGAATCTTTGTGATAGAAAAAAAAATGTACAGCAAGCACAAGCATTAAGTCAATGAAGTAAATTGAGATGCCACTGAATCAAAGTAGCCAGCTATCTCTTTGAAGTTTCCATTACCCCTGATACTTCTACATCAAACACAGCCACAATGCTGTTTCTGAAACCATTATCTGGCAAAGTTCGGACGGCAAGAAACTGCACAGCACTGTACGGTGCATAGTCTTTACTAAAAAGGCAACGTGGACTTCCTGCAAACAGCCTCATCTGAGGATGTGATTAGTCTGGAAAAGCTGCTGATTCTCTTCCTTTATTTCCAGGAAAGAAAAAAACCTTATTCATAGGTCTGCTTGAGAGAAAATGGTACCCTTAAGCTGCTGTCAATCAAAACATGAAGTGCCATTTAAGGCAAACATCGAGCTAAGAGGTAATTTGGACAAACGAGTGACATGTCTTGGTGCTTCAAAACAAACCAGGCTACATGAGGCTCTAAGTTTTGTTGTCTGTTTTCTGTCGGAGTGAGAAAGTCACTCCGCCAAGTCTCCTTAAAGCTCATTCATTATCCATGCATGCTATGCATATGAATGACATTTCTGAAATTACTGTTGAGAAAGATATACATGTTGCCAAAGTCTGTCATATACGCAGCTGGTTTAAATTATTCATAAGCCAGTTCTCCGCGCCTCTGACCATTATGTAACATTGGAGGGTTGCGAGACATCAAGTTTTCATGATCCTCATAACTGTCACGTCCTCCACCTCGTCTTCAAGTCTGCTAATCTGACAGCTCAAGGCCTGTTTCTCGACTCTCCCGCCCCTCACCTCAATAGGACTAAGTAGAGGGAGACAGACAGTATGTGTGTCTGTGTGTGTGTGTTTGGGGTTTTACAGAATAGTTGACTATTAAAAAAAACACAGGATGACACTGTGTATTGTTGTAGTCTGTTTGTCATCTGTGGTTTTAGCAAAGTGCAATAATAAAGCTACGGCAATGCATCCACAGCAGATATTCAGCAGCAGATGCAGTGAGTTGCTGACAGGTCATATTCGGAGTGTATGACTTTAGCACTGTGCAGTGTAGGGTGCTAAAGCAGCAGATATACAGCAAGAGCAGGAAGAAGAAAGAAACAGGTCTGTACATCTCAATACTCGGCTACAAGGCCAACAAGGAGGGTGTTGCGTGTTTTGGCTGCTACACTTCCCTCTCCACTGGGCAAATTGTTGCACTGAACAGCTGAATAATTAAACTCAAGGTGTTTCACTCTCTGAAGGGTACGTGGTGTGGTAGCCACAGTTGGTTCACATCAAGCTTGGCTGGGACTCACCGCCCTCCGAAAGAGGGATTAAGAGAAACTTCTGCAAACTCCCACTGCGACTGAAAGACTGTTTCCTTCCATCTCCTTCAAATGTTTCAGGAGGAGAAAATGCAGCTGATTGGTCACCTGTTGTTGGCCTCTGGTTCCTCTCAACAGAGAGAGGAGATGCACAGCTTAGGTGCAGCAGAGCCCCTATTCCAGCCACTGCAGCCATTTCTCAGCCTGCCCATATAGAGACACAGCAACCCCATTCTGCTAATAATGGTCGGTGCTTACAGTGTGCCTGCACACTTTAATGTCAGCTGGGAAAAGCCTGTCTCACAGAAGTTACTGTATGCATGAGGAAGCATCCTAACAGCGTCAGCAAAATTTCCCAACTTCTCCCAAACTTTACAGAGTTTAGACAGTTTTTCTGTCATGCAAATTCTCAACTTGTGCATGAGTGGAAAATTAAAAATAAAAACAGTTAACATGTCAAAATATGTTTTTTATGCGTGGCAATGACAGAAAAGCTGTTGTATCGATAAAAACGACATTCAGAAAAGTGCAACGGAACAAGATTTAATGAATAAATCATGACTCACGTAGCACAGAAAGTAGTGAGGTGTCACTCAAGCAGACAAAAACATCAGCTGTGTGTGGACTGACAAGGATCCTGCAACATTTCTCGAATTAAAAAGTGAAATTCCATCAAGTTTTTCACATTGCTTCAGTTTTTTTATGGTTTGAAGGCACAATCAGATTTTGCGTATTAATGTGCTCTCTCTCTTTTGCAATAAATTAATGGCACCCAAAAGACGAATTAGCCACACCACCTGTTTATCTCAATGTACCCATTATTGTATAACTATTTGTAGTGGATGGAAACAGTACAGTTAGCATTTGTTTTGCAGATTTTCCAGAAGGTTGGTTAAAATTAGAGCTACATTTGAATGGAAAATTGACTATTTAGAAGTAAGAGGCAGATACTTGTTGGTATGACACCCAACGACAGCAAGGACATCATGTTGAAGGTACACAGGCAGTTAACCCGTCTCTCATTTTGTATATGGTAGAGTGGGAGCTGAAGTGGAGTGGAGCAGTTTGAAGTGAGCAGACACATGAAGTAAAAGCACTCCAGCAGTCAAATTTGTGCGAACTCAACGCAAAAGTACACTTTGCTTTGTTCAGTATGAAGTCACTTTTATTACACAACCTATGAGCAAGTGAAACAACTGCTGCAAAGACACGGAGACAGTCGCTGTTCGAAGAGAAATAGATGTAAAGCAGAGTTTAGAACAAAAAAAAGGAAGTTATCATAGGAGGAATATCTATCAGCTCGCCCAGCGGGGCCTTTAATCTGCGACTCTATGCCTGCTCCTGTATATTCAGCATCTCTGCTCTTCTTTCTTATGACGGCTCTGTATACATGGCCACAGCCTGCCTGGCACAAAGCCAGATGGCTATGATTCTCCCAGACAGGATCAGGGTGCAGAAGACAGTGACCTCAATATTTCAAGATATGTGGGTGACCAGAACGCCCACTTAACACAGGCCTCATAACTTTCTCAGTTAGAAAATAGTGGCACAAAGGCCACTGGATGCACATGTTTTTTTTGTTTTTTTTTACACCTGCTGCCAGACAGGCAAACACAAACAAATGCACCGAAACACAAAGCAAAGAAAAAAAAAAGTGGGAAAAGAAGGGGGAGGTGTATATAATGAAATCAAACAACATAAAATGGGAAAGAAGAAAAAAAAAAGGAAAAGGAAAGAACAATTTATTACTAAGTGTCCCACCTCCACTACCAGGATGACCATGCCTATGGTTCCCAGCAGGTGCTTGTTGTCATCCAGCCATTCCTCCACTTTCTCGAAGCAGCCCTAAAATGGAAAGAAAGCTTGTGAAGATGCCACAGAGGACATGCCCGTTCCCAGTGTGGCTGAAGAATCAAATAAAAATTGCATCTATTACACATGAGATATAACCTCGGATGAATGAATAGCAGGTGAGGTGTTAAAACAAATGAATTACCGATGAGTGCGACTTTTATATGCAGACTTATAGGCCATATGGACGGAGGTATGCACTAACTTTAAATATATTCCAACCCGGGTTCATTCAAAGGTCACTCACTGGCAGGGAGGTGGTGTTAAGGTCTTAATGGTGGTTTCAGCTGCAGAGCAGTGCCCACTTTTGATTGCGGGTGCTGAGGCAGCATGTAAGGCCTAGCTATATAGTGTGTGGCCATCTCCTCTGGGCAGGATTACACACAAGCCTTTAGTTCTGCGCTCTCCCAATGGACCGGCTCAATGTCTGCCTATTCTCATTCTGGCAATTATATTACAGCTTTAATCCCCTACTTTGGACCTGCTAACAAACCACATGCCAGACCATTAGCAGAATAGACGTGTAATGGGGAAAGATTGGTGAACATTGTACTGCAAGGTTTTTGAGAAAAAGAACCATTATCTCATGTATGATAGAACTATATTTGACGTGATCAGAATTCAGCAAAAAGAAGTAAACCGTTAAAACTTAAAAAGACAGAGGGTTGTTATAGCAACTGTTGAACAGATGGACCAAAAACTAAAGATCAACAGAATGACATTCATGACTTTAAGTCCCCTGAAATTCCTGTACTAATTTAAGTTTTTTTCATAAATCAACATATTTTTTATATAAAACCACATGTTTTTAAACAAAACTTGAAGTAAAACATCAACATATGGATCCAACTGATGATATATCCATGTTGTAACCATGGAAAAAACATGTCCCATAATTTTTTGTAATTGTTTCCTGTTTTTTTTAAGAAGAAATGTTAATTGTCAGTTCAAACAGAAGCTCTTTCCCCATGTCCAGTAGACACCTTCAGTACCCCCTCTATGGTTATATCACATAGTGTGTGTATAACAACAATCGGTCTGCATTTGTATTGCCGCCGATGTGAACTCACTCTGTTCCAGAACATGTTGGTGGAGTTTCTCCCACAGTTCTGGTAATGTTCCTGGCAGCAGCGGTCAGGAACCACCTTCTCCTTCAGTGCCTCGTGCCAGTCGGTGTATGCTATGACACCACAGCACTTCCACTGTGAATGTCACACAAGCACACGCACACATACACAGACAGACACATTGGACACAAGATTCTTTAATGCTTTATGTCGGTCGAGGGAGACCTCAAACTAACTTTAAAGTAACAAGTACTGTAATTAGTCCCTTTGCAATGGAGGACCACAATAATGGAATGAAGGGTACTTCAATGGCCACTTTTCACTTTAATGCTGCATTAACGCCAAAGCTACAAGCCAGAAAATACATTAGCCTGAATAATTTAGCTAAACTTTGCATTTCACTTCTATTGTGAATGAGCAGTCAGGCTCATGTATCTAATATTTAATGAAATGGTGTGAGCACTGCCTTACCTCTGCCTGGATGATGTTCCAGGCGTTTCGCAGGCCTATATTGTTTTCTGAGTTATAGAGAGCCAACCCATCCTTCAGATCCTGCTTGGCATTCTCACTCACCTGGAGACAAAAGATACAACAAAAGATACAACAGCAGCTTAGTTTGAGAACTTGTTTTCAAAGTTTAAAAGTGGTTGGTCGAGCAAGAACTGCAGATTGAGATTCAGCATTGATTCCAGCTGTCGGATTGAGGTAGCAGCTGAAGAGGGTCTAAAATTCACACTATTGTGCTCCTTTCACACTGTAGAAACATGTAAATGATAACAGTGAGATCCATAGCGTGTTGTAAAGAGAGCATATGAGTTTCTGAAGAATTTCTTTTGATTAATCATGGACGCCTTTTTACCTAACTGAGTAATCATTAAAAACAAGTGCATAGACCACTGAGGGTTGGCAACAAGTGGAACATAAAGACACAGGTAACCCCTCTAACCTTTTTCTTGTCACGTAAAAAATAACTCTGCTCAAGTGACTTGGACTTTTGCAATGACGACTGCAGACCTGACACATGTCATGTGTCACTTCGCTCCACACACACAGCTTCAACATGCCCTGAAGGAGAGCCAGCGAATCATTTTCCTCTTGACTGAACCCCAACAATGTGCTCAGGGTTGTGCCGTGTCTGATGGAGATTAATATCTCATATGAGATGTTAATGAGATACAAAATCAGAGCTGTAGTTCTGCTGCAGTTCGCTTTGGCCGTGGGGATTTGCTAACTGCCAGGACCGATCGAAAGGCGCTTCAGATAAGGGCTAATAATTACTGGGGAAAATGACATGCCGCGCCAGAGTCATGCTGTACATCTTCACAAGCAATACAAGTTATATCACAACAAAAACGGAACGCACTAGCTTTTATATTTGGAGCTTAAAGTCTCAGACTGCGCCCGGAAAAAAAATCTGCACACAATAAGGGAGGGGGCAACCCGTCTGTCACTGCCTGACACAACAAGCTTCTTTCAGCTACGCACCCGTTTCTTTACACATAGAGGGAAAACTTGTGCTCAGCTAGACATTGTTTGGAGGCTGCTCACTAAATCTCTTCAGTTAAAAAAAAGAAAGAAGAAAGCTGAAGCAGCCTGGTTGATAATGTCAACCTGCTTTCATAAAAGAAAATACAACTTGAAGTCACTTGACAAATTATCTGTGAAGCTAAGCAGAGACCTAAAATTCTGTACAATGAATGGCATATGAGTGACAGACTAAACCTTCCTTTGATCATACAGAAACTAGATTAAGCTTTCAATTAAGTTATTCAGCAATTTATTGGTGGGAAGAGAAACCCCCCCCCCCGAACCCTTGTTTTCTGAGCTGTGAGGCATAAGAAAACTATTTGCTGAATTAAACATTAAAGTGAAACACATTTTTTTTTTTCCCCGATTAATTAAAGTTTCTTTGGCAATAAAATGCTTTAGTAATCATTAATCATGCAAAACCCATTAAAAACATCCACTAAAACCTTTGAAATAAGATTAGTATCATTTCAAATCACATTCTCCTTTCTTGCTCTGTAGCTTTGCTGATGCAGAGGAGTGAATCTGCGAATTGCACCTCAGGCTGCGGGCTCTACCATATCTGTCCTCGTGCTGCAAAATGAAACGAAGAGCAGCATCATCAATCTCTGCCTCGCACTTTGTTTCTATCCTCTATCTTCTCCCTTCCATCTAGGCTATATGTAAAGCCGCTCGCTCATTACTGACTCCTCAAACTAACACAGTAGCTTGAGAGTGGTAGGGGGCCCCCCTTCTACAATAAAAATCATCTTCTGAATCTCCATAAGTCTTCACACATCTTCTATTTCATGTGTGGAAGTCTTTGTTACAGCCTGAAATGAAACTTAATGATCCAGATTTACCGCTAACGAGAGGCAGACAAATGAGTGCAGAACAAACAGGGATTTGATCATGCAACACTCTGCCCCATTTTCTCCACGCACAAGGAGCAGATACAAACACATTTCTGTTGCATTAGCCTATTTTTTTTCTGATGAGGAAAGCTAACTTCTTGACTGAAGCTAATGCTGCTGATACTGGAAATCGTTCACAAATAAAAGTCCAACATCTTTTTTTTTTGATAGCTTCTAACTCTTAAGTTTTCTCTTGAAGTTGCCCCAGAGCATCAATGCAATACCTCACACGTGGCAATATTGACGAAAACCCTGAGACACCGCTCATACTTCTCATTAGATAGATAAGCTTGTGGTTTCCTCTGGGCTGGCCAAGTCCATGCTCAGCACTACAAGACAGCACATTTATCAAGGAAATCTAAAGGGTTCAGCTCAGCCAAGGCGGTGTGAACATGCAAGAGTCACAGAAAGCGAGAAAGCAGAGCGAGACGTGTGGATGTGCAGGAAGACGGGGCAGAGAAAGGAAAAGGTCGTTCTGTCACTGTGCACAAAAGCAGAAAATAGAGAGTGGGTGTTGGATTGTCTAATAAACACCTGTCTGACACTTGAGTTGCAGTCAGAACAAAATAAGTCCAGCCAGTAACAGTTATGCTCTTTTATGCTCTATATGATCTCCCTCCAGTCTGGTTTTATCTGATTCCAGCATGCAGACATTAATAATTCCAGTGCAAAGAGTCCCTGCTGTCAGAACTGGGTCCTGGATCTGGTGACTTGTAAACACCATTGTGAGCATGTACACTGGGATTTGTCACCAGGCAGACACAGAGCCACACTGCTTACTCATTACCAGAGTATAAAGCTGCCACCAAGCTGACTGCTCAAATTTTCAGAAAGCTGAAGGATACAATCTTTTCATGGTGTTTCAATGTTGGATATACACAGTAAAATCCAATATTTCTGTCCAGACAGCAAAGGTCACACAGCCGCCATGTAGGTGACTAATGTTTTTGTGGAAAGACACATTTAGAATGTGAGTTGATTCTCTTGTATTTCTTTCTCATTAGTTTTGCCTAAGAGGATTAGCGGCCAATAACTGGTGTCTCAGGGGGCAGTTTGAGTTCCTTACAAATCACAAAAAAGTATTACTCATTGCTTTACTTACAGTTGGTGCTATGATGGGTATAACCTTTTGCTGGACTGCTATTTTTTCACTTAAAGAGACTGCAGTGTGTTTAATAGTGTTTAATTCCAAATGATTTGCAGTCTCTTCTGAATATTTTCAAAAAAAGTCCTCAGACTATGTAGGAGGTTTACCAAACATGTTATCACTCCAAGAAGGAAGCCAACTAGATGGAAAAATAACCCATCTGTGAAATAAGACAAATGGTACGTACATTATGTACAAAAAGTAGCTATATATAACAGTAAGTTTTTTAGTATTCCACCACCTTCTGTGCACAGAGGCAGGAGAACAGAGCTTGGAGCTACACGAGAGCTTGCCATGCATAGCTGATGCAGAACCAAGGCATTGGTCAAAGAAAAACGGTGACAAACGTGAACTTTTTCCCAAAAAATTCTTAGCTTTAATTTGTAATATCTCTCGTTGTCTTTTTTGGGTCAATTAGGGCGGCAGACACAAGCTGTGAACAAAACACTGTTATTTTTAGCATCTATTAAGATGATAGGACTAATGTCAGCAATCAGTTGCTCATTGAATCCAGCAGATGTGGTGCTTAGAGCTTTGTTGCCTAAAACAGCTGCCTGCTGAGGTCGATAACGATGTGGTGAGAGCTGTTAGAGTGAACCAACGCAGTAAAGGAGAAGGCAAGAAAACCAAAACAATTAGCATAAAGAATAATTACGCCCCGTAGAGCTGAGGGGAACTACAGAGTCGAGTGATAATTCTCTGTTGGTTTGTCGCTATGAGCAAACTCTCTCACATAAGAGCAGTCATATGATCATTGGTAATATAAAAATACTGTTTAACTGTTAACACTTCCTCCCTTATTTGCACATTTAGCATCTTTAAGTACAAGGATGTTTTTGAATGTGCACATTGTAACTCAACATATTAAGTATTTGAACTCTGTAAAATTTGTTGCGAAATGAAATGTGAAATCACATGGAAAGAACAAATTTTGGTAAGGTATTGATTGCTTATTTGTGTCTTTGGCAAAAATATTCCTCAGCAATAATGTGGTTACATTTACATCAAGTTATCTTGGTTACGGTCAAGACAAATTTAAACAATATGTGAAAAACAGTACGGTCCTAATTCATTCACAAAAAATTACAGTGCAGTTTTTTTTGTTTTTTTTTTACTTATAACTTGCAATTGTCTTTTACAACAGGCCTTTGAATCATGACAATGGTAAAACTGACATAAATCCTCTTTTATGGTTTTTACTTTAAAGAAGAAGACTTCAGATTGACTACATTTGCACCTTGCAGGGCTATTCTTCAAATTTCTATTCTACTCACTCGATCTCTCTCCTCTCATCTCATCTCCAGTCTTTAAACACGACTCATTCTGTGAAGTCTTAAACAGCTACACAATTCAGAACAAATTGTCACATATTTTACTGTTTCTTCAAGTGAAAAGAAGCAAGTCTTACTCTGTACTGTCAGATCACAGAGTCTCTGTTGGCTTATCTCCAGTCGGCTGTACAGCAGAACTGAAAGAGTGTTAGCTCTTAATCGAACACTTAAGTGACACTCGCACAACTTCTATCATTAGCTGTTCACAAAAGGACAATCTTATGTCAACCCGGAGAATCTAATTTGTTACATTAACTCTAACATAGCTCTTTTAAAGGTGTTTAGTCCTCCTTTACTCCTTTTTAATTATCATTTTTTTGGGTCACACACATACTGTCAGGGGACACTGGCTTCTAAAAACCAAAGCTTACTTAGTTTTGCTGTTGCTCTCACTGCACAGCTCTGGACAAGTGGGTTAGCTAACTGCCCGGAAAGTGCAATAAATGCTGTGGAGAGAAACAGCATCACAGTCAGAGGTCTCAAGCAGAAACATCATTAAACAGGAACCTTAATTCCCTCGTTTGTTCTGCAAGTCTGTGCCAGGTAGCCTAAGGCCAGGGCACTCGACGGAGCGAGGGGACGGCCCCCCACTACTTGTCTGTAATTAGTCTGCAAAAAGTAAAACATGGCCAGGGATTGAAAAATAATTATGCCTGTAAACAAATGAGGTGTGTCTGCAGGTTTGCTGGATTGTTGGTGATATAAATATAAATCAGAAATGTGTGGTGACCTCGCCTGCTCTCTGAGGTAGACTAACCTTCCTTTATCCTCCATAATCAGAGCCTTTCTCCAGACTCTCAATCCAAAACTAAACAGTTCAACTTCTCCTCACTTTTGTCCCATTTGTCCTCATTTGATCCTCCTCATACATTTTTATGTACTTCTTCCTCTCTTCTCTAACAACTTCCCCCCACATTTCCCTTCCTTTTCTTCCCTGCATAGATATCTCACCTCAAATTTTCTCTCACAGGTGTCCACTCCCTTTCTCCTTATACAACCCTCATTATCATCACATTTTCTTTTTCATCTACATCCCTGCGCACATTTGGTGCTTTCCTTCTCTGTTTGCATGACTCTGTTTCCTCGTTCTTAGCTAATAAACATTCACTGGTGTTCGGCTCTGCATGTTGGGTCGACGGAGGCACAATGAGGTCACAGTGTTAAAGACGGATGGCTATAATCTGGTTTGTGGACCAGCCATCTGCTGTAGTCAGCTGGTTGCTAACTGCAGGGCCAGCCTTTATTATACTACGGCCTCTACATGGCATTTAATCAGAGAGCTTAATGCCATTGGGCTGGGGAGGTAAAGAGGGGGTAAACACGCATGAGCCTTACCTGGAAGCAAGACCACTGGCATGAGGAAAAGAAAGAAAGAGCAGTTCTCCATAATGGAGAAGGCGCCGTACCTCTTAAGCAGGATTAAACTGGTACAAATTCAGAAGTAAGGGGGGAGACAGGGTGACTAAATGAAAGCAGATAAAAAAAAATATGCTCCTCCAGCAAAAGCAGACAGTATGTGCTCGTTTCTTCCCCACGTCTTGTCTACAGCCTGTCAACCGGAAGGAACACAGTTCAGAGAGGCGTCATTCATGACTTAAAAATGACTTATTTTAAAGAGTAAAATATCTGTTTTTGCAGGCCTCTGTCGATACGCGTTTAAAAGCTGCCAACTACTGTATGTCTTCCAGACTTGTTAATAAATGCCTTGTGATTAGGAGATCAAATGAGAGAAGTGAATTAGTGATTCCTCTGATCACAGCCTGTAGCAAAGAAAGAGGAGAGCCTCACACTGCATACCAGATCTCACTTAAGAGCGAGCAAGCAAGCAAGCAAGCAAGCAAGCCAAGAGGGGAGAGAAAACAGAGCAACATCTGAAGACTCTGTGCGATGGCCACTGATTGTCCTTCATCTAGTCCTGACATTATTTAACATAAAATGCAATTCAAGTAATAGCATTTGCACAATTTTCTCATATTTACATGACATGTCATTTACAGGCAGTCTTAAAAATGCCATCTACGGCGACATGTAATTTGTTCTAACGACCTTGCAATGACACTTGAAAACTAATAAAGGGGAAATATATTTGTCAACATTATCATGGTTTCACATCCCATTAGGTCTAAGCCGGGATAAATACACTGTAATTTGGCAAGACGGGAGAAACACCATTAAGTGAAACTCCCAGACTAATGCCCTATTCCTTACTAATGCAGACTCATTTGCTTTCACATTTAAGAAATCCTCAGTCTTTTTTGTCTATTCACTCCAGGTTCACAGGTGATGAAGAAGCACTGCTGTGAAGTCAAGAGGCTCTCTATTAAAATTCCACTGCAGGGATTTGCAGGGTTTGCAGTTAGATTTTTTTTTTTTCTTAAAGTTAAGACGTTATTATTTTGGAGATAAGGCAGCAGACATATTTACTCCTGACAGGGTGCGCCTCTGAGACCTGATCCAATTCTGGGAATGGATTGGTTGCTAAAAGAAAATTATCTGCCTAAGAGAATAAGTTTGAACAATAACCTCAGAAGGAAGAGAATTAGCCCTCCCCTAGGGTAAAGCGACTTAGAGACTTTGAATATAAAAATAGATGGATCCATCAACAACTCGTCCTTGAAAATAGAACTCTTCGTTTCTTGTTCTACACAACAAATTTGTTATTTACAGGATGAAACATTTGTGGGAGGATTTAATTAAACATGGAGTAGAATCTCGTCAGTTCATGCATGCCAATAATCTCCAGAGCTTTACATAAAGTTATCTGTTGTCACCGCACACACATACACCTCGCTTGAGCCAGGGGTCATGGTAAATGTGCTGGGGACCAATTACAGGGAGCCAACTGGTGGAGATAGGGCTGCATTTTGTGGCCTAACCTTTGACAGCTGGGTTAATAGCAGAATGAAGACATTCAACCTTCTGCCCGAGAAACAACCATACAAAAAGAGCAAACTCGGATTCCCGGAAGCAATTGGAACATAGCTATGTTTATCACACTAACACCTTTAACTGGCTTTTGCAGCTATGTGTGGTCCTGCGTGTGTGTGTGTGTTTGTGCAAGCTTTAAGACATCAACTTTCCAAGCTATAATATATGCCTCCCAGCCTCGGTATTGCGTGTCCAGACTATTGATTAGCTGTGGTGAAGTGCAGGCAGTGCATTAAGAAAACATTACTGACTTAACTGGCACAGTAACAGACAAACATTAAAAAACAAAATTAACTTACCTTATCTGAGTACACGAAGAACAATATGAGTAATATCAGCTCTGCCAGGAGAATTATCAGCAGGACAATGAAGAACTGTCAGAGAGAGGTGGGAGAACATCGCCTTAACAATTGCTTTTGGCAGTGTTATACATCTACATAGTTAGTCTAATATAAATCTGAGAGAGGAGGCCTCAGATGCTGTCAGTTGTGTCTCTGAGAAAATAAACAGCCTTTTATATGACTGTAGATTACATACATAGCAGTATTCATACACTTAATGACAAGTTCTGCATCTGTGATTTAAAGGGCTTTTGATTCATTGTCTGCTCTCAAATTACATATGTGGCTTTCTGACTTCTTTTATGTCTGTGCATGGAAACATAGTCAGTCAATTAAGGTGAAAGATATAGTTTGATAAGTATCAAACCACAGCCACAACCCTGTTAGCCAAGTTTAGCTTAGCATTAAGACTAGAAACAGATGAAAACAGCTAATCTGTCACTGTCTCAATGTAATTTGTTTTTCTAATGAGATAATTAGTGAGTTTTGAAGGTGCTGGTAGATAGTGTTTGGACAGAGCCATGCTAGCTGTTTCTCCCTGTTTACAGTGTTTTTGCCAAGCTAAGCTAACTGGCTGCTGGTGGTTTTCCTTCATATTAAACACAGACATGAGATTGCTATCAATCTTCTAATTAGGATAGCAAATAAACATGTTTTGAACTTTACTTTACAGCACACACATCAAGCCAGGTTCCAAAATAATAAGGTAAAACAACACACACTCTGAAACACAGCAAGAGGATAAGGGAGGACAGAAAGAGGAAGATGAAGGAGGAGGTGGGAGTGACAGAGGGAGGACTAAAGGAGAATCTAAGAGCCGGAGGGCTTGTGAACGTGTGAAAGGAGGGGAAGAAGGTTTAATACCTCCCTAGATTAATTTCCCACACAGGCTTGCATCTCATCTACGATTCTCCTCTCCCCACTTGACTCCCCTTTGGCTCAATATTTACCAAGCTCTCCTGCACAGCATGGGAGCAGGCATGCAAACCTAGATTTTTTTTTTCTTCAAAAAACCCCCATTAATTCCAAAGTCATTTGGGATGAGAGGAAGGGAGGCTATTTTTTGTGTCAAGGCCCAAATGAAATAGTTCAACCATTTTGTTGTTGATTTGGTATCTAGGCTGCAAGTTTAGTGTATCACTGATGCGCCTCCACCGTCAGTTTATCACATTTTCCTGCTGCTAAAACGTAGAGAAACATCTTTGTTATTCTACAAAGGTGGTGATCTTATGGTTCTGTGTGAAGATATGCATGCAAATAAAAATTCATATGCATGCACAGCTTTGTGGGCGTTTTTTTTCTCATTTGCTAACAATTAACACTTTCAAGGATTTTCAGCATTGACATCTCACATGGTTATTTCAGCCTTTTTTTTTCTCTCACTTTGTTTTCTTCTTTTATTTTAAACTTTGTCTCAGTAAACAATTTTTGCAGCAAACAAGGGAGAGTAAAAATTTACTGAGAAGGATGCCTAGCCTTTGAATATTTCTAATCCGGAGGGAGTTGTCCACAGAGTAACTTCAGAGATAATATGTCAAGGTAGACGCTCAGATCTGTTTCTGCTCAGAGAGATCTAAACCCACTCTGATGTTTCCACCTCCTGCACCCACCCCCACCCCCCACCCCACCCCTGGGTGTACTGAGCTGGACGGACAGACCAAGAAAAAAAAAACATCAACAACAAACTCGAATAACAGACTCCTCTGCACTAAACAGAATCACTGTGGCCAAATATGAAAGGCTGCAACAGATGAGGCAAGAAACTTAATGAGAAATGTCAGAAATTCTAGATTTTGTATTAAGTCTCTCTCTCTCCCTCTCTCTCTTTTTTCTCATTTCAGCTGTCTTTCTCACTCCCCTCCACCTCCTCCTCCTCCCTTCGCTCCTCTCTCTTCGTCTCTCTGCTTCACAGTTGTTAGGCAGGTGAAGGAAGCCATGTCGAACGCCGAGGATTTGGAGGGGCTTTTGACTGATGCAAGAGCTTCAAGGGATTGAGCTGTTTGTGATGTTAAGTACCCAGAGCCCCAACTCTACTTCTCATTTAAAGTTTCTATACATGAAAGTTTTTTTTTCTCCACTCTTTTTTACTTTTTGCAGCTCAGATCCATGCAAACCCCATTCTACTGGGTGAACTTTTATAATTAACTTGTGCTTAAGATAAAACACTTGTACAACTTCTGGCAAACAGTGCAACGTCAAGACTGGGGAGTCTTTGTGATGAATAATAGAACATTCTCAATTATTGATCGCAAAAAAAATGTCATTTAATGTGCTACGTACATCCAGTAATTCAACCAAGTCGGTGACAAAAAAGGCCTCTTGTCTCACAGCTCTTTCACTGTGCCGTGACCAAAGCCATGGAAATGACATGAATGCCTTGATGTTAATTTGTAGAAGGGGAGAATCCCCACTGCGCAGCTCTAATTTCCCCTTGTGAACCCCCGAGGTTTGTTACAATGCAGATTAAACTCCTCCTGTCAGTTGTCTACCTCTGCTGATGTGCTAACTAGAAGACAAATAGAAATCTGCTGCAGAGTTCTTGCTGGCCTGTGACCAGTTTGCGTGGGAGTATAAACACATATGTGAAAGGCTGTCTCCACAAGACAGCTCTGTCAATATTTGCATGGGTAATATAGGAGAAAAGAGATCTAAAAGAGAAGAGAGAGAGTGACAGGGGAGAGGAGTTGCAGTGTGCGCTTTTATGCTTGGACAGCCATGTTGTTATTTATAATGATGCATTGTGTAGGTATTTGGATTTAACTCACGCTCAGAAGCAGGCACTTGTTCTCCTTGATGGCACCCAGACAACCGAGAAATCCCGTTACCATGACGATGGCGCCGATGGCGATGACCATGTTGGCAGCTGACAGTGAGGGGAATGAGGGCGAGAAGGTGGCAAAGCTGCCCTGTGACACAGAGAGCCAGATGCCCACGCCGAGCAGCCCACAGCCACATAACTGCAAGGTAAAAGATAAGACAAATGACAAGGTAAGAAAAAAAACAGCAGATAAGTGAATACCAAGTTCATTCCGCCCTGGCAGATTTTTTGCTCATAATGACAGACCTCGGTTGGCTCTAAATGAACGCAATCACAGCTCAAGACGCCCATTGCAACAGGCTCAATTGCCCTCTGGCTGCCTGGGGAATTGCCATGGTAGTCATCTATCAAACAGTGACATGAGAGTTTACTCCAATTACATCTATAATAAGCCAATAACAGCTCTGCTAGAGATTAGAGCAAAAATTGGACTCGGGCCGTGCTGGTTTTGTACGGTTAAGCTGATTATGTTAAATCCAGAACAAACAGAGATGAAATTACTGCCATCCCCTTAAATGAAAACTTCCCAGTAATTCAAAACTACACGCAGTAGGCTTAAACATCACCTAGAGGGAGCAATTTCCTTATTCCTTTCTGCCACCTGGCCAGAACCCCTGCTGATGTGTCTCAGGTCTTTCAATGTGAGTCCATTAATGCAAGAAAGTGTTTATGGAAGCCTTTGATTGGCAAAGTGGAATGTCCCGCCTGCTGATGTGTTGGCCCATCTATCACAGATAAGAGCCATGCAGCATGTCACTTTGACCACCTGGTGAAATATTGGCTAGATGGCGGCTGCTGACATTTTTTACCTGCACCTACCAGAATAAAATACCCCAAGCAATCTTGCCATGAAAAAAAAAAACCTCAAATGAGGTAAAATATGGAAAGGCACCATGGTAAATCATCAGAGCAGCACCCTTGCTACCTTTTTATTCACATTACTCTCCTCCTCCTTTCTCATTTTTGCACCGCTGCCCCTGGACACTTTAATGCCTGTCAGCAATATGTACAACGAATCTGCTGTGCATGCAAACAAACATACACCATAGCACACATTCATATACAGTAAACACACACACTGTTGGACACTCTGAACACACACAGTAATAATCACGCTGGAGTTATGGATAAATTAAAACTGTTTCCTCTCTCTCCTTGAGAGCAAAATAATTAATGCATCACACACAATGCTAATTTTCTTGGTCTGACAAAGCTGACTGACAAATATTCCAGCTGAAAGTAAACCTGTAAGTGTGCTGCAGCACTGTCACAACAAACAAGGCCGGCTTCAGTTTGACTGATGGTGCAAGTTTGCTGATCAGCGCTGCAGTGCCGCAGGAAAAACAAAGTGACTTAAAGCACATTACAAGTCTAAAGGGGCTTATGGAGATGGTAGGTGATGATTTGTGAGAGAAGCTTCGGGGTCTCAGATACAAGCCTGATGAGGTGGCGAGAGATGCCTCAGGTCTAATGAGTCCCATAGGATCTGCAGATATATAAACATGAGTTCAGGCAACCACCTCTCAAGTGTCAGATGGGTGTATTTTCACTTCCATTAACCTGTGACTTTGATCAGGCTCACCTAAAAAAGGTGAGATTATTTCAGTCCGGATGAGTAAGGCATTTGTTTTAGGTCTGAGAAATGATTAAGGCACAATAAATAAATGAGGATATAGATGAAGGACAAGGACTGTATGTAAATGATTCAGGATTGATAAAAGTATTAAAACTGCAGCATGTATTGACTGCTCAGGGTGTGACTCCCTGACAGACGGAAGTGTCTGCTCTAACAAACAAGTCTGAGCGCTGCTGTCAAGGTTGAAGGCAGCAGGGGGGCTCCTAAGAGAGCCCTACCCAGAAGACTCTGAGTGAAGGACACTGGTTTAGTTACATATGGATGACAGCAAAGTTAGAATGGATTTCTTACACAGAAAGAACGATTGGTCTGGGTAGGACCACCCCTGAGAAATGGAGAGAGAGAAAGAGAGAGGGAGAGAGAGATTTGAAGCGGTGCTCAAAAGTCTTTCAATCATCTATATTTTAAATAATTCAGTGGGGAGGTATTTGCTGGGAGGCACCCTCTGGCCCCTTTGTGTCTCTCTGATTAAAACAAGGGAAAGAAACGTCAATTGAAAAAGCTGCTAAAGGTCATGTCCTTATGCAGAGTGGCTAATACATGGAATCACAGCTGACACTCTTCAGAGGGCCAGGTTATAGAGAGTGTGAGGAAGGGATCGAAGCAGCAGAGGAGGAATAGTAAAGAGTAAGAGGCCACATAGAAAGAGTGGATTTACATTTACAGCTACTGATGGGAGCACCAGGAGGGTTTTTTAGAGTCAAGGTGGGGGAGGGATGCAGTGCCTTGACTTAATTGTGTTTAATGCCCAGTGATGGGAGCTTGTCCAAGTGTGTCACTCTCTTAAGTGACTGAGAAACTACCCAGCCCCCGCTCAATCTGTCTGATCTGAGCCTTACCAGGAGCATGGTCTAATCTCTGCCCCGCTTACTACTACTACGACAACACGCTGTCGTCAGAACTCCGTGCCTTTGCCACAGGAAAATACCTCCAGTATAAGAAGCTCTGATCTCTTTTGGTATCTGACCTTGGTGTGTGCAGCGGAGCTTGACCTAGAGCCTCTACACTGAGCCTCTTATCTGCTTTTAATTGTTGGACGTCCTTGTTGTGATATCCCATCTGCGAGGGGGAAGGATCAAGGAATCCCCAAATACTAGAGAGGCTTGTAAACAGTCACGGAGAAAACAGTCAGAATGAGAGCATCACTCAGGCATCCATTATTATTACATCAATCAAAATGGTAGATGCTGCAGGGCTATGATTAAAATTTGGGCTGGAGGAATAAATTGGCCTATTACCAAAATGTTCCAGGGATGTGGAAATACAAAAATAACAATTTACGCAATAATGTTTGAACTCACTTGCGGTCTGATGCAAGTGAATACACAGACTAATGCAATGACTTCTCCTAGTTTCTCTAAGATCACTACTCACGCTTGATATATAACCTGCTAGTCGCTTAATTCAATCGTGCAGCAGCACCACTAACTTTGCCACTGCTGATACAAGGTTATTTGTCGTGGGAGTCCCTATTTGCAACCTGACCCAGAGTGATTCTGCACCAATTATCTGTGGAGATAGAAACAACCAGCATGCTCTGGGCCATTACTCTGCTTTCACAATCCATATATGCAACTTTGCAAGGCCTGGACACATCATTAAACAACCGGGGGGAGATGCGTGACAGCTTGCCAGGTCCACTACGATTTCAATTTTAACAAGCTTCAGTGAGGGACTGGATTTTAGGACTCTGGATTGTCAAATGTGTATTTCTGGTTTAGTTACTGGAAAACACTGTCAAAACAACTTGGCTGTTTTGTTTCGTCTCGCTGACGTTGGCCTGCAAACATACGGCGCAGAAAAGCTTCCTATTTATCACTGTGAAGGTTGCTTTCACGCTTGAGGCTGATAGGTTCATATCTTTCAGGTGTGATGCTAAAAAAAAAAAATCTTTGCCATCTTGAACAGAAAAAACAGCCGCTCTTACATCTTAAGTGAGTACAGAAAGTTAACAGCACTTATAGCAAGAGCAAAGGCTGTTTGGTGCGTATAATTGTAGTTGATATGGAGTTGTTCATTTTTTTTTTAAATCAATAAAAGGAGTGAAAGGGAACTGAGAGGTTATGTGACCTTTATGTGTGTCCATATGTGTTGCACAGTACTTTGAAGTTAGCTCCATTGAAAGAAGGTGTGGAGTCTGGTGTATAAATGTCATTAATGGAGAAAGTGACACAGTGAGCCCTGCAGGGAGGGCCAGAGCTGAGCAACAATAACTTTCTTGTGTAGGAAGCAGCAGGACTTAGGATGTGACTCTATCTAGCTGGATGAATGGGGCCCCGCCGTTTGTGGCCCTGTAACAAGCTCAGGGTGAAAATAATTGCAATAACACTGTGTGAAGCAACTGTGAGGACACCATCCAAACAGGAAGCAGAGGTGAAGGGGGTCGACCATAAGGTGTGTGAAAGAGCGATAGAAGGTATTAAAGACAGAGAGATTGGGTGTGCACATTAGATGTGCGCAGGAGAAAGAGAGATTGAGTTTAGAGAGAGAGAAGAAGTGAAAGAAGAAGAAGAAAATAGAGGCTGACTCTTCATCCGAGTGGCTGGCTCGAAGAATTATCAGTCTTTGTGGTAACTGACTCAGTGACACGGAGCCACCCGACACGGGGCCCCACTTCAATCTCCCCTGGAGGAAAGCGGGTCTGAATGTGGGGTGGGCCCTGCGTGTGTGTGTGTATGTGTGTCTATGTCAGAGGAGATTGACCATTTCATGCTCTGAGCGCTTAGAGAGGTCAAGTCCTTTCGGAAAGAATGACAGCTTTTGTCAAATTGCCGCTGTCCTCTGTGGCTGCTATCATTACAGCAGCCCAATGCTCCTGTGAATGAGTTTGTAAAGTTGTAGTGAGTGATGTGTGTGTGTGTGTGTGTGTGTGTGTGTGTGTGTCTGAGTTGGTGTGTTTGTGCGTGTTTGTGTGTGTGTGGGGGTGTTAGAGCTGCGAGTGTGTATTGAAGGCCTTTACTTCTGGCTGAAAGTAAACAATTGGTCTTTTTTGACAGAAATAATAATATTCTATATACAACTGACGTGCCATACTGAAAGCTAACCTTTTGTTAAGGTAATTAGAAAGCTGTTTTACTCTTACAGCACAATAAACCATAAAATCATGGAAAATGCCAACCTGACTGCACTGCTCCAGGGTAGAGCCACTTTATCACTTTGTGATCCCCTCTGCCCTTTACTGCAACTCCATCTTTCTTTTTTAGTGGGAAAAAAAACTTTTTTTCTCCTTGCGGCACACAACATCTTCTACTTTAGCCATCATTGATTTTGCACTGAAATGAAGACAGAGGATATTCACCTCAGATAAAAGAAGATTTTTCATTTTCTTGCTATGAGATCCCTCAAGCCTATGATTCATGTTACCATATAAGCTGTAAACGGCCCGCCAGCTGAGCGAAGGAAATAGAATCACAGAACAACACACATAACAAAGCAACTATAAACATCAAACAGGAGTGAAAGAAAAAGCTTAAAAGTAAAGACAGGCAATTTGTGTTTTCTACCCAGCAAGTGGAAAAGGTCTACTTTGAGGCATGCTGTGCAAGAAAAAGGACTCATTTTGAGAGTAGACTCTCCAGAGGGAGCATTCGTGTGTGCCTGTCAGCAAAGGTTATTTTTTAAAGATTTCCTCCTGATAAATAAGTACTTTGACTGTATTTATCCTCCATGGTGGCCACATGTAAGGAAGCGTAACAAAAGCTCAGGTGACACAGCAGAACACTATGTTATTTTTTAAATATTATTGCTCTTGATTTGTTCCTGACTCATCCCATCTTCCTGACAAGCCCTAAGAAGCCTGCTTGTTTTTAATTTCTTCATCACCATCATTAGCCAAGAGGTTGCTCGTAAATAAAAGAAGTTATTTCATCACTTTCTCATTAAAGCTCAGCCTCAATACACAGCGGCTGTAACTAAGAAAACACAGTGCACAGTGTCAGAGTGTCGCTGCATATGAAAAAAGAGTATCTGACTTTGACTTTTGACAGTCCTTTGTTCAATTCAAGTGCAAAAATGTCTGTAATGAAGAAAGTATCTTTAAGCTCCTATTCACATTTTAATAATTTTTTTTCATCCTATCAATGGCTCAGACTCACCTCTCAAATGCACAAGGCTATAAAAAACAGGATTTGGTGAAGTATTTCTATTGACTGACACTGCAAAGTGCAAACAATAAATAAATAAATTTAGAAAAAATCTGATGAAAAGACACTTTGGGCGAGTAAAGGTGCTTCAAAAAATAAATTTAGGAATAAAAACAGACTTAAAGTCAAGATGGGTATTTCTCAGTAAAACATGGGTAATTACACAAAGAAACGAATCCCTTTTCCAACTATTCAGGGGCCTCATGTGTTTCACTAAATCCCTTTACATAATATTTATCTCAATGATGTTAGACAACCTAAGCTGCAGGCAACATACAGATTTCCAGTCAAACTCGCAGGGGCGTCCTACTCAGTCCCAAGTGAAAAGTGAACAGCCAATGTGAGATGTACAACGAGTAAATTATTCACAGGGTCTGCAATGGTGGCTGAGGGAAACAGTGCTTTCAGGCTTGGAAGAAACACGGCATGAATTCAAAGGTTCGAGACAGATGTGAAGCGTGAGATTAAAAAGCTATATGTGCCTGGTTAAAATTTCATTCAGCCCATGGAGTCCTGGTGGATCCACAAATGTGAGAGATTAGCTGGAAAATCACACTGACTGATGGACCGGCTGAACACAGCACGCAGCTTTCTATGAATGTACACACTTTAATTTGACTGCAATTGTGTTTATATAAGGTCAAGTACATCTTGTCTATGAATTTACGTTGACTTTCAGCATCATGACAGAGACAGGAATATTTGTCTTTTCAGTTCTGAGTTGACATGTCTCCAGTAGAGGTAGAAGAGCTCCCACACATTCGTCACATGTTTCCTGAGGCGTTCAGAAAGGTGCTATTATGCGATGCTTCTGGTTGGATGCTTTAACTTGGCACTTTGAAGAGGCAAGAGCCACCATTAGCCTGTTTAGGGGTCTTCAGAGATGCAAGCTATCATTGACGTGGGGTTTGCCACGTCTCCCCTCCTTCCTCTGTCTCTTTTCCGAGAACAACTGAAAGGCCTGTTCACCGCAAAGTGACTCTAAATCAATCGAGCCAGAAAGGATTAAAGACGGACGGGCCTTTCTTCGCCTGTCCAGAGCCGTCCCTGCTGTCTTCACCGACACATCCACACTCCTTCACACCTGACAACAGCCTTCACCCTTAGAGGACATGACAAAAAAAACAACGAAAGCCAGGACAATGGCGGAATAAAAGCTATTAGACATCCTTGACTAATTCTGCTGTTAGATATCCACCATCCCAACAAGACTTTTCAATCAGCTTAAGAACCCACAGACACTTCAATAATGCATTGAGAACAAGTAGAGGAGCACCAGGAAAGGGAAAGTCATCCCATGGTTGAAGTCAGACAGCAAGGACACTCTGCTTGCCAAAGTCAGTTAGACGGAAGAAGGAGAGGGTGGATGGAGACTCAGAGAGATGCAAAGGGAAAGGAGGCCTGCAAGCGAAGTGCACAGAATAAAGCCAAGAGCCAGAGACCAAAGGCCTGGTCCAAATACAGACACACACTGCTACTGAAGAGCTAAGGTCCCTTAATTTCTTATACTAGGTGGCTGCAAGGATGGCAGCTGTCCTGTCACACTTCTATCTTCCTCATGAGCTCAGAGTCAGTGCTCAGAAACCCTTTAAAGAGATGAAGGATCATAAAAATCCCAGTGATGTTCTAATGAGGACAATGAGATATAAATACATAAACGGAGCTGATAACAGAGGGAGACGTTCTTCCACGAGGCACTAATTAAATGTGAATATTGCCGCTTGCTGTTGACATCAAAGGTGCTTATGAAGATATCTTACAAGGCATTTGAGTACAATAGAAAGTCAAAGCGTTAAGAAAAATAAATATCTATTTACGTGAAGGCAGTACATTTTTACGAGGGCCCATTTTCCTCGGCATAAACTGCCTTGCCTGTGGAGGCACACAAACGTTTGCCTCATATAAATATCTCACTCTGGTCTGCCAGTGAAGCCATGCCGAAAAATCCTCAGAGGCGGGCAGACGGTTGGACGGTTTCCCACTGAGTTTCACTAGTTGAAGGGCTTAATGAGTACGCTGGCTCAGCAGAGGTAGAGCATGGCCAGAGACTTTTGTATCAGGCAGGTTAGACACTTGACCAGTTTCCTGCATTGTGCCTGGAGCAGAATACCAAAGGGCTAAAAGGAAAAAGGAAATCTATAATGCACTTCGTGGGAGCTATAGTGTGCTGTAAGTAAAAGATAAAGCCAGAGTGTTGGACTCAGCACATTTCTCACCTTGTCAACCCTTGTTGAGTCTGAGACCCAATGTCACTGTGAAGGGCAGCAGCTATACAGACTGGCATGGCGGCACCTGCTGCAGGGAGTTCACCAACAGAGCAGTCCATATGCTTAATACACCCACAACTTTCCATTTGCATCCGCATTTCAGAGAGCGACAAACAAAAAAAATAACCTCCTCTACCATCATCAGTGACTGCCGCTTGATGTTTTTTTCCTAATAGGCATAGGGACTTTGTGGAATAAACTAAGCTGACCTTGGTTGGCTATGTTTGTGATTGCCAGAAGAGCAAAACACGTCATTACAGATGTATTTCAAGGGTCTGACAATTGAGGGGCCTAAAATGATGTAAAAGCAGCTTTGATTTCTCTGCAGAAATGAGTGAAGCACTTAGCCATCAGGAGAACATTATTATGGTTTTATCAACAGGGTCATTCTGCCTGACCCTGTGAGAGGGAAGAAGGGCTTCTGGGTTCACTGTAAGCTGTCACGTGGGAAAGGTGATACTAGGTGTGCATGTGTGAGTGAACCTCAGTGTGCGTGTGTGCATGCAAATGTGTGTTTTAAGATGGTTTATTATCTCATTCACTTGGAAAAAAGCAAAGAGTGGACTTGCAGCAGGCTTGCACAGCTTACCAAGATCTGACCTGCTGCTGCATTTGGAAAACATCGTCCATTAGAGACACTTGCTCAAGCAGACTAAAAATTTTACCAGAAATGTGATGAAGGCTTGTTCACACTCTTAATAAACAGGAAGGATTTAATTTGCCAAATGGGCGTGGTGGCTGGAGCCCAAAATGAATGTGAGGGGGTGAAGTGAAGTCAGGCGAAAACATGCCTCGTCTCTCCACTATTTGTGCTCTCAGTTGGCTTGCAAAGGGGTGAGACAAATTTTTAACAAAGGCATAAAAGTAAAACTGTGAACATCTAAGCATATGTTTATACCCGGAGCAGCGGTACTGTGAATGGAAACACTCCTGTTATGCAATGTGAGGCATTATGCATCCCTGGAGGGACAGAGGGAAGATGAAGACACAAAATTTGCACATCGGCTTAAGTGAAAACCAGAGCACCAGGCAGAAGCTGAGCAAGAAAGAGGATATTCAGATTGAAAGACATATAATCAATAGTCACTCTGGTGCACACCATGCAACAGGATATAAGACTATTTTCCCGCACTCTGTGTAAAGGGCTTTTTAATATCCTTTTCTCTTCGTATAGTAAATTATTCAGCACACTCCCTTAGACAGAACTAAGGAAAGATACTGTAGAGAGAGAGGTTTGCTAATGTTATTACACTCTTTCCTATGAGGTGATAAAGTAGACTGATAGGGTATAACTGAAGCTTTTATTATCAGCCCTTTTCTTTGTTCTTTTATATCTTATTTGTCCCTGTGTTGCCTCTGTTCTGCTGTAGGAAACAATTATATTTTCTATTTATTTCCACCAAAGCACATTGCAGTACATCCTATAATTCATGGCATAATTCATGCAGTATTTTGGCAGGAAAAAAAAAAAAGCTCTGGGAATATTTGCTGAGCAGCTGAAATGAGGGAATTTTGCACAACACTGAATCTCCCTCCTTTTTTTTTCTCCCTCTTTGAGTCACGAGTCTGCAGCAGCACAAATCCTGGAAAATTGACCCTATTCTGTGACTGTGTGCCACATCTGACTTCATTTTGGAGATAATAAACTTAGAGTGTGAGAGAACACGAAGTGAAAACAAGACCTTACATTAACCGATACAGAGAGCCGCTCTGTATTCATGGGGGGGGTGCACTGTGCCAGTGGGCACCGCTTGAATGTTGATGACACTCTGTCTGCATCTGCTCCTCATCCTGAGAGGGAACAGAGGGGGAAGTGATTCTATTTCACCTTTGGCATGACAACAGCGGCACCTGAGTCTTGTCTAAAGGCCAAAAAAAACTCTGCTCATCCATCAATATGAAAACCATCCCTTGATTTATACAAGACCGAGAGATAAACAGGAACAAAAAAAAACCACGATAAAACCTTGACAGGTGTAGCCAACCAAAAAAAAGGACATTTTATAATACTTCTGTTTATAAGACAAACAGAAAACACTAAGAAAAACTCAAAACTTCTACTTTTAATGGGCCAAAAGTTACATTTTATTGCCATGTGATGAAGCCTCGATTAATGTTCCCTTGTGGATGCTGCAGGAGCCACCTTTCCTTCATACATCTAATCTCTCTAGGAATCTTATTGCTTCTTTTTACTCCTTCAAAAACAGCCGAACTGGGATGACGGTGGGTGAGAATTGGAAGTTATTGTGTGCATATCAGGCTCTGTGAGACCACAAAACTGTTTATGCTGGGCTCCCTTTAGAAATGACCTTCAGTCAATGCATGAGATTTGCACAATCTTTCTGACAGTTTCCACCCAGCACACACCCACACACAGCACACAAACCACTGCACACTCATGTCACAAACCATGTAGATTAAGATGAGAGCATGTCATGACAACCCCCCCACCACCACCACCAAACACATGCTGCTAGTGAATTCGGCCTCCCCTCTTTGACCAGAGTAGAGGTCAGATTTTAGTGGCACGGTCATTTTGATGGCACAGGAAAGACTCTGTCCTGCCCCCCCGCCTCTCCTGCCCCCGCCCCCTAAACGGCTCATTGGAGGTGCCTTTACAGTTGACATACCAATTAGCGCACAAGGGAAATGGACTGTGTAACTACTCTTTTCTGGTCAGCCAAACCCTGATTCCCCATCAGCCCCTCATCCCAACGCATTGGACCGCACAAAGAGACATATCACTGAATAATAGAAGGGCATCAATCCCTGTATTAATGCTGTGATATAACTGCAGCCTTATTATTGACTGTGCCCTGCCTCGGGCTGTGAGAGGAGACAAGGAGAGACAGAAATCAAAGACAGGGCAGTTAAATGAAGCTTCATTCAGGCTGTGATGTTGCATTGAGGATGCTGTAATACAACTCGATCTGTGACCCCCGATGGACATTCATCAACCCACATAAACTCCCACAATTCCACTCCCTGCGCTGACTATATGCTGAGTCGGTACATAAAAAGAAGAAAGATGAGAGATGAGATACAGCTCTCATTATATGCACGTGCAGTTCATCTCCGAGTGATTATGCAAAATGTTTGAAGTTAATAACTTTTTGGGTATTCCTGTTTTGCTTGATTGCATATTGCAAGTCAGCACTGTCTGAGAAAATGGACAGCATCAGCCTTTGTGCAGTAATCTGCTACCTTCGTCTCAAGGGCTCACCCAAGGAGGCTCCCAAGGACATGTAGGCAGCACTGGGAGGGGGGGTGGGGGTGGGGGTGGGCTCCTTACAGCATGGTGCATAAGTCGGATATTGAATTCAAATGTGGCAGAGAGAGCAGACTAAACGAAGTCCGATGTTATCCAGTTTTCCAGTGCTGACGTGCAACTTTTAATTACCCGAAGCAGAAACACCACTAAAATCATTAACCCGAACCTTTGTGCCCAATCAATCAGAGAGTTAAGCTGCACGTGCCTGAATCGAGAGCTGTAAAACTCATTTCCTTCCACTTAATACCACGACCTTATTAATCGCTTCTTATATAATGTGTAATCATCAATAAAATAAGGTTAAATAGCATCGCTTCTCCTTAGAAACATCAGAGTGCTGGTGTTTGTGGGGAACAGGGTAAGTAGCACTGATGACAGAGTGAAAGAACATATGGATCAATGCCTGGTCAGAGAACTGTATTGGAATAAATCAATACTCATTAGATCTGTATTAAGTTTGTCAGAGGAAAAAAGAAATCTCTCTACTCAATGAACTTGCCTTGAGCTTGTCAAAGGGACTCTTTTAACATCATATATCCCCAAAGAGTGTCTGAAAGATAAGGAGCCTGTTTCATGCTGGAGAACTCTTTATTAGCCTGTGGATAGTAGGTTTCATTTGTTTCAATTGGTGCTTTAATGTACTTCCTCTTCAATATACGCATCAACACTATGCCACAAACTCAGCTGCTTCCACACACCCCTCAAGTGTATCTATTTTATCACAATTATCTATGGATGGCTGCAAAATGCCCTTTAGGGACGGTTACTATGTGCAGTACCACTGTTATTCATTTTAATGACAGCTTATATCATGTCTTTTAATAGTCTGAGTCCTTTTTATTCCCCCAGTTGTTCTATACATTTCTATACATTTGTTTCTTTTACATTTGTTAAATGTTCTACTTTTTTTTTTTTTTTTTGCTAAGTCTCTGAAATGCTGTATCAACACACTGCCAGGACTATCCCTGGTGGTTAAGGTAGAAAACAAGAACATGCACTTTGGCTTATCTCTGTCCTTGAGCCATCATGTTAAGATTGGGCATTTCTATTCAGTGAAAGCTCTCTTTGCTTTATAAAATCAAAGGCCAAGCATTGAGTCTGAGTGTCTAAATGAGTTACTAAAATATGTGCAAGATTGGGTTAGATAAGCTGTGATTCAAAAAAGAAGAAAAATGGAAAAAAATAAAACACAAGAGGACTGAAAATATGACTATTTTTTTATCTGATTGCACATATAACAGCAGGCATGGCATTTTGAGCAAAAAGACCGTTCAATTATTTCTTAAAATGAAAAAAAATCATGAAGTCAATCACTGTAGTGTGGGTTCAGATCATATTGTTAAAATCAAGGCACATAAAGCATACTGTGGGCTCACTAATTTAAATTGCAAAGTTACATGCACAAGGCCCTAGTGTGTGCCCGTATACTGATATGTGTGTTTGACTTTGCCACAAGTGAACTCCAGTCATAACGTGAAGGATTCGAGCGCCTGCAGTGGAGGCCAGTCTGTCATCAGACACGGGTTCAAAGACAAAGCTAACAGGGGGATTAGTTTCAACCGAATATTGTGTCTAATCTCTGTACGTGATCGTCACACTGCCACACTGGCTGTTAGCTCGGCCTCGAGCCAAGTCATAAGTCACACCCACGCCGGTGTCACTTTATGTCAAGAGCCCACAAATATGAAATGTGGTAATCGTAAAACCTGCTAAACCTTTACCTTTTCATCTGAACTGTGCACAAATGTGGCCAAGCTGCTTGAAACAACTTAATAACAGCATGATCACAGATCCATATTTAAAATCCAGGCAGTCAAAAAGCTCAAAGCAGGGACAGGAAAAAGCCAAAAACGAAAGGAAGCCCTTTCAATATCAATCTTATTAAATATGGAAGAGTTTCAATAAAGTCAAAGACCCGATATCCTAATTTTGTCAGCCAAATTCACTTTTTTCCACATTTAAAGCAAAAACTGCAAAGCACAAGAAATTCACTTTAATTTACTAGTTGAAGGTTGATTATTCAATCCACTGGGGAGTTTTCGAGAGATATTTCAAGGTTAGATGAGATATGATGAGAATATTTTGTTTACTCAGCCTCAAAATGTTGTGATGAAGTGTTTGAGAGGGAGGCTGAGCGGCTCTCATGTGGGTAAACTCATGCTGGCAAACAGGGGATTTAACACAGGCCGACAAACCTCTGCTGCATCCCAAGAAAACATAATTATAGAGTAACACAACAAGATACAAATCCCTTGCAAACGTCCATCACTACTATGTCTTTTGCATCAGTTTTCCATTTTCCGCCCGTTTGTGAGGAGCAAACAGTTCAACACTGACAAAATATGAACGTGAGTGTAAACTTAGAAATTCAGCTGGTGAATCTTTGGATTATCAATACAATTTCTGCTGACTGCAGAGCAGCAAAGCCTCGCGCATGTTACCTATAACCACTCCATTTCTCATGCTCTCTTAACCTCCACCTCCTAACACTCTGGAGTCAAGCATGCAGTGTTGGTATGCAGAGGGGGTGAGGGTTCATGCAGAATTTTAGGAGGGGTCACATTTAACTGTTACCTCACATGAAGGAGCGGAGCAGCTAATCTACAGATCAATTTACAATTTATTCTGTTCTCTCTGTGCATGTGTGTGTGTGTGTGTGTGTGTCTGAATGTGTAAAAAATCCATGGAATGGAGAAGGTTGAGGGACTAGCAGAGTGCAGTTCATGCCTCTCTGGTTGCTTTTGTTAATGGCGTCCCCATGGGAACACTAGGGCTCCCAGCTGATTCAGAGACCTGACACACACGGCCGTAGTCCAGGTCAGCGTCAGAGGACTAAGCCAGGCCTCGGGTCCCCAGAAAAAACAAAAATGTCACAAGTAAGCAAAAAACCTTCCATATTGTTTCCTGTCGAGTTCCCCTTTGTCAGTGACACCCAGTCATTTAAATGCAAAGTGAGCAAGGAGGAGGACAAGCTGCAGGATGTAGGTTTTATGTGGGAGTTGACAGCTGACGGGTTTATCATTTGTTCAGAGTTCTTTCAGAATTGCAGTTATAAATAAATACCTGGAGTACAGCCTGTGAGTTTGGAGGATTCTCGAAGCTATGTTTATTTTTCCTACACACCTGAGACAGATTCTGAGAGGTGCTGACCTAAGTTATTATACTCAGTCAGTAAAGAGTCAAGGCAGATTGGCTGAAGAAAGGCAGTGTACACATGTGCTGTTTCAGGGACAGGTGGACTATTTCACTGCTGATTTGTCCAGCTTGATTTGCAACAGTGTGATTTTTTTTCTTTGACTTTTAGGTAAATTGCAAAACCACACATTTGCAAAAACTACCTGAGGCACAAAATCATAATTCTTAATTTTCCCAGATGTCAACTTGGCAGCCGTACTGCATTAAAAAACGGCAACGTTAACATTTATCAAAATATTACCATGGGTGCATTTCAGTAGAGACTGATACTTGAAACTTAGGTTTGTTGTCTAATTAGTACAATTGCTTTGAGCTGTGCCACCTTCATTATCCCAGATTTCTCCAGGCAAATATTCTGAAGAGGGCTAATGGAAGTCAACACATTTAAGAGTTTACAGAAACATTCTCAATAAAACTGCATAATAAAATTGTCGAACATAAAGTAATGTATATTTAAGGTGTCTATAAATGCAGTTTCCAAAGTACAATTGACTAGAAGTTATGTTTGTCTGAATATTCATGAAGGTGAATGTTAGAATTTGGAGGGAGGTGAGCCTGCCAGAAAGTGTATGTATATCTCACATCAGATTGTTTTTACATTTGAAAAATTTTTGGCACTGATTACATTAAAATCACAGTGATAAGCTCCTTGGTAAAACTGAAAGCAAAAAGAAAGAACAAAAAGAACAACAAACCCCCCACATTTCTCCTTTTACTGTCGAGTTTTGCACATTTTTCAGAGATGGTTGTGTTATGCTGTAATGTACAGATGCTAGTGAGGCTGCTGTAGCCAACCTTTGCTTTGACTGTTTGTCACTTGGCCCTCACCTTGCATGTCGTCTCCCCATTTTTTATCGTCTCAGGTTCTAGTTGAACCTGTGACACGCATTTTTCACGTTCAAACAATTAAATTGTTTTAATCAGGAAAAGTCACAGATGATCAAAGTAATTTCATTTGGCAGCCACCTCAAATTCTGAAGAGTGAAGAAAGGAAATTAATTTTTTGAAAATCAGCAGAGCTTTGTCGTGTTTTCTCTCAACTGCAGTTGGCCATTTGCCACTCTTTGACTCTACAGGAGGACCTGAAGTGCCACCTATCACATGGAGCATTAGGTTTACACACCAGGTCAGTAAAACCACAAGTCCCTCTGGCCTATATAATGCAGTAAGGTCAGCTAAAGTCCAACCAGCCACTGAGCTGATTGAGGTGGATATATATAGATAGCACTGGCAAGCTAACCCATACAGTAGACCAGGCTGGGGCTCTGTCACAAGGCCTGTGGTGATTTAGTGCAAGATCTTTATTCTAAAATCAGCCAATGGCGTAATGGAGCCACCCTTTTCCATGACATAAACCAGAACAATATTTCCCCCGTGGGTTAAGGAGATGAAGTGAATCGATCCAAAATAAATGGAGGATGATGAGAAATTAATTGTGGCTTCACTAGAAAGAAAGGCAGCCGAGAGTTGAAGAGGCAGAACTCAAAAGCAGGGCAGAAGGGGGCACAGTGAGAGGGGGGGGTCAACCATTTACCTCTGTGACTCCAAGGGAGCATGCCTGTGGGACTCTGGGTACATGATCTGAATAGCCCAGTATTTTGGAAGATGTTAATGTGAGTGGGGCTATGCAGCGTATGTGAGCAGAGGGTTTTCGGTCTGATGAAGCCATGTGACCAACTTTTCAATGTCACAGCAAAGTGAATATCACCCACACTGCGAAGTGACAATTTGATTTACATATTTTTTTTTTTAAGTTGGAGCCAAGTTATTGAGTTCAAAATGTAGTGAATGAACAGCAGCTCATGTGGCAACAAGTTGCATCAAAAAATCATGATGAATGTTAATGAATAGTGAAATTAACCAAAACATAATCAGAAAAGATGAGTCTAGTAGGAAAACTGCCTTAATTATGTCAGTTGCAGAGCTGTTTATCTCTAAAGTTTGCTAATGTTGCTACAATTTGCAACCGTAAGCTGAGAGTCGCACTAGACAAAACAAGACTGTAGCTACATACTCGAAGAAAGTTTCCGTTTTCTTTTAATGAATTTACTCTAAACAGTGTGTTCAGACAGAGCATGAAGAGGAATTTTAAGGCAATTGCACATGATTGCATACAGAATGCCTGCTGAAAAAGAACAAATAAACACAAAAACTCAAACTCAAAGTGTTTGCCCTCTGTGCATCTTCCTGGATTTAGGCCCAGTCCTCTCTGTACCATAGAAACAGCCTCCCTTTTTGTGTTTTCTCTCATTTGCTAGAGTGAGTCTTTTATGGGTGGGGGGGGTGGGGTGGGGGGGTATTCAAATAGTTGATAACTGATTTAGACCCTGATTCCTTCACAACTCTCTTTGGCATTCTTCTATTATATATTAAAATAACAGCTTTTCAGAGTGAAACTTTTTCGCCGAGCGCACTTTTAGCCCCTCTTGCATATTATTGCATAGGTACAGAGATTTTTTTTCATATGAACTGACAATAACAACTATTAACGTCTTCTTCCATTTTTTGTCCAGAGATTGACATCTAGACATGACAGCACAAAGGAGAGACTGAAGGGAAATACTAAAAAGATAATGCAAACTTTGATTCCTGTCTGAAAATGTCTTTATGGGGTTTAAATCAAACTACAGCCAAGTATTAATGTTGACCAAATAAAGTAAACTTGATCTTTCAATCTGCTTAACTTGAATTTAACTCTATACTGCAATGTAACTGTAATGTACTGTAAATTTTAAAAAAGAAACAACACCTTTCCACATCAAGATATAAACCAGAAGTTATACATGTTCCAGGTGCACAATCAAGTGATGGATGTAGAAAAAGAAAGTGCCTTTAATTAAGACAAGTGAGCCTTGAGCCAGATATGAAAAAGAGAAGTCTGCACTTTTTGATTTTCTCTGTCATGATGCAGAAAAAAATGACTTTTTATTGCACAAAAAAGGAACAAGATAAGTGGTGACACTATATTCTTAAAGACTGTGTGGCATAGCTTGAGGCTTTTTTTAAAAGAAATTCATAAAAAAATGCATTTTCCAGCATAAACGGAAGTAAGTGCTGGGTACATTTATTACTGTGTTTAAGTTTCATCTCATTCTTTCATGCCAGTCTTTGTTTCTGTCTGATTGATGGGCTTCTTTGTAATAAAAATGGAAAGACATTCATTAAGCTTGATCTCCAGGCTCTGGACACACACATCACACGCAGGCGAGTGCAGAAAAGAGATTCCATTCATGCACGACTCATGAAAATGAAAATGAAAGTAGAAACAGAGGGAAACGGCAGCGCCTATCCAATGAAGACTTAAGATAGGCTGCAATTTTTTATCTGCAATCCAAATGAAGCAGCCTGCAATGAAGAGACACCATTCATATCTAACATTAATTATTAAGTCCATTACACACCACATGTCAGACCACAACAGACAGACACACACGCGCACACACGCGCACACACGCACACACACAATCAAATACTCAAGTGTCTAATGAATAAATAAGACAACTAATTGTGAAACAAATCAATAAAGAGTAATATAGTGGTCATATGTGTGTGTTTGTTGTGTAAACTGTCTAAATGGACTGGCACATTAACAGAGGAGGTGGAGCAGTGATGTATCTCTTTAAATGTCAGGGATGATTAATTAACTTAAGCTACATCTGTCATCCATGCTGCTCATAGTTAGCCTACTAAACAGACTTTCAGTGCTAATCTCCGTTCGCTGAGCACAAATCGGGGAGATTGAGCAAATGGAGACCTTTACGGCAGCCAGCCAAAAGATTAAATGTGACTTGGGAGTTGGGACAGACTTACTAAATTGACTTCTTACAGTTTACATGACACTGATCGCCAATAAATTAAATCAAGGCTATCTTAGATAATTATTTTCATGATCTAGATAACTGAGCAGACTGCTTGCAGGTAAAAAGGACCTCGTCTTAACTTTATTTTATTCTGTTATTCAAGGCTTAGTCTGACTGGTCAGTATGCAGACTTCGTATCCACATACTCCCCAGATAAGTCCTTAAGTGTGACAGCTGGACTGGAGGGCAAATAAGGGCATTACTGTACATAACCAAGAAGATGAAAACCTTCCCCAAAATACCTACTCTTGTATGTCAGTCAAATGGGAGGGTGATAGCAAGCCTTTCATGTTGTGAAGGTTTCGTGCGTGGCGAACGGCCTCTGGTCAGAATGAATAAAAACAAGAAAGAAAGTGAAGTTTCACCGGGGAAAGGAGGATAGCTCAGTGATTTTGTTTTGAAAAGTAAAGGCCATCTTCCATTTATCTGAAGGCCACCAAGCACTTTTTTGTTACTGTGCCTTTGCTGTTGGTTTTTTCATGATCAGAAAATCTGTACTTAAAGATTTTTAGACAGCTAATTTCTTAATAAAACTCACTACAGTTTAAAACACAGTTTTTGCCATGATCAAAATGAAATAACTGACATGACCCTTTTGCGTGTCCTCTTTGGTCTTTGGTACTTTTCTTAATTCAAAATGTCACGTACAAAGATATTGGCAGGCAGCCTGGTGTGATGAAAAGCTTCTATTGAATCTTTCTACTCAAACACCGAACCTTCCTCACTCTTTCCATAGAAACATGCAGACAAGTTTAATGGTCTGTAGTTGAAGAGCAAAAACACCGACCACAGGCCTTGAGCTACTGACAAAACAAGCTTTAAAGCATGAGATGGATCTCTATAAGCCATAAACACAATGATTCTTTCAAACTACAAAGAAAAGCCAATTTTCTGTTGCAGGTTTCCTCCTGTCATCAGTCTGAAACATGAAACCGGAGTTGAAAGACTGCAGAGGAAACGACTGATTTGACCTCGTTGCTAAATTATGAAGAAATAATGCTTAACTAAGCTGAGCGGTTCCACGCTATTTTCCCAAGCAGCCTTGCCCTGCTTTCCTTTCTTCCTGTCGCAGAATAACCGCTCTAAAAGCAACAATCACTTCATTTTACAGTGCTTTCCATAATGATCCTCCTTGAAAGGTTAAGCTGCATCCCCTGTGTCACCTCACGAGAGAGCTGCTGTAACGACGGAGCAGCACTTTCAAATTATCTGATCGTCTCTGAGCTCTTCGTGTGGCCAATCCCATATAATCTAGCATGAACTCAACAAGGGCAGGAAGGCTTTTTAATCAGTGCCCCGCTGACCAACTGGGAGAGAAGCAGAGCGACATGAAAACAATGAGATGAAGACAATGGAAGATTCGGAGGGACTGACGTGTGTTGAAATATAATTGTAAGAATAACAGATGGGGATAAGTCATGCATTCTTATTTGTGTGTGTGTCCCTGAGGTTCAGAATGACGTCAGAGAGAATCTCGATACATCAGATAAATATGGGATTAGTTGTTCATTTATTTACTGAGAACACAGCAAGAGTACGATGCAAAGCAAATACTGCCTTCTAAGGCTTATTCATCTCAGAAGCTCATGCCGTTTCAAAAAAAAGAGTTGATTCAAAACATGAGCAGCAACTTTCAAGTTTCCTAAAACAAGTAATAACATATATCTAAGAGAAACCTCAAATTATCAACATCTGCAGCATGACAGATGTTGCTGAATTATTCAAAGCGTGTAAGTCGTACTTTGGCAATGCTGGTGCTGACTTTTCAGCAGTTGGATTTATTTCCTCCAAAGTGAAAGAATGAAACATTATTATTATTTATAGCACTATCAATTCTATGGTTTCTAAATATTCAAACATAATAAATTTAGCACACAGAAATTTAATGCACCATAAAACAACAAAAAAAATTGAGAGGAAATAAAAAGCGAATCTGCATGCGTCACTCATGTTCCTTTGCTCTTATTCCCGCTGTGCCACTGACTGAACGAATGATGTGAGGTTTTGTTAGCGTGCGCAGAATTTAACCCCATGACACATGCTGCCTTTGGCTCCGTTAAAGCGAAGATCTCCTGAGGTGCTATCACTGAGCTGGCTTGGCAAAAGAGTGTTTTATCCCTCAAGCCTGTTTGAGCGAAGACAGTGACGCAGATTGGGAATAAAAAAAAATGACTGCTTTCAATGTGTTTTAGTCATATGTTTTATGTTAAACTGCAGTGCATCTGTATTTTTTAAAACAACAGATAAAAGCAGGGAAAATTCATTTCCAAATGTGTGCTTTCCAAAAGAAACTGGTTCCATCTGTGAACCAGAATTACTGCCTTGCAATCAAAAGCTTCCACTAACCATTAGAGTTACAATTTACCGATGTCCCAACTCATGAAGTATATGTAATGAAGACATAAACACACTAATGAAAACATAAACTCTGAATCTCCAACACCAGTAACAGACTCCAAAATTGGATTTGTGCAGTGTAAGTGCTACAGGCAAAGGACAGAGATTACATAGTAAAAACTACTTAACATGTGCAATTACTGTGGAACTTGAACACTGTCGTTCGTGTGGATGATGGAGCTTAATGAATGAAGCCACTTGGTCAAATCAGGCAAGAAATCTCCGATAATGGACTGGAAAGAAGTTCATGCTCAGGTGAGATGATTTTGTGCGCATCACAGCATGTTGTCCAGGTATGAAGACAGCACTCAAAGGGATAAAACCTCATTTGAAACTACTAGTCAATGAAAAGGGTATTTCATAAATCTACAAATAGAGAGATTAGGCTAGACTCTGAACCACTGATGTTACTCAGGAGTTGACAGTTTTTGTGTTTTTCCTGGCTTATTGTGTGCTGAATAGGTTTACAAAATGCCTGCTAGCAAAAAAAATAAACCACTTATGGAGATGAAAGATTGACTTAAGTTATGTAATACAGATATAAGGACTTGGTTTAATAGTTCAGGATCTTGATTTGTCACTGATATTTGCTCTGAAAGCAGATTAACCACCAAATATCTGATGCAGAGTCTTGTCTCATTTCATTGGATGGACACTAACAATATGGCAGCGGATCTTAATTAAGAAACAGACCCACATTACCCTTTAGAAATAGGTTAATTGCCTTGGCCTTTGCAATAACGTCAAATGCTGCAAGTGGAGCTGAGTTCTGTGGCTGATAAATATGCAACAGGAGCTGGTCAGAAATAGGCCTTTGACAAGTAATTAGCACCTTAAATATGCACATGACTTCAAGGAAATGTAGTTGACAGTAAAATTACTGATCCTATGTCAGAGTTAGTTGTTTTTTTAGAGGTTGGATTCCTGCACTGAAGTCAGAGAGGCCACAGCTTTGTGCTGCAGGTTAACTGGCTTTTTGCCTCGCGGTGGATGTCAGGCAGTCACTGCGGCGACAGGGCAGAGGCCGGATCTATTAGGAGAAACGGGAGCCCTCGTGATTGACGAGTTGCTCCACTCCATCCATCAGGCCTGGCACACGGAGCCCTGACACTGCCATATCCCTCCCATGTGGCCTGGGCTGCTACAACCCTGAGCTATATTTGTTAGCTGACATTAATGCCTTGCTCTTCCCCAAGTCTTCAAGATCCCCCCTCCCTTCTTCCATGACGCTGCAGATCTGCGGCTATCCTATCCTGCTTCATTAAGGCCGCTTCTACCTTATAGCATCTGATGACTTCCCAAATTCTTAGAAGTAAGAGCAATTAATGCACAACAGTTGTGGTCCCCCTTGCCATCATAGCAGTCAGGAGGCTTACATATCATGCACACACAGCACATTTGCAAAGCGTTAGATACACATGAGAACGTATTTAATGAGTACGTGAGGAGCTGAAGCTGGTGATTTAATTCCAGAGTCTACGCCATCATTTTTTTTTTGCCCGTCGTAAAATAATTACAAGTACAAAGCTGGCATTATGGAGAGGATAAAAACAGTCAAACATTTACATTTTTATTTGTCAATTCACCTACTTTAAAAATCTTTAATGGTGCTTTTTAATGAGATGCTGTCAGCTTTATCCAAAAGTAATTACCTCATGAGGCAGCGACTGGGATTTTTGGGAGATATTAATGAAAAATTCAAAACAATAAAATAAAAAGAGAAAAACAGACAATTATTGACGGGAGAGATGCCCATTATGGTGGAGTCATGGAGTTGTTTTATGGAAGTTGTTATTCGTCTGATAAGAGCTGTCTGTTCTGTTTACTTCCCCATCCTGTCTTCATCTTCGTTTGAGTGTACTTGGCTGTTGATCCATGCTGTAATTTTAATTAAAACCCATAAGTAAGCAAGGCAGAGTGTAGCACAGCTGTTGAAAGACTCAGCCCCACCACCACCACCACCTCTCGTTCCTTAAGACAGTGGAGCCAAAAGAAGCAAAAGAGCTCTTTTCACAGTGGGGAGCCATGAAAAACTGGAGAGAAAAAAAAACAACAACTCATACTGCTCTGCATTCAGGTCAGGACTGAAAAAAAGCTACAGTGTGCATAGCTCACCTTGAACCTGCAATTAAAAAATCACAAGGTGCTGCGCTGTGTTCAAACAGAACCAGCAATTCACACATTACTGCACTATAATTATATATACTGTATGTAAATGTGCAGTCGCTTCAGCCAGGCTCAGAAAATCATGAACCATGAATTTAAACAAGGCCGCAGAGCATGATCTTATGAACTTGAGTGGTCTCAGGTCTTCTGGGTCTCAGGTTATGCTTTACTGCAGGGCTCGGTGAAATGAAAGGAAAATCATATCGCCATATTTTCAGGCTAAATGGCGATACACGATACATATCTCAGTATTTTCTCTGAAGTGGGCTAAATGTTCAGTCGTAAGTCAAAGCCACATTTGAGATGTCACATGGATTGACATTAAGAACCAGACAGGTGTAAAACCTGCTCAGATGTGCTAACGCTTCTCATATTTTGTGAAAGCTCCTGTCTAAGTGCAACATGCTCAGCCAAGCAACAGGAAGAGGTCCACACAGGGGACCTCCACATAATTCCTGTGTATAATTCCTCTGTTAAAATCCTGATGCATCATCTTAATGTATTATAATTAGTGAGGACAACTTTGCCCTGGCTAATTGGGAATATGCAGAGTCAGTCTTCCAGGGAAAGCAGAGAGAAGGAGTGAGAGCAAGACAGGAAAAAAGAGGGAGAGAGGGAGAGAGAGAGAGAGAGAGAGGGAGAAAGAGAGAGAGGGAGGCTTTAGACGTATCTCTATCCTTAAACGAACTCAGCTAAAAGCCCCTGCAGCAGATACGGAAAGCTCCTTCTGTATTCGTCACCACCTGAACAATACATTCTCTTAGGGTTTTTCTAAATCCAATTTGAGATGACATCTCCTGCCTCGGGCTAGGTGTTTGGGTCACAGACTCACACACTGACTGCTTAGAGAAAAGCAGGAGCAATTATGATATAGTCAGGCAAGATGAAGGGATGGGCAAGAAAAAAAGAGTCTCGGTTTAGACACAGCACATGGGATAGATTAAACCGTGTGACTTCTGTCAGGAAAACTCCTCAGATGGCCTCTTCAGTTCCCTCATTTTACTTCCCAAAGTGTCCCACACATCGCAGTGTGTTTCTTCTCTTTCCATTCATCTTCCTAACAGACTGTTGAGCCAGCAATAAAGGTGATAAATAATGAAATGAAAATAAATAAGGAAGGAAGAAATTGCAATACTTCTTGAGAGACAGGTGAAACAAGTAGGCTTTGAAAAATATGTCTAAACAAAACAAAAACGATTGCTACTCCATTTTAATGTGTAAACACTTCCTGTGCTTTGGAAAATTGGTGAATAATGTCAGCAATGCACTCTCAAATAAATAATGCTCTGTTTGTTCTTCCTCATGAAGCCTTTAAACTTCGATTATCCGACACGTGTTCATACCGAAGCGTTTGGTTTGAATATGTTATGACAAGAAAAAAAAAAGAGCTCATGGTGATCAAATAACTGGATTCATTACACAGAGATGCGCATGCCTGAGCAACCAACCTCACCAAGAAAATTTGGAAAAAGCAATAGACGAAAATCCAATTCAGAGTCACTAGGATGTTGAAATGCATTGCATTACTATATCACGCTGTATTAGTCTCAAACCCAGTCATTTCCTCTTGACTTATATTGTCATTAAAGGAGTGAAATACTCTATTTGGCATTGTTGTGCACACTTAATTTTCCTCTTGATTGAGCCTGCCTATTAGTGCTTTCAGTCCTTGGTATGCCCCCATGGGGACAGCAGGGATTCTGTGCAAAAATGCACAAAAAAAGCAAGATTGTTTGCTGGAGCCAGGCAAGCCTCTGCGGTCAGGCACGCATTTCAGCCTGCAATAAATTAACAGTATGTCTGAAATGGTTTTAGTTAGTGTCTCCAGTCTCTATGGGATAAAATTGCCATGAATAATACATGCAGTGTACCACATTATGATTACACACGGACTGACTGAGGCCAAGTGATGCTGTAGGAGGAAGTTCTTGTTTCATTTCCGACACTGGCTGCAGGTGCATGTACATTAAAATTCTGCTGAATAACTACAAGTTTGGATTCAGAAACAGTCTGACTGTCTGCCGGCGTGCCAAATGCCGAGCAGACAGTGTGGCCCGATAAAGAAAATCACCTGCTGTTACCTAACAGTCCCTTCAATTCCTGGATCCACCGCATTCAGCTGTTTTGTGCAGGTGAGTGATAAGGCTCCGGCAATAACCGCTTTCTGCCACATCTCGTCTCTCTGCTGCTATTAGACAAGCTGGACTTCAAAACAAGACAAAATTACATCTAAATTGGCATCTTTGGACGGCTTTCTGGTGCACAGCCTCGTAACGTTCGCCCGCTTTCGAATCTCTTTATCATGCTGGGCTGAGAGGTGTTGTGATTTAGATCCTGGAAAGAAGATTCGCTGTTACACAACTGATCTGTGAGTCTGTAAGGCTGAACCGAGGCTGAACATGATACAGTCTGCTGCAGAAGAAGCGAGAGAAGAGAAGTAAAAAAAGGATGAAAGAAGGCAAGAAATCATCTCAACATACAAATAATTGGTTAGATTTGGAGATGCAGAGAGTGTGTGTGTGTGTGTGTGTGTGTGTGTGTGTGTGTGTAAGCTCTCCTCATCATTACTGTGGTGGTTTGACTTTTGTTATAATGAGAACCCCTGTAATCAGTGCCAAATCAGCTCCTCTGGGACACAACAATGAGAATTAAATGGTTGGAGTAGCCATGGAGGATGAAAATGAAAATTACAGCTTGCGAATCAACAGGCAGTCAGGACCCCCGTTGTGCATTTGTTAGACCTGATTTAAATTAAAACACACAGTCTTGCGCTTTTAATCTGTACATCGGACCCGGCAACCCTGCTTTGTTCTCCTCTCATACTGAACCATTACTGTCAAGTGGGCATTTACGAGCGAACACACGCAAACTCCAGACGTACCGTGCATATAAAAGAATCCATGTCATCATGTCAAGACTCTAATTGTCTCAGTGGCATCCTAAACAGTGCTGTAAAGTGTCGATAATTGGGTTGTAATTAGTTGGGAACACACCATGTATGAGGTCATGTAGTGCTGAAGTTGGCATATAGCAGCTGAAAACACTGTAGCTGTTCTGCATGATTGCCCATCAAGGAAAGCCACTCTAAGCACACTAAAAACATGCACAGATGTATGCATGCATGTACACTGACACACACACACACACACACACACACACACACACACACACACACATATAGATTCTGCTGTTAGTGGGCTGTTAGAGAAACTCACTTTGACACATCACTGCATTTGGTTTCCTCATCGTGCCCAAAGGGAGATGGCACGTGGCAAAGCTGCTCACTTCTGAAATATTAAGGTTAAAGCCCACTGTAGGTTGCTAATTTGAGAACGTGCTGCAAACGGTGAAAAAGGGAATGAAAGAAATGATTTCTCTCATATTTTCGTCCTAAAAGCTCTTCCTGCTTCATCTGTGCATGGCAATAAAAAACATACATCCTGACTGAGATTATATAAAATAAACACAAACTGACCCATCAACATTCAAACTGTGATTTTTCTTGGGGGGGAGAAAAGGATGGGTTTGACTCAGTCAACATGACTGCTCACACATTTACATATTCACAGTTGCAGGAAGTCATGCTGTAAGTGTCAGCCAGAGTGTAGGCTGTAGAGCTCAGGCTCTTTTAATTTAAATGATGTGATACAATAAAGCCCTGCAGGCACTAAACACGGCTGACTGGCTGCTACATAATCTAAAATGTCTGAAATATAAACATTTCCTTGCTGTTTTGCTTTTCTCATCTTAAAAAACAACAGATCTTATTAATAACTCTTACACATCCTGTTAAAAAAGTGGGCTATGAAGACGGTAAACGAAACTAAACGTGTGAAAAATATCCATTTACCACAACTTTTCTTGCAGAGCTCACCTGCACTGACAGCGTACTCACTTCTCTGCTATCTCTCTGCATGGGGATCAATAATTAATGACATAGCCTCTGCCCCTGCCTTGTTATATTCCACCGCAGGACAACTACCAGTATAGAAAACTGATGCCTGCCTTGAGTGCTCCATTTTTATTTTTAAACTTTGTGTTCCTCATAATATTTCATTACACTTGTTCCCGCTGGAGTGATGAGGCTGCAAAAACAAGCAAAGCAGAGGCCTGGCAGCTGATATCTCCCTGTTTTGTTTATTCACAAGAGGACGGGTATATAAAAAGTGATTTATATCCCAGACCATGATAAGGTAAAGCCTCTTAGCAGCTCGCTCTCACCGAGAGATAACCAGAGGCTGGATGCAAAGAGCATCCCTTCTAGTGCAAAAATGTTGGCTGCCTAGGAAACTCAGTGATCTGTGAAGCTCCACTCTCAGGAAGAATGATCAATACACTCCCATCTTACTATTTTCTCACTGAAGCTCAAAGAAATCCGTTGCGCCGACACAGTGGAGGTGTGGAGCGAAGGCGGATATCAGTGGGCGGTGAAGGTGGTCAATTCAATTATCCCTCTGTCAGAGCACATTTTCTATTCTACACAACCTGCAAACTCCAGAGGGAAAATGGAAAAAGCCAAATAATTTGGATTGCTTTGAACTGAGATTATGTAACATTTCCACATTAAAATTTTTGAAACAATGATGTCTTTGCCCCACATTTTGTTAAGAAGTGTTCTCACATGGTACCAAATGTTTCTAACGATGTTTAAACCCTGAGAATTTTGTAATTTTATTAAGGGTATGAGTGAGCTTTATTTTGCCACCTGTTGCTCAATTTTAAGGGTAACACCTGTCAGAAAGTGAGGAAGGAGGCAAAAAACATGACTAAATGTTAAGTGAACAAAGCTGCAGTACTTCAGCTTGTCTGTAAACATTTCTGCTTGTCAATCAGATAAATTCCATCGGCAATTACAGCTGTTTGACTGTGAAATAAACAAATCCCATGATCCCAAAATACTTCACTGTGTCATCAAACCACGTCTTTTGTTTCATTGTTTTGACAGAGAGACATCTAGCGGCAGCGTTTAAACGTTTCTGAGTCTCACTGAACATATCACCATCTTTATCAAGAATGTTTTCATATGAATACATAGTTTTAACTCGATGGGTGTCAAAATCAAGATTTCAAAATGTCGACATGCTAATTTCTCTGGGAGATTTAAACTTGGTCGCAAACGTCATTGTAGAATATATGCATCTACTTGCGTCTCTTTATGTGTGTGTGTGTCTGAGTCACTGAACAGCATGAGGGCTGTGCTGTGTGATAACAGCAAGTGCTGTGAGGCGGGGAGGGGAGGGCATGTTAGCTAAAACCACAGGATGACTGAGTCACAGAGAAAGAAGTTTGGGTCGGTGACATGACCCAGACTCTGTGTCTCTGGTAGGAAATGTCAGGGTACATGACATCCTAGACACGGACAAACTTTAGGTGATGATTCACAAATATAATGTGTTGATTTCATTTCTGAAACAAAAACGAGAGGCTGTCTGGTTAAAGTTACAGGACATAAAAAATTATAGGTTACAGTAGATTTAATGGTTGATCCTGAGGGGGCTCCAAGGGCCAGTTAGCTACAAAATACCTCCTCACAAGCTGGTGGGGACTCAGTGTCTTTGCTAAGATAGAGTTTTAGCATATATTTATTTTGCAGGAGCAGGTGTTCAGGGCTAGTGGTTCGGTCCTAGTGACATCACACTAGCAGGGGTGCTGGTTCTGACTTCATTAAGCCACCTGGAGCTTCAGCTGGGGAGATATTTCAAGATTTGAGCTAAAAAACTATGAAAACGCCTCGGGGAAGGCACTGAAGGCAAGACATTTTGGAGCAAAGGGACTGAGAAAACAAAGTTCTGATATACGCAACACCACAAACTGTTAATATTGTTTATTATATTATTGAAGTGCTGGCTGCCTGATGACACACAGCCACTTTAGGTCATATTTTTTGTTGTCTCATGCAACATGCAGGGAGAAGCACTGAGTTACAGGCTTGCTAGTCTTCGAGTTAGTATCAAAAGCCCAGTTTATGAGCCTTTCTTTATGTCTTTATGAGATTTTCTCTCAGTTTTTCTTGATGTTGTGCTTTAACCTTCCTCATTTCCCAGCATGTCCTTGTATAAAGTGTTTGAGTAATGGGCATAAACATCAGCTCTGTTGGATGGCATAGTTTGTGCATGACAGACACAGCACTTTACTCCCTGCTGAGTGGAATATACAGTCTCTACTGTCAGTATTGGTCAGCATAGGAAAAATGTTTCTCTAGCAACTGTGCATCTTATGCTTAGTTATAGATAAAGAGGGAAAAAGTAATCTTAAACTAAAAGTTGTCACAAATCAAATCAGATGTTTAGTGTTGATATTATAAAGAATACAAAAAAGGACTTAACTCAATTTCAGCATTTACTGTTTCATTGTTGGCTTTTCACTTTCAACCAATTAAATATACAATGAAACAAAACAAAAACATGCCTTCAAACGAGAGCATGAAACCAGATATGTGAGCTACGAAAAGATGTTTTGAAAGTTTTATAAATGGTTCCTTATAAATTTTTAATATTTGTGTGATGCTGTTAAGAAATAATCTCATATGAAATACACAAAGTGATTTGTTTGGTGAATAAGAGGCACAAATTTACATCATAGCAGAACACTCAATATTTGGCCTTTGGTGGATATGTGGATGGTACTACATCAAATTATTATCATTATTACTGTTTTTTTTTGGATTTTTTTGCTTTGTTTTGTTTTTCCATTATGTGAAATCATCCTGCTCCAATTCAAATCAAAAAAAGGTGGAAAAAGTCCTGCGGAGGTAATGAAAATAATAATTGTAACACACATGAGGCTGATGTTTGGCGCTTTTTAAGCAGACCCTAATCCAGTCCAGGTTCATTGTGCTCCATCACGCCGAGGTCAGTGTTGTTTAACCAAGGATGCTTCGCAAATTAGAGGAGAATACAGAGATAAACAAAGTAGAAGGATGACTGGTAATATATCTGACCTAGAAGGACATTGTTGTAAACTCTGTTTCCCAATGACTGCCTCTCCTCTGCATCTGTATTGTAAACACATATTTTTCCCCCCAGTCTTTCCCTCCTCCACTCTCTCTAACAGGGACAGTTCATCGTCCAGTGCAGGCCTCTCTGCTTCAGTAGCTATCAATTTTGGCTCCATCACATATTCCATTCAGACACAGTGTCCCAGGCTTCATGTGGCCTGGTTAAAAAAAAACAAAAAACATCTATTATCTTTGGCTCAATCCTCTATCAAAAGCAGAAAGGATGACACAAGGTGATGCTTTCTACTTAGTCTTCAATGCAGAGTTTTGATTAAATGTGCTGCAAAATCTTGGACAGAGATTGTTTTTGGTTCTGCATGCTTGAACACACAGCTTAGTGCAACTAAGGAATATTGTCATTATGGATCTACTGTCTTATCTTGTTTATGTAAACTAATTTAATTGAAAATTAACAAAGAAACAAACCAAGAAACATTAAACCAGAAAAGTCAAAAGAATTGACGGTCATGCTGGCAGCTCCAAGAGATCACTTAGAGCCAGAGGTGCACTGAGCTTAAGCAGGCTTAGCATGCTCACAATGAAACACTATGTTGATGTTAGCACCTTTGTTGTGCGTTAAATATCTTAGTTTAACATGTTAGCATGTTATCATTTTGGCAGGTATCAGAAAGTATAGCTGAGGCTGATGGGAATCTCATTGGTGTTGCAGGTATTTGGTCATTACTGTTCAACTGGTATTTGAGCTGATGGTGGCGCTGGATGACACTAGATATAAATATAAATGTCTTTGCCAAATTTCATGGCAATCCATTGTGTAGCTGAGAGATGATTCAGACTGGACCACAGTGGTGGACTGACTGACAGGCTGCTGTTGTCATTTGAAAAGAAAGCAGGATTTCAACAATTTGTCCTCCTGCTGATTGAAATATATAGCCTCACATGAGGAAGAACCATGGGAGTGTGGAAGTGTTGATCCAGACACTGCACAGTTAGCAAGAGGGGGAAGGAGGACAAATGCAGCAAAGGCTGTTGAACTAAGGAATATTTTGTTTTGCTTAATCTTCAGTCTTGGAGCAGCACACCTATTGAATAGAGGGAGTTAAGTTAGAAGCAACGGTTCCCTTATAGGAAAGAACTTTCTCCTACTTGCTAATCACTGCAGTCAAGAAACAAAAAGATCCCATTGAAGGCCACAGGCTGCAGTTAATTGAGGGAACAAATCTCTCAGCAAACCATTCTCTTCAGTCTATACATGATGAAATCCTTCACCTCAAATTGTTTTTTTGACTGCCCTGAACCCACGTTTCATTTCCAGCACAATGGAACAGCCTGCCTTGGGAAGAGTGTGTAAAGATGTGTGCAATATCTGAAGATTTGCCACCACTGCTGAGGTGACTCCTGCCACAGCATGCGGTCAGTGGAGCTGTAACTCAGGCCGCAGCATGCAGGGCAGCACAGAAAATATCAGTCTGCCCTACATGCTATTAATACACCAAGAACCTGCACTCCAGTAGATTTACCGTGGATAATTTAAAAAAACAGTTCACTTTGACCAATAGCAAAAAAGTGGCTTTTAGAAGCTTTAAAATCAAAAGCAAAGGTTGACCTATACATGAAACTACTATCTAAAGATGCTGTATAGTGCACGTCTTCTCATCATGACATTTTAAGAGACTGAGTTTTCATCTTTTCATTTTTGCGACATGATCATAATGAATGAAGTCTGGGCGAAATGCAAACTTTCTCTGCAGTTGGAAAAAATTAGGACAGGACAGTCTGAGTGAAAATATATCAAACACGGTGTGAAATCAATGGAAACTGCAGCCACATTAAAGGTGCAAACTCTGTCTTAATTATACTTTGACTCGTTAGTTGCTGTGACTCAGCTTTATCCCTGCTTTCGCTGCACTCAGAACACCAAGCCAGTGTGAGGGAAAGGAAATGGTAAAAAGTCCTTTGAAAGACGATGAAAAACACTCAAATCTCAGGAGGAGTGTGCAGAGATTGAGCCAGACTGCTTCCTCTCATAAATCAAAGCGCATCACAGTCATCCACCAGCCACTGTTGCAACAGGTGTCTCGCTCCTCCCTCTTTGCTCCTCCCTTTCTTCTGCTTTAGCATGCAAATAACTCTACTCGCAGTGGGCTTGTTTACCGTGGAATGTCTCTAGATTACACAGACATTTAAGCTAGAGCTGTGCAGGGCTTTTCTCAAGTAGGCTACCCTCAGATGGATCTACATACAATGAGTGTTTAGAGAGCACTCCTCGCTGAAAGGCAGCAGCGATAAACATTCTGCTCCATCTCATGCACTTCCCCTGTGATTGCCAAAGTGACAGGGACATTTTCAAGAGGACGACTATCTGTCTGTCCACCTGTCCAACGACGGTAACAACATCAGAGGTGTCGGCTCAGTTAATTCACTCCCTGGCTCCCTGCTGTCTGTACATGCTTCCAGCATGCCCGTCTCCTGTCTGCTTTGTCCTTTAATTGTTCTCGAACCAGAGAGTTTGAGCTGGATGACAGTGGAGTGATAAGTCTGCTGTACTGCAAACGCAACACACAGGTGATGCATTTAAAGACCCCGGACGTATTGTCACTGTGTCACCGCAGGATGGCTGGCAGCAGATAGCAGCCCTATCTCGTTTAGACAGGAACAAATGAGGCAGAAGATAGAGCTAAAGCTGATCCATGCCATCAGGACTTACTGCTGTGTCCAGAGGCCATTTCAAACTGAGGTCTGCTGATTATCCTTGCCGCTTCCGTGCCAATATCTGTGCCTCATGTCTATATGTGTACGGTACATAGTATATATATATCTTATTTTGCGGTCACACTGTGTGATTCCCACAGCTCAGGTTCTTTCCCGATAGTAACTGGTCTGTCTGAAAGAGAGAGACCTCCAGTGTAATCAGCATGCTAAGAGGACAGAGTAAGATGATGACATTCTGATCAATAAAGGTGACCAAGTTCATCATTGATCTTAAAAAGGCAAAAGAAATTCCTCGCTGTGATTTGAATTTGCATTTAAATCTTACGTTTTCTTACAGTAATTCACCTGTCTTGAATGCATCTTATCGTACTTAACCTCATGTTACCTTACCTGTTAGTTGCTTAACGAACATGACCTGATTTTTCTAATCCGGGTGACACTAATTCACTTGTTGACCTCCACAGTCCTTGTCAGCTTTAATCTCATATTACTTGATGCAGTTCCCAAAAGAATGGCCAGATGCCAACTTGTGAGAACTGAAAGAGGCCAGGAAATGAATAAGTAAGGATTACTTAGAAAGAAATGAGCAACGGATGCATTTCCCTAAAAGATGACAGCATGATGCATGTTGTAAAAAATGCAAAATCATAACAAATAGTTTTACGCAACAAATTAAAACACGGTTGACTGTCTGAACTTGTTTCTCTCAGCTCACCCAGTTTATCAACGCTGCTTGTTACCAGGATGTGAAATGGGACACTCTAAGCGGTGCCTGCTTTATGTCCTCTGTGCTTGGAAGAAATTTGCCACATAACCAGTGAGATGAAGACAAAGGTCCTGAAAGTTTAAGAAAAACATTCGATACTGTAAAAAAAGAGGACAACATCCTTTTTCACTTTCTTCCTTTCACGTGTCCTCTCTAAAAGACGCTTTTGTTAGGCATGCCACGCTGACAATCACGCACTTAAAAGAACAATGTGAGATCAGCGAACCAAGCTGAGATGCATTATCAGAATGACTACAATAAATGGTGAGATGCCCAGTCAGCTAGACGAGCAGGCCAGATGTGTCAGTGACTGACAGAGCTAAAGCAAAGCCATTAACCAGGACCTTCTTTTTTTGTGGTGGGAAGTACAAACAGCAAATGCAGCATGAATATGAGTTCAAAGCCATGGGTATGAATATACATGGATATACTTTTCTGACCTTGACTACCATCTTAGTAAGTCAAGTGGATGCATTATGCAGCCACACAAAAGCAAGTAGACAGTAAACTGCAGGCAGCTCTGCGCTTTTACTCTCCTGCAATGCCACCACGCTCGCTGTCTACACTGTGAATCTCTGCAGACACATCAGCCTGCTTCTGAGATGGACTCAGATATAATAAAGATCTGGATCCCCGCAGCTGCACTCCCTCCATCTGGCTGTAACCAGCGCTGAAGCAGAGGGGAAACAGTTTGAAAACATATTGATGTTTTGTTTTTCCTTCTTACTAAAGCACATCATCTGCAAATAAAATGGGTCTTTGAATGAAGTTATTCTTGTCTCACCATTGAAAATGCTCACCAAGGAAACTGCTGATCACAAAAGAACTCCGGATGATAGAGCTGACAGCCCGCCCACCACAGTTAATATGAAAAACAGCCAAAATCGTCTGCCAGAGCGCGTTCTAAGACGATACCGTATCTGCGGCTAATACAAGCTAATAAAGCCATTCTGATGTAGGGCAGCGTAAAATGTGATTGCTTTTCAGGAAGGTTTCTCACTGTAATCGCAGCCTGAGCCCTTTTGTGACTCATTCAAGTTGAATTTTTGTTTATTTTCAAAATTTTTAAAAAGATTTGGTCCAAGAGGTGATGAGATTGGCATATTTGTCCTAAATGTGATAAATATCTACTTGTAGTTTTCACAAATCAAATATGTCCATGATTAAAAACAGAAATGAATAATTATAAACAGAAATGAAACAGAAAAGAATTTATTCACCCTGTTAAAAAAAAAAAAAAAATCAGGAAAAAAATGGTAAGACTATGGCTGTATCCCTCTAATAGACAATGAGATTAATATTAAATAAAAGACGGAGTCTGAATGCGCTGCAGGAAAGTACTCCCCCCCATCCCCCCACCCCCCCACCCCACAACGCTTTTGCTAGGTAAGCAGTTCAATGAAAAATGAAGCATAGTCGGGTTGGAGTGTGTGTGAGTGTGTGTGTGAGGAGGGAGAGAGGGTGGGAGGTTGAAGATGGTAGAACGCTTTTCGACCAAAGAAAACAGAGAGGTGCTTTTATGTGCCAATTACTGGGCTCTCAATAATATTGACAGAGTCGAACAAACAGGCATTTCAGCCTTCACATGTGAGATGATGGCTGCCACTGTCCTTGTTTTTATCACAGGAGGCTCCTTTCTGAGGCTTGAATCTGTAAACACCGCTGTTGTACTCCGCTGCTTATATAAAATGCAGGTTTGCTATATTTCCCAGTGCCGTGAATTTATAATAAAACTCCACCATGTATATGGTTACCGCATACACGTGTTTTTACTGCAAAATAATAAGAGGTTCACTCACTCAGGTTCACTCACAGGCTAGTTGTACATGAATTATCCATGTACACATGTACACAGACAGAATCCAATGCATAATGAATGGATGAATGAGGAGATCCATTCGTTCCTGTCATGGAAGTCAGGTTTTTCCATGACTAAGTAGTTGCAAAAGCCCAGCACAGCATTTTAGCAAATTAAAGCTCTTGTATTGCAGACAAATAATGCAAAAAGAAACATGAACTCCACTGTATATCTGGCACAGCAAATCAGGGTGGGGAGTTCAGAGCTGTATTTAGTGCGAATTTAGCTCTACTGTCTGACTTCCTCTCTCTAGGTACACCTATGCTTACTTTTTTATTTGTTCATCAAATGCTTATTTATCTCTCTTCTTAAAAACTGAATAATAAATACTACTGCAGCTGTATAATATGGCCATTGGGTATTTCACTAACGCCAATTACCCCAGAACTGATTTGTGAGCTGTTAAAGAATAAATACCCACAGGCTGAAAACTCTGTTTGCACAAACATTTAGAGGAAGCAACAATCTGTGCCCACAGTGTATTAATTTGAGTTTAATGACAAGACAAGGTCCTGACGGATCATGTGTTGAGTTGGTTTGATATAGGCAATTTTTTATTTAATGTAAAGCTTCAGGCTTGGATTGGACTGTGGTTGGATTATTTTCAAATGTTACTGGCCTGCAGTCAGTGATGAATGAAAAATAGGGAAAAAAAAAAAGGCAAAAGGGCAGCCTCTTAAAATCTCCAATGATTCAAAGGCCATTGTATTATGGAAACTGTAGGACTTTGTTGCAGCAACAAATAAAACCCTCCAAAGTGCATCTACAACTCTTTAAAAGTCCAGTGTGTAAGATTTAGTTGAATCTGGCAGTGAGGTTTCAGATTGCAACCAATTCAGTGTCCCTCTGTTCACCCTCTCCTTCCAAGCTTGTAAGAAAGCCTAAAGTGGCTGCCAGAAATGCCAAAGACCCTCTCTAGAGCCAATGTTTGGTTTGTCCACTCTGGGTTTCAGTGGAAGCATGGCAGAGCAACATGACAGATTTATGAATATTATATTCCACTCTGCTGTATTTTGCCAATAAATCCCACTAAATGTTACACAGTGGACCTTTAAAAACAGCATTGTGATGATGCCTGTACAAAGTTTTGCACTGGAATATAACTGTTTGGATGTTTATTTGCTCTTAATGAAGTGCAAAATTATGGACTAATGAGTGGCAATTCATCAAACGCAGACACATCGCCGAACTGAAAAGAAGTCACAGCCGTAAATACAAACTATTCTCTAGTTTGTCGTTGAGCTAAAATGAAACAAACCAAATTATTTTCATGTTTGTCGCCAGGAGGAAAACAAACATGACATGATGTGGATGCAAGTAAGAGAGAGACAGAGATCTGAGAGAGGCTGTTACTCACCTCTCTGGGAGCTGTCATCAAACATCAATGTGTTCACCTCTTCTCTTCTTGGGAAGAGGTCCTTACCCTCTCTCTCCCTGGCTTCATGCTTCGCTTCTCCCAAACCAGGAAAAAGGAAGGCATTTTGGGTCTGCCAGTCTGTCCTCACAGAAGGGGACTTGGGAGAAAATCTGGCTAACCCCATCTGTCCCAGTTTACTCTTGAACTGTGCTCAAGAAAAGTCAGCGCAACCAGCGTGAACAAACTCCAAACGCTGTCATGATGGGGATCTAACATTACCACAAGCCAACCCTGTAATAATAGAGATGTGCTTGAAATGGAGGGGGCATTAATGGGCTGACCCCACACACACATACACCATTGTGTCCTTTGCTGAAATAATCACCAGACAAAATACAGTGATGGGGATTTGTCACACCGCACTACACTGATGAGTGCATAGACAGACAGAAGGTGCACGTTAATTATTACTCTGGCTCACTACAGATGGATGAGATCATTCACTGAGGGTGGCGATGACCCCATAATCGACTTCTCAAATTAGACTCCTTTCCCCGACCTCGGTCTGCCCACACCAAGCTCTACTCGGAAAACTCCTTTGTATTCCACCGCCATCCCAAGTCAACCATTATTGAAGCCTGGATGGCTTAGTAAGAGAAATGAAGACATCTGTGCAGAAAAATCACTATCGATATGGAGTGCAAAAAAACACACAGTGAATGAGGGAGGTCTTGCTATTTGATTAATTTCTTACAAATAGTAAGCATAGTTGTGCAATCATATAGATACGGTATAGACATACTTTTAAAGAAAAGTCTTTGTAGTTTTAGTCATTTCACACAGCAATGTTTTATGAAAGATTCAATTAAAGCTTAAATTACAGCGTACATTACAACCGCTAATATATTCATTTGTTTTGGGTCTATTTTATTGACTGGATTTGGGTGTTTGCATTTTTTTTCCCTTCCCTGAATTATTTAAACCACTCATATTTTGCAACAGATGGAATTTACAACACAGACATGAACACCCTTAACTGCTCATTCATCACTTCAGCTGAATACCTGCAATTACTGACAACTTGAGTGTTTGGTTTTTGCATTTCTCCCATGCAATAAAACTGTCAAAAAATGAAGATCTGAGACATCCCTCTGTGCCCCAGATAGAATACTTAAGTGATGAAACAAGGCTGCTTTTACATGCTTTCTTTTTAAAAGACTCTGCATGCTGCAGGCAGCCAGACTGCTTTAGATTTCCGATTTTCGGCACACATAAAAACCCTGATATCTTGTGAAACAGAGCAGATACACAAAGCAAACGCTCCTACACGTCTGGCAATAGGACTTGTAATTGCAAATTGGTGTAAAATAAACAAGCAAAAACATTTGCTTTCATTGTGTGATAAGACTCAGGCAAAGTCAAGAGGACAGTTTAAAACTGTGGCTGTGATAAGACAGAGGAAGTATCTCCAAAGACGCAGGGCAATAATCCTTATTAGGTTTACAAAATCTGTCAGCCACTCACTTAGCGAATCTCTCTGCTATATAGTGACGGATCTCGACTAGTTACTGCATCTTCCTCTTCAGAGAGAATATCAGAGCCCGTTGCAAGCACACCTCATAGACATCAAATAAGAGTCAGGCTGAAATTGGATCAGACGTAACGAGAACACTGCAACAACCTGCTCTGATGAAGATCTAGGTTTTGCTCTGAAAACAACAAGGTAGGCATCCATTTCATATCACGACAAACAGTCAGAGGCATCGGCTGATGGTCTGAATTGTACAGTGCACCGCATCTGGTTCGGTGAAATTGCCTTATTAAAAAGAAGCAATAAAAACATGTCAGGCATTCACGGATGATCATCTAGTCAGCGTACTTACTGATGCATTTCCATCTTGACAGCCCCAATATGTTGCATTTTCTGGCTGAGCTATAACGCAGCAGTAATCTGCGATGGTTCTGCTAAAAAAAATCAATATCAGCACTAATGTTTTAGGCATAAATCTGTCCCTCATTTGTCATGGCTAACAACGTGGATGAGAGTATGCCTCATTGTGCGTTCGAGCCCTGCTGGAGATATGTCCTTGGCTCATTACCATTCAAGCAGAGAATGCCTGAGTCCCTGACCCAAATTCAAGATGACACATGTGAAATACATGGATTCAAAGTCAATCCACTGCACATATTTTTAATGGTTTGTGTTGTGGGCATTGTGTTGTGAGTCTCAAACTGTTGTTTTAGAAAGGGGAAACAGACAGAAGTAGGAAAAAAAAAAGCTTTCAAGGATGTTATGTGGGTTGTTTGAGTGGGTTCATGGTGGGAAAAGAATCAGGCACAATTGAATCAATCGAGGAAGTGGCCCTGGGGAAATAGGTCTTAGAGTCAGGAATTGATGCATCCTCTGCTTGCATTTGATGACCTCTGGAGAACTTAGGGAGCTGGAAACAAGAAACTAAAGCCTACCTTCTGATGCACTTAACTGCAGCTTTGTAAGACAACTAGTATTTCCAGGAAAACAGCCTTTCCGCATGAGTTTTACCAGGAAAATCAAAACCTGTGCATTGCTGAAACAACTTTTTTAAAACACTGTGTGTGCAAAACTGAAGGTTCTGCAGTTAGTTCATGCAGCATACACAAAACATCTAATATACTGTTAATTAAACATGGGCACTGTAATCTAAAAGGAATTTCATTTGCTCTCTGAAGACCAAGAAAATGATATTCTCTGAGCTTCTTCAGCAGAGCTGGAGGTGGAGATGACTGGGAAACATTGATTTCACTGTAATTTGCCTTTAGGTGTCAGAAAAATGCTGAGTAGTTGAGCTAAGAAGCTAACATTCCACATTAATTCACTGCTTAGGTGAAGATTAGCATTGATTGGTCTTCCTTGGGTGAGAGGAGAATCTGAGGATGGATAGTCGTTTATAGTCACTCCTGCAGCACAAGGACACATGAAGTAGTGGTGTATTTTTCATCTGGAACTTTGCAAACTCTTACATGATTTGCAGCAGCAATATTTTAAAAAAAAGCTTTGTGCAGATCACATTCAAAAAAGTGGGAAACTTCTGCGGTATGCAAAATATTTGAAATAAAATATTATAGAATATTTTTATTGACAAATAAAGCAGCAGTCTAAAAGCTTGCGCTGACCAAATCACAACGCTCAGTGTGTCTGTTTTATTTGACTCACAGCTATACTTAGTCCCTGCAAGTCGGGCAATGCAGGCAATACAAAGTGTCACCATATGTGAAATTTTTATGCAAAGAAGCTACAATAATTGTACTTGTTTTCTAACATAATTTTAGCCAGACTTTCAGACTACTATTATTTTTTAGATCAGTTTGAATGATAATTCAGTTCACTTTGCAAAAGTTGAATTTTATTATGACAACATCCACAGCTGTGAGGCTGAAGGGAAAAGCTTGTATTTTTACCAGAAGTCTCCAAATGGACGTTTTGCTTGAGTTGTTTTTCTGGATACAAAAAACAAAATTAAATAAATAAATAAAAGTAATAAAAATAATTCATAGCACCTTTTTTGAATGTTAATCTTGCATAGACAGTCCCATCTCCTCGGTGCTGTGTCAGTGATGGAGAAAGGGCTGGTAGCAATGGAAAAAAAACATATTACCTTAGTTGTATTTCTTTAAACCTATCACATCATCTTGGGTGGCACTTAGTTCAGGATGCAGCGATGGAGCCCTTGCAAAATAGTTACAAGCAGACAGTGGAAGTGGAGGAGAATGCTGAGTGTCTACATTTGGTCAGACCGTTTGATCAATAACCCAAATGCATGACCTACAAGGATATATTTGCTTTCAGTTTAGCAATATAAACACATTATTGACCGGACAACACTGACACTGCCTTCCCAATTGCAGGAGGTGCAAGATTTGGCACATAGTCATTAAAGATCCTGCTTATGTATGCAGAACTAATGACACTCATTTTTTTTCTATCTTTCTCCTATTCTCTCCTCTCTGAACTCATCTTGCCTATATTTAGAAAAACAAGATCTCTGTTTTCTCTATACTAGAGCAAAGAAAAGATGATAAATATTAGGGTTCATGTACAGTTTGGTCATTTCTGATGGGATATTTCACCACATAACTCCATGATGACAACAGACCTGTCCACTGTGAATGTGTGTTTTTATGTCTGGCAATAATTCTTTCACATATTCACGTGCTCTATCTACATCCTCTGAATCTGAGGAGATATTTGGACAGTGGTGTTTGATGGGAATGAGGGAGGGTAAAAAAAATGAGTCTTATCTCTTTAAGAATGAGGTTTTTTATGTAATGTAGTGTAATTCCTGCACCCAGCAGCTACTGTTAGTTCATCTGTTCATGGTTTGTTCACCTGTCTCTTCACGTCATTACCACACAGCTGGCACAGTAGCAATTGGGTTAAAAATACCCCTGCAGTGCTGCTGCTGTTGCGCTAACTAAGTATCAAACCTAGAAAGGTTGAAATAAAAGTGTTTTCAGTCTCTCCTCTTAATCTACTGATCATCTTCAGCCTCTCATCGAGTCTGAAACTCACCCCAGTCAAAGAATGATAAGTGATGGGGTGGGGAACATAACTCCCTTGCAGAAGCCCCATCTAACTATTGTGCCTGAGCAAAAAATGCACCTCAATTCTGCTGCTCTATTACCTCGACCCCCTAGAGTGAAACACAGCAGCCCGGTATCCCAGTTGATCTGCAACATGAACTAATGAGCTCAGCGGCACGACACAACACGGCCGGGAAATCGAAGCAGCCAGAGAGAGACGTGTAAATTAGAGTGATCTCCCCAGACGATCTGCCGGACAAAGGCAGGCATATGGAGATATTTACCAAGCAGGTTAGCCAATCGAATTCAGGGCCTAGCGGTCTATAGGGGATGCTAATTAGAAAGCTTCAGATGATTAAAATTCATATAAATTAAGTGATCTTTCCTATGTAAATGTGGCAGAAACATTAAAAGACCAGCTCTAAGACTAGACAGTCAAGTTACTGTATAAATGTAATGATATCAGAACACGTTATACGGTAGATTCCGAGGAATTTAATCTGTGACTGGTTGTACTGACCATTGATTTCACCGCTGCCTATCCTATCATTGCTGGAAGCATAAAATCTAGGTGGACAGACTGGCTGAGGTTGATGCTTCATTCAGAGCCAATTCCAGAGCCAGCCGTTCACGGTAGACTGATGGAATTAAATGCATGTGACAGCACCACACATACAGCTTGTTCCATCATCTCGCCAAACGCACTCAACCCTCATCTATTTTCCTGCCCTCCAATCCTTGTTTCACCTGGCAGTGACTGATGGAGTTCAGCTATGCCTCTTGAGAAAAACAAGAAAGAAAGAAGGAAAGTTTGTTTCAATACACGCTCTCTTGGGCCATTAAACATGACTGGACTTTTCATGTACCAATACAAAGAATGAAAAACAGGCAAATTGCTTCAGCCCGTTAGATCAAGGTCCCTGATGGCTCCTGTGAAATGCTCTATGGAATTCCACTCAACCAGACGCAGATATTCACTACTTAAAAACTACCTTGAATTCGTCAATAGCTTTAGTCTTTTTAGAATCACAGTCTGGGTGTGTAAGAAACCTTAAATGTCAAATTTAGTGATTAAATCAATAGGGAAACTAATCTTCTGTTGCCTTTGACCAAATGGTTTATAAATCCTGCAGCAATCCCCAAAGCAAGTGCAGGAATTCATGAATGCTAAACACATTTGGTTTTCTCTCCTCTAACAAAGGAGCGGCTTTGATACTACCACCCCTCTTGTACTTGTAGGACAAGACTGCTGAGCTGACACTTTTCTTTTCAATATGAATATCAAATGAGGCTTTAGCTTTTGATAATGCTTGATAATATTACAGCTGGGTTGGGCCCATTTAGCTATTGTACAACATATCTCTACAAGAAATAAACTTGCACGTAATGTTGCTTGTAATATGGCATCCTTGTGTTGCGTTGTGTTGTGTTTCCAGGCCCTTTCCCTAAAATCTTCTGTGTTTTTTAAAGGTCTTTAGTGTCACTGGACGAGATAAATTGTAGTGCAGCAGTGGACGATAAATTGAATCTTGAATGAAAGGGATTAACAGAGAAGTCTGGGAGTACAGAGGAAAAGGTTGCAGAGTAAGAGGCTGAAATCCATGCTCCCAGCAAGAACACCAACAGTGATATGCTCACAGGGCTGACACCAATAGGACTTAACATCAATCGCCCTATCAGGCTGTCCAATCAGCCACAGTGTTTGTACGGGAGTCCAACAGATCCCTTCCCTACTAAACCACAGATTGTCACAGCACAAAGGCCATTTGCTTGGATGATTGTTGGCTTTAGCGTGGAGCTGTCCGGAGGAGCTGTGCTCTCAATCCTGACTGCACCACCCAATACTGCTCTAATCTGCCCGAAACTCCCCCTTCAGCTCAGACTCTTCTAATCCCTCATAAGAAAGAGGGGCCAGATGGTTATGAACAACTGCTTTGGGGCCTGAGGATGAGCACATGTATGGAGATGCCTGGAGTGCCTGCCACTGTTTACCTTGTGCTTCAAGTTACCGCTGTAAGCCCCATGGAGCGGATGGTGTGGGTGGTAGACGCACTTTCAAGGATGGCTCTGTCTTTGTGTACGCACAGCTAGTTCTTGTGAATGTGCGCACAGTAAGAAAAGAGGAGACCCCTGCTGTACCTGGTGTAGGGTTACTGCAGTGCACCATTCCCCCTTCGGTCTTGAGATGAGATGTCAGAGCTTCAGAGGCAAACCTCCTTACCAGCTGCAGTAACCTTGTGATTCCTTGAGTGTCAGAGGTAGAGCAGCGCAGTCCCAGGGGTGTCAAGATACAACATGCCTGACACAGTTCCTCACCATCTCTCAGGGAGCTCCAACCCCACACTGATGAGCACAAACTTTATTCCCAGCTTAGATATCCTTCAACTGGGAGCACTGCTGCCACAGAATCCAGACAGCCAGCCGCCAACGAGCCCTGAGCTGTCAGATGCTGATAGGAAGACCCACCAACCACATGCTGCATCCTAACCCCCTCATCACCCCACTCATTCCCCATGTGGCACTGATTAAATTGTCATTAAGATGATCCAGTTGTAGGAAGAAAACAAGTGTATCAACCTGCGGGAACAGAAGGGAATATGCATGGTGGGTGTTCATTAAGTGAACATTACCAGAGTAAAAATTCAATTATTGCACAGCAGGGGATGAGCTGTGCTGGGGAAAGTCCGTAGCCAAAGTCCCTATGGCCCCGCGCACACACATACACACATATTAGTTCGTACATATGATGAAAAAGAGAGTCCTCAAATGACACAATAAATTGAGAGCTTCCACACACTCTGCTTGTAATGCATTTCCATGGAGGCCAACATACAAGGCTCCACATGAATCGGATGCCACCAGCCTTGAAATCCAAAGCCTCTTTTCTACCTTCCTATTAGTGGTTGTGCAGCAGCCGGTTATTAGCAGTGAGGTTTTGCTGCTGAAAAGGGTTAAGCACATATGGAGCTGGAAAGTAAACGTCTTCACACAAATCCCTTGTGTCTGCTCCTCAAGAAGATAGCAGATAATAATGCCCTCATGACCTCTGCCATTGGTTGACCTATAACAGCGCACTGAGGCAGCTTCTGATCTATTAAACTGACCAACAGGTGACAGATCAAGAATGTGCTGATGTGTAAAAAACCTAAGCAATTCGAGGAGGTGAAATTCTGTCTGTTTAGGTGTTTTAGTGGCTTGACTGTGACTGTGGTCAGAACTTGTGACAGCATAGCATGTGTGGTTTTCTCTTTCAACAGAACATTACGGACCTGATCATGTGTTACTTAAAATTTCCATCCCTAATTCAAACAAGTCCCGAGGCCATGCAAACATACAGTGCCGACCGAGATCAAAAGAAGTGCTCTGACATCAGCTAATCTTTTCTGACCCTTTCATTCCCTTGAACAAACATTTACATCAAGGCAAGGCACACTGAAAAGCCCCCGAGCCACTTGTATGTCTCTGCCAGTCACCCTCGCCCTTGCCTCTGTGGACTGGGTAATGATATGGGAATGATATATTGCCCTGGAGGAGCAGAAAGGTCCACGGCTTCATGCATGAGCCCGGAAACTGGCAGTGCTGTCAGTTTTGGTATATGGAGCGGACAATGAGAGAGATCTTGGTTTGTGTGGTGCATGTGTACGTGTGTGTGTTTTCAATGCTGGCCTGTTCACAGCTGGGCTCAACTTAATGCCCACTCTGTTGCTTCTAATGTGCCCCAGTTAGCAGGGCTCACAACCCAGTGACATGGTGGGCTGGGGTTGGTAGAGTCCCCAGTGTTGGGATGTTTTTACGCTTCACGCTCCACTGCATTCACACAAAGACTTGGCCTCATAACCCATAAGCCCTCTAATCCATTCTGTAAACATTCAAGGGATGCCCATTTTTACAACAAATGCCCATGCATGGGTACACAACAGAGCCTGCCACACGCTGGCCAGGTCTGTTTGAGTGAAATCTATTTGTGAGTAAATTTGGCATGGAAATCACTTCTATATTATGATTCTTTTCCTCTGATATTACTGTAATTACTACAAACATGTATAATCACGCACGTTTTTAATTACACAGATTGAGCCAAATGTCCTGGTGCAGCGTTTCTGAATATTTTCTCCATTAGTGACTACAGCTTTGCCCAAGAGCAAAGACATCTCATTAAAAGAGCAAATCATAAAGAGAAGCACATAAATCAGATCATCTTCTCCTCCTGACCATCTCAACTCATATTCCCTTGGTGCATTTGGTGCTGCTCATGGATGCGACTGCAATGTAGACATACACTCTTTCACTTGCATTACCAAAGCAGCGTTTCAACTCAGTATTCACTGTGTATCATGTAATCACCTGGATGAGTGACCCTGATAAATGTCCATGTTCTCTTTACTAACACAACCCCCCACCTCTCACCCCCCCGCCAACAGTCTCATACAAAGGAGACCTGGTGCAATGCCACTGACTCAGTCATGAAATCCAGGAATAGCAACATGCACATGGAGAAACAGCCTGATGTAATAATTAGAAACACATGATTGCACTGACAACCATCTCTTTGCCATAATGCTTCCTGATTAATATTTATTAAAAACAAAACTAACAGACGAACAAAAAAAAAAGAACTATCACACACACTGATCCTTCACATTTCTTAGATGATTAATAATGAGTTACTAAAGGCAGGTCAGCATCATCTCTTAAGCCATAAATAAACATTTGTATAATTACATAACTAGATTAATGTGAACAAGAATGATGAGACAACCATTAAGGAAATGATGAGCCACTTACCCAGAAGATGAGATTGAAGATAAACATCATATACTTCAAGCAGCAGAGGCAGCCCCTTGCCATGTTGCACTTCTTGAATTCTAAAAGGAACACAAAGGATAGATCCAGGTAAAAGACTACGTATTTGCTGCCTTTGGGGGAGCTGTACTTGTTGTTTGATTTGTCTCCTGCGCTGCTGTCAGCTGCTGCTCCAGCCTGCCCCTGCTGTGCGTTTTTGCGCGGCCCCGTGGAGCCGTAGAATGCACCGGCAGTGAAGCCGCGGCCGCCAAATGGGCGGCCAGACGTGGAGGCTTGAGCAAAATCGGAATCACGGCTCTCTACAGAGGGGCTACGGTGAATGGCTGACTCCTCACTGCTGGACTTCTCCATGCTCTAAAGCTGCAGCTGCTGATGAAGGGCTCCCTGACGCACAGTCTACCATAGTCTCAGAGATGATAGGACAGGACAACTGACCCTCCAAATCTCCACTGCTTCACACTGTGAAGCAAAATTTGAAAAAATTGTGTAAAAAATTTTTTAAAAAAGAGAGAGAAGCCTCGCAGAAGCACAACTACATCCACCTCAAAGCACACAGGCGTGAAGATTTCAGTATAAAAGTGAGTAGAAGTGCCCTGTCCAGCCACTTCTGCCCAGGAGTCTTCTGCTTTCTGCTGCTGTCCTGCTGTGCTGGTCCTGAAGTAGCTGTGCAGAGAGGAGCATTACCCTCACCTCACTGTCCTGCTATGAAGAAGTTACAGCACTCCCTCTGTCTCCTCTTGTAAAATCTCTCTCCTCCTGTGCAGCTTACTGCTGTGGTTATTCCAATAAAAGAAAGACCCCAGTGAGTCCCAGCTGCTCCACTTCCAGGTTCCTTTGCTGACCTGGTAACTTCTCTCCCCTCCTCACTCTCCTCTCCTCTCCTCTTTCTACTGCTCTGCTCCTTCTCTTCTCAACGTGCTCTGATGCACTCTCTCTTCCCTCAGTGTATCTCTCTCTCTCTCTCTCTGTCTCTTTTCTGAATGTGCCTGTCTTCTCTAGTGTACCATTGCGTGCTCAGCGGCTCAGTCCTCTGCACTGCCTGTGCTCTGCTCTCCCAACAGCAGCGCTCTGGCTGATGTGCTATTATCGGCAGACGCAACTCACAGGCATTCCCGATCTCCCAACAAGAGCACTGCCCTCCTCCCTTAACTCTCTCTCCCTCTTCTCCCCTCTCTCTCTCTTTCTCTCTCTCTCCCTCTCTCTCTCTCTCACACACTCAGCCCCTCCCAACTGAGCGAACAGCCAATGTGGCAGCTGCAGTCCAACCAGGGCTCCTCCTCTCTGCTCCCCATGACTTTAATAAGCCCATCCACTGTGTTTGCTTTGACTATACATGTTCAGCAATTTCATCTTTGCTGTCAGGGGAATTGAGAGGCAGGGATGAATTTAAGAATATCAAACAAACAAAAAAAAAAAAAAAAAGAAGTGTCAAGGTAATTGTAGATGAAGAAAGGGTTGTGTGTGGAGTAGCAGGGTTTGGTTCGTGTCTGTGCGATGGAAATTGCTGGCAGGCTCTTTTGCATGCAAAGGGCTCTCACTGATGAAACCCTTCGCTGACAACGCAGACACCTGCTATTTCACACATGTCAGTGCAGTTTCTTGCGCAATAAATAAAACTCTGTTAACACTGACAGCAGATTTATCATATATTTCTAAAAAATCACAGCCGGAAACATCAGGCAACTGTCACCAGAGTGATTACTGCATCTGATTTGGGCGCTGGCGACAGTACTGAGCCGCGGTTCGGTCACGCTGCTGCTCTGTGGTATTCATCACTGCACCGCTCACATCCATGTAAGGGGACCCAATTAACTGTCAGTGTCCAGGCTTTGGAATTTTGGCACCATTCGAAGCACGGAAAGGGGATAGTGGCTTTAAGATGTTGAACACTCTGCGACGCAAAGCCCAGGGTCAGACACTGAACGGCCTTGCTGATTCACACACCGAGCTGACAAGATATTATGGAGCTTTGATTTTAAAGTTACCAGGCTAACAGCTCCTAATAGCTACATGTGCAGATCACCAAAGAACAAAGGCTGAAAGGTAAAAGATCCTTTAGGTAGTAACTGTGGCGGTGGCTATTGTCCAATTACAATAAAAAAACAGGAGAATTATGGCTCTATTCAAGTAATATCTCTCTGTGTGAGCTTGTCAGAGATTCATTTTAACCCAGGTGACAATTGGAGATAATTTGACAATTGGAGTAATAATAAAAATGCCCTCATCGACTCCAAGAATGAACTTCCTCCAGGACTGTCAAGCTGAAACAGGTCTACTGCAAGAGCGCACATTGATGTGCTGCTGTAATGGTCTTCTGTCAAATCAGTGCCAACGATGGCTGAGCCTCCAGACAGATGGAAGGAGAGTTTCAACTGAATGGTCTTAAAGGTAAATCCAGTAATACCCAATCCACATTGACAAGCTAATCCAACCCTGTCGAGTTTGACCATTGTAGAGTAAAACACAGCCTTGAGGAGTGCATGTATCGTGGCTGTAATGCACAGAATTAATGGAAAACCAGGTTTCAGTCGCTCTTATGTCTTTATGCTAAATATCAGACTGCAGCCAGCAGCTAGAAAGCTCAGTTTAGCATCAAGAGTGGAAATAGGTGGAAACAGTCGGCCTAGATCTGTCCAAAGGTAAAAAAATCCGCCTACCAGCATATCTAAAGCTGGCCATGGATAGCGATGTCCTGAAGGCCTGTCGCCATCAGGTAACCACTGAGCACTTAAGGAAGTCACTTCTCACAACCAAAGAAATGCTCACATAACTTCTGCAGAATCTCACCTTTTTGTTTTACCACTCTGACTTTTGAATTAATCAAAAAAATTGGACACAATCTACTAAATAGTGAGCTCTATTTAGTGGATGGAACTTTGAATACTGGTACCAATCTTTTCAACTAATACATGAAAGCAAAAGAGCACATAAATCAATTACCACTGAAAAAATCATCACTTCATGTACGAGATCAGTTATATTTGTGTTACAAAGAGATAAAAGATTCTTGGTTTTGAAGACACTGCAATGTCTTGGTTGTGAAAAAAACTCAAAAGTCATTACTTATTAGCTCTTATAGTACTTTTAAGTATTGCTGGAAGGAGAAAATCATACATTACTACACTTTTTAGCGGCTAACCAAAATTGTGTGCATTTTTCATGTTGATAATAGAATTTTAGAAGATTAATATATAGGTTTTATAAAAAAAAAAAAAAAAAAAAAAAAAAAATGTTCATAATTCCACAACCGGGGTTTAGGCTTGGATCTTACACAAGTATTTTAACATTTAGCCTACCCGAACCCACGGGTCTTTAATCACATGTTCTAGAGACAGAATCTATTCTCTGCAAAGGTCACGTCTTCAAAGTGATTTAAGGCTTGTGTCCATAAAACATTTTTTTTTTCAGAGCTGCAACATGTTTTTTTTCAGATGTTCCCAATGAGAGGACAGCCAAGGTCAGCAGAGAGGTGGTCACTGTTGCTCTTTTTCAGGTAACCATTCCTATTATAGATAGACTGGGACTGGACACCCTATGAACCAAAAAAAACAAAGAATCTTGTTCTGGTTGTGTCTGTCTATTCTGAGCTCAACCTAAGTTTATGCAATTTCAGAAAGAAATTGTACTAACAGAGACAGCAAAAACTGTCTGTACAAGTAGACTGGCAAGAATCTAATGTTCCTGAGGAGTGTTGTGCTACTTATCACCCTAGGTGATGAGAGCTAATTGTTAGCTGTGTGGCCACCCTCAGATATTATCATACAAATTTAAAAATGGCAGTAAAAAAAATGCTTTTTGAACACATAACCTTAGGCAAAAATTATTATTAATACAGCTGCCAAAGGTAAACATGTAACCTTATTAAAATAGCTGTTCAAATATCCCATCATCCCCTCTGTGGAAAAATGTGAAAAAGCCGCAAAGATTGTCAGCATCCAGGCACTTTCGGTTCAGTGATCTTTCAGGCCCTTTACTGCAAATTCAATGCAATTTACGTCAGTGCTGCTCACTCAGAGAGTTACATACATTTATCAAAGCTCAGTGGGGCTAACAGTGTGCATGTAACTGATTAACCAAGTAGTCCAAAGGACACATTCAAGCTCTTTTCCCTCCAGAACCACGCACAGATGCATCCATTGATGGGGAGCGATGGGACACTCTGAGCTTGCGTTAGGTTGAGGGCGTAAAGTGAGACAGAGAGATACAAAGCGAGTCTCAGAAGGAATGGACATATGTAGAAAGAGAGAAGTCAAGGCTTGGAGAGAAGGAGAAAAAATATGTGGAGCAGAGCAGAGCAGAGCAGAGCAGAGCAGGGAGCCTCGGCTGAGATGGAGGGAGTAAGCAGGCTGAGATTGTATTCAAACATTCTCTATGATGCTGAGTAAATCTGGCAGCTCCTTCAACATATGTATCTTGCAAAGACAGACAGGACCGAGGAGATTAGAGTACAGAGGGAACCAACAGGGGCTCTCAAGAGCTCTTCACACAATGTCTCACAAGTAGATAGTGGAAAGCAAACACTTAACCTTGAACCAGTGTCTTTGCACTGGGACTATGAACAAATAATGACACAAATAATGAATGATGTCAACCAATGTCTCCATTAGAGGATCAGTTAAGATTGGTAATAAAGGAATCATTAGTATAGAGAAGTACTTTGTATGGGTTTGATTTATTATTGTTGTTTAGTGTGCAGTATAAGTCTCCCAGAAACAGCATGGTATGTGGTCTACATAACAAAGATATTCTAGCATACATTGAGGTGGGGGGTAAAGTTAGAGTACTTTGTAGCATAATGAGTCTGTTGCTATCTAATTGAATACTTAAAGACCTGTGCAATTAAATTCTTCATTACAAATAGATTTACTGCTAAATGACTCAAACATCATCCTAAAAGTCTCTAAGTCTCCTTTATCTTTTAATTAGTTCTTTATCAAATATTTTATCTCAAAAATTTTACTAATTCCTAGCCATTATGCCTAAAAATGATGAACTAAATCTTTAGGGCTATTTTAGATTTGGAAAATTAATAAAGCTGCAAACAACCGAGTGAAGTTTCATTCTCTATGTTTGAGCTGTAATCCAAAATTCTCTCTTCTTTGTTTTGACAGCTGGTCTGGTTTCAAATGCATGTTGGTGTATGTTCGCATGCATGTTTGAGCATGTTAACATGCATGTAAATGAATGTAAGGGAGCATGTTAGTGAATGTAAATCCATTGCTCCTTTTTAACATGGCTGCGGGTAAAACTGCCAAACAGTCACTAAAATGTGTTTCTGAAAACATGTGAGGAGAAAGGGACAATGCAGTAAGAGAGTCCAGTTATTAGCAGAGTCTAGTTTGACACTTTGATATGTCTTGTCTTGTTTCCCCTTCAAATTTATGGGGAAATGATCAGACATATTAGTTTTGGTTTAGAATGATGGTGCTCAAGCTTGATATCTAGTAGCAGTTTATGTCACCCGTTTCACCTTTAAACTCTTTCAAGATAATTGAATCTCTTTGTTATGACGTCAACAGTAGATGTATTCTGTAAAACATCAGGACTGGATTGAAAAATTTAATTTCACCCCCCCACCCCCGAGACCCATAGCCTTAAAAGTCATGTCACTTTTATTTGGATTGCATCATATATCAGTGATAGAAAAGAGGAGGTTTGTATTGAAAGTACATAAAGAGGCTGCACTTGATAAATGCATTTCATAACTTGTAAGTTCAGTTCTTATGAGACAAGTATTATGGTGGAGGAGAATGTAATAAACAAATACTGGAACATAAAACATTTGCCTGTACATATTTTACAAAGCACTGTGTTCACTGAGATAATCTTTTCCAGTCTTGCAGCGCAGCTATGCTTTAGCAGAGTTTAGTGACTTATTTTATTTCTTGGATTAAATTTATAGCAACTTTCCTTATATAACTTTTAACTTCAAGTCTTCATTATCATAGTTTAAACTGAACCATACATTTTGTGATCACAATCTAGATTTTTTTATGAGCACCTTTATCAAATATTAAAAGGTACCAGTGTACGCCAATGAAGAGACACATGTGCATTGCTTTTTTACAGCCCACTACTGTAATTTATGATCTCTTTCAGATGAATGTAACAGTATTCATTACAACTCTACAAATGAAGAGTGAGAAAGACACACAAACAGACAAATGTCTGTCTCTTCACAGCTGACATCTTATGTTTGCTCCGTCTCGCTGTCGTACCATAAGAGGCACTAAACAAACAGTGAAGGGCAAGATGTTGATCTCGCAAATGATCATCTTAAATAGCTAATAAAACTCATGAATACAGAAGGAAGAGTTGCTCTCACCTTGGTCACACCTCTGTTATACATCACAAGACCAGAAAAGATTTCTACATGTGCATACTCACTCTTTAGTTTATAGAGAAAGCCTCTTCTCTCCTCTCTTCTCTTTCCCTCTGATGCATTTTTGGAATTAAGACATCCTTCAGCACGGCTTGCTAAGATCAATCGATTTACGGGCCACAGGCAGGAGGACAGAGGAGAGATGAGACAAGAAGGCTCAAAGTAAAGAAATGAGAAGAGCCCTAGAAATACATGTGAACATCAGAATCCGAACACACTCTGCACAGCCATAAGAGGGTTCAGTTAGCATGTACTAGACGAAGATAAAAGATACATAAAATAAAAGGAATCCACTCATGTCATACGTTGCTTTGCATTATGAGCTGAAATGTGGTTTTGATAAAGTGAGCCCTTGGTGCATTTTATCTGAGAAGCCTGGGGAAAAAAAATGACACAGTTGTTTGTTTGTATGAGAGCGGGGTTTGATTGAGAGAATGTCTTTTGATTTCATAACATAATAAATGAGAGTGTCTGGTAAGTCTGTGCCTGTCGCTGTTTCTTTATATGTGTTTGTGTTTGTCTTTTTTCAGTTTTGGTCATATCTTCAGAAGTTTGTTTTTTTTAGGGTTATATTTCACAATGTTTACTTCTCTTAGATGTATTTTTTTCTTCTTTTTCTTGTTGGTTATTCAAAGACTTAAGCGCACTGGTTACTAGCTTGAATCTTTTGTCATTATTTTTGATGTTTTGTTGAATGAATGATTTATTAGTCTATTAATCAAGTGCAAGTGATAGATCTTTCTAGCTTGAGTTCATTAAATTTAGCCTTACTCAAATATGAACCTCATTTTCCCCTAAAGGTCACTGATGAAAGACTATGGGTGTCTTCAAAAGAGCAGAGATAATTAAACATGGTCATATGAGCCGAGGAAGTGATCAACTTGTTAAAAAGGGAATATGGTCAAAGGTGGAGATGATTCACAGGAAATGACACTGGGTTAGTTTGTGTACTAATAATATTAATACTAATATTAATAATTATTGTTGTTGTTGTTGTTGTATATTCATCTCTCTGTCTTGGTCCTGTGGCTGATTCAGAATTTGTGATCCATTCAATCCAATTATCTCATGTTTTTAATTAAATATATAAAAGTTATTTTCAGCCATCAGTTTCCAGGCCACGAATCTTGTGAGATGTCTCTATAAAATCAAATTTATTAATGGACATAGTCATGTCTTTTCTGGAGACACTGTTGGTATTTTTCCCCTTGAAGTCTTTGATATCCTGCCACTTAATGTCTCACTGAATGATTTTCTGACTGGAATTGAATCATGACAATCACCGCCAGAGTCACAAGATAGCTGGTACATGCCAGAAATCCAAAAATAAACCAACAGACACCGGATCCATTAAAGTAACAACAGATAAAAGTTAACGAAAATTAGATCTTTTTGAAAACAACAGTTAACTTATGTAACTATAGAAACATGTACCTGAGTTTCTTTTCAGTCTATTGGTTTGAGCATTCAAAAGGATGAACAGCTGCTTTTACTAATATAAAAAAATACGTCTACTAGAAAATTACCAGCTAAGGTCATTTCTTATATTTCAGAAAAAAATGTGTTGTGTAGCTTTGACCAGTCAAAAAACTATGTAAGATCCATAGACATACAATATGATCAAGGTCTAAGCACAGGGAGAAAATCAAAACTACAGAGGCTTTATTTCTACACAATATGTCACTGCCAGTGACCCTCAGATCCTCTGAACATCTGGTCAAGACTGTTTCTGTTGACACAAACAGACACCAATTCCCAAATTACAGTAAATTTCCTCAAAACCCTCATGACTTTGTTGAAGAGAGTTGTTTGTTTGTTGTTTAGTCTGTTTCATAATTCAAGCCAATGGTAATTGATGAGTCATGATATAGTACAGTGTTTGTAATGTAAAGGTCTCGTATGGTCAGTCAGTATTCCTGGATTTCATACAAGGAGCCTGAGTTTAAGTCCCAGTTTCATCATTTAATGCTATAAAAAGCATATATATTTAAATCTGTTGAGGAATTGTGGTGTAATTGATGCAAAAATGTTACAATGAGCACTTTTAAATGGTAAAAGGACACACTCATCAGAATAACAAGATGAGGACACATTTGCATTTACTCCCGATCACAGAATATGCAGGAATGTAGAAATGTGCTAACAAGCTATTAAATCGGCCTCGTCTTCCTAACCATATTAAAGTCAGATGTCAATCTGGTTTGATATTTATGGTTCTATCTTGCCCTTTTATGATGCTCTGCTTATTACCCTCTGAGATGAGGCTGGCCAGACAGTACTGCCATTCTTCAGTCACTCTTGGGTGATTTGCTACCAAAAAGTCAATAAAGATGTCTGGAAAAGAGTGTTAATTAGGAATTTATAACATCACGCTCCCCCTGAAGATCCAATTTTGATAGTAAGTGGGGGCTTCAGACAATGGTACCAAAGCTGGAAAAGATAAGGCTTCTTAAAGTCAAATGCTCTGAAAACTCACCATGTTTGGGACCATCAAGTTGATTTTGACGGACCATTTACAAAGCTAGACACTGTTACCTAAGACGTGCATCATGGACTTGTGTGGACTGCCTTTTATTAGTTTGTTCATCCCTTCAAGTGGGAAAACCCCTGACAGGCACAATCTGAGAAGTGAACCCACTGCTGAGAGCCTCAGACACATGTCTTTGGCTCTTGTCAAGATTTAAGTAAAAACCCAGCGGTTATGATACATCCATTCCCTTACAGGCAAACACAGAGGTGTACACAGGGTGCCCACACTACACAGTGATACACACATATAAAATTAAATAGACATAAAGCCTCAAAGCCACAGCGGCCGGTCCTGCAGCCAAGCCCCAATCTAAACTTAATTCCTGCAGGCATGTCCATCAGAGCTGTGGGAGATAAGGTAAGACACCAGAAACATGCAGGGTTTTACAAGGAAAGTAAGTATACTCAGACTACAGGATACTGCATTAGCATTTAGATCAGAAAGTGTCTCTCGCTATTGAAATGCAACGTAGTATCACAGTGCAGTAAAGTCCAGTTCAATAAGGGCCTTGCAAAGAGGTCAAATGCCTGTGATGTCTGTAGCAGAATTGCCTCGCAGATAAATCGGCTTTGGCACAGTGTTGATCAAAGCAGTGGAATAGTTAAGTCCACTAGTGTCCTAAGCACTGGTTAATATTTAAGAGAGCCATAATGGTGTGAAAAAAAGACGGATGAATCTTATCCAGTTGACTGAGAAAGTGTGGTGCGAGCAACTGAACTGAGGGCTCGGTTATCGATTCACTGGGTCTGAGTTAATTAAACTTGACTGGGGGGGCTGTCTTTGAAAAATATACTGAATTTCTTCTTCAGGCCTGGATTTGTGATGGTTCTTTTCTAACTTTTCACACAATGTAGATAAGCAGTTGTTCTAAAACTCTGAAAAAAATTACAGAGATTCAAAAGTTGATACATTAATGCTGATATAAAGTTTTAATTAAATTAGTAGATATCAGGGCAAAAAGAACAAGTAATTATTTGACTGAGCATTTAAGTTAGCATATGCTGATCAATAACTCAGTACTATCATTTTTGACTTTTAGCAGAATAATATTGTTATGATATGATCGTATAGCCTAATGGTTGACTGTTTTTTTTTTTTTCAAAATTAAAGATGCACCAACTTATTCTTGTTACAATTTTGGTAAAAGAGTCATGAACACTGTCTTCCTTTTGTCCTTTTGTTCTAATGAACATTAAAAATGTAAAAATACTGACTTGAACTGGACCTAAAGGTTATTTTAACTCTTACAAACTGCATTTTCTCAAATCAAAAGTTTCATCTTGTAGTTTTTTGGGCCAGTAAAAAGTAGCATGATACACCTTTAAAAAAATCAAGTTGATATTGAGTTTGTTCTTATGTAACTAGTTTTACATGCAATTTTCAAGACATTGCTTTATTATAAAATATCTCTATATGAAAAAACTATTACATTGGTTGAAACAAAGAACTGCTAATAATAATAAATGTAGGCAGTTGAGTCATGCAGAGATTTCAATTTCAACAGCAGGTATTGCTTACTGATTCAGGAACAATTTACATTCACAGCATTCACATTCAGATTCTGCACTCTGAGGTAAGGTGAAAACACACACATAGTTAACAAACACATTTACACTTTATTAATATGACATAAGTGAAGATAAATTGAAATGTACATTGTTATTGCCATTTCAATACCGTAATTTCCGGACCATAAGCCGTTACTTTTTTCACACGCTTTGAACCCTGTGGCTTATACAATGATGCGGCTAATTTATGGCGTTTTACTGGCTAAAGAGCTTCATGCTACCAATACACTCAGCCTCGTCACATCAGACCAGTGAAATTACCGAACAGGTCACAGTTGACCAATGGAACTGTTCGAATTAAATCAAACGCACTTACACTGAATTCTTCAGATCAGTCATTTTGCGCTTCGTGCACATGCCCTCATCATGGATAGCGAAGATAGCGATCAATGACTTTTCTGGTAGGCTACTGTATTTTTTATTTTTT
>JAQMCX010000050.1:2898337-2948219 GCA_029814765.1 Acanthurus leucopareius
TATAGACAAGTGCGGCCTATATATGTACAAAATCTTTTTTCTTTTTAAATTTAGTGGGTGCGGCTTATATTCAGGTGTGCTCAATAGTCGGGAAATTACGGTAGTTTTAATAGCACCAACTCCTGCTGCATGCTCATTTTAGCAGTCCTGAGTTGATCAGGTTGGGTTGGGTCAATAAACTCAAGGGCCAAGACAGAAAAAAGAAGCAGCTGAAAGAACTTCTACAGGTTGTGAGAAATGAGAGATAGATGGGAAAAAGAGGATATAGTTATAACTCACAAGTCCAATTCATGAAAACACTGAAATTGCCAGTAAGTTCCCACAACCTGCAAGTGCTGCGGGCATAACAGAAAAACTATTTAAGGCTGTGGAATAAAAACAGATGCTGGTCAGATCTATATTTGCTCCTGAACCCCAAATCCACGTGGGTAAACTGTGTTCATGTGGTGCCTCATAAGCAAACAAACACATGCTTCAGCTCTTCCTCTGCTTTATGGAAAAAGGTCTAACAGGGCATGCTGGAGAGTTTATGGGTAAAAGTGATCTCTAGGTACTTTGACAGTGAGATAAGAAGTGTAAAAAGAAGGAGGACTAGAAGCAAGACAAATACATGGGCCATTAGAGACAATCAGTCATACAGCATGCGGTGCTTTCTAAACTTATAGAAACCCCTGGGGTTCCTTTATGGGGCAATAAAAGATTCTTTTTTTTCTCCGTGTGTTCTCAACATGGTTATGACTAAATGTTGTCTGTGGAACATGGTGCATGATCTCTGTCTATCCTCCTAGTGGGATTAGAGGGTCAGTCTCTGCAGGGAGGGAGGTCACCATCACAGCTTCATCCCTGGTCTCTGATACACAGAGGATGGAGAAGAGTGGCGCCACATGCAGCACCATCCAATGAGGTCTGTTCAGCATGAGTGCTAGTCTAGAAGATGAGTACAGTGTCTCTCCAAAGGCACGTTAAAGAGGCTGCTGACACAGCAATGAGGGGTCGGACGGGGATCATCAATATTTCATTTGGCTGCTGTTGAAATGCAAACAAAGGAGAGTGGGCCGCACTGCTGTTGGTGATGGAGAGAACCAGAGTCGGACAGGAGGGAGTGCCAGAGGCAAGATGTGAGGGGAAAAGACGGAGAGCTCGGAGTGGCAGAATGTGCATCTCTATACTCGACGCTGTGGCTCCTGGCTGAGGATTCAAAGGCAAGGATGGATTAAAGGCAGAACAGAATGCCTGAGGAACTTCACCATTGTCTGCACCACAAAGCCATCTCATCTCCGTCTTCCAAAAAACGCTGTTTGTACCTCAGGGGTACTAATCACCGCATAAGCTTGAGCTGCCTATGACATGTACAGTCTTCCTATTAACATAATCTCCTCATACAAAAAAATATCTGAGCACCCGCAGATGACAAGAAAAGAGAGAGTGACAGAAAAAGGCTGGCATGAGAGAATTTGAACAAAAAGAAAAAAAAACGAAAACAGAAAAATCAAAACAAGTGCGATGGAAATCTGCAGAGAGCAGTAGACGGCCCACAAGAGTTCAGCTCCAATCCGACCAGCTGGGCAGCACCTCCCTACAATATGGCCAACCCTGACTGGTCCAAGTGTGAGTGTGAGTGTGTACATGTGCTTGAACTTGGGACATGGGGTCCGGCCCCTGGCGCAGACACTGTCAATATGGCCGTGTCATTCATGAGCAGCCGCTCTGTCACTGCCATCCAGGGAGAGTCGGGGCACCGGACCAACAAAGAGTGATGTCACAGAGGAGAGGAGAGATAAAGGTAGCAGACTGTGGCAACATGCCCTGGATCCCTTCACTTCTACAGGAACTGCCCTGCCGCGGATTAATGCCCCCCCCTTAAAGAAGCAGCTGCCATGTTATTTTGTTTGTTGGGGGAAATCTCCAGATATGAATCAACAACTGCTGGTAAAGCAACAGATAAAACCTCACGCCACACAAGACATAACAATGTCTGCACACACCTTTTTTTTTTGTCCCCATAAAAAAAAATAAATCCCTGCTGCATCTCAGAGACAGCCGCATTATTGTGATAGCTTCTGTCTAAACACACACACAAAAAAAAGATACAGCAAAGAATGGAGAACAAACTGGAGCTGATGGATGTTTTATGTAAACAACACAAAGCAACGCACATAGCCTCTTCACCTCAGTAGCTGGGGAAATGAAAACAGCAGATGTCTACAGAGCTGCATAAATGCTAAGAAACAAGCCGAGAGGTCCTTTCTGCAAACTGCTGAATTCTGACAAATATTGCCTGATCATCTTAAATGCATGATGTTACACGCCGACACAACATCCACCCGCATGTTTCCATATGAGCACAATCTACGGCATAAATAATTGAGCAGAACAACACAGGTATGCAAATATCCAGAAACAGAGTCAAACCCAAGATCTACTGACACATAAAAAAACATGCAAATACAGAGATGGACACACACAGCAGTCAAGCAATAAACCATACTGTAAAAACAGTAATAGAGTATATTGCCTTTGAAATTCCATATGGAGTCAGAGCCCCCCCTACAAAAATATGTATATATATTAATGTATGAAAAATGAATGAAATATGCAGTCCTATGTCATGGGTTTTAGTTTAGTCTGTTTCCTGATTTTTTTGTACTTTTTTTGCAAACATGTCATTCTTTGTTCCACTTCTTGCTCTCCCACCATTTTTAATTGCTGACAGCTTCACCTGTCTCTGATTATTCGCCTGTATTTAGTCAATAAGTGTATTTTCTCTAAGGTTTCAGTTCTTCTTTTCATGTCCCCCAGTCCTGTGTTTGCATCAGTGATTGTTTGCACTTGTTCCATGCATGAGTATGTACCTTCTTCTTTGAGTAGCACCGCTTAGCTCTTAGTTTAACTTTTGTATTTCCCTTGTGTTCTTGGCTTTGCCTTAAGTCTGCTCCCACAGTTTTGTTGCTTTCTTGTATTTTAGTATCTGCTTTATATTACAGCTTTCTCTTTGCTTCCACAGTTTCTGCCTGTCTTGTCTTTTGCATTTTGCATTGGATATTTTGTTTTAAATCCAAAAACACGACACCTCTGGCAACAAGATGTGGAGAGCATTAATAAAACAGTTTAATTGTAATGTTTACCAAATAAGAAAGTAATGTATTACTTCGAGCATGGGCAACCTACCAAAACATCTGTTAAACACTTAGAGAAAAAGCATTAAGCTGCCAAAAATTCTAAATTCAAGTCTGCATACAGCGAGTCTCCCCAGAGTCTGGGCTGAAATTGGCTCTGGCTACTTTTCTGATTGCACCTACTTACACACTCGTGCTGATGGCCCTAATTCTGCACATTCCCTTTGAGGACTCATGATTATAAATTAACTCAATATTCACGCACCCCAATGTCATGCTTTTGGCAGCATGATACTGGAACCAAATTGCCTGTAGATGATTTAAACAAAAATAATTTTTGTTTCACTGCAAATCCCGGCACATAATGAAGAAGGCAAAAGCAATTTATGCAGAGCATTAACGAGTTGAACATTACTCATTGTGCGCTTACACATACAAAAATACACTATGTAAATAAGCTGTGTAAATCAGTGCATTTTCTCCCAGGAAATAATTGAACATGAATTGTAACAAGATTAGCCATGACACGCCTCAAAAACTTCTGAGGTGGAGGGGGGGACTGAGAGGGAAATGTGAGCCACTCAGTCATCAATTTTACATCATTCTCATGAGCACAAGGCTCCCCTCAAAATGATTTAAGGATAGAAAATAGCTTTTCTGTGACCTACCACCCATGGCAATGGATTATAATATCCGCTTCTCCTCTGGAGAGCTGAAACCAAGATCTACACACATCACACAGTAACAGTACTTCATGCAATGTGAGGTTTTGCATGGAAAACAGCTTGCTGAGTGTGACCGCTTATGCCATTGCAGGAGGGCACAGAGTTCATACATTATAGATTTAATCTCATTTACTGAAGCCGGAGAAAAGCAGTTGAATTTTATATACTTGCAAAGATGTGTTAAGGTAACCCCACTGCTTTGCACATGGAAACAGACCTGCAACATTATCACTTCCTCGAGACACCTTAAATAGTTGCAGGTCTGTTAAATAAGCATGAGCCACGTTACATCTGCGAGTGTTCTTTTGCACACTCAGCCAGGTAAAAAAACCAATAATCTGCAGCTGTTGCAGAGGGGTGACAGTCGACCCCATATAATGACTTCACCACTCTGAAAGCACGGCTATACTGTTACACACACGCTGCACGGCAGGAACAGAGGGGATCTTTAATTCCACATTGCAAGATAAGAAGCCCAGCCTGTCTGCCTGCAGAATTACACTAAATCTAAGGCAGTCACTCTCTCCTCTCTCATTTCCGTATACAGCATTCAGTATTCAGTAACTGTTTATTTTATGCAGTCATCTGTCACAGTCCCTCTCACAAACACACACACACACACACATGCATGCTCTCTCTCCCTTGTCGTTCCCTATTCATGCACTGACCTTCAGCTGAGTGAGAAAACAGCCTCAGTAACTTTTTTACTCCACTGATTCACATTCACATATAAACCAAGATATTCCACATAGTCCTTGCAGAGGCGAGACACCATGTTTACTTGACAGTAGTATTAAGCAAATAAACATAAACTATTAATACCGTATTTGCAGTTCAGTGGCAGATTACATGATGGTAAGAATAAGGTCACAATTGTGGTCAAGAGTCCCTGTCGCCAAAATGAGCAAAATGTCATGCATCAAAATTCAGCAACTGGTACTCACACTTCTAGTTATCTGAATGGTAGTTACAATGTCCTGGTTTCTATTGACATAACACACCGCTGTCACACTGTAACTTTGATATGTACCTGTTAAAGTGTGTATAAATTCACTCTGTGCATCCATGTGCGGCTCTGGTAATGCTCGTGGGCCTATCTGTCAGTCTATACGCTGGCACAGAATGTGGAATCAGATAAAGCTGGGTCAGCCGTCCCTAATTCATCTCATCAGGAGTTTAACATCCTGTTTAGAGATGGCTCGGCTCCTGCCTGCCTGTCTCCACTGCGATGTTCCCGCCGCTTCACAGGTGGAGGCGAAAGAGCAACTGCAAACTGCATGGAACGTTAAAGCAGAGGAAACGGACTGTCCCTAGTTTTCACTCTTTCAACATAACACACAGTCATCATCTGTTTTAACAAGGCTGCAGCTCACATAATGAAACTGTAGAGTCTGTCAAATAAACAAATTTTTTGCAGACATTCAGAGCGCCGAGAGTGGGAGATGTTTTTTTTTGAATTGTCCAGATTTTCTCTGATAAGACACCAAACACAAAAAAAAAATCATTTGGTATTCTTGATGATAATACAGGCTGTTCACACACATAAAGGAAGCAATCTCAGCATTATGACTCATGCCAGTTTATGAAGAGGCAGCAGAGGAAAGAAAGACTGTGGGACTGAAGTTAAAGGTCTCACTGCCCTTTATCTAAACTATGTTTCTGGTGCCAGGGACAGCAGATACAATTCCACTCCACTCTCTCTGACTCCACGCTGCATCTACATTAATATTCATAATATCTGCTTTAATTTCATACTGCAGTTCATTACACCCAAGCGGTTTTGTTACTCAAGGTGACTGCGGCGGGAAGGGAACAAGCAAACATATAGGTGAGGGTAATGTTTGAGCCAATATTCACCACACAAGGCTTTCAACCTTCTGAAATTTAATATGCTGTTATTGCTCATGCTGGTAAACAGTGCTTTATACTTTATGCTCATATAAATCTCTATACACTAAAATTAGGGGATTAAAATTTGCAGAGAATAGCTCATTTTTTACACCGGAAGGCGTTTTGCAGCAACTTATTCTTATTTGATTTGTCTGTCATCATTGGCATTATTAATAGATGCTCTTTTTGCCTTCAGTCACATTTGTTTTCAGTCAGTTTTTGTTGTTGTTGCTGTTGATGTTTTACTGATTTCAACTTTTTCCAAACAATCATTTAAAAGGCAACGTGAGCCGCCTTTGTCTCTATAAATCACAGTAAAGCTGACGCATTCAGACTAAGAGCTTTAATGGATATGTGATACAGACTATTAAACAAACCCCCGGGCTCGTATTCATGATTCTACTTGGAATGGGGGAACTGATCCGGGATCACTGTTTAGGTCACATAACAGCATTAGTTTCACTATAAGATATTCATGTTTTTCTGATCTGAGTCTAGATTTAGGTGCCTTTTAAGCTCCTAGCGGGACAAAGTGACATTGAGGTTTTGGATGTTGCCATTATAACGACAAGCTGTATCTGCAGGGTGTCAACATCTGTGACAGCCTGGGAGTCGGAGTCAGAGGTCTCCCCTGTCTGATCAACAACTGCCTGCAGCTTTGCATCCAATATCCTGTTTTGAATTCCAGCGGGCCTCTTTCCCAACACCACCTCTCTGACCTCAAATATATGACCACCATTTTTCTGCTTATTGTAGCACCTTTTCAAACCTTGATTGAATTTGAGGGGCTATAGTGTGGAACATACCAAATAGAGCGGATCAAATTAGCTTTGAACTATACTGACAAGGAGTTGGAACAGAGTGCTGGGCCATACATCGTTTTCCATCTATAGTAGGTTCACACTTACCACAGCAGATAACATAGAGATGGAGCATGAAGAAGAATCGAATAGAGAGCCATGTAATTGGACAGTACTGGTATGCTGGATTCATCTGCTATAATGAAACGTCTTCATGGAGTGCTCTTGTGTTACTTTTTATATATTTGAGAAATGGCTGCTGAAATAATCAAGCGCACTGTGGGAGTCCAGAGTCATTTACTGTATGTAAAAGGCTGCAGCATGAGTAATAAGTAAGATTTCTTTCAATAATGGATATACGCCATGTTTTTTTTCTGCTGCTCAAGGATTTCCTCTACATAGTGCTTTCAAAGGGACAAACATATAGAGGTAAATATGTTTCAAAAGCTAGAGCTTGTAGATTTGATTTGAGGACACAGAGGACAACCAGAGCTTGAACATCTAAGTTTGAACTTGTAGTAATCGGACATGTGAGCTGGACTTGGAGTCAGGAAGCATATAACATGAGGGCGTAGCTGTAAAGGTAATCTATCCTTTGTCCTTTACACTTCTTTTAATGAGGCAGTTACTTAAAACAGCCGCTAAAGCCTCTGCCTGTCATCTCAGTCCAAGTTATAGATTAGCCTGAATTTTCTCAAGTGAAACTACAATGTGAGGTACAGACAGCTGATAGTTTTATATCTTACAGTTAGTTTTTGCCCTGAAAAATAAAAAGTAGAAGGAGTAGAGAAAAACCTGTTGTCTTTAATGTTTTACAGAGAACATCTTTGGAGGCTGTTTCCTCAAAGTCAGTACCAATGTAAAGGGAAAGTGTGGACCAATTTATTCTCAATCCCTTGTTTTTCTTCCACTCTGGCCTGCTGAACCCTCTTTTCCCAAACCTCTGGAATTCTGATATTTCCAAAGTGTCCCCTGACATGATGAAGCCTTGTGGAACAGCTGGTTCCATAGATCTGTGTTGGCATCTGGTGATTCACAAATGTGTACTACATCCAAAAACTAAAACAAAAGGCCTACGTCTTCATGCTAAATCACTTTCAGGACTTTGCTGCAACCTCCACAGAGATTCTGCTGCTCTCTCTGCAACAAGAACTAATCAAGTCATTGAGAATAACCAACTAATTGTAAAGAGTTGGAAGTTTTTGGGGCCACTCTTTGTTAGATCACCTATGTACCTGATGAGTCCAGAAAAAACATCGGTGTATAAATATAGCCAAAAATGAATAAATGTTTGATGACATGTTTGCTGCACTCACTGTATTAATGTAGCTGTTTATTTGTCAATATTATTCCGTGACTTTACATTGAGTTTATGAATACTTTGAGTGAAAATTTCAACAGACATGCTTTCATTTTTCCTTAGAGCTCTCAAGTTTTGTATTTTTCTGTAACCTCACTTCAGTTCACACGTATGTAAATTTTAGAAAAGTTAGAAATTTAACATACAAGATCATATATCTGTTCACACAGCGAGTTTGCAAGCTCTTGGGTTTTGAAGCATATTTACCTACACGAACACAGCTGCAAAGTTTAGCTATTTTACCAGAACAAATGTGGAAGATAATCAGTGTGACACTGATTTGATACAGCTCAAACTGCAAGATATAGAAAAGTGATTACTCTGCCAGGAATTCTGATAGGAATTTAAGATACACATACAAAAAAGATGTAGGTTGTGATTCAAAACCAAACAGCCTACTTGCAGTGCATTTGGAAAAAGAAAAAGATGATCATTTGTGATTTCTGTACAACTAAGTAAAATTATAGATACATAAAAACACATACAGCTTCCTGTTAAATACTATATACATGGTTTCAAAGCCACACAATGTAAGAATACAGTAGTGGATTGCAGTTGTGTGTATGTGTGGCTGTTTTGTGGTCTGGTGGTTAACCACAGCCCAGTTACAGGGCATTTGGCAGGCACTTGGAATGATTTTATGATTTCAGGCATAAACCGCTGTTAGAAAAGAAAACAGCTCCCAAATAACCCACATTAATATAAGAAACGAGCCTTTTGATCTGTAAGGACACTTGTAGCAGTAAATGCTTATAGAAATGAGCAAAAGTGAGCGCTGGCTGTCAAAGCAACTGCAAGCTGAAAAATATCTAACATTGCCCATCAGATCTATGAAAAGAAACATCATGATTTGCTCGTACTTAAGTGTAAAGTTAAAATACATTTTGCAATGCATTGCAACATTGATTAAGGGAACGATGTCATTCCACCAAATGAGGGTGAATGATAGCAATTGAACTTTTGGTGTAATTCATTAGCTGCTATTATCTGCTGGTACACAATTGCCTGCCGGGGAAAAAAAAGACAAACTACAAATGAATGAGAGAAGGCCTCATTATCATGCCTCTGTGCCGGCAGCAGTCGAGGCTAGAGGCATTATGTTTTCCTTCATCAGTCTGTCCATCCATCCCACTGTCAGAAAGGCGATATCTCATTAACCCTTTAAGGAAATTTATTCAAATTAGACAAAAATGTCCATTTGGACTGATGAACTGATATGACTTTGGTCAAAGATCAAGGTCATTTCGGCCTCACAAACATCTTTTCGGCCGGAACTTAAGAATTTGTGTGCCAATAATAACAAAGGTTCATATAGATCTCTAATAAGTTCAAATGATGAAGTAATAACTTTTTTTTGGTTTAAAATATCTGAGACCAACTTTGCTGTGAAATCATAATGTTCTGCAAAAAACTTTTTTTGGCCATTTTTCAACAATATAACTCAGGAACAGAAGGAGAGATTGTGATCATATTTCACACAGATACTTAATTGGTGATTCTAATCTTGGGTGCCCACCTTGAAACTGTGCTGATTGGATTTGCTTGAGTCTGTGCTGCCAGGTTGTGTGAAACAGTTCTTTTTCAGAATTTATAGCTTCTAGGCAGCAACATCCATATTTGAGACTTGTAGTCCTTCACACACTCATCTTTTTTGCTGATATTGAGCTTCAGGAGAATGTGGTTTCACAATAAGACAAAGCTCTGTATCAATCCTCTGTTCTCCTTTATAAAAAACAAGTGAGGACAGCATGTTTTTCCCTGGAAATTACTCAGTGGAATGATAAATGTTGATATAGGGATAACTTCCATTTTGCCAAAATATACACCTGACACCAATTCATTCATTTCCATCTAAGTGTTTATTTTATACATAAGCACTATACGCATAAAGTCTATGAAGACACTCTAGCTGAAGGCAAACTACTGAAGCAGGATGAGGCAAAATAATCAGAGCAAACTAAGAGGGATCACAGCACACGAGTGTCATCCCTGGTGATTGAGCCCTGGTCCACACGGGATTAATGCATGGGTTTGAGCTAAGTGCCCTCTGGAATATGACTTTCCCTGATAAGAGAAATCTGAGCTAAGCACACTGCGCATGCAGGGCCAGATAGAGCTGTGATTACAGTGTGGAAGATGGCTCTGTGCCAGGACCTTCATTTAGCCGGCCCTCCCCATCCATGCATCCACGCTTAACGCAGCCTTGAGCGCAGGCTTGGGTCCAGGCCCGAGGGATACTCATTACAAGGCTTGCTCACAGATCTCAGTCCCTGCCAAGACCCAGGTATTGACAACTTTGGCAGGGCCAAAGCAAGATGACAGAATTATATACCACCACTCATGTGTAATAATACTGCAATGCAGTTTTCCATACAGCTCTCTGGTAACCCCCCCACATCCAGTACATTGCTGAACTGTAGCATAAAATGACAGAAGCATGTATTTTTTGTCATGTTTCAAGACAGACTCGCTGAATATTGCAGAAATTTAGTCAGTCAAGTGTTTGACCAAAAAGCATGTCAAGCAAATGGTACGGAAAATGTCAGAAAATGTCATTTCACATTTTAAATTTTTCATGATGCCTTAAATTTAGGTATGACTGAGAATAAGAAAAATGTCCCCCTAAGTCACAGCAAAACAAGCAGAAAGGACTGTTAAGCTAGGTGCTTGACTGCCCATTCCCCCAAAATAAATAAATAAATACATACATACATACATACATAAATAAACATTATCCACAGCTCACGATCCACGTAGACATAGAAATAAATAAATCAGCAGTGGTTTTGCACCGCAAGGAAAGCAGTTACAGTTACTCTGGTATTTCTAAGTAGCGGTAAGGAAAAAACACAAGATCAGATTGGTCCATCAGTCTTACATAAGACTGATGGACTTATTTTTTTGTGCTTATGTAGCAAAACCAACTGATTTCTTGTGAATGTTTGGTAATAAGGTTGGCTGCAGTTGCTGGAGCTTCAATTCCCCTAAATCCAACAAAGAACAGAGCAAGTAATGATGGAATAAACTCTGTTAAAGTAGCATTCAGAGCCAGCTCCAACACAGTGGGGAGACACCAAAGCTAATGACATGCTTCTTGGTTTTGGAGGCAACGCTCAGTAAGTGTTAACAATTCTGTGAAAAACTAGCCAGACAAGGTTAATGCCTGCAGGTTACTTTAGAGTTCATTTCTCACACTTTTACTCCTGTGTTTTTGTTGTGGTGTGCCATAACTAGTACGGCTTCTCCTGATATTTTCCAATACTACTGTCCTCAAGGTGTTATGAATTTTAGCCAAATGATTTTAGGATTGATCATCACAGCTGGAGGCCAGAGAGGGAATCATAGAAAATTCAACTAAAATTAAACAACAGTTTCTTACCTCCTGACCATGACCAGTCTTTTCTGTAAATCCACATGAATAATAACCTCAGAAATACTATTCCCATTAAGCCAAGTTGTATGTTAATTCACATAGTCTAAGTGGGTGGGTTTGCAATTACATGCAGCACATAAATATGCAAGTAACATGCACTAATTGAACATCTTATATAATATCTAAATATACAGTAAAGCAGCTGAAAGATGACACCCTACACATGGGCCTTCATAAATTAAAAAAAAAAGACTTCATGAGAACATTATTCGAGTTCCCTTTATGTACACTTAATGGCAAAGTTTAACTTAGTTGAACTCTATGCCACTACTTTACTTCAAAAATGAACTACTGACAAGAGACGGGCATCTGTTAAGTGGCCTACTGCTTGCAGCTTTTTAGAGTGGCTCAATAGCTCACATCCAACTGCTCCGCTCTGTCACTTAGCCTCTCCATCTTCCTCCTGCCTTCCAATACCCTCAGCTACCCTCTCAATAAAGCATCATACCGCTGGTTAAAATAGACAACTCCACTTCAATATGTGTCTTAGATGGACGCAACAATTTCATGACTTCCCTCTGTATTACTCATGGGTTTCTGAAGTGCTACCATTCTCACTTGCCTTGCTTTTTCACAGTGAATGTGATGATACGAGGTTCAGCCTGAGGGTCATTTGAGGAAGCTGTTTTACCGGAGAGCGAATGATATGAACTCCATAAATTTATGATGCTTTGGTGGGAAATAGAAAAATATGAATAGAATTGGCTATGCACTGATCATCACTTTAAAGGAAGGCTGCAGAGATGCTCTGTTGATGGCATCTACTGCCATTTTAAATCCACAGCAACAGCTGCAGTGTAAGCAGTACCTACTTAAAATCAGCCAAGTAGAAGTCGCAAATTTGTGCAATATTACAAATCTAAAAAATAAGATATAAAAATGCAAGAAACTCATTTTCAATATGGACCCTTTAAATATGTAAAAAGAGACTGACTGAAATTTTGCATTGTGCACTGATAAAAAAATGGCTTCTGTAAGACTTAGCTGTTGAAATGCTTGCACTTGACAAAAAAACACTGCTTGAATTCATTTTGTCGACATGAAATCAACTACATCTGCACACTGCATAATTATTTTGTTTGCTTGTTGTTTTATAACCTTCAATTTTGATACCGTTCTCATGCTCATTACTTAGGAATGACTCAAACAAGGCTACAACCTCATGATTATATTCAGACACTGTGCAGAACTTGCCTGTGAGGAAGAGTGCTGTTAAGTGTGTTGACTGAGGAGCAGTGCTCCTGCTAATGACTTGCTTTCTACAGGCCAATTACAGGTGAGTGTGGCTACGACCTTGTGCTATGATACAGGTCAGAGAGGTACATGGATGGCTGTCATGAGCTTATTGAGCTTAATACAGCAACCACCTCTGTTTTCATTCAGTTACAGCAAGCTAAAGAAAAAAAAAATGCTTTTTTTAAAGATCACATCTACTCTCATCCCCCACCTGCATCCTTCCACTCCTCTCCCTTGTTACTTTTTGTATAACCCTGTTTTCTCTCCAAAATAAATCATCCAAGTCCAGCCTCTTTCTCATCTCCTCCAGATACTTTCAGCATCCAATTTTTTCACCCTACGTCCCTCTCTCCCCCTCTTCAGCCAGCTCTGTTGGTGTCCTCTCAGTTTGGAGATGAAAGATGGTGGTCCTGCTGTCTGACAGCTTGTAAGAGGCAGCTAATGTGAAAAGTGAGTGCACAACATTGGGAGATTTAAGTTTTTCTGGCTTACATTTAATGATTCATTATTTGTTGTTGCCATAACTTCACTCAGTTTAATTATTCCTATGTGCATTGCTTGACAAACAAACAGAATGTCATGCTGTGTGTGCATATGAGTGTGTGGGAAAGAAGTGCTTGCTTGTAAATCCTTGTGTATACTGTATATTTTTTATTCTTTTTTTTTGTTGTTGTTGTCGAGCCACTTGTGTTCATGCATTTGCATGTGCATCCATGTGGATTTTTCCTTTTTTTGTCCGTCTGTGCCTGGAAGGTCCCATACTGTCACATTTGGAAGGCTCACTTTGCCTGCCTCCCGTGTACTCTGTACACAAAAAACTCTTTCCTTTCCCCGCACCACAGCAAGTCACGCATGCTTTCTGCCATCTCTACAGCCCGAGAATAACAATCACAATGAATCCGCAGCAAGAGGAAGGGAAAAAAAAAAAACATTTGGCACCTCTACATGATTCCCTGGGAACAATGAAGCCCTAAGGGTTAGAGGGTAGGAAGATGAGTGGGAGGCATCCTCCCCCTTGTTTCTCCTGTGAATTCCAACTGCTGGCTTTAAGGTGTTGCTGGCGCTGCTTGTTTTGCATCACAGCCAAATATTAGTTTTCACACGGCTTGACATTGTTTCTCAAATTGCCACTGCCACATCTTTGGTTGTTGTGATTTTTATTAGCTAAATTTTCTTCCTGACAGCTCTGAGATGGCAGCATGTCAAGTGAAAATGTCTCACAAGCCAGATTAACATTGTAATTCTCCAGTCAGTTCTCAATAAACAAATTAACTGTCATGTTTCTTTTTAAAGCATTTTATCTAGACATCCTGGTATTTAAGTGTTTAGCCTGCATGTACTTGACTTAATTAATCTTAAACGGCGCATCCCTCTCCAATATGACAATGACAGTTTTTTTCTATCGACAGATAAACATTTCAACAATTATTTTTTAGGTTTTTTATTTGCCAAAGAGACACAATAGTGAGGAATGAAGGGAGTAAGTGCATAACTCCTGAGATGTCTGCACATACTGTGTCACGACAGTAGACCCGAGTCACCTGCTGATGTTAATAACAGCACCTGTTCCCTGGCCGGCACAATCTGCACACCACTAACTGAATTAATGAAAAATGATCGGTCGTGCTTGTAGCCCGTGTCACATCACTTGAGGGGCCGTGAGCATATAGAAATATACATGAGCCATATGCACAGAGACACAGGCACAGAAGGCTGTCTGTCTCTCCCTTCCTTTTTGCCAGAATGCCATTTTTTTTTCTCATTTGCAAATTTATATCCTCATTTAACAGTGACCATGACATACACATGCTCTGAATTCAAAAACACTTTTAATATCTTGGCCAAGAAACTAAGCTCACTTGACAAGGGATCTACAAGGCTTGGAAATTTGAGACAGTGAAAGAGTTTATGGCTAAATCTCATTATTTCCCGTCTATTGCACACACTACTACCATTTAATCTAGTATACTTCCACTTCCCCAAGTGTCTTCATTATAAAAGCAGTAATAAAATGTTGTATCAAAAAACTAAGACACTGTATCAGTGCTGGTGTGTGTGTACTGAAGACTGTTTTCATATGAGACCACTGCCAGCCTCACAACAGACTCCAGTCAGACACTGAAGCTCTTAACACAGCAGCGCTACAGCACAGAATTACACAGGATTACATTATAGGTACCAAATAAAGTTAAGTTTCAGTCTCAGTTCTCTCAGCAGTCTGCATGTTTACTCTCGCACTCTTTCTCCTCACTCTCTCTGTCTCTTTAACCCCCAACGCTTTATTTTTAGAGTAGGACATTTAATGTTGTTTTGAAGAACATTTCATTACAATTGAATTTACATCTTAATAAAACAAATAACTTTGTACCGAAGTTCAGCTCAGGTTGAGGAAAGGTTTGCAAAGTCAGTTGTATGTGTGAGCACCTGCACTAATGTGGTTTCCATAAAAAACAGACACATCTGGCTTGTCATATTGTTTGTCATAAGACGCATGGGCAGCCGCTCAAGGCTGGGTAGTCAATAGAGAGGGATAAGTCAATGTGAAGGATAATCATGTTCTTATTTAGGTAGTGACAAATGATAAGAGACAGCAGTCTTCAGGGCTGATGTCGCACCGAGACATAGACTTGAAGAGACAGGACATGTTGCAGGACATCTTTGCCGAGGCGTACCAGCTGGAAAGGTTACCTGAGTCCGTGCTCATTTACAGATGCATACATTTATGCCCATTGCACACATTTAAATGTGAGATGTGTGTGAGGTCATGCTAGTCGCAGTGTTTCCTTTTTTTTTTTTTTTCTAAGTGAAAGTGCAGGAACATCTATTTTCCCTGATGGCAAAATGGTTTTACATAACATGATGACTGATAGCGTGTGACATGAGGGGCAGTGTAATTGTGTCACTATGTATTTCAGACTTGGGAGGGCCTGGTGGCACTGGTGCTAAAATTTCCTCCGTGGTCATCTCGGGGCAGGGGCTTCATCGAGCCGGCACAATCACAGGATAAGACTTGGAGTAAAGAAACTTGAGATGGAGCTTTTAGGAAACAGAAATGTGCTTTCACCGCTATTACACATCCGCCCCTCCCCTCTGCTCGCCCATATAACATTGCAGTGCCTCATGTTCACAGGGGCAGGGCTGGTTTGTGGGATGGATTCACTGCCGTAATGTCCAAGTGCCAAACTCATCTACAGGCCCATTATTCTGAATGATAGGGGCTGCAGTGTCGGAGGCCTTCCAATCTTGCAAAAGTAATACAGGCCAAGCCACATGTTCTGTGATTGCTGTCATATTAGGAGGCCGGTTCAGCTATTTATGATATTACATAGCTACATTGAAATAATATACTTTTTTTTTCGCTGAAAGAAACAAGACTAGGTCAAAACCTAGCATGTGGCAGCACTGTGTATAGGCAATGTTCCGAGGACGTGACTGAAGAGTGATTGCGTCTTTTTATTTTTAAAGAGCAACAGCCAACGGTGAAACCAAACACTCAGCTGACCAATGGCGTAACTTCATCACTCACTCAGTGAGTCAGTTATTTATTTATATATAAGGCTGACCGTGCTTTGCTGAAGTGCAGCCAAAAACGTGATAGAAATAAAAATCTCCACCTGGAGTGAAACAACCTTTAAGGCTTCAAAGTGTTGAGTTAAGACGAACACAGTTGGCTATACACTTTACTTTTGAGAGACTCTTTTACTTTAGGTTTTAAAGTACAAACATGTTTATTTCTTTAGCTCTGCCTCTGTCCTTTAAGGGGAAACTACCAAGGAACCTTGGGGAGAACTTGAGACATTGATTTTTTTTAACAGTTTGATGACAGGAGGCAAAAATAAACATTGCCATCCTAAAAAAAAACCTTAAAGAATGTCATACATCTATGAGACAGACGTTTATTAAAGTAAGTATAAAGAAATGAACAAAAAAAGCGTCTTAGAACTCAGTTCATTGATAAAAAAAACTCAGTTAAGGTAAAATAATGGTACAACTCAAAGATAACAAAGAGTTGGAGAGATGTATGGCTCTCTCTGTTTAAAGAGTTTAATGCTATAAATCTAAACATAGTATTCAATCGTGATAATTCACATCAGTTTTAGGATTTAAAAGGTTCCCAATCTCAAAAAGTTAAACTTGACCAAGAGATAGAGATAATTTTCAAATCAAACACTCACATGCAGTAGCATGTGATCGTGAACCAAGCTGTAACATGTTAGGTTTAAAAGAGTTTTAAGATTCTGCTAAATGAAGAGTCAAGGCAAAGTTAAGCACATAGGAGGCTCAGGACAGCAAAGCAAAGGTTCTACAAAGATGCCTCTTGGAAAACCAACTATTCACATGCCCTCAAACAACCCTGGTTTCACAATTTACAGCCAAAACGGAGCCAAATGTTAAATGGATTAATCAGTTTACACATCAGACTGGCTGGAAAACAATGGCAACAAACAACCAGCTTGTTGGTGTTTTTCTTGGTGGAGGAATGTGAATCTGCTCTCACCTTGCTAACAAGCCAGAAAATCAACTTCCTTTCATGCCTGAAAGACTTTTTTTTTAAACAAAACTGAGGTTTCATTGTTTATTGAAACACATTTAGTAAAAAGTTTCTGACTTCAGTTATTTGACACTTAATATAGAAGTGACTCCATCTTCTTACATACAGTGAATTAGGCAGATGGTATCATTGTTCAACATGTATTTTTTCTTGTTTTAATTACAGATCCAGTTTAAAGTAAAATGTTATTATGCCTTTGCAATACTTATCAATAAGCAAATCCTTTAATCTCTTTCCTATTTTTTCCCTGTGCAGATACCAAGAAAAGGGTAAGCCCTGACATTTTATAGTGATTGTGCTTGAAACCGCTAAACCCTCAGTTCAGCCCTCTTGAGAGCATTTGAGACACATAGCTGCACAGGTTTATAGAAGAAAAACAAACATCTACCACTTTGGCTCAGACTGAAATATCTCAATGATTACTGGATGGTTTGCCATGCATTATATTATTTGTTTTTTCAGATGAAAACAGGACTGTCTTTCACTTTCTGCTCCACTCAGAGACTGAACTCACAACCTTAAACACCGCAAGTAAATCATGGTAATGACACGATATTGCTGATGTTACCATCACTTTGTCCTACAGCAATTAAAACTGAGGTTCTGTATTTATTATCTTCAGTGAAATGAAGTGTAATAAGTGAGTGTGGTTCACACATGGCTGAGTATTGATCGCTGGCACTGAACCCTTGGTCAGTTTGTTAGGCTCGCTCACATAATCTCTAATTAGTGATCCAAATTTAACTTTAAAATGTATGTAATATGCAGAAGATACACATATTTAAACAACACAGATGCAATGAGGTAAAAAACATTCATACAATATGTATATTCCCCAAACTAAGAGTCCTAAAGGCAATGTTAAAGTATCTGTACCAAATCTAAGGTATTGTGTTAAACCCTTTATGATGCTGCTGTTAAATGCCTTTTGCACCTTAGTCTTTATATCCAGAGTTATGGGGAGAGAGGCAACCACTGTATTCATTTTGTTTCATTGTTTATCTCCTAACAAGATACTGGATGGCAGCAGAACGGCAAGCAGCCTCGGTTACAGTGGCACACAGTAGGTCTCCCTGCTGGGCTGCTGGCTGCTGTGCTGTGTGACACCTGTCCAGTAGTGGGACCTCATCCAGGTTGAATACTCACTCCAGCAGTGCGGTTCATGAACAGAGGCTTTGGACCAGCTCTCTGGGCAAGTTGGCACACCTACAATCCTAACATTACGCCTGATTGCAAAGTCCTCTAATTTATCCTGTGGTCCCTCAGTAAGTTTGACAGGCAGTTTTGCTTTACTTCAGTGTTAACAACCACACAAGAGAACAAGCTGTGCTTCACTGTCTTAAGAGCCCCCATCAAAGGCACCCAGTCTCTGTCACTGTATTTAAATACCTCTCCAGGTTGGCTCTGGCCACTTAAAAGGCCGTAATACGATCTTTGCCATTTCACTCTCAAAAGTGGTCATGGCCTGGTTCATAAAAAATCAACAGTTTCCTTTGCCAGGCAAGGAGATAATTTGCCCTAATTATCCATGTGTTGAGAACTGGACTCATAGTGGATGAAGCAGGTTTTCTGCAGAGTTCACACTAACAAGGAGCCTTTGGTGGAGCAGTAGAAGCACACATCTGAGCTGAAGACGTGGCAATTCATCCCCCTGGACTGATGCTACTCATCCTATAATGCATGTGAGGGATGAGCACTGAAAACCTGCCATAAAACAGGTCTTTAAAAAAAATCACTGCCTCATTCATTCCACACTATTTCCAAGACAGTTTCATGATTATGATTATAGCATGGGACAGATCCCCAAAATAGAGTTTTTCAGTCTGTGATGCTGAGTACACCTTTTGCTACATACATTAGATAGCTGGGAAAAACTCTGAATAGGTCATTAATGTAAACATAGTCGATAAGTAGCAAATGTAATCAACCTACAAACACCAGCATGACGATGCTTAGTCTGGCCTGTGCGGAATTCTACTTCACTTATCCCCTGCTCAGGGGCTCCTGGGCCACAGTCTTAAATTAAGCATTTAAAACATACGATGAACTGAACTAAATCAGATTATTCACATGGCAAACACAGATCTAACTGTAAGGGGTAAAAATTCTCCTTAGCTGCTGAATCTCCTTTTGGTCTTACTGGCTAGAGTAACTAGTGTTTGTTTCTAATGTCACTGTAAATCAAATTTGGCTGATTAAAGCAAAAACATTAAAGAATAAAATCACTATCTTAACACATTTTCATTATGAAAATGCACTGGATTTCATTTTATTCTTTTTTTATTTTGAATCATGAATTTAGAAAAATATATACATAAAAAACTTATGGAATTAATCTTATGTTAATTTGAGGTTTGTTTGTCTTTGAAAAGGTAAATTAAAGCCTCTGACCACAATATATATATAGCACAAAAACACTTAAAAGAGCAGAGGAAAGCTGGCTCAGTTCGTATTACTTATTTATTACTCTGCTTTTGCAGACACACTCAAGTGAGGTTTATGAACACATAAGAGGGTCAAAAATAAATTACTATGCAAATCGAATGCAGTGGTTCCTCCCTTTTTATGTCGTTTACTTGGGTGTTTATGTAACTGTACCATATCTGTTTTTAAAAGAAAGTCCACTCTCTCATGTGTATCAATTACTCTGGATAATCGCCAGCCTAAAAACAGTTCATCATTCCAGCAAGAATATAGAGGACAATTTACTATCAGGACTGATCAAAGGAAATAGTTCATACCAGTCCTGAACCTTATAAGTCTGCAACTGTTGGGAAAAACAGTCCTGGCAAAGAAAAAACTGCTGATATAATAACTCCAGAAAGTCTTGAAATATACTCATTTACACAAAATACACCCACACAAATGAAAAACACACAAATGGATCTGCCCTGCATCATTTGTTTGTGACCCTGATAAAAAAAAAACTTGATGAAAGTCTCAGAAAAATACTCCTGCTTGAGAAAAAAAATGAGGAGCTCGCAACATTACAAGTTATCTTTCAGAACATCTCATCAATTTGCCTCACCTCTGTGTCCCCAGAGGAAAGAGGCGGCGCGTTAAAACAAAGCATGTGCTGAGAGAAGTGAGGTCACAGGTTCAAGAATACCCATGGGCTTGGCATTGGAGAGATAAAGTGAAGCTAAAATGAGCCTCAGCTGCTGGCGTTTTTCAAACTGTCAGACATTGCATTTTTTTTGGTGACAGCATTGAGAGTTTTTTGTCATTTTTTGCTGTATGATGTCCACCTATCAGGAGTCATCCTGCACCTCCAGCACTGTTCAAACGCCAATGGCTGACCTTTATGGGGTATATACATGTCAGTCCTGGGTCATCCATTCAGAAGAATGAGTTTATGCTAGGTGTTAGTCCTCTGAAATATACTGCGGCCCAACTGTCAAGGTTATTCTGATAGAGATACCAGCATCAGAAAAGCCTCCTCTACTGCTTAAAAGCTGTACAGAGTACACAATTCTACAAGGTGTATTTATATATCAGTAAGGGTATCCTCCCACTACCCATCAGTATTCTGTGCACTTGTATGTAACTTAGCAGATTTTTTACCAGCGTTTATAAATTATAAAGGACCTGTCTAACTTCAGCACATCGATGACATAACACCTATACAAGGCATAACACTGGTATCTGAGTAGCACTCGCTATCGACTGATGCACCAAGTTCAAGTATTGGAATCCGTATTTGGAAGGAGAATCTCTACAAAACTGTGTCATCCTCTGCCATCACTGCAGCACTGAGTAAGGAAGAACACGAAAATAAAGTAAAGGAAACATTCAAACACACTGAAGTAAACAGAAGCAAAGTGAACAGAGGCACTAGAAAAAGCATCAAATTTGATGTTAGACATGCATATCTTTTTTGGAAAAAGCAAACTGCTTCTTAATGAGCAAAAGACAGTGAGGGAGGAAAGAGGGAGCCAGTGAGAGTTTGATAAAATCTCATGGGAAAACAATCGTACTTCCAATATTTTGCACAGCTGGGAGATCCGTTTATGTGAAAAGCATAACTGATGATACAGATTGATCTGATTTAGCTAATCTGATTAGAGAAAAGAAAGGATGCATTTAGCTAATGAAACCTCTAACCTGGTGAGGCATTAAACTAATGAAACAGTCCTGCTCTTAATTCAGGGTGTCTGATTCTGCAACAAAACAATCGACAGCATCTCTCCCAAAACGCTGCTGCTAGCTCTGCTTTCAGCCTCTGAGTCAGCCAATGACGGTAGCCCTGTCTGATCTAAACTACAGAGCAGTGACTGATTGGCCGACTGCTGAAGACTCTGCCAGCAGGCCTGCTGGGAGCCCGAAGAGAAGAGCAGGTGTGTCTGGCGGGTGTGTAAGTTCAGTGCCTATATGGTGCTGGTAGGTGGTCGAGATTTAGAAACACTGTGTGGAATCATAAGAGCTCCAGCTTTGAACCCAGAGGCTCAGTGTTTTGTGTGGTAGACAGAGAAGTAAGTGCTACAGCAGATTAACATTACAGCAAAAACATTCACTGGACTTCATGGAAGAACCACTTGTACGATGAGATTTTTTTCTTGGGTGGTACGGCACATTTACCAATTTTATCATTAGGGTTAAGATTTTAATCTTAAGATTTTATTCATTCTAAGATTCAAAACCATGGAAGTCATTTATAGAAAGTGTGTGTCCCTCCCATGGGGACGGTGAACACTTTGAATTAACCCCTAAAAATGTCAGTCAACTGCTTTAACATAAAAAGGACAGGTGACTGCTCATTAGGAGCGAGACTAAACCTGTGAAAACAGCTCTATTTTATGTTGCCTTCTGTGGCCCTGGAGAAGCTGTCTTAAGTCTGACTACATTCAACTAACACAGCAATTACAAGTGCTTCATATTAGAATTAAAGGCACTATGAAATAAAAAAAGGACTACAAAACACACTACAAAAGAGACATTTGAAAAGGATATCAAGTAGTCAAATAAAATGAAAGATAAAAATAAAACAAGCTTTAAAAATAGCAAAACAGAAACAACAGAATAAAAGTTACAGTGCAGTTAAAGTGCAATGTCAGATGTGAATGAGAAGTCCTAAATTAAATCTACAGAGAAGTCTTAAACTCTCATTTAAAAATATATGACTAAGAGCAGACTTCAAGTTTTCTGTGCATTTTCTGTGCATTTTCCTCCGGTTATGTGGTGGACAAAATTGAATCCTACTCTCTGTGTTAAGTTTTCCCTCTGCCGACAGTAAGCAGACCTGTTCCAGATGATCTGAGAGGTCTGGATGGTTCACAATGGGCTTGTGTTTGGCCTGAGACTTCAAAATCAATGTTATAAACTGGAATGATTTTGTCATTTTATGTTGCTAATTTAATGGCGTACGTCCAAAAAATGGGTGAGAAACTTGTAGAATCCACAGCTGTTCAGAAGAGGGAGCAGCCTTGATAAACAGTGAGTGGAGCCAAAAATCCAGTTAAAGTAGTATGCACCTGTGAATGATTATAATATGTATATTTTTTAATTCACATATATACGTACTCTGCATTAGAGGATTGAACATAAAGTTCAGGCATTGGAGTCAGTAATGGGGAAAGAATAATGTTATTGGGCCATCTTTGTAGTCCACATGTCTTGCATCAATAATACAGCATTTAAATTGAATGAATCTGCCTTCTGTCTAACTGATGTCTTCTGAACTATCACCATGTATGCAGGCAATGGACCTGTGCAAATGAAAAGTTATTAGCAGCATTCTCTGTTTAAATAGCATGGGCCAAATCAATTTAGAGCATTTTACTCCATATGCCCAAGGCTTTGTATTTAATCCACTGCCAAAGCTGCTGCACCCTGTGCTTGTAGCAGTTTTTCAGCTGCCTGCACCACAGTGGGCATTTCAGCAGGCTAACAACAACCGCGAGAGTGTTGAGGAGGTTATTCTGTAATCCCCAGAGAGAGAACAAGATCCCATCAAGCATACAAAAGACACAAGGGAGTAAGAAAAAGCCTGTTTTGTAAAGAACTCATGCCCACTGCTTTTTTAAACAGCTCTATAAAAGGACTTTCTGTGTTGAAACATCAATTCATAAAACATTACTTTTAGTCAAGATATCTCAGCGGTACAGGAGACAAAAGAAGAAGAGAACAACATGCTCTCAGACGCGCTGCAGACAGAGAGTTAGTGCATATGTGGAAACCAGCTGGACGCATGTGACTCCCACTGCTGGTCTCTAGCCGCTAGGCCAGTGTTAAAGTCAAACACACACTCTTCACTCTTAAATACTAATAAAGCAACGGTCCTCTGTTGAAACTATTCCCCCACGCTGCAACCACAATTCATTGCACGTGTCCGATTTGTTTAAGCACAGCACATTTCAGTGAATACTCAGGTGTGTCCGTCACAGTTTGTTACCGTGTGCATGTATATAAGGGCCCGGTAAAACAGTGTGCCAGAGGAGATATGACTCTGGTCAAAATGTCTGGCTGTGCAGAGACCACACCATGCCTGGACCGGAGCCAGTGAGCAAGTTAAAGGCCATAAATCACTGTTCATTCAGGCCAGGGAGAGCTTAGACACCGACAGTGTCCGTCTGCCATCACACCACTGAGAACTTCCATCACAACTGTCTGCGGCTTTACACACTGTTCAGCACACACCGATGTATGGTTCATATGTACAGGACACTGTGGTCCACAAGCACCGCCGGCTGGGCCAAAATAGTAAAAAAAAAACCAAAACAACCCAGTGGTTTATGAACCTGATGCAGACATCAAGGGCTTTGTAGCTTTGATTTACGGTAGCCCCGTGGTTGGATTGTGATGTATTGTTGTGGCGGGGGCATTTTACATTGTGATGAATACTGCTGGGTGTGGGACCAGATAAATTCTGAAGACATTTAACTTGTACGCCAGGTGCCCAGCCTTGAAGGTTGCCAAGGGAAAGCCAAATAATTATTTATAGAAAAACAAGGGGACTATTTTTTTTTTGTAAAATTCAATTTTTCATTATCAACAAGCCAAAAATCTTATGTCTTTAAAATGGGAACTAAAAAAGGGAAAAGGACTTTTTACAGCAATGTGAAGAAAAAATAATTATCTGTCCACTGGGGGAGAGGAATATGTGATTTCAAAAAGGTGGAGACTAATGAAAAAAAAAATCACAATGAACTCCTCATGAAGAGCTGGGGTTTTAATTCCACTGTGTGTGGCTGCTCATTGAAACATGGGACATTTGTACTCTAAAATTAAAGAAAAAAAGTCAGCAATTGCCACTTGGTTCTTCCTCTTCTTCCCTCTTCTTCATTTCTCACTGCACTTTTATCTGTGGACTCCCTGCTTTCATCTCTCCATTTCTGCTCTTTCTCCATCAACTCTATGGGGATACAAACACAAATAAATGTGTTGGTATGCATGATGGTCTGACCAGGAGCACAGGAGCCAGTGGAAAAACCTTGAAGTCCTTTGCACAGCTGAGATAAGTCAGTGAATGCACCTCATCAATCTATATAACTACATAGTCATACTTTAGAAGGTATGCATGCATACAGAATGCTAAACTCATGACTGGCATTGGCTGCATGGCACAGAAATCTGTCTCATAATAGAATAAATCAAACATAATAGGTAAAATAAGGCTAAAAGCACCCACTTCTTCTGATGTATGTGCTCTGTAATGCATAGGTGCTTGTAGTCCGCTTACGTGGTGAAGGGCTTGTCAACCAAAGGAGATGATAACTGTGCTTCCAGTTTAATGTCATAACATGTGGTAATCCTCTTAAGGCTGGGATAGTAGATGATCTCCAGACAAAGGAAGCCATGCAAGGGACGAGCAAAGCCCGCTGCACCTTATCCCCATCACTCTAACTCTCTCCTCCCTGATGGAGAAGCTGCTGGAGGAGAAATTACTCAACGCACAAAACATTAGTACACACGTACTGTAAACAAATGGCAGGTAGTGTGCAGTGGTGCAGCAGTGGGAAACACAAGGAAACCCTCCCCCCCCGAACATCATCTCTCTATTCTGAAACAGACGGTGTTTATCTTTCAGGTGCTAAAAGGGCCCAGCAAACACCACCGAGCTTCAGAGAAAGTCTCACTGTGCAAATTTACATCTGGCCTCAAATGGAGTCAGGAAGCTCACAGTTCTAATGAAAAACTCACATTTCTGCCACCTACAGCATCTCCTGACAGCAATATTGAGGTCAGTCCACATATTTCTGCCTAAGAAATTTTATTCCAAAATGTCTACCCCCTGTATCTCTTGAAATTTTGTCCATTTTTGACAATTGCACACATATTCAATGTCAAAGAAAGAACATTTTTTTTAATGTATCAGAGAGTATTAATGTGGAGGTTGAGTGGAGATGAATGAGCCTTTAACATGTTTGACTTCCAATGCAGGAGACTGGGGTCGACTTTCTATCATGAGCCTATAATTAAAGCCTTTTAATCCTTCATTACCTCAATCTTTTCCTAACCTTAAGCATTCTATCTTCATTATTGTTACAGAAACCAGAATCTTTCCCTGACCTCGAACATAACACACCTTAGTTGAATGCAAATAAAAAAGGTTAGAATTAAGTCATGTTTGTACTGAATGAAAAAAAATACCCTTGTTACTGAATGTTATCCAGGGTTTTTACAGCATAATACAATACTGATGCTCTTGTCTGGCTTAATTAAAGCTTTAAATACTGATATGTTGATTTAAGGATGAGCTCTTTGTCTTCTCATCTCATCGTAGTAAATAAAAGAGGGTTAGCGATCAAACACAAACAGCAACCAGGTCAGCTTCCTTTTGTCGTGGACTTCTGAGGTGAAAGGTTGCCTCTGATCTCCTTTGATCCCTGGTATTAGTGGCAATATTCAACAGCATCACTGAAAACAGCCCATCTGTCTGTCTGCATGATCTGTATCCAGACCTATGGGACTCATAGTATGATCGCTTCGAATTTATCAGCCCCCCCCACACTTCACTCCCAGACATACACATACACATACATCTCTAACCAAATGAGAGATTAAAGCTGCAGCAGACCTATATCACAACATAATCCTTTGTTTAAAAGAATTTTACCATCTCAAATCACAACAGTGTCAACATTCTCTCCTGGATGGCATTTCATGAAGAGAATCAGAGAGATTACATGAGTTATTATTCTTCACAGAATATCATGCTTAGATATGCACTGATGACACACAGAGGCTCATGCCAGCAATAAGATAAAAATATGGAGATTGTCTCTATTGTCAGAGCATTAGCGTGAAGGTACATTGTCATGGCGACGGTAACGGAAACATGGAACAAAGCTGCTGATGCAGACGAGCCAACAGTCACAACTCACACTATATAAACATGAATCAGATTGCTAAATTGTTAACCTGAATGGATGAAAGATATTTGTAATTGTCACATGTTTATATGTAATCCAGGAGGCATAGGCCATACACACACACACACACGCACACCCGCACACACACACACACACACACATATACACACAAACATGCTCCACTGGGGCTGGACAGAAAGCTCCTCTACAGAAAAAAAAATACCCTGGATCATTGGGGGGTTGAAATCTCACATTAATCCTCCCTTCCAGCCCTGCACATTAAACACCACTCTGCCCCACACACACAAACACACACATACTCACAAACACACACGCACACACACACAGAACAGCACACAGCGACACCACGGCGGCTGCCCTATCACCTCACCATGGCGACACATAGATCTGTTTAGACACCATGCAAAATCAAAACCCCCAACCTCCTCTTACACACACACTTACACACACACACACACACACACACACAAACACACACACATGCTACACGCTTGGATGAAAGGCTGCACTGCACTCTGCCATACTGCCTAAAAAGCGTACAAAATAACTTACACATGGGACAAAGGAATGCATGAGCAGATTAGCACTCAGCAATACTGTTTGAAAGTGCTGTTATTGAATTCACTCCACTGAGAACAGAGATCAAGACCGAGACACAAGTGGACTTAACGGGGAGAAAACACACAGTTACAGGTGCAAACAGGTTGCAGTCCAAGATAGAGGGAGTTAGATGCTTTCATTTGGAAGATCAGATAGTTTTGCCTCCTTTAGGTTTGTAGATCAGGTCATTTTTTCGATGGTGATGTGGCTTCAAGCTCCAGTGTTGAATGTTGGACAAAATGTGTCTGATTAGACTTTAAACCATTCAGTCACCTCTCTTTCTCTCTCTGAATACACCACATAAATTGGTTTTGAGATGGTACTTTTTGTAAGAAAAGGTGAATAAATGCTAAAACTCAGGCAAATGAATTTCCCTCTTTCACTTTAAATTGAAAACAATTAGTTTCAAGTACTTTCTATCTTTCCATTTTCTCAGTATTAATGGACTGGTGTTCTTTCTTCTGCCTCATTCTTATTCTGCTTCTGATTGCCTGAGAAGGGCAAGCTGCATTTTAAACACAGGGCTTTGTTCCACTTATGTGCATATTTTTTAAAAGCAAAACACATTTTTCAGAGCAAACACATTAAAACTAAAAATGATTCTTTAAAAGTGACATTTTTAAGTAAAATAGAGCTGGATTTAAGGGTTTTACCAATCTTTTATACCTCAAAGTACTGTATTAAAACTTGTGCTAGGTTTCCACTAAGTGAGCTTTAAAAGTAATAAGTTATATTGTGCTCTGCGGTCAAAATTCATGCATTTCTGCAACAAGCTTATCTGTGTCATCTTTTGTTGATCCCTCAGTGGTTATTGAAGCTCTTACAAAAGGCTCATGCTCATCTCAGCTTTGTTCTCAGTCGATACCTCCCTGCAAGAATGGTTTTGATTCGGTAACCCAGTGTGTAAAAACGTGTTATCTGCCTCCACAGGAAGTTGTTATCAGTGTTTACTTGAAAAAAAACAAAACACACGCTGCATTATTAACACTCATTTAAGGCATTTTTTTTAAAATTTCAGCTAATTAGATGATTAGCAAAAACCATGGGGAGTATGAATTACAGGCTGGCACCACTTGGGGAAAGAGGCAAAATATAAAGTTATAAAATTACATCCTTCATGTGATTATATGCATGCAGGCTGGTATGCATACGGCCGTAATCACATGAAGTATTGTTTAGGTTGGGATTTGATTGAGTTAGTTCACAGCCACATCCATCATTGTTGATGTTCTGGGTGAATCATTTACATGAGAAATGGAAAACAACAATTCTTCCCCAACATAGCTGAAGTCCAACTGAATCTTACTGAGTTTACCCACAAAATCCGTTATTAAAAAAAGGGATATACCCCACATACAAATGATTGATACTGCACCAATAGAACCCATGACAGTACAGGATATGAGGCAACATGAATGACTTTTGATGAAATTATCATAGTGGTACAGACTGCGTCTCTAATAATTCAGCGGAAATGAATGAACTTCAGCAAGTTATTTTCTTGGAACAGAAGAAAGACTTTCTAAATGTTGAGTTACAGCAAAGAAACAAATCAAATGACTCAATCTCTTGATTTTTATTTTTCTTTAAAAAATAACGTCTTTTTTATTCCGACTGAAATAGAATACAACTGTTAGCTGCTGTATCAGTTATTTCTCAAAACAATAAGTCCAATCCAACCAACAAAGTGACATGTGACTTTCAAGTGAAAACATGACAACAAAGAGCCTTTGAGCGGTAACTCAATTTCATCAACATCCGTGGTTTCTTGAGCCAAGTACAAAGGTTTGTGTTGGTTCATAAACAGGACCCTTTAGTTGGAAAAAAACAGTAGCAGAAATCAAATACAAATGGACCTTTGTCTAACTATTATCGAAACGCCTACACGTCTAGGTGGCTGAAGCTGGTAACGTGAAACATTCAAACTGGAGTCACACAGAGACCCATCAGTGTGTTAAATGTGTGGTGGGAACAGATTCCAGGTAATGAAATAATCTGCGTGAAGGAGCACGGTGGAGGGGAGTCATGCAAGGCTAGTTTGTGGCAACCTTGGGTTTCATCAATACAATCAGCTGCATCTGTCTCTTACAAAACAACACAGGGCTTGTTGCCTTTCAGACAATGTAAAATCAAAGCTAATCTCAGTTATGATTACATTGGATGGATTTTGTACAAGAGGCCCGTAAATGAGGAAAATAACACTGACGAAGCCTGAAAAATAGAATTTAGACAGAGATCAAAATAGCAGGGTGACTTAAGGTCTTTGGAAGGAAAGAAAAAGCATTGAAATCAGCTCAATTCTCATCCTTATCTTAGCAAGAGATATCATAACCTTTGAAGTCACTTTATAGTCATTATGAGCAGAACCGCAATATGTTCCACACATGATTTAGATTTATTATTTGTCCTGAGGGATAAAGTAATGTGTATAGAGGCTGCTTTTTATGTGTGTGTAATTTAGTTGAAGTGTATCAGCGTTGTACGCTGTCAGAGCAGTGTGTAATTGTGTTGTCACTGGGGTATGGAGAGAGCTGCTTTAAGAAACAAAGCCACAGTGAGGAGTCCGGTCAGGGGGGGAGCTGAAGTGCGTGGGTGGCCAAGGAGGTGGAAAGGTCAGCGCAGAGTGTTGTCTTCACCTAAGGGTCCCTGAGTATCTGTTTGTCTCAATCAACAAAGACTCTGGATGAGTGGATGGAGGATGGCTTTTCCACAGCCACACTAATGTTAACACACATACGTGCACACGCAGGCACACACACACACACGGACACACACAGCGTGTCTTTTAACTCTAATTTCATGCTTTCAGCATCTTTCTATCCTTCTTGCTCTCTACCTCCCTGACTCTTTCACCCCCTCCTCTCTTTTCCTCTCTGAGTGGGATTTGTGATCTAAGATCAGTGCGGCCCTAATGCCCTTCTCAGCAGACTGACAGATGATACAGCCTGCCCTTTGGGCTCCAGTCGGAATGGCTACAGATCAATACCCGAGCTGGCTGCATGTCAGCATTCACACAAACATGAACACATGCTCTGACACAACACATGGACGGCTCACACACACGGGAGTTTGAGGCATTCACGTGCAAGGCCAGCATGGAAGGCATTTACCGGAAGTGGACCTGGACGTGTGCTACACAGCAGGAGGGGACATTCCTGGGATAGTTCCCAGGCTTGAGGGGGAAAGTGGTTTTAGTATGACAGAGCTCAGGAATTCTGCTCACAGGCTTCTCTGACACTGCAGGCTAGTTAATTTAAGCAGTCTGAATGGAAGAACTGGCTGACTGACAGAATAATGCAAGAGGTTAAAGAAATAATGAAAATTTGTAGTGCCTGAGAGGTGTGTGTATGTGCATGTGTGTGGCATGGCGGCTGTCAGACCTTTGTAGGAGAATTTGTGTGTGGTCACTTGTGAGTGAGGCTTCATTGTGCTCAGGTGCCAGCTGTGGACTGTGTTTGGCAGCATTATCTGAGAGGGCGCACTGCATCATTCAATATTCTGATTTTACTCACAAAGTCATTTCATACATCTCCACATAACATGAGTTTAATCGTGTGTAATACTGGGCTCATTATATTTTTCTTCATGGAAGAAATAAACTAAATGATTGGAAAAAGTTTGAGACAGGGTTTATGTTCCTTGATAACTAGAATGAGCTAACTTTCTTCATTTTTACAGAATAAGATTTGGGGAATTAATACTAAAAACTGAATAAAATGTTGAAAAAAAGGACATTTTTGCAATAAGGCTCTGATGAGCTGCTCAACATTAGGATCCCCTTTGGCAAGAATTGGTAGAATAATTGCCCTCCTGGCTCAGAGAAATTAGAAACCTCTCTGCTTCCCTAAAATCACTCTGTCTGCTTCATTAGACCACTGCTACAAAAAGCAAAGGCTGGAGCATATCCGTCAGGTGCATCATAAAGAAAAAGGTTGTTCTTGTTAATGCTTTTTTTTTAATTTGTATTCATTCAGAGGAACAAAGCGTGATATGCATTATAACGAGCAACCACTTCATTCACCTGAGCACACATGCAAACATTCACAAATAGCAATTTTAAATTATATATTTTTTTTCAAATGAAGACTGTAAGGGAGAAACCAATTTCATGTCAAATGAAGGCCCACAAACCTAAACTGAATTGTTTATCCATTCCAAAAATGCATTGCTTATCTCTGTACACTCACACCATCTTTCCAAACACAACCAATGCGCACTGACCTATGCAAATAAACCATGACCAGGAGGGAGTCTGTATTGCTACCGTTCCATTGTGCATTGCGTCACCACTCTTTGCTACATAAATAAAAATGACGGATATATGAATAATGCAAGCACAGATTTGGCACTCTGTGAATACCACAGACACCTACACGTTCAACTTGTCTGCCACCTCCCTTCTCTCAAGCAGGCGGTAATTTATTGTCTCCCACTGCTATAGCAGAGTCAATCAATAGACAATTAAAGACAGGCATACGAGGTCTCCAGCAGACACCGGTGCATTTGGTACTGCTTGGCCTTGGGAATAAATATGTAAATGGTTCACTGGTGGAAAAGCATCAGTCAGTATCTCAAAGCAAGCATATCAGGATTAATATCAATGACACCTGCCACACACACATACCTCAACACTCTCCTGACATTTTCACCTCCTTGTACTGTACTTAAAGGTGGTTTGAAAGGCCAGAAGGAGCTGTTAGCACATGCTTAAGGGCTGAGAAATATACTTGCACATGTCCTTGTCTGTCAATAGAGCTGAATGATCTTCCAGTTAAAGAGCAGTTTTTTTAGTTATACATATGATATAGTCATGGATTTAAAGAAATATATACACTCCCAAATAACCTTATTTCTTAAATGGTTAATTCTCTTTGTGCCTAACTGTAGATTTAACCTTTTTCCCTCGGTCTTTTTTCTACTCTGCAGAAACTCTCTAAAACCTTCAATGGCAGGAAAACAGGATAAACAGGATACAGCTGGTTCAAGAGATGTAGATTCAATCTCTGACAGTTCGAAAGAGATGTAAAATAAGCAGCAGTAAAGCCGGAGATGTCAGAGCCAAAGCAAAACTGTAAACAAGAGACAACTGAAAATACAATGGTGTCCCTGCAGACAACATTAAAAGAACGAGGACACCGAGGTAGACTCTGATTTTGCAGTATCTTCTGTTGCTGTGTAAATGGTATAGATGTGCTTTGATATGCAAAGAGAGGCGGGACAAGCCCTTCAATTAAATACAAATGATCATTAAAAAAACACATTAGTCTTTTATATATAAAAGAGATCCAAGTTAATGCTTAGAATGATATAGACTTGGCATTATTACAGTCTAATATTTGAGTGATTTAGTAGACTAATTTAATTAAGGATGTTCTTTGATCTATTACAAAAGGATGTCTAATCTGCTGTTGAGCAGGAACTCAATAACAAGATGGCAGGAAAAACAGTGTATTGATCCTTCAAGGAGAAATACATATGATCATAAAAAAAACAGTTTACTGAGATTAAGGCTTCTTAAAACCATATAAACATTAGTGGTGCTCAGACAAATTAAGCAGCTGGAACCTGGCAGATACTAAAAAACTGTTCTGAAGCTCAGTTCAGAGGTTTGATTTGTAATTCACCTAAGTATTTACATTTTACTCTTCTTTTTACTCGTACTCCACTATATTTACCTGACAGCTTAAGCCAACAGTCTCTTTGTAGATTCTGATTTTACATACAAGACAAATATAAATAATTAGAATACGTAACACAGAATGACACAGTTTAAGCCACTTGGTATAAAAGCAAAAGCAAACAAAGCCCATGTCAGCCTAAACTGAACCAGTTCAATTTAATGTATATTTGATACAGTTAAAAATTATTTTAACAGATCACATTTGGAACGTGATGGGTGGCATCAAGACTGTGCTAGGAAAACTGTGGGAGTGTTTCTAAAAATGAAAAAGTGTTAGGAACCGCTGAGGTAGAGAATATGAGTACTTGTTGTACAGCTAGGGGCTGAACAAACTGACTGACGACAGCGAGGGAGACCGGATGGATCCCTCTAATGAATCCCCTTCACCCCTGATGAGATGATCCATCAACAATACATCAATCCTTATGGTGATGGAAACCCTTCCCAAAACAGTGATGCGTTGTTGAAGGTTGCAACTCAACATGCAGCGTGGTTTTGTGGTGGATGGATCAGTGCCATACAGGATTATTGGAACCTTGTTGCTATCTAGCGAACTGGCACATGTTCCTACCAGTTTTGAGCAGAGACAATGTATTCAATGATTCGTTATCAGCAAAGGTTGTTGCATGGTGCATTAGCACCTGTAGAATTTGACTCGTCCACCTCAGGTCAACGAGAGAACCTGCTACTTTGCTGAGTAACTGGCAACAAACTGGTTTAGTTCTGAACCCTTTTTTATCTTTGGTCAAAATGTTCTAATGGTTCAAAATCAGGTGCGCAAACATAAAATGGAACTAGTTTAGTGTTCAGAGTGTCAGAAAAGCATTGTCTTTAAAATGAGCTATCTGACTCATACATATATACTCACAAAACATATTGACATGATAGAGATTTTATAGCCTGTCGCGGGATGCTTCAGTTTCCGGGTAACAGAGATGTACTGTGGGGCTGAGAGAGGGAAGAGCAGCATACAAAACCTTGACCCCCTCAATCCAAAACCCCTGTGAATAATCTCCTGCAGTGGAACTTTATACCTCGATATGGGGCCTCTTGAACACTCATCCTCTTTCATGAATAGCATTGCAGCCTCGCTCCCTCTCTGCCCATCTTTATGTCTCTCTAGCTCTGCATTCCTCCTTCAGGCTCTGCCACCACAGGCGCCGTCGAAGAGCCTGACAGTTGAGCCTCGCTTTGATCTCAAGGCACAGGTTATCTGTTACCCTGCTAATTTTAGTTAGCCCCTTTAAGCCTTGCTCCTCTTTGAAGCACAGGTACCATGCAGCATGGAGTTGTGGGTGGTTATCAGCGTGGCTCCTACACACTCAGCCAGATGGATTCACCCTGACATCTATGAAGGTCTTCTGTAATCTAGACAAGATTATCCACCTTACTACATCTTTATCGCAATCATCCCTGCGCTTGGAACGATCATGGGGGTCAAAAGTGAGGGCAGTAATTAAAGAAAACATTAAATGTGAGCTAAAATGCTTTTTCCATCTGAGGGGGCTATTAAATAAAGCAATACACAGGAGGTTTTAAAGGAGTGCAACTGAATCCTCCCCAGTGTATCAGAAGCTCAAAATTTCATTTTGCTGAGATGTTAACAGACTGACATAGCAGCCGGAGAAGAGGTGAGGCAGGAAAGAGCAGAAATCTTACCTTTTTTTGTCGAAGGATGAGAAGAGGGAAGAAAGATCTCTGCACTTCGGGCTGGGAAGGTCAAAAGTCTGCAAAAACAAACAGTGAGTAAGTCAGCTTCTGGCTTACTGTAAGTGAAACGGTGTGTTTGAAATGTCATTCTTACATTTATTTCTATTTTCAGTCATGAGATCTGTCAACAATTGAGCAGTCTCCCATACACTTGTATTCTCGATCTCCACTACACCCAGCCCCATGAAATATAATGCCCTGGAGGAATAAGCTTCTTCAAACAATAAAACAGGAATAAATAAAAACTCAATCCGAAAAGCTTGTAGTTCATATTAAAATTTGAAGAGCGTCCACAGCGCAACCTCAGGTGGAGTGTGTTTACAGCAGGTTACACAGCGGTACACCAAAGTTGTCTCCCTGAGAGTTTTACACAATGGTCGAGCAGCTGGTGTGAGCCTTGCTAAAGACAATAAAGGACAAGGAGTGTGACCTTGCATGCTGCAGCAGAAAGCCAAGTCACAAAATGAACACGGGGCAACACGTCAAGGTGAATGAGTGAATCTTAAGAGAAAAAGTGCCCGTCCATTTCTCACCTAGGTTGTAGTGCACATATGCTATTCTCTTTCTTTATTTTTCAATAGTGTCTTTGTCAAGAACACTGAAGAGATCAAACCCACACATTCCTGCGAAAAAACACACGGCACAAAGAGTTGCACAGCAAAGACAAGGTATATCAAAGCGCTGCACTTGCTCTCCGGCATGAATGATGGTTGTCTCGGAGCACCTTCAGATGAGAGGAGCAGGAGGTGTCTGCAAGCTGATTTAGCGCCTCAATCTTGTGCATCAGGAGTCACTTTTCTCCCCACAGGATGACTTACAACGGCACAGCCGCTGCTTTCATTTCTATTATATTGTGAAGAATGGTGGCTAAAGTTACCCTCTATCTATTGTAGAAGCTGTTGCATAAGCTTACAGAGGGACAGAGGCCACCGTCAATGCCGAAAGGGTTATTTCTGTACGATAATGACATGTTCTCTACAAGGATAATGATGGTAGTGTAGTGTTCCTTCAATTTCCTGCACAACCTGTCCAAGGTTTTACTTTTCTGAGATTCTAGAAGAGTGGAAATGTTCATACATACACAGGAGGAGTTTGAGTTTGAGGACATCGCAAAGTCAGTGACCTTTCGAGCAAAATGTCGGAGTCTTCTGAGCTTGACTGATAGGCAGCTGTGAGTCAAACACTGTATCCTATCAGTCAGGTGTGAAACTTACCACACTACTAAGAATTTTCTAACCCTATGATTTTTTCCAGTCTTTTCAGAGCCTCCTCTATTTAACACATGTATCATAAAAGGATTTAAAGGCGAAGGACAAGACAGATTGAATATTTCAATCAAAATATATGTCAAAAGACCTGAGGTCATGCAGAGAGGGACGATAACTGCAGGGTTGGTTGGGCAAGCATAACGGGAGAGAGGAACAAAAGGAAGGCCAGCAGTGAGGGGAAAAGAGCACAATTTGTGTGTGTGTGTGTGTGTGTGTTTGAGGACCAGTAGATAATAAGGAAACAAAGAGAGAAGAAGAGAAGAGGAGAAAAAAAAATGGAGTGATCAATACAACAAGGATGCGTCAACTGCTGTACGGATTGAAAGCAGAGCAAACCAAAGAGTGACAGAGCAGACAAAAACAAGACAGTTTGTTCCTCCCATTAGTAGGCAGAATTAATTAGGGCTCCACTGACACACAGTGTAACAAGACAAATATAATTACGTTTCATCATTATGAGCTTGCCTCTTTCCCAGTCCCTAGGGAGCTATAGACAGCCAACTGGACAGCTAACTCTGAACAGTGGCCATGAAAAAAAAAAAAAAAAAAGATGGCTGTCAGCATTCATTTAGCAGCACCCTGGAACAACATTTCTATAGTCAGCCATGTTCAGAAAAGAGATGTTGGTAGATGCTGGTCATCAGGCATCACACAGCGGCGTTAGTGATGGTTCGACAGAGATAAAACAAACAGACTATGATTTAGCTTAAGATGTGATCACTCACTACTTATGCCCTTTCATTTCCGTCTGTGGCTTTTTATTCTGTTTGTGTCTGTGCACTCATGTGCAGCATATGTTTATGAGTGCATGCGCTCAGATGTGTGGGTGGGTTACCATGATGATAGTCCGTTATACTGAGAGACATACATGACATTCTGTTTCTTCCCTTTGACAAGGGAAGAAAGTTGACCTTGGCATTCCAGCACGCATAGTACTCTGTTCTCTAAGCTGAGACAAATCAAGAATCTGAGAAAAAAAAAATGTTTTTAACATAAAGGAAATACTTTAGACTCTCACAGTGTCCGATTTTAAAGGCTGAAAGTACAATATGCGGCTTGGAAAGGATTGCAAACACAAATAACCCCGTCTTAATAAGAAGAGGTTTATAAGCCCCTTCTGTGTGTGTGTGTGTGTAGTAATGGGGTATCATTTGTCTCTTGGGAGAGAGCGGAGCCCTGCAGCTGTGGCGCACACTCACACAGCTGTGAATGAGGCAGCGTCAGCCAGCGCTGGCACACGTCGGCATGTCAGCTGAGAACGTCTGGCTTTCCAACAAGTGTGACGATTCGGCGCAGCGCTGCCGGACAAGCCTCGAGGCAAAATTTTGCGCATTTAATGGATCTTGGATAATAATGAGGTTCAAAGTGAAATGTTAGTACAAAGGGTATTAATCTAAGGAATATACACAGACATAAAACCAGACAACAATTGGCTGATGATGAACGCCAGAGGCTATGCTGCCAACTTGTCTTAGTGGATTAATTTTAGTTTTTCTTTTCGAAAGGTTGCCAAAAGTTTATGTACTAAACTTATTTTCAAGCAGTCTGTTTTGTCTTCTTGTGTATTATATTATGCTTCTATAAAATATGACATCCTCGGCTGAACAGCCTGCAAAGTAATTGAATAACATGCTGCAGAAAGGGTTCTATCCATTCCAAACGCAATCCACTTTTCTTGCACAAATTCATAAATGGAGACACCACAATGCTTAATCTCTGTTTCATGTGCAGTGTGACTGTAGGACAGCGAAATTGAAACAGCAGGATGTGGAAGAGAGCACATTCGAGTAATATGAAGGTATCGCTCCTTCCTTTATGGTGCTGACAGGCTATCGATTGTCCCTCGGCTAAGCCCTGAGGTTCTAACAAGTCTCACAGCCCTGCATGTGTGAAGGTAGGTGTAAGGAATCTACTGTGTACCCTTGTTGCCGTACTGCTAACACTGCTGTGTTAACAATGCCCTAAAGGTAATCAAAGAGACCATAAATGACTCTGCATACCTTCCCCCCTTCTTTTGCCTCCCTCTCCCACCATTCTTTCTTTTCCTCCATAGGAAAATTGCATCCCTCCATATCTGTCCATTCAGCTTGATCTTTTTCCAACATCATTCTCTCCTTGTATGGCTGAGTGATATCTCTTTTTTTTTCCAGGCTGAACAGCAGGAAGCGACATGTATCTCTATTTTGAACTAAATGTGCTGAATGTTCAGTTTGGCCGGGTGATAACAACACAATGAAATATCCTAAGATTTTTGACCAGATACCTCAATGTTGGTATTCCCACAAAAAAGTAGGAGTGACTGCTTCTAAATGTTATCTCAATGGGATTTTAAGTTAATTTGCCTTCATTTTAATAACTGTGAGTAATCTGTATGTATAGATTAAGTGAGTAAAGGCAGGTGTAGAATAGCTTAAACGGTCTGCTAAGATTAAAAAATTATATCACTTGAAAACCAAGCCAAGCCTTAAAACCAAGAAAAGACAACACTCATATCACGATACAATTATATCAAGTCCAATGCAATATCTATTTTCACATCTCAATACAGCATATTGAATATCAATATACTGCCCAGTCCTTCTTCCCCTTACTCTCACCTTTGCCCATGACAAGGCTTCCCAAGCCAAACCCTTTCCACAGTACATGCTGCCCTGGTTTAATCCTGCTCTACAGCTCCGAAGGGAGGAAAAAAATCACTGTCCAAATCCTCGACAGCTGTGTCGGTAAGATCGGACTCTCGGCCCCTCGTCTCGTTACATTGTCGTCGTGCCTGGGTCTCACCAACTTTCGCCTTTTCACGCCATCGCCCACAGTAGGATGGGGCATGGGGGGGCATGACGCCTCTGCCCAGGAATGCTGGAGAGGAGCCAAAAGAGATCCTCTTCCATGGAAAGCACAAGCAGCGTGGACACTTAAGCAAACATGCACAGCAAAATGCAACACCCACATGCAGACACACACGATCATTCTGATACCACGAGGGAAGTGAAAATGAAGAACAGAAAAAAAAGGGGGAATCTAGGGCGGATGCAGTCAGCTTAACTTTTGCTAAACTTTTCTTCCATGTATTTTAAGGCCAGTAAGGAGACTACATGACTTCCATCAGCCTGCATGACTAAGATGCAGGTACTTATCAGTCAATTGCTGTGTAATTCAAGACAGCGGGTGGCTTGGTCGAGCTCTGATTGCAGGCTGATGTGTGTGGAAGTAAAGCTGGGGGGCTGCAGGGGAGTCACTGTAGGTCCTGGCAGAGAGCCAAACAGTGTGGCATTGCTGAGTGATGAGATACACGCCTGGAGGTCCCTGCAGAAACTGAATTATAACAGGCAGGACAGGATTCAATGGAAAGCTTTAACCACGCAATTACTTCCTCCGAGAAGAATAAAAAATGCTGTCAGCACAGCTACAGCACAGAGAAAAATCTTCAACTGCAGAGGATGGAGAGGAACTTGGGTTGGGCTGATCTGAATGTAGTAATGTTCTTGTTTCCATTCATCTTGTTGCGACATCTTCAAATTTCCATTCTGTGTTTTTGCATATGAAGGCAGCAGTCTTTGGCTTCATAAGTTTACTATTTCACCTCAAGTCCTAATTTATCAGCTCTTCCTTAATAGTCAATTTAGCTGACAGTAACAGCCTTGATGCTTTAATTCCCTGCATATTGTGATGTTCCCTCCATCACTGCAGACACACGCACGCCATGCGTCGCTGCTGGAAAGGGTTCAAGGGTCAACTGTCGGCCAAGGTTCATTGTTAGCTGCCGAGAAAGAGTTATGACAGCTCTGCTCCATCTCATCAGCCTGACTGTCAACTCACACACCATCAGTTATCCGTAAAGGCCTTGCAGTTAAGTACACAACGCCACGGGTGGGAATCACCACTATGGCTACGCTACTTAACCACTCATGCTTCAAAGCTATGACTGCAGAATAGGCGGCAAATTGAGCTGATATGAAGCATGGGCCACCGCCAAATGTTTATAATGTAATAGCTGGTCAGAGTGATATTAATATAGTTGGCCTGTTTGTTAGCTGTGTGATGGTGTGTGTGTGTGTGTGTGTGTGTTATTGTGTGTGGCATTGCAGGATTTTTAGAATTTATGTGGGCTCCTTCAAAACAGCCAAGAACTGAAGATGGAGGGATGGAGCCATGGAGGCCAGATTGAAATTAGAATGCATCAATTAAAAAACTTCTTGTTTAGAAAGATGTCCACAAAAAAAGCACAAGGAAAAAGGAAAGAGAGGAAATAGAAGTGAACAGATATTTCTGTGGTAGATTGGCTTTACAGTTTGGTCAAACACATTTCACAGCTTGATCCAAAACAGTTCTCTGCAGAGGAAACAACAAGCTTTTGTTGATAAGAGAATACTTGTACTTTAAAATAGTTTTGAAGTTTAGGTTTCAAGGACCTCTTCAAGAGATGGAGAACATGTGTCACAATGTGGACAATGCTAAAAGAGGGAGCAGTTGCATGAAAGCCCTCAGGCAGGCTTGTTGCGATTATCGATAATTACGGGAGCATCTCATTGGACAAAGAAAGGAAAACAAATCACTAAACATCAGGACCAGCCTGTACGCCCTGCAGCAAGGTTCTGCTTTGTCATCAAGACAAGAGGAGCTGCTCAAGTGCTAAATGCTTCCTGTTCTCTCATTTTTGACACTTAGGGTGTGCAGGTAATACAATCTAATTAAATTGCTCTGCAACAATTCTGCTCTCAGAGGCTGATGTTGATAAAATGTCTGTAAACAATTTTAGGTACGCTTTGCAAAATGTAAGCCCTGACAACAGCAGATAGTTATGTTTTTCAATAAAGACATCTTGTAAGATAAATATATTTTATTTTCAGGCAGTTCTCATCCTCCTTTCTTTGAATTCTCCATGGTCTGAGTGTCTGAGATGAGTTTATGTGTGGGAGTTAAATAAACAGATGGAGAAGGGATGCAGAATGCAAAATAAATGCCAAGTTAACATCGCAACAAAACACCAAACAAAAATGAGTTATGACAAAGGAAATTGAAAAAGTCATTATGTCCATAGATATGTTTTGTTTAATGAGGTGATGTCCAAATTCATAAATTCCATTCTCTGGAGTCATTTGTAAGTAACACATGCATGCTGTACATGTCAGATATTTATGCCACCGACTCATTCCACATGCATCATCATTCAATTAACAACCCAGTGCGACAAATGTATTCTTACTGCAGGCTGCTGATGACAAACTGTAACCATTCATCCATGTTATTTCTCCTACAGCTGCATCTTGTCTTAAACTCTCTTTCTACCCCACCGACAAGGCTGATACTTATCATAAATTTTTTAACATATGCAAACTGTAAAGCACAAACATTTAATGCGACAGCAGACCCAGCATCCACTCCACAGTGGGTGGTTGTCAGCCGTTGAAGCTGAGGCACCTTAACTGCACACAAGGACGCACATTTGGACTCGTCTAGCTGTACTGTAGTCTGCCTGCATTGATGAATGCCTAAGGCAGCTCAGAACGTTGGCAAATTATATGAGGAAAATGCTTGGAAGATTCTCTGGAATGCAGGTCCTATTGATCCTCACCATCTACTGCATCTGGAGATTGAGGGCTACAGGTCTCCTGAAGGAAGACAAATCCCAAAAGTACTCAACTTTCCCCCATGGGCCTGTTTCAATGACGAATCTCTCCAATAGCACTGTCCCCTGTGGCCCTGGCCGACTGTGATTCTAATGCACAGGGGAGGGTTTAGACTCCCAGCAGAGTCATAAGAGTAGATTATCACCTTAGTCAGTAGATAAACAGCAGTTACCATGTACACTCATCACCAGAGGTTTGGATTGAATCCAGGTCTGATGTGTGTGTGTCTGTGTGTGTGAGAGTGAGTGTGCACCTACGTGCCTTGGTTCACTGTGCAGAAACAGTTTGCCTGTGTTCACCACAGAAGCCATGCCAAGTTGGCCCAGCAGTTTCTAGCTCTTGATACTCTGTCCTCGTCCTGGAGGAATTTCCTTTCCCGATCCAGCGTGCAATCTAAGACATCTGCAGCGTCCACTCTGCCAGAATTCTCCCATCTCTCCCCCAAATGCATGCAGACATGGTACAGCATCTGTTAGGGGGCACTCTTGCCAGGGAGAAGTGCAGCTGTGCACCCATCAATTGGAGGCACATGTACACACATTTTGGGAAACATACTCACCAGAGATCACTGCACGAGGGGGATGGGAAGAGAGCATGTGTGCAATGCTACTGGGGTGAGCTGTCATCACCCATGACCTAACAAAATCCATTTCATCATTGACAAAGGCACATCATCACCAGTCGGCGAAGTTCACAGTCTTCTGCTCAGCTTAGCTTTAGGACTTCAAAGGCTGCCTGAGATTCTGAGACATTTGAGGTATGGTTCATTTAATTTGCTTCATATAGGACATTTGATACCAATGAATGAGCCTATTACTTTAAATATTTTTTACATTAAATGCATAAACTGTTCTGATGTGAAACTACGGGACCAAAAATTGAATCTTGTCAGTCATCTGCTAAACATGCAGAGCTTCAACGCCTGTGCCCTGCGTTTCCTGACAGGGTGACAGAGTAAGTGGGAAATGGATAAACACATTCTGGATGAACGATGAGAAACACATTAGTCTGACTCGAGGTATGGCTCCTATCCTTTATGCTAATTTCTGGAGCGTCTGTCTGCTCTCAGTAATGCCATACTGGATTTGTGGCTGATAAAGCCTCTATTATTTCGTTTCTCTCCCCATGTTTTAAACGAATGTAATAGACTAGCTGGAGGTACAGTTTAAGAGAATTGAAACTGGAAAGCACCAAATGAACAGAGAGGAGGGGAGTATGATAATTATGGACAGGGAACAGTAAGCAGCAGATGAAATATGTGCTTGGAAAACATAATTAGCAAAAATGGTTTTCATACACTATTATCCTTCTGCAGTGCAGGGAAGGAAACCACACTAAACTGTCCAGCACAGATATGGCAGACAAAAACAATCTGAACATTTCTTCTCATAATGTTCTATACATCTCATGAGAGGGTTATGTGCAGCGAATAGCAACAAGAAGACCTCTCACAGAGTTTTAGAGTCGCACTACAGGGCATGGTGTTAGGCAACTGTCAAGAGGAACAAACCTACTCTTTCACTGACATCGCTTTAGTCCACAGAGTGTACTCGAGTTATTGTGTAGATGACATACTTGTGGTTCAAACAAACTCCAGAGCTGCCTTTATTTCACCTGTTCCTGCAGTTGTGGCTTCGGGCTTTTGTCCACCTGATTTAAGATTCCTCAGTTTTATTCTTAATAACTTCTCACACAGACAGACATTGCAGACTGTGCTTATATTGACAAAGACATACTTACACCCACCAAATGAAAAAACACGACTTAGTTTTTACAGTAATCCTACTAAAATATAAGATAGAAAACTTTTAAAATTCTACATTCACTGGTTCTTAAACTTATTGCCCACACATGCAGCCAGTTTCAGGTTCATGCATAGAGGTGCTCAGGTTTTACAGGGCAAAGGATATATGCACTTCTGTGAGCTGTGAGCCAAATCTATTCAGAAACTTTTCAAAATGGATAAAACTTGCTTGTGTCAACTGACACTGTTTTAATGAAATAATCTCTGGTAGCTAATCACAAATGTATTGTAGTTTTAAATTATAGCTGGTACTACTGCCACAACCTTCATTGCTCTGTATTGTTCAACTCTCCTCAGCTGAATGCATTCTTGAAGGAAAAAAGTTTCAGTATTTTAATAGCTGTATGGAGTAGAAAGGAATAGAAACACATGATGTTGTGTATGGCAAAAAAAAAATAGTTTGAATGGTTATTAATCATCCTATCCCAGTGCAAATGGAATTATTTAAGTCTGTGTTTGAATGACTTAAAGCATTTGATAAGGAGAGCACATGTTGTTCCAGATGACATGCATGTCAACATACATGTTTTCTTGCTAAAAGTGCAACTGTGACTTGTTTTGAATAGGAGATCAGATGTTTGACAGGTGCAGGAGGGTTTTTTTTAAGGAAGGGTAACATGTTTTTAACATTGTTTACAGACACTTTCTAAAGACACTTTTCAGAATTCCCCAGACAATAGAAACAACTTAACAGTTCTCCAAAATTTATCTTGATGTAGAACAATGTTATACCTTTTTTAATGTTATGACACTCACACCACCATATGAGTTAATGGCTGACCGATGAAATACTGATGTGCTCAGGGTAAAACAATCCTTTTTAATCAAAACCATGTATGCCTTTTCAGGAGACTGACGACTTTTGCATGATCAGTGTAAGTGGTCTGCTATGAAATATTTCAGTATTACGTTTTAAACTTAAATTAGTTATTTTTTTGACATTTTTTAAAATCTTTTTCTAATACAGGAATCCATTATGACAGAAACACACACTAATAATCACTGCAAATATAAAAAAAGCAGCAGAAGACACATAGAGAGGTACCAGAGGCAAAAATATATTTTCTAAGGGACTTTCTAAGAGAACTAGTGATGTCACTGTTGTGTCACAGAAAACAACATCTGTTCATTGGGTAAAGCTTGTAAAGGACATTTAACCCAACGTTCTCTTTGTAATGGAAATAGTGGTGCATGCAGATACTAAAACTTGTGTTACTTTTTTCTTGAATACAAAAAAAAAATACTGTAATACAAGCAAATATATTTCAGTTTTACTGCTTAATGTCAAATTGTTAATGGAACAATTGTGCAATGTGTTTGCTCATTGAATGAGTTGGAGTTGACAGAAGAAAATTTAAGCTAGCAGACGTCTGATGGCTAAGTACCACAGTGAATTGATGAAAGAATGGGCACTATTGATCTAGTTTTATGTCTGGTGGATGAGATAAGAAGAGCTCAACCACATCAAAAGATAGCTGCAGGGATTTTTTTGCCACTGCACAGGCAAGAGCAATGGCTACAGCTGTATGTTTTTAGGATGTTCTCTCGTCCAATTCTTGTGAACATAATATCTCAGTGCCTTGGGGGAATTCCTTTCAATTTAGAATACAGGTCCACTCAGACTCAAAGTCAAAGTTGACCTCACAAAAAATGTGTTTGGCTGTAATTCAATCATTTAAATTGAAAAAACTTTCAAATTTCTATTATGATGAAATGGCGAAGTGTTGACATCCTTTATACAAAAGCCAACAGCTTTATTGCAACAACTAATAATTCCACTGAAACATTTTCTCAGCCATTATTCTACACCATAACTCATAAGAGATACTGACTATATTTCACATTTAATCTGGTGGTAAATTCTTGCAACTAATCTTTGGTGTCCACCTTATATAGTTACAATTTCAATCTCACCAAAAATACATTGAATACCTCTTATTAAATTCTTTCACAATATAAATTATATGAGTCAAGAAAGACATGGATGTAAACTGTAACTTGACTGCTTAGTGGTGGCATAAACCCTGAGGCTATCGCACAAGTTTAGTGTTGAAAAATTATTTATTATGCAGAGAGGGTTGCTGATAAAATTACACTTAATGAGAATTTGAAAGGGAGGTTATGGACTTCCTAATTAGAAAACTACTCGGGTGAATAGGGTCAGAATGATCAAATATACATGTTGAAAATAGAAAATCACAGGGGAATGTTGTGAATGCTGTGTACTTTGTCGGTTGTGATATATTACAGGCTGTGTTTGTAAATGCCAGTGGGTATGGGAAGCTCAAAACTGATTATGACATGGCTTTGCGGAGTAGAGGGAGAAATACAGGCTCAGGCTCTGAGAGCAGCAGCAACAGCAACAGTGCTGAAATAACACAAGAAGAAGAAGACATATAGTAAAATAAAAGTAGGTATGGCATGAAATAAAGGAAGTAGAAGAAAAAGACAAGTAGCAACAGTGTATCAGGATTGGGCATTTGAAGAAGAAGAAGAAGAAGAAGAAACAAGAGGTGGAGGAAGACAGAAAAAGAAGAGAAAAACCTCATAAAAAACTCCAAAACGGCCAAAGCATATGAAAATTTCTGCTCAACTGGGCTTGTATTTTGGTCGCAAAGTATTAGGAGACGAAGAAGGAGGAGGAAGAAGACAAAAGAGGAGATTCAGAGAGACAAGAGGATCCAGCAGCAGCGCAGGTTGAGCACTGGGCTTAGCAGCCTTCATTGTGACGGTGCAATATATTCAACTAAGATAAAGGAAAAAATACAGAAAAAGAGAAGAGTGATGATCACACAGTTACTGACAGGCAGAGTGTGACTGTTTGCTTTAATGACAGTTTTTTGATTAATCACATGACCTGAAGGACAATGATGGAGATTATAGTCTGAAAAAAGTTGTAATGCAACTTTGTAAACGTTGCTATGGGGTATTAATTTTAGTTGGTGAATAAAAAAATTTAAACAGTTTTAAAAATATCTTTAAATACTGAATGTTTGGTGCTCTCAGTCATAATAAAAAGTAGTAGTATAAAAGTAGAAGAGGTATTTTTTTCATTTAAAAAACAAAAGTAGCATTAGAGAGTACATAGTAGAGTGCATTTTGTGTATCTACTAATATCTAGTACTAATTTTACGTATCTGTAGTAAATAAATTGCTTATAAAATAAAGATCTTCATGATGTAAACCTTAGTTTCAATTACTTGTTACTTGTACTTGTTTCACATAAACTTTAAGAAAACGTAAATGACAGGGGCTCACTGCTTAAAGGCATAAAAACCTTCACAATATCCCCACTGACAGCAGCAGAGAGACTCTATATTTATATACTTTCCTCTCATGGATATTATTACTATGTATACATTTGTTTGTGAGCAGGTGTCCAGACACAGAGGAATGCCAATGTGTGACAATGTGTAATTGTGCAAGGCCCCCATGTTTGTTAATGTTTGTGTTGGTAGACATTTTGGCAATGTCCTCAAGCCCCCTGCAGGTGTTGAGATCTCCACAAATCCCCGCTGCTCCTTACCAGCTGAGGCTGAGGGCACAAGGCTCGGCCTGCTCTTCCCCTTCCTCTCCCCTTTCATTCTCTTGTCCATGCTAGGCAGGAAAGAAAACGCTGCCAACCCCAGGTGTCAGGCATCCGCTCAGCACTGTGTCAGCAGACATGGGAGAATGTGAGAGGAAAGATGAAGAGCATGCAGAGAAGAGGGAAGGATTTAAGTGGGAGGGAATTTCAGAGAGAGAGAGAGAGAGCAGAGTGTGAAAAATGAGGTAAAGGCAACACAAACCAGGAAGAAGTAAGGTGAGAAAGAGCCTCAAAAAGAGAAATAAAAGAAAAATTTCTGCCATTCTTTATTCACACACACAATCAATGTTGAAACTAAATGTAGCCATTAAAGCAATAAATTCCTCAGTGCTTCTCATACGGAACAAAGAAGCTGAGTTCCTCTGCTGACTGAGCCACGCTGGCAGACACACACATACAAGAGCTGACATTATAATCCATTTTGATAGCACTATCTGATCACTGCAGCCTCTTCTTGGATTCACTCATAGTATCACACACAATGTTATAAACCTGAGACCCACTGGAATAAAATGGAAACCAACCCAGATCCTCACTGGCCATCTAAAACTTGGAACCCCAAACAACACAGGTCCCGAATCAGTCTCAGGTGCTAGCAAACATCCATGCCAACTAAGTAACCACGCTGCTGGGTTCTAATCAAAGCCATGTAGGTAATCATACAAAAATAATTCCCCCAGTCTGACAATTTCTTTAATACAAAGCCATAACGTCACCTTCAGGTCACGTCGATCAGGTTGATTACCTTACATACAAATATATACAAAATGGAAAAGAGGAGCAAAACAAGTGTCTTCACAAGAACTGAGTAAATGCTAGCAGAGTGAGCGCTGCAGTACAAAGCACAAACAGCAACATGAAAAAGCATTTAACGGCATCCAACCTACTACTGTTATCACTTCATTAGCTTCAAATGAGATTGTTTCACTTGATATCTCTCGATAACACACAGAAGTCCGGCATCGCTCCAACCTGTGAGATTACAGTAGTTAGCCACCTTAGCTGCCTCACTCCCTGCATTTCTTCACCAATACTCTGGCTCAAATAAATACAGCCGAATGTTCAAGTCAGTAAAAATATAGTTTAATTCATATTCTAACAACATTTTCCACACTCATATTCTGGGATTCCATGTTTTTTTGTGCAGTTTGAAACATGGCTAGTTTACAAGTGAAGAGATGGTTTGTTCGTGTGCGTCATCATGCTCCCTGCCTATGTCACTGTACGCATCAGATGACTGTGAGTGCTTGAATCAGAAGAGAAGCAGATTTGACATCAGGGGAACTGAGCTTTCTTGATCAATACAACACGGTGGGGTATGCTGCTTCAATTGACTACATTTTCCATCAGCAGTAATTATGGAATTGCACAAAGGATGGTTAATTTTCCCTCTAAGAAAAGAAAGAAATGCAGGGGACTGGAAATGACGCACAAAAAAAAGAGAGAGAAGTGTACTGGCCATCTACAAAGAGGAAAAGCTTCTGGGTTGCACTTTGAATTACAGTCAGCTCCAGAGGGTTTTAGCTGCTGTGGTCGGACATATTAAGTTGGCCCTCTAAAAACAAACAAACAAAAAAACAGTCACATCAGCTGAACCATCCACAGAGGCTATCATGGGTCTGTAAGTCATCTTCCACGAATGGACTGTTGAACTTCACATAAATTCACGGAGCACCGGCAGGCTACATTTAATAGGAGAATCTGGATTCAGACAGCAGAGCTAAGACACTTGGGAAACATCTCATCTTATTGTTATTATTTTGTAGCTACTACATGATAAACGGCAGATATACACGCAACATCAGCTTTTTTTGGTCTCTTTTCAGTCACTCCAAAGACCCCAGCATTGTGGAGATTTGCAGTTGATAAGTGCTGAAATACTGAAATGAGATAAAGACATTGATACTACAATTGTTGTCGGGCAGTCGAATGGGGCACTTTAAAACTGTACACATACACACTCTGTGGTTCACTCGACAAGACAGAGGGGACGGAGATGTAAGAATACAAGAGAAGAGAAGGGTAAGCTGCTTGGTAGATAACAGCAAAGAGAAGAGTCCCACACGTACAAGTCCAGGTGATTGTGAGCTGCATCGTTTAATGATGAGTGTTGAGCAGGCGGCCAGAGAGTGAGAGAAAGATCCATCCACTCCTGCAGCTGCTCTGTGACTGAGGGAAATCCACTTTTCAGGCACGTCCACACATCATCAAACAAAGTGTCTGCACTCTCTCTTCCACTGTGCCCTCATCTTTTTACAATTCGTTTGCGAAAAAGAATAACAGGCAAAGACAATTGCACAGAAATAACACATTTCACGCCAACCCCCACCCCCGCTCTCACAACACCCACCGATCTCTGCGGTTCTTATTTATGAGCGAGCTGACAGACAGGGTGAGGAACAGAGATGTCCTCTCCTCCTTATGGCTAAATCACATTGCGGGTGGGACAGGTCCTCTCCCACGGCTGTGATCACCCCTCTAGGTCTGACAGAGTGACTGATGGGTCCAAGTCAGTCCTTCTTCCTATTCATCTCCCCTGCGAGAATAAGACAGGAGAGACAGAGATATACCCCCAGATAGGAGAATGTAGCAATGCCATGACAAATCAGAAACGAGGCTGTAAGCACTTTTAGTTTTCATATGTGGGAGTCTGGAAAGACGGAGGTGGCTTGCAGCAAAGGGGTTTTAATGACACGCTCCATGGCTCAGATTTTTAATGTGCCCCGCTGATTATGATATTGCCATGTTTGCCTTTTCCAAGCTTGCTCCATGTAATGAAAAAGAGAGAGAGATGGAAAGACAGAGGAAGAGAGAAGACACGGGTATGGCACACTATGTCTGAGTGTCATTCTAGTCTGTCGCTCAGCAGGGGGTAATGATGAGTTCGGCGCCTTCCCGTCTCCCTGGCACCCGGCCACTGTTTGTCCTCTAGATGTCCTGGTGACCAAAACGTCTCCCTAAGCTCCACTGGGGCACTTGAGGGGGGTCTAGACGCACTGTGCTGCACAGTACCATAAGTCTGTGACTGAGGTAACTATTCTATTTTCCAGATGTGTTTGTCAGTGAACATGCATTGAGTTAACTTTATGGGCTCTAATTTCGTGGCGCAGCGCAGGTGGCGCAGGGTGGCGGACCCCGCGCAGTGGTAATTTCGTCCAGCGCA